>JASDDO010000029.1:37611678-38240274 GCA_030015575.1 Agapanthus africanus
GGCGGGCCTAGGGGGCGGTAAACGTCAGTCCCCTAATAGCGGTACAAGTCGTGTCGGAGTGAAGCCCAAAACACCCTGAGATAACACTGGAAGCCTACCAGTATATCTCGCTTACCCTGGCCAGGGACTACTCGTGTAATGGCTCTCCTAGACACAGCGCGATGTCAACCCCCAATACCGGGAGAGACGAATCCTGTCTAACCGTCACTGCCTCCAAGTGCTTCGGGACTGCACCCAACTACTACCTGTTTGCACGACTCCTTTGAGCCGTGGTAGGGTAGTGATCAAAGTGCAGTGGGAACACACTCGAGGCGAAGTGCCAGTGTCAAGTCAGCGGACTAAGTTGTACTCATGTCACCTGGGAACTGATAACTGACGATAGGTATAATACCAACTGGTCAGTTCCCGACGAGTCCTGTCCAGTGTACTCGTAACCTAACGAGCACCCGTATACTATCTCCAGTACGGCGTACTGATGGCTGTGGGACAGACCATCTCCCACACTGGGATGAAAAGCGCATACGCTAGTCTACTCCGGAGTATCGATGCCTTGTCTCGATAGTCCTGCGACTAGGGACCTGTATAAGGATGTGCTTATAGATTACCCAGCCCCCACTAGTGTGACTGCCATCACAACGCTGGTAATCAAGCAAAGATCCTAAGGGCTCCACTAATGTGTATAGGTGATATTCAAAAATAAACACATGTACACATTGAAGTAGAAACAAACCAAGTAGCATACTACTATATTGAGCAAGATTGTTTATACAAGGTGAATAACCCAAGCTTCCATTAAGTAATATACAAACTAGTATGATACAGTAATGGCCTCTAGGGCATATACACTAACACCAACATTCATCAAACTCCAAATGGTATGCATCTCTTTGCAAATTTCAGTTTCTTTAGAAATTCCCGATATAAGTTTTTGCCCCATGCTCTTATGACCTTGGCTTTGGTCAAAATGTCATAAGTCACATGTCAAATTCTACCCATCATTATCTTGTCAATTTGAACCCATCCGTATATACCCCTGACTTTGGTCAAATGATAATACGACTGTCCCAAACCAACTCATCTATCTTATGCAACAAATGAAAACCCAGCAGCTACCAAACACTATGCCTTGACTTTGGCCAAAATGCATAGCTTGAATACTACTGAATACCCAAATGAAATGACGGAGGGCTACGAATGGTTTTGGCGAAACCGTGAACGTAGTGAACATGATATAACCGAAGGAACCTGATAGCTTTTAAAAGGAGTGGTTAAAGCTCCGCATTTAAAAATACCTGTTTTTAAAATTAACCGAGTGGTTTCTTTTAAATTGTTCCAACGATTAAACTTTTGGTTTATTTTCTTTGCATTATAGATAATGCGTCCCATCATTAACCTATCATTGCAGAGAACAACGAAAATATGACGTCCTCTTATGCCATCCGTATTCGCCACTAGGTCCCGTCATCACCCGTTAGGTTACTTGACTAACGACAGAGCGGGGACTGGGCTAGCACGGGTGTAAAACATAAGTGACGTCTAAAATAGCTATCATGTATATAGATATTTTACATTCGTCTGACGCAATGATATTCATTCCAGATCACAGATGAACTTAATTGGATTTGCAAGCAATCCGTGTTTGTTTTGAGCCTGCAACAAAAGACGGATTACACAGTTGTGATGAATAGCCATTACCCCACCCAAGACCCCTACGGGTGCGGCAAACTACCCGCCCGGCAGTTTGTGCACCCCACCTTGGGTCTGTCCTAGGAGCAAAAACAGTAAAATGAAATAATACAACGGTGGCTACAACCGCAACCTGGATGTGCCCCGCAAAATAATATTACAACAAATTACATTTACATCAAATGAATTAAATAATAACCCATCACATAATCTCGGCTATACATCACAACAGTCCAACACAGTTCATATGCACAAACAGATAAAATCCATTACAGAAATGTGCAACCCCCTGCCAACCGACATACTAGCAGTTAGGGGAGGTTTACGAACACATTATACAAACACAGATATAATCCAACAAGCAAATACTGTATAATTTCGATCGATTAAACACATTTAATTTTGCTCCAATACTTCACTGTAAATCTGAAACGTGAGCAAAAATTAAAAATTCCAGAAAATACCAAATATCCCAGAGAACCAACAGAGGAAAATTGGGTTCCTGAATCGCCAACTCGGCGGCGGAATCGCGGCGGATCGGTAGGATCCGCCGCGGTTCCGTGGCGCTTTAGGCGATTCAGGGGCCCAGTTTTCTTGGGTGTTCTTCTACTGTCTTTTCAAGCTTTCTGAACTTCCCAGAAAAATTTTTGGACTTCATTTAAAAATCGACAGAAACACATGATTTCGGGCTTTTCCGGTTTCATTTTTTCCGTTCGAAATTCATACAAATTTGCAAGTTATTTATTGTTTAGCGAGGCTCTGATACCACTGTAAGTCGATGTACAACACCCCAATACTTGTGGGGAAGCGGAATTTTTGAAAACTAACTTGTTTAAAACACAAATATCGACTAACCGCTTGAATCGAAGCTAAACGATAACTAACTACAAACATAGAAGTTCTATACTACTATGTTTAGGGATTATACCTAACGAATCGTGTCCTTCGTCTTTACGAACTCCACCTCCTCCTCGGCCTTCTCGAAGTAGTAGACGATCCACCCTAGAGCTTTACTCCAAGCTTAGCCTCTAAACTTGAGGCAACTAAACTTCTTTAAGTGCTAATCAAAGAAGCTAGGTGAAATAGAGTGAGGGTTATGGTTTAATTAGTCTAACTAATCCTTGTACTCAACACATGAGAGGGGAGGATTAGGGTTTGAACAGGGAGAGCTTGAGGAGAGAGAAGGTGAACATAATAATGAAGTGAGAATAATGAGTTATGATAATATATACCAAGCATTTCTTTTAATCAAGAAAAGAAAATAAATCAATTTAACAACCATGCTTGATAATATCTAGTGATGATTCATCTCCATGAGTCATTAAGCATTTATGATGCATTAATGACATGGATGAATCATCCATATGACTCACTAATCACATTCATTGTATATGCCACCTAAACCCTCTTAGTCACCACCTTGTAGAAGCTTCTCGCGCAATTACGAGAACGCCCCTCCTTTCCGCAAAAATACGGAAAAACTTTAGACTGTATAAATCCAATAACCGGATACCAGTAACTGGCTTAAACCAAAGCCGACTGGTAAAAACTGTCCGAAAGTCGTACGTGCGTAAACACACGTATGCGTCCGAACCCCTGTCGTAAAACCATACGACCTCTATATCGTTTCGCCTGGAGTAGGGAAACTCTCTGTGTGGGACTTTAGAGACTCGACTACTACGCTGGCAGTGGGTTTAACCACAGACCGTAAGCGGCACTAGCTGTACGTAACGGTCCCCAGGTAGATGTCGATAAGAAGGCCGATGAGGAAACCCATCCGAACTCCTACTGAGTCTGATGTGACAATCTCCATACAGTGCGGTCCGTTCGTCCAAGACTATCGCATATCGGGCCTAGGGGGGCGGCAAGCGTCAGTCCCCTAATAGCGGTATAAGTCGTGTCGGAGGGAAGCCCATTACACCCTGAGAAACTACTGGAACCTACCAGCAAATCTCGCTTGCCCTGGCCAGGGACTTTGCGTAATGGCTCTCTGACACAGCGCGATATCAACCCCCAATACCGGGAGAGACGAATCATGTCTAACCGCCACTGCCTCCAAGTGCTCGGGACTGTACCCAACTGCTACCTGTTTGCACGACCCTTTTGAGCCGTGGTAGGATAGCAATCTAAGAACAGTGGGACACACTCGAGGCGAAGTAGCAGTGTCAAGTCTGCGGACTATGCTGTACTCATGTCACCTGGGAACTGTTCACTGACGACTGGTATAAAACCAACCAACAGTTCCCTGTGAGTCCTGTCCGGTGTACCCGTAACCTAACGAGCACCTGCATACTATCTCCAGTACGACGTACTGACGGCTGTGGGACAGACCATCTCCCCAACTGGGATGAGAAGCGTACACACTAGTCTACTCCGGAGTATCGATGCCATGTCTCGATAATCCAACGACTAGGGACCTGAATAAGGATGTGCTTGTAGACTACCCAGCCCCCACTAGTGTGACTACCATCACAACGCTGGTAGTCAAGAAAGATCCTAAGATCTCTATCAATACGTATACTCACATATTAAGATAGAAAAACCAAGTAGCATACTACCATGTTTAGCAAGACTGTTATATACATGTGAATATCCCAAGCTTCCATTAAGTAATATACAAACTAGTATGATACAATAATAGCCCCTAGGGCATATACACTAACAAAATGATCACCAACAAAATCCTACACTCCATCATCCATCATAACTCCAAAGGTCAAGCCATCATAACTCCAAAGAAAGTCAAGGGATGGTGGAACCCTCATGAAACCATCATGATGCAACAAAATACAAAGTCCACCCTCCACAAAGCTAATTTGCACAATTGCAAATAAGCCATCCTCCACCAATTTTCAGCCAAAGAAAGATACGAAGGAAAATGGCCGAAACGGAAAGCAAACTGGAAACTTCAGAAAACTGATCCTGTAATAAATTACAGGAAAACCCCGTGACTATATATACATTCCTGCATTTGTATTCTGACCGAATACAAATGCAATGAGACAAAATCTACACTGTACAATACTAGGATCCGGCTTAAACGAAAGCCCGCTAGTATTATCCGTCCGATCATGATCCGTGCAATACCGCACGTACATGATCGAACCCTGCCATATCTCCATACGGTCTCTACAGCGTTTCGCCCGAAACTTGAGAAAACGGTCTGTAGGGGACTCTAAAGACTCGGCAATACTTTGGTTGTGGATTTAACCACTAGCACGTCAGAGGTATTAGCCATACGTAACGGGCTACCAGGTATTGACCAAAAGGGACGTCGATGACCAAACTCATCCTGACACCCTACTGAGCCTGTCAGTGACAATATCCGTACAGTCCGGTCCATTCGTCTATGAGCATCGCATGGCGAGCCTAGGTGGTTGGTAAAAGTCAGACCCCCAAAAGCGGTACAAGTCGTGTCGGAGTGTAGCCCAGAACACCCTGAGATACTACTGGAATACCTACCAGTAAATCTCCTGCCTTGGCCAAGGACTTCGTGTAATGGATCTCCTAGACACAGCGCGACCTCACCCCCAATACCGGGAGAGACGAACCCCTGCAGATCCGCTCACTGCCTCCATGTGGCTCGGGACTGTACCCAACTAAAACCTGTTTGCATGTCTCCATTTGAGCGTGGTAGGATAGTAATCAAAGTACAGTGGGAACTCACACGAGACAAATGACGATCTCAGGTCGATGAACTAACCTGTACACATGTCACCAGGGAACTGCTATCTGACATCAGGTATAAGACCAACTAGCATGTTCCCGGCGAGTACTGTCCGGTGTACTCATAACCCAATGAGCACCTGTATACATCTTAGGTGAACCAACTGACATCAGTGGATTATGAGACCGGCCACCGCCCCTCATCGGGGTCTCGACTGTATACACCAGTCTACTCTGGAGTATCGATGCCCTGTCTCGAAACTCCCACGACTAAGGACCTTTTAAGGATGTGCTTATAGACTATCAGCTCCCACGTATATGATCGCCCTCATACTGCTGGCAGTCAAGCAAGAATCCTAGGGGCTCTATCAACGCGTAATAGTGACTTGTAAGGTCACCTAAAATAGTACACGATGATAAAGATAAACCAGATAGCATACTATCATCTTGAGTAAGACCGTCCTACCGGTATAGGTTCTCCCTCAATCATTGCAATCACGTGCCTGTGATCCAATAATTGACTCTGAGGGCACTATCTCCAACATCTACAACTTTTTTAACGTTGATTTAGCAATGTAAAAAGTTCTATTGTCGGTGAACCGTTAATTTTGAACCCACTAATTCAACGGTGAAAAAGTTGTAGATTCACATGAAATTTGGTGTACCCATATCTTAGATGATAACGATAAAGATGATGGGTTTCGATTGTCGGAAAAAACGATGGAGGTTGTAAGTTTTCGACGCTATAGGAGGAAATTCCCTCCTATAGCATCTTTCCTCTATTATTCTCTTAATATATATATTAACTAATATTGTGCTCACTAAAGTTTTTCTTCTCTTTGAAATACATTTAATATATATGTGATATATATTAATATATGTATTTATATATTGTGTCATGGTGGATGATACATAGAACATGGATGTATGAGACTCACACCAAGACTAAAAATTATTTGGGTGATTATTTATTAAGAGGAAAATCAAAAATGAGGTGGAAATGAGCATGGCATAAGATGCTTGTAGAAGCATGTAGAAGCATGACTCATCCCACTAATTTTTGTTTTACTCAAGATATTTTATAACCCAACCTTTATCTTTAGCCCATGGTTAACTCTCTCATTCCAATCACTTGAGATTTTTTTCACCCTAGTTCATCTTCTTCTCTTAAGAGCTCTCTAGGTTTTCTTGTTATGAAAAAGGAAAATGAGAAAGTGATTTTTAAAGTGAGCAAAATTCCTACTTCATCAACCTACTCTCATCTAGCCCATAAGATTACATTGTTTGCTTCACAAATTCTTGATTAGTAAAGAGGTAGCTTGAGTTAGAGTAACTTCAAGGTGGATCATCTTCGGCCTCGAAGACGACGAAGGAAGCTCGTTCCTTTCACCAAGTAGAGCCTAAGAAGAGTTTTAGGGACCACTACTTGGAGCTAAGGGACTACTACTTAGAGCTTTAGAAGTGAAGGACCGGTCTACAAAGGTTGTATTCTCTATTCACTTAGTGTAAAACTTGTTTACATACTTATAAACCCTAATTCTCTAGTTCGATTCTAGGTTAGTGTAGCTTAAACCTCTAGATTTTTTTAAATTGCATACTTGATGCATGTGGAAACCTAGTAGAGGTACTAAGACACACTTTCAGTGATTGCAGTCACACTAGTAGTGGCTGGATAGTCTATAACCACTGCAGGGTTTCCTAGCACGGCAGCAAGGTTTCGGGAGGCATCGTCCATGCCAAATTCAAAAATTTGCCGTTCTAGCTAACCCTAACAAAGAATCGTTAACTAGAAATCGACAGAAATACATATGGAAACACTTTACATCCTAAGTGCGCAAAGAATACAACCTTTGTAGACCGGCCATTCACTTCAATAGCTCCGTGTAGTAGTCCCTTCGCTGCGATCATGAACTCCGGACTCTAGAGAGGCTCCTATGAAGAAACGAACATGCTTGCTTCGAGGCCGAAGATAATCTACGTCGAGGAGACACTGACCCAAGCTATATCTTCACTAATTATGAAATTAATGAAGCAAACACCCTATACTAAATGGCAAGTAGTAAAGGATGATGAAGTAGGAAGTGAGCTCACTTTAGATTTCATTTTCTCACATTTTTTCCATCAACTCCATTGAAGCTAGAAAGCTTTGAGGAAGAAGAAGAAGAATATGAACTCATATGAATTAATCCAAATGAATTATTGCAACCATGGGTGAGTTAATCCCTCATGCCTAACTCATGTAGAGAATAAACCAAAGGCTAAGGTTAAGTGTTGGGTTAACAAATATCCTAAGGAATGACAAAAGAGTGGACTTTGTCAATGTTCTACAAGTTTCTTCCAAGCTTGAAAATATTGACCAAGTCTTTTCTCTATTGTGATAACTTAAGCAATAAATAAAACCCTAAGATAACCCTAGCATGGTATAAGTCTCATACACCCATCTTTCTTGTATCATCAAGCATGACACAATACATGTACACAAATATACATATCACATATATACAATGTGCACATCAAGTGAGAAAAGAAATCATAAGTGAGCTTAATATTAGTTATTGTAATATAATATATTAAATATATAATTATACATTAAATTATCAAATCAATTCTTGATTTAATAATCCGGCTATATTACATATATCCGACTAATATCATATGTAACAACTTATCGAATCAACACTTGATCCGATAGCCCGGCTATATCGCATATAACCGACCAATGTCACAATTCGTGAGAATATAGTACGGTATCTCATATCGTATTAATCTCGGTCCTGCACATATCACATATGTGCTCCTACTCCGTTTCGCTTGAGCCAGGAAACCCCTGTGTAGGACTCTAAAGACTCGTCAATACGTCGGCAGTAGGTGATGATCATATCAAACAGCCACAAGCCGCAAACGGTCTGCTAAACGTAATGGCCACCCGGGTATTGAGCGATCAGAAGATCAACAAGCAAGCCTTCTCGTACTCCTGCGAATCCAATCAGTAACACTACCGTACAGTCCGGTCTCTTCGTCTGATATGTCGCATATCTCGTCTAGGGGTGGTAAACGTCAGACCCCAGTAACTCGATAAGTCGTATCGATATAAGGCTCATAGCGGGTCAACAAATTACTGATAACACTTACCAGTATATTTCTGAATCAGCCCTGGCCAGGGACTTCCTGTTATAGCCAATCGAGTACAGCGCAACATCAACTCCCAATACCGGAAGAGACGAAACCCCCCATATCGCTCATTGCCTCCATGTGACTCGGGACTGTACCCAAAAGCCACCGTTTTGCACTTTCTCTTGAACGTGGTAAGTGTTAGTCATATGTATGCCCTAGAGACCATTACTGTACATAGGATGTATATTGTAGTGGATGCTGGGACATATATAGGGAGGACTTTCTTGCTCGACATGATAGTATACTATCTGGTTACTCTTTACCTTAACGTGTACACTAATTGTCTCTCTATTACATGTTGGTAAAGCCCTTAGGATGTGTACTTGATTACCTGGACTATGATGCGGATCATACTAGTGGGAACATGGTAGTCCATAAGTACATCCTTCAAGGTCCCTAGTCGTGGGTATATCGAGACGGGGCATCGATATGCCAGAGTAGACTAGCGTATACCTTCTCGACCCATACAGATGGGCGATGGATGATCCCATATCCATTGGTGTTTGACATCAGAGATGATATACGGGTGCTCAGTGGAGACTGGGTACACTGGACGGACTCGCCGAGAACTCCCAGATGGTATTATACCTTACGTCAGATGGCAGTTCTCTGGTGACACTGGTACAGGTTAGTCTGTAGACACGAGATCGTCATAGAGTCTTGTGTGATTCCCACTGTGCTTTGATTTCCACCTTACCATGTCCTAGAGGGCGTGCAAAACGGTGGTTTTTGGGTACAGTCCCGAATCACATGGAGGCAATGAGCGATAGGAGGGGATTCGTCTCTCCCGGTATAGGGAGTTGATGTTACGCTGTGTTCGATTGGCTATAACCGGAAATCCCTGGCCAGGGTTGCTGAGATTTACTGGTAAGTGTTACCAGTAGTTTCTCGAACTGTTATAGACCTCATATCGACACGACTTATCGAGCTACTGGGGTCTGACGTTTACCACCCCTAGGCAAGATATGCGACATATCAGACGATCAGACTGGACTGTACGGTAAGTGTTACTGGTTGGATTCACAGGAGTGTGAGCGTGCTTGCTCGTCGATCTTCTGATCGCTCAATACCCGGGTGGCCGTTACGTTTAGCAGACCGCTTGCGGCTTGTGGGTGTTTGATATGATCATCACCTGCTGCCGGCGTATTGACGAGTCTTTAGAGTCCTACACAGAGGTTTCCTGGCTCAAGCGAAACGAAATAGGAGCGCATATGAGATATGTGCGGGACCGAGAATAATGCGTGTATGTGATACCGTATTCTATTCTCACGATGAATGTATCGATTGGTTGTATGCGATATAACCTAGTTATCGAATCGAAGATTGATTCGATAAGTCGATACATTGGATACTAGTCGGTTATATGCGACATGACCGGATCATTGAATCAAGTGTTGATTTAATAATTTAATGTATAATTATATATTTGATATATTACTTTACATTAACTAGTATTTGTTCACTTAAGATGGATTTTCTCACTTGATGTGCACATTGTTTATATGATATCGTTTTGTGCACTAGTTTGTATCATGTTTGATGATACATGCAAACTTGGGTGTGTATGATTAAACCATGGTTATGTTAATGGTTAGGGTTTTGATTTACTTATTTATTTATTCTCTTAATTCATTTTTGGAAAAAAGAGAAATGGTGTCTTGCTTTGTTTTATAGTTGAAGCTTCATGAAGCTTTGAAAAAGTCTATCATTTTTGTTTCATGCTAAACCTAACCATTAAACCTAACCCTAGTTTATTCTCTACACTTAACCATGGTTGCTATATGATAAGAATCACTTTATTTTTTATTTTCAATAACACTTATCATATTCTTTTCTTCTTCCTCTTCTTCTTCAAGAAGAAAGAAGCTTGCTAGCTTCAATGGTGATTTGAGAAAAAGAGTGAGAAATCCAATTCTAGAGTGAACCCACTTCCTATTTCTTCATCCTCTACCACTTGCCATGTAGTATAGGGTGTTTTCTTCACAAGTTTCATGACTTGGTGAAGTTGGAGCTTGATCATGTGTTGCCTCGACGTAGATCATCTTCGGCATCGAAGTCGACGACCTAGCCCGCCTATTTCTCCGATGAAGCCGACGCTAGAGACCGGGATCCGATGATCGCAGCGAGGGGACATCATCATGGAGCTATGGAGGTGAAGGACCGGATCTACAAAGGTTGTATTTTCCGTTCACTCTTAGTTAAGCTGTTAACTAGTTGTTTGTTATCGCCTAATCTCTAGTCAACGATCTAGTTAGGGTTTCTCGGCACCGGAAATTTTAGAAATTGGCATGTTTGATGCCTTGTGAGACCTCCTTAGAGTGCCTAGGAACCCTACAGTGGTATCAGAGCCACGCTAGAGCTTTAGGCGAAGTGTAGACGAAGTTAGAAGTCCGATCGAACCCGTAAACCCCGACAAAATCCTTCTCTGTACATTTTTCAAAACAGTGGATTTTTGTGAATTAAAAATGCTCAGAAAAACAAGCAGGAAAAACTAAGAATTACTGTGAAGTACGGTCCACTAAGTCAATAATTTGACAGCGGAACCGCGGTGAAACCATGGGTTTTGCGGCGGTTCCGCGGCCAAAATTTGGACTTAGTCCCTCAAATTGCATATATTTATTCTTAGGTCCTTACTTGGCAATTTTTTATGGGAATTTTTTAATTCCACTCAAGTATTGAGTTTTCTAGGGTTTTATTGGGGACTCGTTAATTTGATCGGATAATTTAACTTCGTTTATGTTATTCCGGATATTTTAGAAACTGTTAAAAAGTTCGACCGGATATAAATACCCATTTTTTCCCCTTCCGGAAAATTTCCATGTGTTGGATTTTTTCCCGTAGTTTAAGAACGTCTAAGTAGTGTAAGTAACGCGATGGACCCTCTAGAAGTTAACAAACCTTAACTCGATTATGTGACCGTCTTGAACTGCCCTTTGAATCTTAGGGTTTGGGGCAGTACGGCGTGCCATATGTGAGGCGTTGGCTTGACCCTTCTACGGCTGGACCGTTGGTACTGTGGCATGAAGTGGATGTTTTTAAACTTATTTCATGTGTTGAGCTTTTCGGGAAAACTTGGGTGTTTGATTGTTCGATTGGAAAGTTTAACATTTTCTATTTATCTGAAATGTGATACAATAATTGGAATCAACAACATTTGAATGTTATAGACATAGCAGTTTAGTCTCACTTGATCGGTTGCCATGGAATTTTGATGTGATCAAAAGTCCGTCACAATCGCGTAGCGTACGCGGATACTCGCCGGTAAACTTAATAGACTGCCACGCCCCATAGCCCCGACCAAGTGACTGTAGGAGAACTCCATCGCCGAAAGCATCCGTTCGTGTGCTCGCGGCAGCGGTGTTCCGCCTTGGTGCACTTCGTCGACGGTATCAGGGGTGCGGCCGTCTACTAAAATTTGCAACGAGCATTCGTTCTGGATGTCGGGAATCTTGTTGAATTGCCCGACTTGATATTGAAAAGTGTTTTCGATAATGAGACTAAAATGCGGGGTTTATAATTGTTAGGCATGCGATGTCTAAGGAATTCATTTGATTAGGCATGCGATGTCTATGCAGGTTGCGGATTCCAACTGTTGTAGTTTTACACTTTCTTTTCTGTGACCGTAAGTGTTATATGTGATATCGCCGGTTTCGTTGCTATATGTCAACGACAATTAGGATGCACATATTTACTTACGTTGATGACATGTGATGTTATGTGTTGTTGAATATGTTATATTGGATCGTCGTGTTTGAATAGCTGGGGGGGTTTATGTTAGTGTATATGCCCTAGAGGCCATTACTGTATCATACTAGTTTGTATATTACTTAATGGATGCTTGGGATATTCACCTTGTATATACAATCTTGCTCAAAATAGTAGTATGCTACTTGGTTTGTTTCTACTTCAATGTGTACTTGTGTTTATTTCAGTATATCACTTATACGCATTAGTGGAGCCCTTAGGATCTTTGCTTGATTACCAGCGTTGTGATGGCAATCACACTAGTGGGGGCTGGGTAATCTATAAGCACATCCTTATTCAGGTCCCTGGTCGCAGGACTATCGAGACAGGGCATCGATACTCCGGAGTAGACCAGCGCATGCGCTTCTCATCCCAGTGTGGGAGACGGTCTGTCCCACAGCCGTCAGTACGTCGTACTTGAGATAGTATGCGGGTGCTCGTTAGGTTACGGGTACACTGGACAGGACTCGTAGGGAACTGACTAGTTGGTATTATACCTATCGTCAGTTATCAGTTCCCAGGTGACATGAGTACAGCTTAGTCCGCTGACTTGACACTGTCACTTCGCCTCGGGTGTGTTCCCACTGTACTTTGATCACTACCCTACCACGGCTCAAAGGAGTCGTGCAAACAGGTGGTGGTTGGGTGCAGTCCCGAAGCACTTGGAGGCAGTGACGGTTAGACAGGATTCGTCTCTCCCGGTATTGGGGGTTGACATCGCGCTGTGTCTAGGAGAGCCATTACACGAGTAGTCCCTGGCCAGGGCAAACGAGATATACTGGTAGGTTTCCAGTGTTATCTCAGGGTGTATTGGGCTTCACTCCGGCACGACTTGTACCGCTATTGGGGGACTGACGTTTACCGCCCCCTAGGCCCGCCATGCGATGTATCAGACGAACAGACCGGACTGTATGGAGAATGTCACACTCAGGCTCAGTAGGAGTTCAGATGGGTTTCGCCTCGTCGGTCTTCTTGTCGGCATTACCTGGGGACCGTTACGCACAGCTAGTGCCGCTTGCGGTCTGTGGTTAAACCCACTGCCAGCGTAGTGTTGGAGGTAGTGCCCTCAGAGTCAATTATTAGGTCACAGGTACGTGATTATAATGATTGAGGGAGGACCTATCCCGGTAGGACAGTCTTACTCGAGATGATAGTATGCTATCTGGTTTACCTTTATCATCGTGTACTGCTTTAGGTGACATGACACGTCGCTATTACACGTTGATAGAGCCCCTAGGATTCTTGCTTGACCACCAGCAGTATGAGGGCGATCATATAAGTGGGAGCTGGGGGTCTACAAGCATATCCTTAAAAGGTCCCTAGTCGTGGGAGTTTCGAGACCGGGCATCGATACTCCATTAGTAGACTAGTGTATACAGTCGAGACCCCGACGAGGGGCGGTGGCCGGTCTCACAAGCCACTGGTGTCAGTTGGATCACCTAAGATGTATACAGGTGCTCATTGGGTTATGAGTACACCGGACAGGACTCGCCGGGAACATGCTAGTTGGTCATATACCAGACGTCAGATGGCAGTTCCCTGGTGACATGTGTGCAGGTTAGTTCATCGACCTGGGGATCGTCATTTGTCTCGTGTGAGTTCCCACTGTACTTTGATTACTACCCTACCACGGCTCAAAGGAGTCGTGCAAACAGGTTTTAGTTGGGTACAGTCCCGAGCCACATGGAGGCAGTGAGCGTATCTTCAGGGGTTCGTCTCTCCCGGTATTGGGGGTGAGGTCGTGCTGTGTCTAGGAGAGCCATTACACAAAGTCCTTGGCCAAGGCAAGGAGATTTACTGGTAGGTATTCCAGTAGTATCTCAGGGTGTTCTGGGCTACACTCCGACACGACTTGTACCGCTTTTGGGGGTCTGACTTTTACCAACCCCCTAGGCCCGCCATGCGATACTCATAGACGAACGGACCGGACTGCACGGATATTGTCACTGACAGGCTCTGTAGGGTGTCAGGATGAGTTCGCTCATCGACGTCCCTTTTAGTCAATAGCTGGTGGCCCGTTACGTATTGGCTTATACCTCTGACGTGCTAGTGGTTAAATCCACAGCCATAGTATTGACGAGTCTTTAGAGTCCACCACACTTTCAGTTACTCAGCTTTCGGGCGAAACGCTGTAGAGGCCGTATGGAGATATGGCAGGGTCCGATCAGATACGTGCGGTATTGCACGGATCAGGATCGGACGGTTTGTACTAGTAGCCGTAAAGGTATATGGCAGGGTTCGATCAGATACGTGCGGTATTGCACGGATCAGGATCGAACGGATATTACTAGCCGGCTTTGGTTTAAGTCGGTCCTAGTTTAGTACAGTGTAGATTTTGTCTCTTTGCATTTGTATCCGGACGGAATACAGATGCGGGTGTGTATGCACAGTATCGGGGTTTTCCTGTAATTTATTACGGGACCAGTTTTCTGGAGTTGCCAGTTTGCATTCCGTTCCGGCCGGTTTTCCTTTGTTCTTTCCCGGCCGGACTTTTCCGATGGAGGGTGTTATTTGCAAGTTTGCAAATAACACATTTGTGGAGGGGTTTTCTTGCAAAAGGGTTTGATATGATAAGATTCTTTTCTTTTGCACCATGCTTTTGCTTTAATGGGATTTGATTGAATGAGGATGGGTTAAAGTGAGGGTATGGTTTCAATAGTGTTACAAGCATGGTTCATTGTTTATGGTCACCTCTTGACTTCTCCTACCCTCACCTCCCTTCATGACATGGATTTTTTTCCCACCTCCATTTCCTAGATGATGAGGCCGGCCACTCATTTGTGAGGGGATGAGAGAAATTTCCATTCTTTGGTAGCTCACATTTCATCATCTCATTCATCTAGTTTTTGGAAAAATGAAAGCACCATTTTTCCATAACCTTATTCCTCCATCAAGGCAACCAACCCCAAAGTGAGACATGCATTCTACACTACACTTCCTACAGCATATCTTGAGCATGTCGAGTTGCCGGCTTCATGCGCGAGTTGCCTCGGTATTGAGGTGGGAGCCCGTAAAAGCTACAGGCGATGTGGTGCCCCTTTCCGATGAGGAGGAGACGGACGGAGATCCCGCGAGGAGATCGGAGTGGAGATGAAGACCGGAGGACTTGGATCGTCGGTATACATCTCTTCCCTTTCTTATTAGTTGCGTAGACTAGTTAATGGTTCGATCCGGAGTTTAGTGCGCGGTGGTGCCGGTTTGCAAAGTCCGCAAAATTTAAGTTTTTCACCGTTTCCGCGTTCCGGCGTCGGATTGACGGCCGGGGCGCCGCCGTGCACTTACAGTGGTATCAGAGCCTCGCCATTAACTTAGTCTAGCTTTGTGTAATGTGTTTTTCAGTTCCGATCGATCGAAATGTCCAAAAACCCGTATTTGCCCACGACAGTTTCTGTTGAAATTTTTTGGTCTCGAAAAATTTTTCAGGTTGTAAAATATTGATGTACTGGAAAATCTAAGAGTTCTGTAAAAATTTGATGAAGTAACTCCACAGTTGGAGCGCGGAACCGCCGCGAAAACCCCCTTTGTGCGGCCCTTCCGCCGCGCACTATTCACATCACTTCACCATTTTTTTACAGAGGCCTTATGGGCTTAAAATATGGGCTTTGGAATATTAAAGTTGGGCCAATTGTTTCTGTGAGTGCTACAGTTTTCTTTGGGGCCCACTTGTTAATTGTTTGATCAATCGGAAAATTTTAAACACATTTTTCACAGTATTTACATTATATCTGCGACCGTGAATGTCACTCGATCGGTAAATCCTGTCTAACTGCTATAGCCCGGTTAGACGGATTTGCGAACGTGACTTTCACGTTGATGTTCTATGTATTTGCTGTTATGTTGCGGATCGGTCGTGGGGGATAGCCTGGATGCAATGCTAGTACAGTTTTGTTGTATTATGTACATTTGATATTGCGGGACGAGCGTCCGACATGTGGACTGCCGTCACTGCCTGTTTGTATTATTATTTTGGGGCACGACCTGGTTGCGGTCGATGTACCCGGTGTATGTATATTTTACTTTCTGTACTAGGGTTACCCCGCGGAGGGGTGCACGGATAGCCGGGTTCTAGAGGGCAACAAGCCCGCATCTCATGGCATTGAGACGGAGGGGGCTTCACTCTAGGATTGGCGGGCTATTCGCCGCACTCGTAGGGGGTACAGGTTGACCCAGGAGGGGTGCCCAAGTTGCCGGATTCCGTGAAGTGCTGGGTGGTCCATTCACGGCGCTGAAGGGGGCTGCCTCGCTTCAGGTTTTGGCGGGTGACTTGCCGCGCCCGTAGGGGTCTAGGTTTTCATTGCACAGGCTATCCACACGACCAGGGGAACGTCGGGTTTCAGCGGCTCTGTGAAACCCGGGGATCCCAGATATCTGTATTGTTTCTGTGATGCTGTTCATTCTCTGTGATGTTGCATTCTATTCACGCCTTGAGCGAAATATAATATATTGGTATATATATTAGTAGATGTTGTATATGTTTTGCATCCGCGCTAGTCCAGTCCCCGCTCTGTCGTTAGTAAGCTAACCTAACGGGTAATGACGGGACCCAGTGGCGAATGCGGATGGCATATACGTACATCAGTATATTTTCGTTCTTTGTTGGTGTGATCAATTGATGGGACTGCATTGATTCGGATCAATGCAAGTTAAAAACAAACCTAATCTGATGTTGTTGGAACACTTTTCAAAAAGCTGTTATTGCAAGGACGTTCACTTTTGTTTTGCATCGCGGTATTCATTTAGAATATCCTGCTCCTCAGTCGACGAGGCAAGGGCCGAGATCCCTTCACCGGGAGTGACCCCTTGGACAATAAGTTTGCGTCAGGGCATTAACTTCACTATAGCCGATTACTTTTGCTTTGCACCGCGGTATTCATTTGGAATATCCTGCACCCCATTCTACGGGGAAAGAGCCGAGATCCCTTCACCGGGAGTGACCTCTTTAGCAACGGTTTTCGTCACTATATTTTCAAAAAGCTATCAGTTCCTTCGACGATATCAAGTTCATTACGTTAAAGGTTTTCGCCAGAAACCATTCGTAGCCCTCCGTCGTTTCATATGGGTAGTCAATAGTATTCAAGCTGTGCATGTTGGCCAAAGTCAAGGCACAGTGTTTGGTAGCTGTTGGTTATTCATATGCAGCATAGATAGATGCGTTGGTTTGGGACAGTCGTGCTGCCATTTTGGCCAAAGTCAAGGGTATGTACGGGTGGATTCAAATTAACCTGGAGAATGACGGGCAGAACTTGACATGTGACTTATGATATGTTGGCCAAAGTCAAGGTCATAAGAGCATGGGGCAGAAATCTCATCGGGAGTTTCAAAAGTACTGAAACTTGCCAGATATGCGCATACCTTCTGGAGTGTGATACCGTGAGCGGATTCCGTCACGTTGTCATGCGATGAGAGTTGGATCCCGATTCCTACTGATGAGTTAGTTTACTCCTCGGGTAACCCCGACTAATTCTTCTTTCAGGTTTGGAGGAGAATTTGAGGTACAGTGGGAGGATTCCAGATTAGATAAATTGGTGACCATTCTGATCTAGGTTAGAGTGCACGCTGAGTGTTTCTTTTCTCTCTCTCTTTGGCAGCGACCATTGACCCGACCCTAAGACTATGACTCAGTGACCAAATTAACCGAACCTTCTTAACACTGGCTTTTGGATTGTCAGAGTTGCGGACCTCATTGCCACTCCTACTTTTACCCTTTTCTCCGGGACACCCCGTATTGCTACGAACGTCCACTTCCATTGGACAAAACCATCGTATGGTTAGATACGAACTCGAAGGAATTCGAGGATGGTTTCCGGTTCTGGAGAAAACGGATAGGATTATTCAGTTGTCTTTTCCTTTTACCCTCTCTCAGGTTACGAGTACTCCTTGGTTTAGGGGTAGTACACCTATTACGCAAATTGGATTGTCTTCTTCCAAACCTTAGGCTGGTGCCGACCGGTAGGGAATGAAGAAAACCAATTAGCATAACGATGGTGTGCAGAAGGTATTAAGTTTAGACAAAGCAAGGGATTAGTAAGAGGGCAAAGTAAATTGCAACAGATATTCACGACCAAACCAAATATTTCGTTACCACTCCCACATCACCTTTGTATTTCTCCAGGACACTCCGTATCACTACGAAGATCCACAGTTTATTTGGATAATCCATCGTATGGTTATATACGAACTCGAAAGGAACTTGTTCCAGTTCGGGGATGGATCCTGGTTCAGGAGAAATAGGAATAAAGTACATTCAGGTGTCTTTTATCTTCACCTTCTCTCGCATTGCGAGTGTTCCTAGGATTGGGACAGTACACCCATTATGCTTATTGGATAGTCTTCTTCCAAACCATAGGCTGGTGCCGAACGGTAGGGAAGGAAGAAAACCATTTGGCCTAAGGGGTGTGCAGAAGGCAAAGACTAAAGACATATGAAGGGATTTGGAGAGGTGGCAAAGAACTATACGGTTACAGTCGTGAATCTGGAAGAGGCATTACTAAGAATACCAGGATACCCCATCGAAACATTTCAATGTTTCAGTTCACTGTGTACTGTTAAAAGAAAACTGATTTCCCGATTAGATACTTACTCCAGGGTATGTATTTACCAGGTATGATTCTCACATCTGTATGGTTTTACAGATGATGAGTGGGAGTAAGTTATTGGGAATTGGGTGATCATCCTCATTATATCGGGATTCGTTGTAATCGGTGATATTTGAGGAGATCACCTGGGCTGTTTGCCGGTCGGCAAATATTTGGTTTTGAATATCCACTGTTGTGCACCAATTTCAAATTGATATATCTGTACGTCTATTTTCATAGAGTGAGATATACCTTATGAAATTATGTCTACGACATTTACCTATATCAGTGGATGGTTAGGTAAGGAGCATTAAACATCGGTGTAATTCTTCTTAACCATAAGTACAGTTTTCAACCTACGACACACAGTGAATGAGTTATCAGACTCAAGGGACTTATACAGAGTATTGTATGTTGTCCAGGGTCCATCAGGACAGAGGGGTTGGTCCTCGTACTACATTCAGTTTACTTATGACTTCTCTAGTTTTTAGACAGGTGTTTCGTGGAAACGCAGGGTCCGAATTTGGAGAAGTTATTGGTATTTGAATAGAGTGGAGAACCAGGTGTCACAAGTATCGGGATTCTTCAAAGTGATCGAAGATGTAGATACTTGTGTATGGTATTCAGTTGATAGTAATAATAAAGAGATCTTGCTTCTCTTTCAGGTTACTCATAATTGGAAGTATTCCTAAGTTGAGTAACGCTGATCGGCCTCCTTCCATTTAGTTGACATGCGCTGGAGACAGCTGCATGATTTGAATCTGGTTCAATTAAATCAGTGCCTCTGTTTCTATATTGGATATAGAACAGTTCATATCTTAACAATGTTAAGGTACGGGGAGTTGTCCGGTTTATGATTAAAACCAGACACTGGACAACTCAAGGCACGTTTCTGTAATGGCTGTTTGTGGGTTGACCCAGGCTATGACGAGGGTTGACTTTCTACCATCTGGATGAACAATAGCGATATTGTTCTAGACTCGCCACAGTTTTATTAAAAATGGATTTTTTTTCAGAAAACAGTAGTGGGAGTATGGTAGAACTGGAAGTGATTCCAGAACCACAAACGATTACTGAAGATTTGATAAGGAACCTAAAGATTCAATCTGGATTGACATTCCATTGGCCACTCCGCAGATAAGGTGGGTAACTTCAGGCACCCGAGAGGTACTCCGGTAGCCTCAAGGACGGTGACAGGGAAGTTCTTGTTTTCCCACAATTGCCATTGCTGTTGTTCCAGGTTACGAGACCCGGCGGGAGGATGAGTATAGCGTCGTTCTAAACCAGTTTTAGAAGTGTACGTATATATGACTCTGCCAGAGGGTTGTCGTAGTCAGTGGGAGCAGCGGAAGCATTGGTGGACAGGTTGTTTATGTCTATTTATAGACTAAAGCAGACGTAGCGGAGATAGATCATCTATTTCTGACGTGACAGTCATGGGTTTGACTTCATCAGAATAGGGGATGGATCTGTTGAGAAGGTAGTAGGGTGTGATATCCTGGCATTTGGATGATATACACAGAGTAGGAAAAGAAACTCCTACACTACAATCGGTTATACTTTGGTCGTCACACAGTGGTTTCTCCAAAAAGGAAATGGATTTTATCAGACATACTGGTTACTAGATCTATGGTTTTAGATCTAGATTTGGGTGGTTTCCCAATCAGGGTACTTGACAGCATTCTAAGAGTATTTAGGATGGACGACTCCTGGCACGGTAGTGTACCTGCAGGTAATGGAGTCACCCTCTCCAAAAGTGTCTTACAGACTAAAAGGGAGAGGGACGGGCATGATTGGCAGATCACTTGCTCAGGCAATTGAGTCAATCGTGAGATGTCAAGTACCACACCAGATGTTGTTCTTGCACTAGATGCAATAAGTTGACATTAATCCAATCCTGGAGAAACAGTCGGAAGCAGTTTTAGAACATAAGTGGATGTTCTAGGGATATGATAACGACAGCCTCATTCAGGAGACGGTTATCATTCCAGGCTTCCAAGGTGACATGGACGACAAGGAGGTTGTCAGAGTTATAGTTTTCCCTCTAACGAGGGGCAGTATTTTGGACAGGTGATCCAAGGCAATACTGAGGGAGGCATGGCGCGCAGGATACTGATTAAGTTCAGTTGACGATACAGTCTAAGAAGTTTGGATTTGGAGTTCATTTATGAGCTATGTCCCATCAGACATCCAGACACATTCTAAGACAGGTATTGCTCATTTCGGGAGATGGCTTTCTCCGCGAACTTGAGATATAGAGAGACATAGAAAGAAACAACAAGGCGGATCCACTCACTGAGGCTATTCCTCGAACGCAATAGTTTCGCAAACGAGCTTTGTGAGACTGACTAGTAGAGGAGTTGGATGTTCGGTATCACACGGGCTATGAGTATGCGACATCGCAATAATTAGCCTTGAGTGCAAGTGGGAGATTGTTGGAGGTAGTGCCCTCAGAGTCAATTATTAGGTCACAGGTACGTGATTATAATGATTGAGGGAGGACCTATCCCGGTAGGACAGTCTTACTCGAGATGATAGTATGCTATCTGGTTTACCTTTATCATCGTGTACTGCTTTAGGTGACATGACACGTCGCTATTACACGTTGATAGAGCCCCTAGGATTCTTGCTTGACCACCAGCAGTATGAGGGCGATCATATAAGTGGGAGCTGGGGGTCTACAAGCATATCCTTAAAAGGTCCCTAGTCGTGGGAGTTTCGAGACCGGGCATCGATACTCCATTAGTAGACTAGTGTATACAGTCGAGACCCCGACGAGGGGCGGTGGCCGGTCTCACAAGCCACTGGTGTCAGTTGGATCACCTAAGATGTATACAGGTGCTCATTGGGTTATGAGTACACCGGACAGGACTCGCCGGGAACATGCTAGTTGGTCATATACCAGACGTCAGATGGCAGTTCCCTGGTGACATGTGTGCAGGTTAGTTCATCGACCTGGGGATCGTCATTTGTCTCGTGTGAGTTCCCACTGTACTTTGATTACTACCCTACCACGGCTCAAAGGAGTCGTGCAAACAGGTTTTAGTTGGGTACAGTCCCGAGCCACATGGAGGCAGTGAGCGTATCTTCAGGGGTTCGTCTCTCCCGGTATTGGGGGTGAGGTCGTGCTGTGTCTAGGAGAGCCATTACACAAAGTCCTTGGCCAAGGCAAGGAGATTTACTGGTAGGTATTCCAGTAGTATCTCAGGGTGTTCTGGGCTACACTCCGACACGACTTGTACCGCTTTTGGGGGTCTGACTTTTACCAACCCCCTAGGCCCGCCATGCGATACTCATAGACGAACGGACCGGACTGCACGGATATTGTCACTGACAGGCTCTGTAGGGTGTCAGGATGAGTTCGCTCATCGACGTCCCTTTTAGTCAATAGCTGGTGGCCCGTTACGTATTGGCTTATACCTCTGACGTGCTAGTGGTTAAATCCACAGCCATAGTATTGACGAGTCTTTAGAGTCCACCACACTTTCAGTTACTCGGCTTTCGGGCGAAACGCTGTAGAGGCCGTATGGAGATATGGCAGGGTCCGATCAGATACGTGCGGTATTGCACGGATCAGGATCGGACGGTTTGTACTAGTAGCCGTAAAGGTATATGGCAGGGTTCGATCAGATACGTGCGGTATTGCACGGATCAGGATCGAACGGATATTACTAGCCGGCTTTGGTTTAAGTCGGTCCTAGTTTAGTACAGTGTAGATTTTGTCTCTTTGCATTTGTATCCGGACGGAATACAGATGCGGGTGTGTATGCACAGTATCGGGGTTTTCCTGTAATTTATTACGGGACCAGTTTTCTGGAGTTGCCAGTTTGCATTCCGTTCCGGCCGGTTTTCCTTTGTTCTTTCCCGGCCGGACTTTTCCGATGGAGGGTGTTATTTGCAAGTTTGCAAATAACACATTTGTGGAGGGGTTTTCTTGCAAAAGGGTTTGATATGATAAGATTCTTTTCTTTTGCACCATGCTTTTGCTTTAATGGGATTTGATTGAATGAGGATGGGTTAAAGTGAGGGTATGGTTTCAATAGTGTTACAAGCATGGTTCATTGTTTATGGTCACCTCTTGACTTCTCCTACCCTCACCTCCCTTCATGACATGGATTTTTTTCCCACCTCCATTTCCTAGATGATGAGGCCGGCCACTCATTTGTGAGGGGATGAGAGAAATTTCCATTCTTTGGTAGCTCACATTTCATCATCTCATTCATCTAGTTTTTGGAAAAATGAAAGCACCATTTTTCCATAACCTTATTCCTCCATCAAGGCAACCAACCCCAAAGTGAGACATGCATTCTACACTACACTTCCTACAGCATATCTTGAGCATGTCGAGTTGCCGGCTTCATGCGCGAGTTGCCTCGGTATTGAGGTGGGAGCCCGTAAAAGCTACAGGCGATGTGGTGCCCCTTTCCGATGAGGAGGAGACGGACGGAGATCCCGCGAGGAGATCGGAGTGGAGATGAAGACCGGAGGACTTGGATCGTCGGTATACATCTCTTCCCTTTCTTATTAGTTGCGTAGACTAGTTAATGGTTCGATCCGGAGTTTAGTGCGCGGTGGTGCCGGTTTGCAAAGTCCGCAAAATTTAAGTTTTTCACCGTTTCCGCGTTCCGGCGTCGGATTGACGGCCGGGGCGCCGCCGTGCACTTACACGTAGTGTCGAGTCTTTAGAGTCCCACACAGAAAGCTTTTCGCCTTTAGGCAAAAGAGTAGAGGTCGCATGGTATTGCGACTGGTCGCATGGTTTTGCGACAGGGTTCGGTCACATCCGTGCACTTGTGCACGTACAGTGTCCGGACAGTTTACACTAGCGGGCTTTGGTTTAAGCCAGATCCTAGTGTACCTTATGGGATTGGATTTATCCAGTTTGCATTCGTGTTCCTTGGAACGCGGATGCGGGTGTGTATGCACAGTTGACAGGAAGGCAGAGGCAGCGGATTCTCATTAGGGTTGTTGACAGTTGACCGTTGACTTTTTGACTTTATGCTCAACCCTAATGAGAATATGATATGTGATTAACTATTATATTAATTAAGTATTATGGTGATATGGTTGTTGACTTGTTGACTTTTGTTGACTTGTTGACTTTGGTGACTTGTTGACTTTTGTTGACTTGTTGACCGGTTGACTAGGCTTGACTAGTTGACCATCATGATAACCATGGTTATCATTTCATGCCAAAGACTTTTTCTTGCTTGTTCATTTGAGTAAAATGAGTGCATGACATGATAAGGTTATGGTTACTTCAACCATCACATAAGACTTTTGTTGATATGATGAGTTATCATTGCTTTGGATTATGAGAGGGTGAGAGACAAAATACTTGCTCATTCTTTCTTGCTCATTCTCTCTCTTGTTCTTGAGCTCTCCTCTTGCTCTCACCCTCAACCTCTTGCTCCCTCTCTTGATCTATGGTTCTCTTGTCTCATGAGTTGAGAATCAAGAACCATAGATAAAATCCCATTCTATTTCCTCTCTACTCATTCTAGTTCACTAGGTTTAGCAAACCAAGTGAACTAGTTTCTTCTAAGAACGAAGAAGGAGCTAAAGGTTGGAGCTTTCATGTCACGACCCGAAAGTACGGAACGTGACCGGCACTTAGATTACGAAGCGTCTAGAGGCGCCACGTGACCTAAGTAAGCCGAAGCCCAGAAATCTAAACCATAAAAGAAGAAAGAGAAGAAAAGAAAAGAAAACAAGTATAAAAACATCAGCAAATTTTACCAAAAATTTCGGCAGAGTCTCCTCTGTAAAAACTGACCCCCAAACGGGTACAACAAGTATAATATGAATAAACAATAAAAAGCATCCCCAAACGGGAGCTAGCATCAACGCCAACAGGCGGAGACAACCACAGCAATCACAATAATATACAACGCCAAAGGGCGAGGCTCAAATCTCAAAAGAAAACAAAACTACCAGATCAGAATAACACATGCGCGACTCTAAGGTCGAAATAAAAGACCGGTCCAAAAAAACTTATCAATTAATACAAGTATGGTTGATGGAGCTTACTAGATACAAATGAATGAATAAAATACAATGGTGGTTCAGATACAAGTGAACCAACCTACCGTGCAAATCACCCTGAAATAAAAGATATGCCAGCAAACTGCCCGGGAAACCTGTACATCGAACCTGTAATAAAATTTGGCACAACGGGGGTGAGTTGCCAACTCGTGAGTAGAAGACATCTACAAAAAGAAATCGAATGCACGACGCTATCCTAGGTCACAATAATACACTACTAAATCTCAATCCTCTAGTAATAGCAGGGTAATACTACGTGTAAGTGCGGATACTCCGTGCTCGTGTCAGTGCCTCATATAGTACTATGTTATATGAATGGATATGCATGCACCATGAATGTAAAATAAGCAATCCTGAAATCCAGGTATATCTGTATAAGAAATCTTTGGCTGTTATCATAGTAAAATGTGTATAAGAATCTGAAATCTCAACAATGAAATCCATGGAAATCCGTGTCAAGCATCGACACAAACATGTAAATCTCAAGTCTCATAGTCTCTATACCTCGGGCTCCGTCAGTCCGGATCGGCCCATATCATCAAATCTCACGACAACGGTCGGTATCCTCCGGATATCCGCCGTGCCAGACATCACCGGTAGGTAGCCTTCCCCTGCCAGGCTCATCGTCTACAACTCGATCTTCTTGCCCCGGGGTACCATACCGGGCCCACCATGTACCCGAGACGGTTCATCCACTCCTCGAATCGGGTCTCGAAATCCAACAGAAAACATAAAATCTCATGGTGGACGACACATACATCACGAGAAAACCGCAACTTTGTTTAAAAAGAGAGGAGGAGAGAGAGAGAAGTTTTTATATATTTTTGCGGTTTTCCCCAAAAATCCGGAAATCTCACAGAAATCCAAATCTCAGAATCATGAGTAAATATATGATAAGTGTCGGCATATGCCCATAATACTGCGTGATAACATGAAAATATGAATGCATGAATGTCTAAGTAATAAATATCATGTCTCATGTTAACATCAGCGAGTAATCACAATTATTATATCGGTTTAGTTGTTAACTGATCCTATCAATAAAAGATAATATGATCTAAAGTGTACGTGACATAGCAATTACCGATGATGATGTGTGTGAGCCGGCAAATAAGTGTGCGTGGAGTATGCGCATCATCGGTAATGGTGCTGGTGTCCTAACAGGTAAGGTTTATACTGATTATAGCAACATATGTAAGAACATGCACCATGATGATTACAGTATGAATGTAAATACAGATGTGCATTAGCCACTCCTCTGCGAAATACGAGTACAACTACCACTATGTGAGTCGAACCAAAACTAGTGTCCATCTAATGTCCTAAGGAACTAAACCTAAGAAACTAGTCAGTAAGAAACTAGAGGCTACCTAAGGTCTGAATCAATATCTCTAATAGTCGGCGATCCCGCCTCAATAGCGTCACGTACGTAGTACGGCTTTCTCGAATCAAGAGTGCGGATCAATCATCATATCTAAGCCTCGTACGGTAAAATCCATCGTACGACATCCCAATATCGAGGTACGGGTCAAGTATCTCCTAGGTGTCTCATCATTCGTATAATGTCATCATAAAATGCTTAATTAGTTTATCCTCAGAATATCATGTCATATGTATCATACTGTGATTAACTCATACTGATATCATATCGTCCTCAAGTCACACCTCTATGATATCGACATCAGGTCACACCTATATGATGTCGTAATCAAGTCATACATATCCCAAATCGTGATCAATCACAAGTTACAATCCGGGTACTATTTTAGAGTCCTATGTATCTCAATATCATCACTACCCATTATAATTTATATATACCTGTTCATTATCTCATTCTCTAATGATCCGCTAACACTTAATACGACAGTATCGTCAAAAATCACGGCATCAAGCCTAGTTATACTGCTTCATCATACCTCAGATATCGTATCACATCAATGAATCCCATATACGTGTTGTATATATATAAACACCTATACCTAGTTTTATATATATACACACATATACGTATACTCCGTGTAGAGTTTCAGTGTGTGCGTGTGTGTTTCTACCTGAAGCCTAGGAACTTTCCCAAGGTACTCATCCCCTGATATGGTTTCCCTAAATCAGTCTAGTTCAGCCTAGGGTTATTACTAGGGTCCTATGCGTTAGAATCTAGGGTCACATCTGGTTTCCTACTGACAATAAATACTATTCCTATCCTACGTTGCGGGGGTGCTAAACGCCATCCACCCGACTTCCCCCCGTAGATATGCATCTACTCACCTGGTCCATGTCTGCCGACGATGGTGTCGCCATCCTCCTCTTCATCGCCCGCAGTCCACTGGAAGGGTACCTAAACGCAAACATATAAATAGCATCGTAAACCGAATCACATACAAAAGTCAAACGATACAAGGAACAAGCATAGGTTAAAACCTATGTCCCGTCCACGCAAAAGAACCAAATACCGCTCGATATCGGCGTACAAACTCCGATGGATCGAGATAACATCAACAAACAACTCGTAGTTTTAAAACACATTACTTATATTATAAAACATGATTAAATCCATCGAAACCCTAAAATCAATCAAATCGTCCGTTTTCGAAAAACCCGAAAAATGTCGATTTACCGTTTTTCATCAAAACTTGACATTTAAGTGAAACCAAAGGTCATAAAACTCATTAAATAGCATATCTAGACTATACAAACTATTACTATATTTTTATTACATATATTTGTAGAAATTTGAATTTTCTAGTTTACAACCATTAACAATTTTCAACATTTTAAAGCAAAATACCACAATTCCACCACAAAACATGATTTCGCATGAATTAATGTCTTAAACTACAATTCATGATGATAGTGATATAATAAAACCATAATTATATTTTTAATCTCATTTATATAGAAATTTCTAAAATCTAGTTTACAAAATTAGCAATTTTTATCACAATTTATCAATTATCCATAGAAACTAGCAATCAAACTAAGTTTTTCTTTCCACCAACAAGTTAATACTCTTATTAAGACCAAAATCTAGTATTACCAATATTAATTGAGATTTATTTCACCAATAATTAGGTTTTATAGAAACCTAGTTAGCAAAATTTCCTAATTTAAACCATTTTCAATGAAAAATTTACAATTCAACAATCATGCAAGATTTTCCAAATCAAAAAGTGTTAAACTAACTATTATAACCCTAAATAATTAACAAAAATCATAACTTGAATTTAGAAACCCTAACTTGAATTTTTAAAATTGAACATAGAACTAATTCATTAAATCTAATTAAGCTTAAATGAACATCTAAAACAATAAATCAAAAGAAAGAAATTATACCTCCCAAAATATGAAACCCAAACTAGAAATGAGCCTCCAAAATGCATGCTTTCCATCTCCAAAATCCATATAAAAAAGGGTAGAGAATAAAGGGTATGAAGAGATTAGGATTTTGTGCATTTTTTTTTGTTGAATTTTTGATGTAATTTGATGGATTTTTGTGCAAAAATGAGGTGGAAATGGAAGGGGGCAGCCATGGAAGGTTGTGGCCGGCCTTTGTATGAGGGAGAGGGAGCAAGAGAAAAGAGAGTGAAGAAAAGTGTGGAAGTTTCAAGAAAGAATCATCATTTAAAGTCTTTTCATGCTTTTAATTAATTATTTATTTTTTCCTTCACTATAGCAACTCAAGAAAACTCTAGAAAATAGCAAAAATTTGCAAATAATTTTTGCATGATACATACTAAATTCTCACATGCCATGGTTCATTTTTACAAATTAAAACCATTTAAATTTGTAATTTACACTAATTTAGTGTAAAAATAAAGCTTATGTTAATATTTAAAATAATTAATTTAGGAAAAATATTTTATTAAACTAAAAATTTATAAGTGGCTAAATAAACACTATTTACTAGTAATTACATAATTAAATAGGTATTTTTGAATTTATAATGAAAAACAATTGCGGTTTGATTTTACGAAAAATACATTTTGCTTTACCGAAAATCATAAAATTCACTTAAACAATTTTATTTATTTAATTATTTTTTTAAAACGTTACAATCTTCCCCCCTTTAGGAAATTCGGTCCCCGAATTTAAATTAAAACTTCCCCTCTAAATACTAAAGCGTTTAGCTAAACATTCAAATCGTCGGGGCTCCGAAATCATCAATACATAACTAAAATCAACTCCGTCAAGCATAACGCAATCATCGGAGTTATGGCGAGAATAAAATATCAAAACTAAATATAAAAACCATCATAATATACATCAATCTATAACTTATATATAGTTCGCATCCTAGTAAAATCGCCGAATCATCATAATAAAGAAGCATACAAAAACCTCTCTTGAAAATCGCCGTGCAATGCACGTGTCACGGCATAAGTAGCGGACGTTTTTTAAAAAAAAAAAAAAAAAAAAAAAAAAACTAGATATATATATATATCTTTTATTTAACATACACGTCCCGCCTGGTTACTAAATCAGATAGTAATAATTATGAAAACATACTGCTCAAACTGAAATCAATCCCAATCACATCAATAAAATGTCATGTGCGTCCGGTGCGCACTGAAATCGAAACCAAATACAGATACCATGAATACCCACAAAACAAAACTAAGTGCAACAGGTGTGCACCAAAAACATCTGTCAAGTGCAACGGCGTGCACGACTCACTATCAGGTGCATCTAATCTGCACAAAACCCCGATTTAGTGCATCTGGTGTGCACCAAATCGCATCAAGTGCGCCAAGTATGCGCAAGAATCCTAATCAGGTGCACATGGTGCACGAAAACATACATCGAATATCAAAATCAAAATCACATTACAAAAATGCATGAAAACTAGGTCGAAACATATGTCAAAATCATGTGTAACCCCTATGCACGAAATCAAATCAAAAATCTCAAAAAATATATAAAACCAAATCAAGTGTACTGGGTGTGTACTAAACATCATCAATACAACTGATATATGAAACACAGATAGAATGAAGGTACACACATGAAATACCAATCGTAGAACAAAGTCCTCAAAATACAAAAATCCAATCAACGAAAATATGAAATTCAAATCACTAAATCACAATCGTAAACACTATCGTCAATGTGCGCCTCTTTCCTCTGATGTTGACTGCTTTGAACTCGTTCTTTCATAGGTGTGCTGACTGCGCTACCAACGGCAACACTCATATTTAGAGTCTCCCACCTAGTCGATCCCTTCACTTGATATCCGGACTACATTAAACTTTTCGATCGATCCATCAAAATCCCATAATTCCCCGAGAGCTCGACACTCAAGTACAGTTTAAAAATATCCGGTACATACCCCAGCATCGATGATCCAGCCGTAGAAGGACAAACCCAAGCCTCACTAATGGCACCGCGGAACTGCCGTAAACCCTAAGGTTCAAGGGCGTTCTCGTGGTCATTATGTCGAGTTAGGGTTTCATTCTTCTAGAGGGTCCATCGAAATACCTGCATGTTCTTCCGAATACTTTAAACTTAGGAAAATGGTTTTCTGATAATCGTTCGAACCCTTTTAACTTTATCCGGACGGCATGTGAATACCCTTCATCCGCACGCTAAGCAATGCTTCAATCCTCAAGAATAACCAATACTCTATTGGTTATCGCATTCGAGCCGCAGCTCCGTCTGCCTGTGCGCCCGTGGTAACAGAACCACCCTCCGACATCGACGAAGATAGATCAAAGGAACGAATGAAATACGGTACAAACAAATGTACATCCTAAGGCTCCTTAAGCAGAGTAGCGTATCGTAAGTATGCCGCGGACCATACCCACGGTACGTTACTCTACCTAAATCGCCTACTCCATCAACCAAGGGTCACCTAGACTTATACAGGGTTAAACCTAGCGCTCTGATACCAACTTTGTCACGACCCGAAAGTACGGAACGTGACCGGCACTTAGATTACGAAGCGTCTAGAGGCGCCACGTGACCTAAGTAAGCCGAAGCCCAGAAATCTAAACCATAAAAGAAGAAAGAGAAGAAAAGAAAAGAAAACAAGTATAAAAACATCGGCAAATTTTACCAAAAATTTCGGCAGAGTCTCCTCTGTAAAAACTGACCCCCAAACGGGTACAACAAGTATAATATGAATAAACAATAAAAAGCATCCCCAAACGGGAGCTAGCATCAACGCCAACAGGCGGAGACAACCACAGCAATCACAATAATATACAACGCCAAAGGGCGAGGCTCAAATCTCAAAAGAAAACAAAACTACCAGATCAGAATAACACATGCGCGACTCTAAGGTCGAAATAAAAGACCGGTCCAAAAAAACTTATCAATTAATACAAGTATGGTTGATGGAGCTTACTAGATACAAATGAATGAATAAAATACAATGGTGGTTCAGATACAAGTGAACCAACCTACCGTGCAAATCACCCTGAAATAAAAGATATGCCAGCAAACTGCCCGGGAAACCTGTACATCGAACCTGTAATAAAATTTGGCACAACGGGGGTGAGTTGCCAACTCGTGAGTAGAAGACATCTACAAAAAGAAATCGAATGCACGACGCTATCCTAGGTCACAATAATACACTACTAAATCTCAATCCTCTAGTAATAGCAGGGTAATACTACGTGTAAGTGCGGATACTCCGTGCTCGTGTCAGTGCCTCATATAGTACTATGTTATATGAATGGATATGCATGCACCATGAATGTAAAATAAGCAATCCTGAAATCCAGGTATATCTGTATAAGAAATCTTTGGCTGTTATCATAGTAAAATGTGTATAAGAATCTGAAATCTCAACAATGAAATCCATGGAAATCCGTGTCAAGCATCGACACAAACATGTAAATCTCAAGTCTCATAGTCTCTATACCTCGGGCTCCGTCAGTCCGGATCGGCCCATATCATCAAATCTCACGACAACGGTCGGTATCCTCCGGATATCCGCCGTGCCAGACATCACCGGTAGGTAGCCTTCCCCTGCCAGGCTCATCGTCTACAACTCGATCTTCTTGCCCCGGGGTACCATACCGGGCCCACCATGTACCCGAGACGGTTCATCCACTCCTCGAATCGGGTCTCGAAATCCAACAGAAAACATAAAATCTCATGGTGGACGACACATACATCACGAGAAAACCGCAACTTTGTTTAAAAAGAGAGGAGGAGAGAGAGAGAAGTTTTTATATATTTTTGCGGTTTTCCCCAAAAATCCGGAAATCTCACAGAAATCCAAATCTCAGAATCATGAGTAAATATATGATAAGTGTCGGCATATGCCCATAATACTGCGTGATAACATGAAAATATGAATGCATGAATGTCTAAGTAATAAATATCATGTCTCATGTTAACATCAGCGAGTAATCACAATTATTATATCGGTTTAGTTGTTAACTGATCCTATCAATAAAAGATAATATGATCTAAAGTGTACGTGACATAGCAATTACCGATGATGATGTGTGTGAGCCGGCAAATAAGTGTGCGTGGAGTATGCGCATCATCGGTAATGGTGCTGGTGTCCTAACAGGTAAGGTTTATACTGATTATAGCAACATATGTAAGAACATGCACCATGATGATTACAGTATGAATGTAAATACAGATGTGCATTAGCCACTCCTCTGCGAAATACGAGTACAACTACCACTATGTGAGTCGAACCAAAACTAGTGTCCATCTAATGTCCTAAGGAACTAAACCTAAGAAACTAGTCAGTAAGAAACTAGAGGCTACCTAAGGTCTGAATCAATATCTCTAATAGTCGGCGATCCCGCCTCAATAGCGTCACGTACGTAGTACGGCTTTCTCGAATCAAGAGTGCGGATCAATCATCATATCTAAGCCTCGTACGGTAAAATCCATCGTACGACATCCCAATATCGAGGTACGGGTCAAGTATCTCCTAGGTGTCTCATCATTCGTATAATGTCATCATAAAATGCTTAATTAGTTTATCCTCAGAATATCATGTCATATGTATCATACTGTGATTAACTCATACTGATATCATATCGTCCTCAAGTCACACCTCTATGATATCGACATCAGGTCACACCTATATGATGTCGTAATCAAGTCATACATATCCCAAATCGTGATCAATCACAAGTTACAATCCGGGTACTATTTTAGAGTCCTATGTATCTCAATATCATCACTACCCATTATAATTTATATATACCTGTTCATTATCTCATTCTCTAATGATCCGCTAACACTTAATACGACAGTATCGTCAAAAATCACGGCATCAAGCCTAGTTATACTGCTTCATCATACCTCAGATATCGTATCACATCAATGAATCCCATATACGTGTTGTATATATATAAACACCTATACCTAGTTTTATATATATACACACATATACGTATACTCCGTGTAGAGTTTCAGTGTGTGCGTGTGTGTTTCTACCTGAAGCCTAGGAACTTTCCCAAGGTACTCATCCCCTGATATGGTTTCCCTAAATCAGTCTAGTTCAGCCTAGGGTTATTACTAGGGTCCTATGCGTTAGAATCTAGGGTCACATCTGGTTTCCTACTGACAATAAATACTATTCCTATCCTACGTTGCGGGGGTGCTAAACGCCATCCACCCGACTTCCCCCCGTAGATATGCATCTACTCACCTGGTCCATGTCTGCCGACGATGGTGTCGCCATCCTCCTCTTCATCGCCCGCAGTCCACTGGAAGGGTACCTAAACGCAAACATATAAATAGCATCGTAAACCGAATCACATACAAAAGTCAAACGATACAAGGAACAAGCATAGGTTAAAACCTATGTCCCGTCCACGCAAAAGAACCAAATACCGCTCGATATCGGCGTACAAACTCCGATGGATCGAGATAACATCAACAAACAACTCGTAGTTTTAAAACACATTACTTATATTATAAAACATGATTAAATCCATCGAAACCCTAAAATCAATCAAATCGTCCGTTTTCGAAAAACCCGAAAAATGTCGATTTACCGTTTTTCATCAAAACTTGACATTTAAGTGAAACCAAAGGTCATAAAACTCATTAAATAGCATATCTAGACTATACAAACTATTACTATATTTTTATTACATATATTTGTAGAAATTTGAATTTTCTAGTTTACAACCATTAACAATTTTCAACATTTTAAAGCAAAATACCACAATTCCACCACAAAACATGATTTCGCATGAATTAATGTCTTAAACTACAATTCATGATGATAGTGATATAATAAAACCATAATTATATTTTTAATCTCATTTATATAGAAATTTCTAAAATCTAGTTTACAAAATTAGCAATTTTTATCACAATTTATCAATTATCCATAGAAACTAGCAATCAAACTAAGTTTTTCTTTCCACCAACAAGTTAATACTCTTATTAAGACCAAAATCTAGTATTACCAATATTAATTGAGATTTATTTCACCAATAATTAGGTTTTATAGAAACCTAGTTAGCAAAATTTCCTAATTTAAACCATTTTCAATGAAAAATTTACAATTCAACAATCATGCAAGATTTTCCAAATCAAAAAGTGTTAAACTAACTATTATAACCCTAAATAATTAACAAAAATCATAACTTGAATTTAGAAACCCTAACTTGAATTTTTAAAATTGAACATAGAACTAATTCATTAAATCTAATTAAGCTTAAATGAACATCTAAAACAATAAATCAAAAGAAAGAAATTATACCTCCCAAAATATGAAACCCAAACTAGAAATGAGCCTCCAAAATGCATGCTTTCCATCTCCAAAATCCATATAAAAAAGGGTAGAGAATAAAGGGTATGAAGAGATTAGGATTTTGTGCATTTTTTTTTGTTGAATTTTTGATGTAATTTGATGGATTTTTGTGCAAAAATGAGGTGGAAATGGAAGGGGGCAGCCATGGAAGGTTGTGGCCGGCCTTTGTATGAGGGAGAGGGAGCAAGAGAAAAGAGAGTGAAGAAAAGTGTGGAAGTTTCAAGAAAGAATCATCATTTAAAGTCTTTTCATGCTTTTAATTAATTATTTATTTTTTCCTTCACTATAGCAACTCAAGAAAACTCTAGAAAATAGCAAAAATTTGCAAATAATTTTTGCATGATACATACTAAATTCTCACATGCCATGGTTCATTTTTACAAATTAAAACCATTTAAATTTGTAATTTACACTAATTTAGTGTAAAAATAAAGCTTATGTTAATATTTAAAATAATTAATTTAGGAAAAATATTTTATTAAACTAAAAATTTATAAGTGGCTAAATAAACACTATTTACTAGTAATTACATAATTAAATAGGTATTTTTGAATTTATAATGAAAAACAATTGCGGTTTGATTTTACGAAAAATACATTTTGCTTTACCGAAAATCATAAAATTCACTTAAACAATTTTATTTCTTTAATTATTTTTTTAAAACGTTACATTTCAGGTGGATCTGTCTTCGGCGTACGGAGACGACGAGAAGAAGCCATCGGACCACCATCGGAGCTTTGAAGACGAAGGAGTTCAAGACAAGCTAGGTATAACCATCTTCATCCGAGTAGCTAAATATCTTTAGCTTAGTTTGCTAGTTTTAGTTTAGGTAAAGATCCCGACCTAGCTTAGTCCATGTTGCCTCTTGCGTTAAAATTTTGATTTTATACCGTTTCCGCCTCCCCGTAAGAACCGGGGGTCGCAACGTGGACTTACAGTGGTATCAGAGCCTAACTAAACTTAAACTAGCTTGGTAGTGAAGTGTAACGAAGTTCGGAACCGGAAAAATCCAAAAACCAAACTTTTACTAAAACTGAGTTTCTGTTGAAATTTTTTCTGGTCAAAATGAAAAACTTTATACTCCTAAATTCGGCTCAGGGTTTTGTGAGAACAACCAAGAAAAACGATGCAGTAATTCCTCTAAACTGCCGCCCATCCGCCGCGTGAGCCTGGTATCCGCCGCGGAAGCGCCGCGCGTTGTAGTCCTCTGTGCATCGTTTTTCGTGCAGTGTGTGTCTGTGTTGGTTTTGGGATTTTTGGAATATATTATATGTGCCCAGATTTTCCAGAAAAGAAATTTCCTTTTGGGGTCCTATAATTCCGTATTTTTTCCGAACTTCACTGCACTTTGACTATGATGGTTATATCTGTAATGTTTGCATGTATTGAACGTCGGCTTATCGCTATAAGTCGATTGGTCGGGGTTATACATGATCTGTAATGTGCTGGAATGTGTATATAAATATGTTGGATTGTCGCGGGTGAATAGCCGGGGGTTGTGAGACGAGAGTTTTCTTTTCTTGCAATTCATGTAAATTTGTAAATTGATGTAATAATTATTTGTATGGCCGCACAACCGGGAAGGGGTTGTAGCCGTCATTGTATAATTTCTTTTTACTGTTTTTGCTCCTAGGATAGACCCATGGAGGGGTGCACAAACTACCGGGTATGCCGAAGTGTCGAGTGGCCTACTCATGGAGATGAGGGAGGTTGCTACGCTTCGGGTACTTGGCGGGTAGTTTGCCGCACCCGTAGGGGTCTTGGGTGGGGTTTTGGCTATTCACCGCGACCGTGTTATCTGTTTTTGTTACAGGCTCGTACAAATTACAGATTGCTAGTATATCCAATGTATTTATCTGTGATCTGAAATGTTTATCATTGCAGTATATCTATATATGATATTATTTAGGCGTTGCTTATGTTTTACAGACGCGCTAGCCCAGCCCCCGCTCTGTCGTTAGTTAAGTAACCTAACGGGTAATGACGGGGCCCCGTGGCGAATGCGAATGGCATAAGCGTACGTCATATTTTGGTTGTTTTCTGCAATGGTAGGATTAAATGATGGGACGCATTAAAAGAACTAATGCAAGAATATCACGCATTAAAAGAACTAATGCAAGATAATAAACCAAGTTAAAGTCGTTGGAACACTTTCGAAAAACCACTCGGTTCTTTTCAAAACAACTTTTAAATACGGAGCTTGAGCCACTCCTTTTAAAAGCTATCTCGTTCCATCGACCAAATCAAGTTCACTACGTTCACGGTTTTGCCAAAACCATCCGTAGCCCTCCGTCGTTTCACATGAATAGTCAATAGTATTCAAGCTGTGTTTGTTGGCCAAAGTCAAGGCACAGTGATTGGTAGCTATTGGGTATTCATGTGCAGCATAGATAGATGCGTTGGTTTGGAACAGTCGTACTGCCTTGTTGGCCAAAGTCAAGGGTAGGTGCGGGTGGATTCAAATTAACCTGGAGAACGACGGGCAGAACTTGACATGTGACTTATGATTTGTTGGCCAAAGTCAAGGTCATAAGAGCATGGGGCAAAAATCCACATCGGGAGTTTCATAAGTACTGAAACTTGCTAGATTTGCATACCATTTGGAGTGTGATGATTCTGGTAGGATTCCTTCAGTTTCGTCACGCGATGATATTTGGATCCCGATCCTACTGTGAGCATATGCTACTCCTCGGGAAATTTCTCACTTAACGATCAATGCTATAAACCTAGTAGGTGCCTAGAAAGGTGTTAGCGGGGCTACGCCCCCAGGGAAAAGAGGTTCTTTAATTAAGGAACTTCGCGAAAGCGTTGGAAAACCTCCCTCGAAGTACCGACACCGGCCTGGCTGAACGGTTAAGCAAGTATTGTACGGTGGGATTGATCCTGACTAATTCTTCCTTTATGGTTTGAGGAGGGATTCGAGAAACAGTGGGAGCCATCCTGTTTAGACAAACTAAAAACCACTCTAAACTTGCAAGAGCATCATGCTGAGTGTTTCTTCTTCTCTCTCCTAATTGCAGCGACCAATCAACATGACTGGACTTAAGTTACTCCTAGATAAAAACAAACTGACAGGGCCAAACTACAAAGATTGGCTCAGGAATGTCACGATAGCAATCACTTATGACAAGCTGGGGTATCTTCTTACCACCAAAGCTCCCCCTGTCCCTGGTCCAACTTCCAGTGTCGCGGATAAGGAAATCCGCAAGACTTGGGAGATTGATAGCGCGAAGGCCAAGTGCCTCCTGCTTGCCTCGATGGACAACGAACATCAGAGGAGGCATGAGAATATGGACATGGAGTCCATATTGCTCCATACAAAAGAACTGTATGGAGAGCAATCACGTATCGCAAGATACGAAGCGTCGAAAAAGTTATTTTCGACAAGAATGGCCGTCGGATCATCAGTAGCCGAGCATGTGCTAAAGATGATCGGCTTCATTGAGGAGCTCGCTGACCTAGGGATCACATTGGAGAGTGAGCTATATACGGATATAGTTCTCCAGTCCCATCCTTCCACTTACGCCCAGTTTATACTGAACTTCAACCTACAAGAAAAAGAGGTTGAACTATCAGAGCTCCTCAACTTGCTGAGGAGCGCAGAGGGCACCCTACAGAAAGGTAGGGAAACATCCACTTTGTTTGTAGGAGGATCATCTTCTTCTAGGTCCAAGGCGAAAGCCAAGGGAAAGAAGAAGAAGGCCCCCGCCAAACCAAGGGGCGGTGTTGGTAAAGTGGATACGAAGGGAAAAGGCAAAGCAACAAAGATAGCGGGGAAGCTTGTGGATAAGGAAGAATGCTTCTATTGTCATAAGAAAGGACACTGGAAGAATGATTGCAGGGCCTGGAAGGCCAGAACACAGGAATTGAAGCAGGTTGCAGCTTCAGCTTCAGGTGTGTATGTTATTGAAAACTGTCTTTCAATAAACTCTACTTCCTGGTTATTGGATACCGGATCAGGATCTCATATCTGTAATTCTTTGCAGGCGTTGAGAAACCGTAGTGTTTTGAAGGCAGGTGACATGACCCTCAAAGTTGCGAACGGAGCTAGCATGGATGCTAAAGCCGTGGGGGACTATCACCTGGGAATGTCAGATGGACATGTTTTGGTTTTGCGTAATTGCTTTTTTGTACCCAACGCAACTTGTAATATCATTTCTGTATCTTTAGTTTCTAAAGAAGGTTATGAATTTGCGTTTGTAAGTAATGTTGTAAACATTCACCTTAATCAAGTTTTGATTGGGTCAGGTACATTGAGTAATGGTATATACGTGTTAAACCAACCACAGATTTTCAACGTCCAGAATACACACAAAAGAAAGTCTCCGGAAATGAATCAGACTTTCTTATGGCATTGTAGATTGGGTCACATCAATGAGAGAAGGTTGACTAAGTTACATACAGAAGGATATTTGAATGCGTTCGAATATCAATCGTATGCCACTTGTCAATCTTGTCTCAAAGGAAAGATGACAAAGACTCCGTTTACTGGACAAGGAGTAAGAGCGAGCGAGCTCTTAGGACTCATACACAGTGACGTGTGCGGTCCAATGTCTACACATGCCCGAAGCGGACATTCTTACTTCATTACTTTTACGGATGATTTCTCAAGGTACGGTTATGTCTTCTTGATGAAACATAAGTCCGAGGCCTTTGGAAAATTCCAGGAGTATAAGAATGAAGTAGAGAAACAGACCGGCAAAAGTATTAAGATTCTAAGATCGGATCGAGGAGGAGAATACTTAAGTACCGAGTTCCTGGACTATTTAAAAGAGAACGGAATTCTCTCTCAGCTTACTCCTCCATACACCCCGCAACATAACGGTGTATCGGAGAGACGGAACCGCACCCTATTGGATATGGTGCGGTCCATGATGAGTAACGCTGAGTTACCGCGATCATTCTGGGGATATGCGCTAGAATCAGCCGCATACCTTTTGAACCGAGTACCTACTAAGACCGTGCCTACTACACCATATGAGATGTGGTGTGGGAAGAGACCCTATCTTAAGCACATTAAGACATGGGGATGTCCGGCTTTTGTCAAAAAGCAGCATGCGGACAAGCTCGAGGCACGCTCAGTACAGTGCAAGTTTGTGGGGTATCCAAAGTACTCAAAAGGATATTTCTTCTACTGTGAAGAGGAACAAAAAGTTCTTGTTTCTCGTCATGCCTACTTCTTGGAAACTGAGTTTTTGGAAAACCAGATAAGTGGGAGCACAGTAGAACTGGAAGAAATTCCAGAACCACGGACTGTTACTGAAAGTTTAGTGGAACCAGAAGGTTCGGAAGAACAGGACATTCCTACGCCGCTCCGCAGAAGTAGTAGGCAGTCTCATCCGCCTGAGAGATACTACGGTTTTCTCATAGACGGGGATAGAGAGGATTGCATCATAGATTATGATGAGCCTACTAGCTTCCAGCAGGCCGTTCAGAGCGTTGACTCAGTGAAATGGCTGGATGCAATGCGGACCGAAATGGAGTCCATGTACACCAACAAGGTATGGACGTTGGACATTGCTCCAGACGGGGTAAAACCCGTAGGATGCAAGTGGATCTTCAAAAGGAAGATTGGTGTAGATGGACAGGTTGAGACCTATAAAGCTAGGCTGGTAGCAAAGGGTTTTCGTCAAAGACCTGGCTTGGACTACGACGAAACCTTTTCTCCAGTAGCCATGCTGAAATCCATTCGGATCCTTCTTGCCATTGCTGCCTTCCACGATTATGAGATCTGGCAAATGGACGTAAAGACAGCTTTTCTAAATGGAAATTTAAAGGAGTGTGTCTATATGGACCAGCCAGAGGGTTTCATTCAGAGTGGGAGCAGCGGAAAGGTGTGCAAGTTGCTTAAGTCCATCTATGGACTAAAGCAGGCATCGCGGAGTTGGAACATCTGCTTTGATGAGACGGTCAAAGAATTTGGCTTTATCAAAAATCCAGATGAACCATGCATCTATAGTAGATTTGTAGCGAGAACTGTAGTATTCCTCGTTTTATACGTGGATGACATTCTCTTAATAGGAAATGACATTCCTATGCTACAATCTGTCAAGGGGTTCTTGTCACACAGGTTCTCCATGAAAGACCTGGGTGATGCCTCGTACATTCTGGGTATCCGGATCTACCGTGACAGATCCAAGAGGATATTAGGACTTTCACAGTCCAGGTACATCGACACCATACTGAAGAGATTCAGTATGGAAGATTCCAAGCGCGGTAACCTACCGGCTTGTCACGGGATCACCCTCTCTAAAGAGATGTCTCCCAAGACTGATTTGGAGAGGGATCGCATGTCTATTATACCCTACGCTTCTGCGGTAGGCTCTATAATGTATGCGATGTTGTGTACCAGACCGGATGTAGCTTATGCACTGAGTGTGGTAAGCCGGTATCAGTCAAACCCTGGGGAGAAACACTGGATAGCGGTAAAGAACATTCTCAAGTACCTGAGAAGGACTAAGGAGATGTTCTTGGTGTATGGTGGAAAAGACCTCCAGATCGAGGCCTTTGCTGACTCCAGCTTCCAGAGTGACAAGGATGATTCCAAGTCCATGTCGGGTTTTGTCTTTACCCTCAATGGAGGGGCGGTGTGTTGGAAGAGTTCCAAACAAGAAACCGTTGCAGACTCGACGATGGAAGCGGAATACATCGCTGCATCTGATGCCGCAAAAGAAGCTGTCTGGATGCGAAAGTTCTTGAAAGAACTTCAGGTGGTTCCGTCCATTGTTGATCCAATACCTCTGTATTGCGACAACAACGGGGCTATAGCTTTAGCGAAGGAACCCAGGTCCCATCAGAGATCCAGGCACATCTTGAGGCGGTATCACCTGATCAGGGAGATCGTGGATCGCCAGGAGATCGAGGTTCGGAGAGTCGCTTCAGAAGATAACACTGCAGATCCATTCACCAAGGCCTTGCCCCAGACTCAGTTCGAGCGGCTGATCGAGATGATAGGTCTTCGATACGCCAGTACATGGCCTTAGTGCAAGTGGGAGATTGTTAGTGTATATGCCCTAGAGGCCATTACTGTATCATACTAGTTTGTATATTACTTAATGGATGCTTGGGATATTCACCTTGTATATACAATCTTGCTCAAAATAGTAGTATGCTACTTGGTTTGTTTCTACTTCAATGTGTACTTGTGTTTATTTCAGTATATCACTTATACGCATTAGTGGAGCCCTTAGGATCTTTGCTTGATTACCAGCGTTGTGATGGCAGTCACACTAGTGGGGGCTGGGTAATCTATAAGCACATCCTTATTCAGGTCCCTGGTCGCAGGACTATCGAGACAGGGCATCGATACTCCGGAGTAGACCAGCGCATGCGCTTCTCATCCCAGTGTGGGAGACGGTCTGTCCCACAGCCGTCAGTACGTCGTACTTGAGATAGTATGCGGGTGCTCGTTAGGTTACGGGTACACTGGACAGGACTCGTAGGGAACTGACTAGTTGGTATTATACCTATCGTCAGTTATCAGTTCCCAGGTGACATGAGTACAGCTTAGTCCGCTGACTTGACACTGTCACTTCGCCTCGGGTGTGTTCCCACTGTACTTTGATCACTACCCTACCACGGCTCAAAGGAGTCGTGCAAACAGGTGGTGGTTGGGTGCAGTCCCGAAGCACTTGGAGGCAGTGACGGTTAGACAGGATTCGTCTCTCCCGGTATTGGGGGTTGACATCGCGCTGTGTCTAGGAGAGCCATTACACGAGTAGTCCCTGGCCAGGGCAAACGAGATATACTGGTAGGTTTCCAGTGTTATCTCAAGGTGTATTGGGCTTCACTCCGGCACGACTTGTACCGCTATTGGGGGACTGACGTTTACCGCCCCCTAGGCCCGCCATGCGATGTATCAGACGAACAGACCGGACTGTATGGAGAATGTCACACTCAGGCTCAGTAGGAGTTCAGATGGGTTTCGCCTCGTCGGTCTTCTTGTCGGCATTACCTGGGGACCGTTACGCACAGCTAGTGCCGCTTGCGGTCTGTGGTTAAACCCACTGCCAGCGTAGTGTCGAGTCTTTAGAGTCCCACACAGAAAGCTTTTCGCCTTTAGGCAAAAGAGTAGAGGTCGCATGGTATTGCGACTGGTCGCATGGTTTTGCGACAGGGTTCGGTCACATCCGTGCACTTGTGCACGTACAGTGTCCGGACAGTTTACACTAGCGGGCTTTGGTTTAAGCCAGATCCTAGTGTACCTTATGGGATTGGATTTATCCAGTTTGCATTCGTGTTCCTTGGAACGCGGATGCGGGTGTGTATGCACAGTTGACAGGGAGGCAGAGGCAGCGGATTCTCATTAGGGTTGTTGACAGTTGACCGTTGACTTTTTGACTTTATGCTCAACCCTAATGAGAATATGATATGTGATTAACTATTATATTAATTAAGTATTATGGTGATATGGTTGTTGACTTGTTGACTTTTGTTGACTTGTTGACTTTGGTGACTTGTTGACTTTTGTTGACTTGTTGACCGGTTGACTAGGCTTGACTAGTTGACCATCATGATAACCATGGTTATCATTTCATGCCAAAGACTTTTTCTTGCTTGTTCATTTGAGTAAAATGAGTGCATGACATGATAAGGTTATGGTTACTTCAACCATCACATAAGACTTTTGTTGATATGATGAGTTATCATTGCTTTGGATTATGAGAGGGTGAGAGACAAAATACTTGCTCATTCTTTCTTGCTCATTCTCTCTCTTGTTCTTGAGCTCTCCTCTTGCTCTCACCCTCAACCTCTTGCTCCCTCTCTTGATCTATGGTTCTCTTGTCTCATGAGTTGAGAATCAAGAACCATAGATAAAATCCCATTCTATTTCCTCTCTACTCATTCTAGTTCACTAGGTTTAGCAAACCAAGTGAACTAGTTTCTTCTAAGAACGAAGAAGGAGCTAAAGGTTGGAGCTTTCAGGTGGATCTGTCTTCGGCGTACGGAGACGACGAGAAGAAGCCATCGGACCACCATCGGAGCTTTGAAGACGAAGGAGTTCAAGACAAGCTAGGTATAACCATCTTCATCCGAGTAGCTAAATATCTTTAGCTTAGTTTGCTAGTTTTAGTTTAGGTAAAGATCCCGACCTAGCTTAGTCCATGTTGCCTCTTGCGTTAAAATTTTGATTTTATACCGTTTCCGCCTCCCCGTAAGAACCGGGGGTCGCAACGTGGACTTACAGTTTATGTGAGATGAGTGTTTTTCATTTTCATTCATGTAAAAACTTGTATGTAATATTCTTTTATTGGGGCACTTCCAGGTTGCGGATGATATCACCATTTGTATATTATTTACTTTTCCGCACTAGGATAGACCCAAAGAGGGGAGCACAAGTAACCGGGTTCTAGAGTCCAGTGGGAGACCAACTCGAGGAGTCGAGTCCGGGTCTCCTAACTCTAGAATTGGTAGGGTTGCTTGCCGCTCTCGTAGGGGTCTAAGGGTGTGGGTTTGGCTATTCATCACAACCGTGGAATCCGTGTTTTATACTGGCTCGTATTAAAAACACGGACGTTCTAGTATATCCAATATTTCATATGATTCTTCTGCTGCGATATCTGTGATGTGATCATGTGATGTTCTGTGATAGATACAGTATATAGTATATATGATATATTATATAAGCGTTACTTATGTTTTACACCCGCGCTAGCCCTGCCCCGCTCTGTCGTTAGTTACCTAACCTAATGGTGCACGAGGGGACATCGAGGCGAATGCGGATGGCATAAGTGTACGTCGTATTTATCTGTGATGTTTAGGTGTTTAAATGATGGGACTTCATTAATGTGATTAATGAAAGAAAAGAAACCTAAGATGTTGTGGAATCGAATTTCAAAAATAAAACAGGTAGCTACAGTTCTTGCTTTGCATCGCGGTGTTCCTTGTAGAACATCCTGCACCTTGTTCGATAAGGAAAGGGCCGAGACCCCTTCACCGGGAGTGACCCCTTTAGCAATAACTGGCAGATGCTACACACTCGGTTTGTTTTTGATTGCTTCTATAGTTTTTGCTTTGCACAGTGATATATATGATATATCCCGCACCTCATTCAACGAGGAAAGGGTCGACGATCCCTTCACCGGGAGTGACCCCTTTAGCAAAACTAGAAAAGCCTCAAAAACACTCCATTTCAAAATTCATTCGATCCTACAACGATATCAAGTTCATTACGCAATAGGTTTTCAGAAAAACCTGTCGTAGCCCTCCGTCATTTCAGATAAGTCCTGCTTAGTATTCGTGTTGCGTTTGTTGACCTTGTCAAGGCGCAGTGTGCGGTAGCTAACCAGTATTTATCTGCTTATGCATATGATGCAGATTAGGTTAGGGTAGTCGTACGGTCTTGTTGTCCTTGTCAAGGGTCGTGCGGGTGGGTTTGATTCAATCAAGAAATGACGGGTTGAACTTGACTTACGGTCTATGGTTTGTTGACCTTGTCAAGGTCATAGATCGTTTGGGGCAAAATTATCGGGAATTTCAAGTGTTGAAATTTGCAATGAGATTGCATACCTTCTATGATATAGTTGGATCCCGATACCCGCTGCGAGTAAGAGTTACTCCTAGGAGAGTTTTACACATTATAATTAGCCGATCAAGTAGGTGTCTAGAAAGGTGTCAACGGGGTTACGCCTCTGGGAAAATGAGGTTTACTGTAATTAGGTCCGTGCGAAAGCACGGGGAACCTCCCTCAAAGTACCGACACTGGCCTGGCTGAAAGATTGGCGAACTTGTAGCGTGTAATTAATCCCGACTAGTCTTTCCTTTTAGGGTTTGAAGGAAGATTTGATAAAAACAGTGGGAGCCATCCTAATTAGATAAAATAATAACCAATCTGATCTTGCAAGAGCATACGCAGAGTGTTTTCTTCTCTCTCTCTCCAGGTAGCGACCATGTCACGCTTTAATCAAGATAATAATATGGATGTATTGACCGAACCCGCTTGTTATACTGAGCTGGGGAATGTTGGTCCCGCTCCAACTTATAATTGTTATAAGACAGAGCTGGAAATAGGGGAATACCAGGATTCCCATGCCGCCCAAACGAAGAAAGTGCATGAGATGCATCTCCTTCGGGTGTGTTCATTACAAAGAACTGTTTCTCAGTATCCTCTACGTCCTGGGTATTAGATACCGGATCAGGATCCCGCAAATAATCTGTTACATGGGCTACAGAAAGGTAGACAACTGAGAACGGGTGATAAGTTTCATTAGACAGAAAATGGGGCAAGTGTTGCAGCCAAGTCTGTTGATCACTATCACCCTGTATTACCAGTACATTGATTCTGAACAAATGCTATTAGATACCGTACCTGATATACAAAATCATATCAATCTCTTTATTTAGTAAAGAAAGGATATAATTTTGTATTGTTGGATAATGTTTTGAACATTTCCTATATCAAATGTTGATCAGTTCAGGCACGTTGTCTAAAAGCATTGACGTTCTAAATCAAACTACAGTTCTTAGTATACAGAACACACACAAGAAGAAGAGTTCAGATATGAACGAATCCTTCTTGAGGCTTTGTAGACTAGGTCATATCAATGCGACCCGACTGGCTGAAATTACATTTAGATGTATATTTAAATTAGTTTGAATTTACAACTTGTGAAACTTGCCAGTCATGTCACAAAGATTAGATGACCGTAGCTCTGTTTGTTGGAAACAGAGAAAGAGTTAGTAAACTCTTGGGACTGATACATGATGATGTATGTAAGGTACCCTGTCTACACATGCCAGGACCGGTTCTTTATACTTCATTACATTCTCTGATGATCTCTCGATATTCAGACATATGTTCATGTTGAAACACAAGTCCGAACCTTTTGAGATATTCACAGAATATAAATTAGAAGTAGAGAACCAAAATACGGGTATAAGTATTATGTCCTTTGATGTGATCGAGAAGGAGAATACTTAAGCACGGAAATCCTGGACTATTCTAAAGGAGAATGAGATTCTCTCTCAGCATTACTCCTCCACATACACCATAGCGCGATGGTATATCAGGGCGGAGCAATAGCATCCTATGTGATATGGTGTGCTCTATGATGAGTACTACTGAGTTTCCTATTTCCTTTTGGGAGTTATGCGCTTGAGAAGCTTCATTGAATAGAGTTCAAATCAAAACAGTTGCCTACCGCTTCCTATGTGATATGGAAAGGGAAGAGCCCATATCTTAAGTTGGTTAAGATTTGAGGTTGTCCGGGCTATGTCTAAAAGCATAATCCGGACAAGCTCGAGGCAAGGTCTGTTATGTAGAACTAGAATGGTTCCAGCTATACAAACTGCAGATGATGATTTGATAGAACCAAAGGATTCAATAGTAACCAATGAACCTCAGCCTCTCCGCCGATCTAGTAGGGTTCCTCACCCACCTGAGAGATACTTCTGTTTCTCTATGACAGTGGGAGCGAGGATTGCGTCATGAGATGATGACCCAACTAGTTTCGAGCTGGCCATCAAGAGTGAGACTCTGTAAGAATGGCTGGATGCTTAGCGATCTGAGATGGAATCCTTATACACCAACAAAGTATGGACTTTGGTTGCTTTATCTGAAGGGTTAAATCCCCATCAGGAGCAAGTATATCTTGAGAAGATTACTTGGTGTAGATGGAAAGGTTGAGACTTTCAAAGCTAGACTTGTTAAAGGTTTTCGTCATCAACCAGGCATGGATAATGGTGAAACCTTTTCAAGTAGTTATGCTTAAGTCCATCCAGATCCTACTTGCCACGGCTACATACCATGACTACAATATCTGGCGGTTGGGTGTCATGACTGCTTTTCTAAATAAAGGTTTAGAAGAGAGCGTCTATAAGTACACAGCCAGAGGGCTTCGTAGACAGTGGGAGCAGCGGAAACGTGTGCAAGATGTTTTATGTGATGAAGCAGGCATCGCGGAGTTGGAATATCTGTTTTGATGAGTTAGTCAAACAATTTGACATCATCAAAATGGTAGATGAACCTTGTATATACAAAAAAGGTAGTAGGGAGTATGGTAGTGATCCTCATAGAGTACGTGGATGACATACTCTTGATAGGGAAGGAGTTTCCTATGCTACGCTCGGTCAATCTCCGCTTATCACAAGGATTCTCCATATAGGATCAAAGTGATACCTTCTAAATCCTGAGTTTTCATCTATGAGATAGATGTAATTGGATGTTAGGATACTCACTAGATGTAGTGAGATGGTATCAAGCGATCCTGGGGAGAATCGCTGGAAGGGTTCCAGGGTGATAAAGACGACTGAATGTCAGTCACAGGCATTTTCTTTACCCTCAGTAAAGGGACGGTATGTTGGAAGAGTTCCAAGCTAGATACCGTGGCATACTAGACGATAAAGGCTGGATACATCGCTACTTAAGATGCTACCAAAGATGCAGTTTGGGTGTATATTGGTTCATGAGATGAACTAGGTTCCTACCATTGTGTGACAATGGAAGTGTGGCTTTGGCCTAGGAACCCCGGTCCCATCAGTGACCCAGATGTATTCTGAGGCAGCATCACCTGATCATGGAGATAGTTGATCTCCAGGGTGATCGAGGTTAGGAGAGTAGACTTAGAGGACAACACGGGCGGATCCACTCACAAAGGCCTTTTCCCAGAGAGAGACTTTTATGGGATGGTTGAGTATGAGATACTACAACCACTGCTACAGATGGCCCTAGTGCAAGTGGGAGATTGTTAGTTATATGTATGCCCTAGAGGCCATTACTATACATAGGATGTATATTGTAGTGGATGCTGGGACATATATATGGAGGACTTTCTTGCTCGACATGATAGTATGCTATCTGGTTACTCTTTACCTTAACGTGTACACTAATTGTCTCTCTGTTACATGTTGGTAAAGCCCTTAGGATGTGTACTTGATTACCTGGACTATGATGCGGATCATACTAGTGGGGACATGGTAGTCCATAAGTACATCCTTCAAGGTCCCTAGTCGTGGGTATATCGAGACGGGGCATCGATATGCCAGAGTATACTAGCGTATACCTTCTCGACCCATACAGATGGGCGATGGATGATCCCATATCCATTGGTGTTTGACATCAGAGATGATATACGGGTGCTCAGTGGAGACAGGGTACACTGGACGGACTCGCCGAGAACTCCCAGATGGTATTATACCTTACGTCAGATGGCAGTTCTCTGGTGACACTGGTGCAGGTTAGTCTGTAGACCCGAGATCGTCATAGAGTCTTGTGTGATTCCCACTGTGCTTTGATTTCCACCTTACCACGTCCAAGAAGGCGTGCAAAATGGTGGTTTTTGGGTACAGTCCCGAATCACATGGAGGCAATGAGCGATAGGAGGGGATTCGTCTCTCCCGGTATAGGGAGTTGATATTGCGCTGTGTTCGATTGGCTATAACCGGAAATCCCTGGCCAGGGTTGCTGAGATTTACTGGTAAGTGTTACCAGTAGTTTCTCGAACTGTTATAGACCTCATATCGAGCTACTGGGGTCTGACGTTTACCACCCCTAGGCAAGATATGCGACATATCAGACGATCAGACTGGACTGTACGGTAAGTGTTACTGGTTGGATTCACAGGAGTATGAGTGGGCTTGCTCGTCGATCTTCTGATCGCTCAATACCCGGGTGGCCGTTACGTTTAGCAGACCGCTTGCGGCTTGTGGGTGTTTGATATGATCATCACCTGCTGCCGGCGTATTGACGAGTCTTTAGAGTCCTACACAGAGGTTTCCTGGCTCAAGCGAAACGAAATAGGAGCGCATATGAGATATGTGCGGGACCGAGAATAATGCGTGTATGTGATACCGTATTCTATTCTCGCGATGAATGTATCGATTGGTTGTATGCGATATAACCTAGTTATCGAATCGAAGATTGATTCGATAAGTCGATACATTGGATACTAGTCGGTTATATGCGACATGACCGGATCATTGAATCAAGTGTTGATTTAATGATTTAATGTATAATTATATATTTGATATATTACTTTACATTAACTAGTATTTGTTCACTTAAGATGGATTTTCTCACTTGATGTGCACATTGTATATATGATATAGTTTTGTGCACTAGTTTGTATCATGTTTGATGATACATGCAAACTTGGGTGTGTATGATTAAACCATGGTTATGTTAATGGTTAGGGTTTTGATTTACTTATTTATTTATTCTCTTAATTCATTTTTGGCAAAAAGAGAAATGGTGGCTTGCTTTGTTTTATAGTTGAAGCTTCATGAAGCTTTGAAAAAGTCTACCATTTTTGTTTCATGCTAAACCTAACCATTAAACCTAACCATAGTTTATTCTCTACACTTAACCATGGTTGCTATATGATAAGAATCACTTTATTTTTTATTTTCAATAACACTTATCATATTCTTTTCTTCTTCCTCTTCTTCTTCAAGAAGAAAGAAGCTTGCTAGCTTCAATGGTGATTTGAGAAAAAGAATGAGAAATCCAATTCTAAAGTGAACCCACTTCCTATTTCTTCATCCTCTACCACTTGCCATGTAGTATAGGGTGTTTTCTTCACAAGTTTCATGACTTGGTGAAGTTGGAGCTTGATTTTGTGTTGCCTCGACGTAGATCATCTTCGGCATCGAAGTCGACGACCTAGCCCGTCCATTTCTCCGATGAAGCCGACGCTACAGCCCGGGATCCGATGATCGCAGCGAGGGGAAATCATCACGGAGCTATGGAGGTGGAGGACCGGATCTACAAAGGTTGTATTTTCCGTTCACTCTTAGTTAAGCTGTTAACTAGTTGTTTGTTATCGCCTAATCTCTAGTCAACGATCTAGTTAGGGTTTCTCGGCACCGGAAATTTTAGAAATTGGCATGTTTGATGCCTTGTGAGACCTCCTTAGAATGCCTAGGAACCCTACAGTAAGGTGGAAATCAAAGCACAGTGGGAATCACACAAGACTCTATGACGATCTCGGGTCTACAGACTAACATGTACCAGTGTCACCAGAGAACTGCCATCTGATGTTAGGTATAATGCCATCTGGGAGTTCTCGGCGAGTCCGTCCAGTGTACCCAGTCTCCACTGAGCACCCGTATATGTCTCTGATGTCAAACACCAATGGATATGGGATCATCCATCGCCCATCTATATGTGTCGAGAAGCTATACGCTAGTCTACTCTGATATATCGATACCCTGTTTCAATACACCATCTACTAGGAACATTTGAAAGATGTACTTAGCGACTACACTGTCCCCACTAGTATGATCTACATCATAATACTGGTAGTCAAGTACTCATCCTAAGGGATTTATCAACATGTAACATAGAGACAATCATTGTACATGTTAAGATAAAGAGCAACCAGATAGCATACTATCATGTCGAGCAAGAAAGTCCTCACTATATATGTCCAAGCATCCACTACAATATACATCGTACGTACAGTAATAGCCTCTAGGGCATACATATAACTAACAACCACATCCTTATACTGGTCCCTAGTCATAGGATTATCGAGACAGGGTATCGATACTCCAGAGTAGACTAGTGTATACACTTCTCGTCCCAGTTCGGGAGATGGCCTGTCCCGCAGCCATTGGTATCCAATACCGGAGATAATATACAGGTGTTTATTGGGTTATGAGTTACACTGGACGGACTCACGGGGGAACTGCTGGTTGGTATTATACCTGTCGGCGGTTAGCAGTTCGCAGGTGACATGAGTACAGCTTAGTTCGTTGAATTGACATCACTATTCGTTTCGAGTGTGTTCCCACTGTACTTAGATCACTACCCTACCATGGCTCAAATGAGTCGTGCAAACAGGTAGTGGTTAGGTGCAGTCCCAAAGTACTGGGAGGCAATAGTGGTTGGATAGAATTCGTCTCCCCCGGTATTGGGGGTTGATATCGCGCTGTGTTCGGAAAGCCATTACACAAAGTCCCTGGCCAAGCTAAGAGAGATTTACCGGTATGTACTCCATTAGTTTCTCAGGATGTTTTGGGCTGTACCCCGGCACGACTTATTGCGCTATTAGGGGTCTAACGGTTACCACCCCCTAGGCCCGATATACGAGTATTTTAGACGAACAGACCAGACTGCATGGAGATTGTTATAGATAGGCTCAGTAGGAGTTCGGATGAGTTTACTCATCGGCCTTCTTATCGACAGATACCTGGGTAGCCGTTACGTGCAGCTAGTACAGCTAACAGACTTGTGGTTAAACCCACTGCCAGTGTACTGTCGAGTCTTTAGAGTCCTACACAGAGGGTTTCCCTGCTTCGGACGAAATGATGTAAAGGCCGTATGGTTTTATGGCAGGGATCCGATCATATACGTATACTGACTATACGGAAGATGTTCGGACGGATAATACTAGTGGGCTTTGATTTAAGCCGGATCCTAATATTATATTATTGGTTTATTATTATCTCATTGTATTCATATTTTTCGGAATACGAATACGGGTATGTATATACGGCGAGGACATTCTTGTAACTTCATAAGAGATACTTCTAGAAGGGGATACCTCATTATTTGGATTATCTATGTTTGGAAATAGATTAATAAGGTGGAAAATGGAGATATTTAAGGCATGGGAGTGAAGTATGGCTTATGCATTTGTTTATTAGTTTGGATACTCTATTGAAGCATGGTTGTTATTTTCTATGTGAAAATAATCCATGGTTCATGAGTGATGTATTATGAGCCATTCTTCACTTGGCCAAAGACTAGATCATTTGCTCATTTTCTTTCTCTCTCCATTTTCTCCTCCTTCTTTCTCAAAGACCTTAACCTTCACATGTGTTGTGAGCCATAGGATTATATGAGATAAAGCGCTCCATTAGACACTTTATATTTGCTAAGCAACCTAGCTTAGCAAATTAGGTACCTTAGTTATCTCGGTTTAGAGGTTGGAGATTGAAGTACATACTCTCGGGTGGATCGTCTTCGACACGAGAAGGCCGACGTTTCAAGCACGATCCAATCTTCGAGGAGCTCAAGAAGAGGAGGAGAAGAAGAAGACCCAAAAGACTTGTAAACAAAGAGGTATAAAACTCTTACCTTGTAGTTAAATCTCCAAGTAGTATAACTAGTTAAGGTTTCTGTAAAGATCCTGGAGTTAAAATCGGTGTTGCATAGTATGAAAAATTGTTTTTTGTAAATTCCGTTTTCCCACAAGTGCATGAGGTGTGCGACATCGATTTATAAGTGCAATCATGACGCCTACAAAAATGAGCCAGGTTTTCTTTTCTTTAAAATAAATCGGTTTTGCTCGGGACAAGCAAAAGATAAGTTTGGAGGTATTTTGTCATATCATAATATTGCATTACATAACCTCCATTCTTACCCACATTGTATATAAATAAAGAGATTTTGACCCCTTTATTAATCTTAGACAGATTACAGGTCAAGAAGTCTAAAATCGCATTTTCGAGTCAAAAATGGAAATTCTGAGTCGTTATAAAACATATTCTCTATCCAAGATTTTCAAAGTGATTAAAATTATTCAGATGACAGAAATGGGACCCAGAGACAAATATAAGATTAGGGTTTCAAGACGATGCCATTATTCCTAAAGTTGACAGCGGATCCACAGTCAAATGAACTACAGGGACAGCGATCGGCGGTCTAATTAGCACTTCACTTAGTTGACTTAGGCCCATCGGTTCGTTATTGCAAAAAGCAGCCCAGAGAGCTTCTAGAACCTTAGTGGCAAATTTATAAATGGAACATATATCATAATTGAATTTGGGATCTTTTTCAATTTCTTAGATTTAGTTTTATTTTTGAATTTGAATTGTATTTTTCCATTTTTAGGCCTAACTTTCTTCTTCTTCTTCCATTGTTAGTTTCCTCATAGCCATCAATGGAGATTAGAGTTTAGGTTAGTAATTTTTCTAGTTTTCTCTTTCAAAAATTCCATAAAAATTGTAATGAACTTGAAGATCAAGATTGAATAAAAGGTAATTGAAGATCAATTGGTGTTCTTCCCCCATTCTCCCTCTCTTCTACACTTAAATATCTTGAGCTTTCATGATGATCTCTTTCTTGGTGTCTTTTAGCTTCTATGTGATGATAATGCTTGTTTGTGAGTAGTTGATTGTTTGTTTGGAAATTTAAAAGTAGTGGATGATTGATCTATGATCTAATTTAATACTTTCTTTCTCCTTATCATAATATGAGACGAAACTCTAGTTCCATCGTCTTGATCACTCTCTGCATAGACACATTCTCTTCTCTAGTCCAAACCGAGAGTGACGAGGCTAGATGATTATGCGATCTACGAGGTGACTAATTAGCCATGATGGAGCTAAAGTTTAGTTCAAGTCTAAGGAACTTTTGTTAAGGATTCTAATATGACGAACTTGAATATGAAAGGCATAGCTTCCTCATCGAGTAATCCACAAATGTCCCTTAATATTGTTCTTTAGAATTGATCTAGCATTATCCTAATCGAGATAGGTTCAATTTAATGTGTCAAACTTTACATTCCATACTCCATCACCCAAGTAGTGCATGTTTGATGGTTTGTACTGATAACACGTTGGTTGCACCTAACTTATACTTAATTCGCTAAGGTTAGGTTAGAATGGTACTTGATGGATCATGCTCCTCCATCCTAGCGGTGAGTGTTTGATGATCCATACTCTTACCATCAATTTGAGCGTAGTAAAGTGATTAAGAGAGGGATCGTGGGTTAGGTTATCTTGACACCATTCATTAGTTTTGAATTCCCGAGCAAATTCCATTCCACTTGCATTTCCATTTCTTTTTAAAAACGTTCACAAGAACTCTCTCAAAACTCAAACTCTTATAACTCGCATTGGAAACGCAATTCTAAATATTCGATCTCCGTTGGAACGATTCGTATTCACTACTTTGTTTAAACGCAAAACTGTTTGTTGCGACAAAAACTACACTACAAATGATTATGTTCCCACACTTTTCTTTACCACATAGAAACGTGAACAGCGGCCTAGCACGTCCTTTGAGAGCCGAACAACCAAGGGTAGTGGTTCAGGTCGCATCCACATGGTATTTGCTTTATGAAAAGGGGAACAAAATGTAGGTTTCTAAAAGTTAGGGTTATTTATTTTTTTTTAATTTTTTTTTGAATTAAAAGTGAGGTGGTTTTCATGGGTTTGAGCCATTCCTCCAATTTTGGGTTGCATCACGAAAGAATTGGGTCCTTCTTTTGAATGGCTTGGATCAAAGCCTCTCTTCAAATATCATTTGAATTTTAATATATCTAATATATCTAATCTTATCCTATTATTCTCTAACATGTAACTTATGTCCTTTCCACTAGCGTGAATCTATGTGAGTTGTCAATAATTAAAATAAGGTTATGCGTTAGATGTAAGCAGGCGACAAATATAAAAAGAAAAAGGTATTTAGTGAGGCAAAGAGATCTATATATATTGTTTGAATAAACATTCGCTAATAGTGCATGCTAAACAAGAAGATGATGGTATATATACAAGCTATCAAGAGACCCGAATTGTGTTTAGCTTAACTAAGTTTCGTTATAAGGATGCAAACTAAATGGGTTGGACCTATGTTTGGGCAAGTAAAGCTTTGAATGGACGAAGTTCTACATGGCCTAGGCTTTGGCCCATTCTCTATGTGATAAATAGCAAACCATCCAATAAAGAAATTTTATATATTTATTTATTTAACTCAAACAAATCGAATAATGGATGGTCTAAATTATGAACTACTTTTAATTTATAAATTATATCACATAGCAAGGTCTAATATTATGATCATATTCAAAAGCCTACGTGCCTATTTGGTTGGAGGATTCTTGAAGATTTGGATCGTGGAATTCAAGAATTTCATAATTTTATATTTGGTTGGGGGATTTGGATTTGTAGGATTCCTTTATTTTTTATGGGGCACCATAAAACAAGAATTCATGAATCCTAAATTATTTTAAGAATTTACAAGAATTTACAAGAATTTGGCACCATTCATTGTACTTTTAGATAGGACCCGTGTACTTTATTTATTTAATAATACTCTCTCTATCTATCTCTCTCTAAAATCCTCAAATCCAAATCCCAGTTTCTTTTCACCAACCAAACAAAGATTGCAGGGATCTACAAATCCAATACTACGAATCCAAAGCCAACCAAACAACAAATTACCAAATCTAAAAGATTTCAACGGTGCTATTTTGGACTCCAAATTTGATAATCTTGCAACCAAACAAGCACTAATTAAGTGTTTATTGATTAACAACATGAACATATAATAGGTAGCAAATACAAATTTTCATTAAATAATACAACTAAAAATGGCTTGCCCTTGTATACCACTTGCATGGTTTTTGTACAATCCTCCCGTGAAACATGTCACCATCATTTTGTACAACATGGAAGCCACTCCAACTGTCAACGGTACACATGCAGCATCCAACAATCTTGGTAACAACAACTTTTCATCTCATTCTATCATTCATTCTTTGCAAATTTTTTTTTATTTTTTTTCTTTTTGGCAACAATACATTTACTTTGTCCTCTTGAATAGTTGCTTGGCATCCCTTGCTCTCTCTCTCTCTCTCTCTCTCTCTCTCTCACACACACACACACACACACACACACACATATATATATATATATATATATATATATATATGACAACATATATTTATATGAAGCTAAAAAAAAGTTAACAGCATCCATCCCATGCACATCAAACCTTAATTTTGTGGTGCAAACAATAGAATTCACGTGCATGATTGATATGTGATTGTAGTTTCCTTGACATACCCATCAAGTGATCAGTTCAAAACAGACAGACTCAATTTGCCAAAACTAATCGCAACTAATCAATGCATGTATCCATATATATCTTGATCGAGAAAGGTTTTGATCACCTCTAAGCCTCATATAAAGCGTCATAAATAAGATAGCCATGCCGAGGTACAAGCCGTCTTACACGTGATATGAATGACTTGCGCGGTTTAATTCTCTTCTACTAAAACTTATTAACTATATGTGATATATCAAAATCTAACAACACAAAATGGAAAGTAGCTAGGTCCTTTACAGAACATAGCTCCAAAGGGAATGTGATCCCTCTCCTTGAGGTGATAAAGCATAGACATGACTCTCTTATATGAAATCAAGGGAATTCAAATAACCATGCATTCTCCCTTTTGGCTATTGTGTTGTATATATTCGCCTCCTCATTCTTGTGCTAAAGCCAAAAGATATTGCATGGAGCCATGCAGGCACTAAGCCAACCAAAACTTGTTTGTCTTTAATGGTCACCTTATCTCTTGCCACTCCATTCTTTTACTTATTTCTCCATTATTTTACTTTGGATATATTACACTCTTCATCCCAAATGGGCAACATGGCAACTTATACCTACAGTACTTTAGGCTTTAATTAGTTTTGTTTCTATTTGTCACATTTGCATGTGAATGTACTTTTCCCGATGTGCCTGCCTCACGTGACCTTTTGGTGGCATATATATTGCAAGAATCCTAGAAGAGTCATTTAACAAATTATTTTGCTAAAATAAAAATCTCACAATAAATAACCCATACAACAACAGTAGTGCATGAAAGACATTTTTTTTACCCCCAACATTGTTTAAGATTGATTGGCTATACATAAATATATTTACTCAACTAATCATGAATCATCTATATAAAAAAATCGTATCCTTCATAAATTAAGAGAGAGTTCCCCCATATTATATTTATTCATTAGATATATATTTAATTAAATTGTAATAATCAACTCAACTATTGTAGTCTTTCTTCTTATATTTTGATATTCAAGCGGGCAAAAAAAGAAAGAAAATATGTCCTATATGATTTACCTATCTTGTTAATCTGGATCATGACTCAATAGTAAATTTGATATATCTTCAATAACCAAATTAAACAATGGCTAAGTTTCAACTTGGTGCCATTAACTACAGGCATTTTCCTGAAATGGTACCATGAATGTTCAAAATGATAGATTGATAATATTAAATACAATTATACATGAACTGAACTGAATGTATTTCTATTGATTGATTTATAGCCTCCGTCGTTCCCCCATAATATTAATTTTTTTGAAGCAACAAGAAAGAAGGAATCGAGGGGGCGATTATATATTTTATTTATATAAGTGTACATAGACTTTTGATATAAGTGGGATCCATAAATAAGGCTCTCTCTCTCTCAGAGGTGTTATTAAAGTACAAATTCACGGATGTTATCAATATAGTTTTGATACCATATTATATACAATTATGCACGAACGAGAGGGCGATTAATTATATATTTTATTTATATGAGTGTACACGAGATATTGATATAAGTGGATTCCATCAAAAAGACTCAAGTCTTGTTGAGATTTATCCCATCTTATATTTTATACCTATGTACCTCTCATATTTTTTTCTAATGTGGGACTATTCCCAAACACATCTCAACAGATAACATGAACTTTCAGAGTATCAAAATACCTCCCGACGGCATCACTGAAAAATTAGAAAATGACCATAATACCCTTTCCTATTTTTTGCAAATATAATTTGCCAAAAATGGGAAGGGGCATTATGGTTGTTTTTTAATTTTCCGTGAACGGCCGTTAGAGGGGTGTTTAAAATACTTTGAAAGTTTATGGTATAAATCGATCATTTTGAAAGTTCATGGTAGCATTTTCATGGTCACAGGTAGAAATTTGATTTAAACAAGAGTAACTGTGAGATAAAATTATAACGTGTCTGTCTACTTAGCTTTTTAACCATATCAACGCTATGATAAGTAACCGGTTTTTTCCTTGTTTCTTCTTCTTGTGCTAGCAATAATACAAAATGGCAAATAGCAAAGTCCTTGAAATTATCATGAGCATAAAGGAAAATAACTTTGATCTTGATATCGTTAAAGAAACAAATATGAACAGAAAAGGAGTCACGAGATGTTGAAGCTGCATGCAGCCAAACATGGCAATGTCTGGCAAAGCATGCAGCTGTATACTTCCAAATTCTTTAGTTTTTTCCTCCCCTAATTATTCAAAAATAAAATGAGCTAGAGGAGCAAAATGAATAAGCACAGGCAACAGATCCCATCATATGAAGAACAGGAGAGAATAATATGGTATTTTTTTTCCAATTAAATAGGACGTTGTGGGAATGTTGCTCACAAAAGTCCAAAGCATGATGAGACAAGCATTGTCTAACCCAACATTCATGCCAAATTAAATACTCATCATTCTCACACACGTGAAGGCCAACAGTCAAATCAGGGAAGAATCTTCTTTATCTCCAGCTTTTTCTCAACTAATCGTTTTTAGTGTACCAAATCACCCTCTCAACACCATGCAGGTCGGCTTAGGGTTTGACACAAGAAATATTTTAACATGTCACCATGCAGGCCACTGTACACCAAGAGCTTAGGGTTTGACACAAGAAATCTTTATCATCTCACCATGCATGCAGGTTTTTGTACACTAAGCTTAATAGGGTTTGACATGAAAAGATAGCCTTCTAATTATCCTGCTAAAGGAACGAGGGTTGGAAGAAACACATGAAAAGATAGCTTTTTAATTTGCCGCCATCTAATGTGTTGGCATACTATTGGACGTGCGATTCACATAATTAAATTAATAAGATATAAAAAATAAAAAAAATGTTAAATATTTAGTTTAAATAAATATACATTTTATCACTTTAATTTTTTGTTGGAGAAATATGTTACATTCTTTTGGTTAAGAGGATGAAGACTTTTAAAAACTTTTTGTTTAGATAATGAAGAATGTTTAACATTTTCAATACAGATTTTCAATGATTTCATAAAATTCAAAATCAATATCAATTTATAAAATATGGAAAGAATCTTTATGAATTTTAGCTAAAATAATTTACTTTATATGAGTTTTTTTATACTAAAAACCCCCAAAACTTAGCTAATTACTCAAAACTTGGTGATTACTTATTACCCAAAAAAACTTTGAAGTTGCTCTTAACCCACCCCCTTCTAGCCCGTTTCCTTCATTCCATTAGCCAGCTCATAGAGAAACTTAGGGTTATTAAAACTAGATAACCCACTTATCTTCACTCTTCTTCGTCTAAAATTCTCAATTAGAGCCCTAATTCAAATTGCGGCTTAGGAATTGCTCTTCAAATTCTCTAATTGGTAATGGAATATTGTTCTTTTTTCTCAACCTTCTCAAACCATGAAGCAGCGGAATGCGAATGCAGGCTCAATTGCAAGTTTTATGTAAGTGAAAAAATGAAAGAGAAGTGAGGAAAGTTCTTCGATTGCCCTAGCTATAAGGGTCTAGATCAAGAGGAAGAAAAAGATGAAGAATAACAGAGAAATGTTGGTTTTTATTGAATAAAGGCGTGCGGTTATAAGTGAGGTAGATGGGGATATTATAAATTAGCTAACGACCATGATTTCTTTGGACATAAAATCTGGTGGGGGTAAAATGAGCAACTTAAAGGTTTTAGGAGTAACAAGTAATTATCAAGTTTTGAAGGGTTTTTTAGTAATTACCCAAGTTTTGGGGTTCTAAGTAAAAAAACCTTCTTTATTAATATAACTACGTGCATCGCATAATAATGACATGACAATTTAATTACACGAATTTTAAAATAATAATGACAGGGCATTTAATTACGAATATTGCACATAAAACTTTGTGTTTTTTTGTTTGATTTCTATGAACATATAAGAAACCGCGTTACCAATTAACTTCAAAATTAAATGAGTCTCTTCCTTTTGCCCTATAATAGTAGAGATAATTCTTTAGAGACTTTGAGTTAAGATGATGAAGATATCCACATTATATCTTTATTTTAGTTTGGATGTGCATCACATATGCAAAATACTAGTTTTTTTTATAGTTAATAAGTTTTAGTAGAAGAGAATTAAACCGCGCAAGTCATTCATATCACGTGTAAGACGGCTTGTACCTCGGCATGGCTATCTTATTTATGACGCTATATATGAGGTTTAGAGTTGATCAAAACCTTTCTCGATCAAGATATATATGGATACATGCATTGATTAGTTGCGATTAGTTTTGGCAAATTGAGTCTGTCTGTTTTGAACTGATCACTTGATGGGTATGTCAAGGAAACTACAATCACATATCAATCATGCACGTGAATTCTATTGTTTGCACCACAAAATTAAGATTTGTTGTGCATGGGATGGATGTTGTTAACTTTTTGTTAGTTATATGTATGCCCTAGAGGCCATTACTATACATAGGATGTATATTGTAGTGGATGCTTGGACATATATAGGGAGGACTTTCTTACTCGACATGATAGTATGCTATCTGGTTGCTCTTTACCTTAACGTGTACACTGATTGTCTCTCTGTTACATGTTGGTAAAGCCCTTAGGATGTGTACTTGACTACCTGGACTATGATGCGGATCATACTAGTGGGGACATGGTAGTCCATAAGTACATCCTTCAAAATCCCTAGTCGTGGGTATATCGAGACGGGGCATCGATATACCAGAGTAGACTAGCGTATACCTTCTCGACCCATACAGATAGGCGATGGATGATCCCATATCCATCGGTGTTTGACATCAGAGATGATATACGGGTGCTCAGTAGAGACTGGGTACACTGGACGGACTCGCCGAGAACTCCCAGATGGTATTATACCTTACGTCAGATGGCAGTTCTCTGATGACACTGGTACAGAGTAGTCTGTTGACCCGAGATCGTCATAGAGTCTTGTGTGGTTCCCACTGTGCTTTGATTTCCATCTTACCACGTCCAAGAGGGCGTGCAAAACGGTGGTTTTTGGGTACAGTCCCGAGTCACATGGAGGCAATGAGCGATAGGAGGGGATTCGTCTCTCCCGGTATAGGGAGTTGATGTTGCGCTGTGTTCGATTGGCTATAACAGGAAATCCCTGGCCAGGGTTGCTGAGATTTACTGGTAAGTGTTACTAGTAGTTTCTCGAATTGTTATAGACCTCATATCAACACGACTTATCGAGCTATTGGGGTCTGACGTTTACCACCCCTAGACGAGATATGCGACATATCAGATGATCAGACCGGACTGTACGGTAGTGTTACTGGTTGGATTCACTGGAGTGTGAGCGGGCTTGCTCGTCGATCTTCAGATCGCTCAATACCCGGGTGGCCGTTACGTTTAGCAGACCGCTTGCGGCTTGTGGATGTTTGATATGATCATCATCCGCTGCCGGCGTATTGACGAGTCTTTACAGTCCTACACAGAGGTTTCCTGGCTCAAGCGAAATGAAATAGGAGCGCATATGAGATATGTACGGGACCGAGAATAATGCGTGTATGTGATACCGTATTTCATTCTCGCGATGAATGTGTCGAATGGTTGTATGCGATATAACCTAGTTATCGATTCAAGCATTGATTCGATAAACCGATACATAGGATACTAGTCGGTTATATGCGATATGACCGGATCGTTAAATCAAGTGTTGATTTAATGATTTAATGTATAATTATATATTTGATATATTACTTTGCGTTAACTAGTATCGGTTCACTTTAAATGGATATTCTCACTCGGATGTGCACATTGTATATGTGATATACTTTTTGTGCAATTGATTGCATCATGTTTGATGATACATGTTTGCTTTGGTTAAGTGTAAAGAATTAAACCTATGGTTAAGTATATGGTTAGGTTTTTATTTATTTATCCATTAATTTATCTTTTTATTTTGGATTAATAAAGAGAGAAGAAAACAAAATGGTTGCATTGTTTCATGAAGTTTCTTGAAGCTTCATTCAACTTTGACCATTTTGTCTTCATCTCCTTAACCTAACCATTCACTAACCCTAGTCTATTCTCTACACCTAACTATGGTTGGAATTATGATAAGGATTCATTTTTTCTTTTCAATTTAATTAACTTATCATAACTTTTATCATCTTCTTCTTCTTCACTTCAAGAAGAAAAAGCTTACTTCATCAATGGTGATTGATGAATTAGAGTGAGAAATCCAATTCTAAAGTCTACCCACTTCCTATTTCTTCATCCTCTATCTCTTGCCAAGTAGTAGAGTGTGTTTCCTTCACAAGTTTTCTTGACTTGGTGAAGTTGGAGCTTGATCTAGCGATGCCTCGACGTAGATCATCTTCGGCACGTCGTCGATGACCTAGCCCGCTCTTTCTCCGATGAAGCCGACTCTTGAGCCCGGGATTTGATTTGGACAGCGGAGAGGACTTCATCACGGAGCCGTGGAGGTGGAGGACCGGATCTACAAAGGTTGTATTTCCGTATTCTTATAGTTAAGTGTTAACTAGTTTACTTTTCGCCTAGACATCTAGCCAACGATCCGTTCTAGGGTTTCTCGGCATCGTTAAAATTTGAAATTGGCATGGTTGATGCCTTGTGAGACCTCTTGAGGGTGCCTAGGAACCCTACAGTGGTATCAGAGCCTAGCTAGAGCCTTAGGCGAAGTCTAGACGGAATTTGAAGTCCGAACGAACCCGAAAACCCATTTCAAAATTGCTCTCTGTCCTTTTTTCAAAAACTGGGATTTTTCCAAATTAAAAATTGCTAAAAAATTCAGCAGGGAAATATAAGAATTACGGCGCAAAAATTTATTCATGAACAGTGTAATCGGCGGCGGAACCGCGGCAGAAGCCTGGCTTCTGCGGCGGTTCCGCGGCAAGAAGGTGACGTCATCCTCCCCTTTTTGCACAGTAATTCATTTTGTCAGATGCTGAGTTTTCTGGGAATTTTTAAAATTTATTCAAGAGTTGAATTTTCTGGAGTTGATTTTGGGGTTTCGGTGTTTAGATCGGAGTATCAGATTTTGTCTATGTGGCTTTCCGGATAAATTTTAGAATAAGTTAAAAAGTTCGACCGGATATAAATACCCAATTTTTCCCCTGTCGGGAAATTTCCAAGTGTTGGATTTTCCGTAGTTTAACGACGTTCTAAGTAGTGCAAGTAACGCGATGGTCCCTCTAGAAGACAACAAATCTTAACTCGATTATATGACCGTCTTGAACTGCCCTTTGAACCTTCGGGTTTGGGGCAGTACGGCGTGCCACATGTGAGGCGTTGGCTTGACCCTTCTACGGTTGGACCGTTGGTACTGAGGCACGAACTGAATGTTGTTAGACTTGTTTCATGTGATGAGCTGTTTCGGGAAAACTTGGGTGTTCGATTGTTCGATCGGAAAGTTTAACATTTTCTAATTATCTGGAATGGGATACAATAATTGGAATTCACAAGAAGTTATGAGATAACTGAATGAATGTTATAAACATAGCAGTTTAGTCTCACTTGATCGGTTGCCACGAAATTTTGATGTGATCAAAATTCCGTCGCAATCACGTAGCGTACGCGGATACTCGCCGGGTAAACTTAATAGACAGCCTCACCCCATAGCCCGACCAAGTGACTGTAGGAGAACCCCGTCGCCGAAAGCATCCGTTCGGGTGCTTGCGGTAGCGGTGTTCCGCCTTGGTGCACTTCGTCGACGGTATCGGGGGTGCGGCCGCCTACTGAAGTTTGCGACGAGTATTCGATCAAATTGTCGGGAATCTTGTTGAATTACCCGACTTGATATTGAAAAGTGTTTTCGATAATGAGACTAAAATGCGGGGTTTATAATTGTTAGGCATGCGATGTCTAAGGAATTCATTTGGACAGGCATGCGATGTCTGAGGAGGTTGCGGATTCCAACTGTTGTAGTTTTACACTTTCTTTTCTGTGACCGTAAGTGTAATATGTGATATCGCCGGTTTCGTTGCTATATGTCAACGACAATTGGGATGCGCATATTTACTTACGTTGATGACATGTGATGTTATGTGTTGCTGGATATGTTATATTGGATCGTCGTGTTCGAATAGCCGGGGTTTTTTTATGTGAGATGAGTGTTTTTCATTTTCATTCATGTAAAAACTTGTATGTTATATTCTTTTATTGGGGCACTTCCAGGTTGCGGAAGATGTCACCTTTTGTATATTATTTACTTTTCCGCACTAGGATAGACCCAAGGAGGGGAGCACAAGTAACCGGGTTCTGGAGTCCAGTGGGAGACCAACTCGAGGAGTCGAGTCCGGGTATCCTAACTCTAGAATTGGTAGGGTTGCTTGCCGCTCTCGTAGGGGTCTAGGGGTGTGGGTTTGGCTATTCATCGCGACCGTGGAATCCGTGTTTTATACTGGCTCGTATTAAAAACACGGACGTCCTAGTATATCCAATATTTCATATGATTCTTCTGCTGCGATATCTGTGATGTGATCATGTGATGTTCTGTGATAGATACAGTATATAGTATATATGATATATTATATAGACGTTACTTATGTTTTACACCCGTGCTAGCCCTGCCCCGCTCTGTCGTTAGTTACCTAACCTAACGGTGCACGAGGGGACATCGAGACGAATGCGGATGGCATAAGTGTACGTCGTATTTATCTGTGATGTTTAGGTACTTTAATGATGGGACTTCATTAATGAGATTAATGAAATAAAAAGAAACCTGAGATGTTGTAGAATCGAATTTCAAAATTAAAATAGGTAGCTACAGTTCTTGCTTTGCACAGCGGTATATGTGATATATTCTGCACCTTATTCGATGAGGAAAGGACCGAGATCCCTTCACCGGGAGTGACTCCTTTAGCAATAACTGGCAGATGCTACACACTCGGTTTGTCTTTTGATTGCTTTTAAGAGTTTTTGCTTTGCACAGTGATATATATGATATATCCCGCACCTCATTCGACGAGGAAAGGACCGACGATCCCTTCACCGGGAGTGACTCCTTTAGCAAAACTAGAAAAGCCTAAAAAACACTCCATTTCAAAATTCATTCGATCCTACAACGATATCAAGTTCATTACGCAATAGGTTTTAAGAAAAACCTGTCGTAGCCCTCCGTCATTTCAGATAAGTCCTATTTAGTATTCGTGCTACGCTTGTTGACCTCCGTCAAGGCGTAGTGTGCGGTAGCTAACTAGTATTTATCTGTTTATGCATATGATGCAGATTGAGTTAGGGTAGTCGTGCGGCCTTGTTGACCTCCGTCAAGGGTCGTGCGGGTGGGTTTAATTCGATCAAGAAATGACGGGTTGAACTTGACTAGTAGCCTATGGTTTGTTGACCTCCGTCAAGGTCATAGGGTGCTAGGGGCAAAATATTATCGGGAATTTCAAGTGTTGAAATTTGCAATGAGATTGCATACCTTCTATGAGATAGTTGGATCTCGATACCCGCTGCGAGTAAGAGTTACTCCTGGGAGAGTTTTACACATTACAATTAGCCGATCAAGTAGGTGTCTAGAAAGGTGTCAACGGGGTTACGCCTCTGGGAAAACGAGGTTTACATTAATTAGGTTCGTGCGAAAGTACGGGGGACCTCCCTCAAAGTACCGACACTGGCCTGGCTGAAAGATTGGCGGACTTGTAGTGTGTAATTAATCCCGGCTAGTCTTTCCTTTTAGGGTTTGAAGGAAGATTTGATAAAAAGCAGTGGGAGCCATCCTGATTAGATAAAATAATAACCAATCTATTCTTGACAGGGCGCACGCTGAGTGTTTTCTTCTCTCTCTCTCCAGGTAGCGACCATATCATGCCTTAATCAAGATAATAATACGGAATATTTGACCGAACCCGCTTGTTATACTGAGCTGGGGAACGTTGGTCCCGCTCCAACTTATAAATGTTATAAGACAGAGCAGGAAATAGGGGATTACCAGAATTCCCGTGCCGCCCAAACGAAGAGAGTGCATGCTGATGCATCATCTTCGGGTGTGTTCATTACAAAGAACTGTTTCTTAGTATCCTTTACGTCCTGGGTATGTGATACCAGATCAGGATCCCAGATATGTAATCTGTTACATAGGGCTACAGATAGGTAGAGAACTGAGAACGGGTGATAAGTTTCATGAGGCAGAAAACGGGGCAAGAGTTGCAGCCAAGTCTGTTGGTCATTGTCACCCTGTATTACGAATACATTGATTCTGAACGAATGTTATTAGATACCGAACCTGATATACAAAATCGTATCTATCTCTTTATTAGTAAAGAAATGATAAAATTTTGTATTGTTGGATAATGTTTTGAACATTTCCTATATCAAAAGTTGATCGGTTCAGGTACGTTATCTAAAAGCATTAATGTTCTAAATCAAACTGCAGTTCTTAGTATATGGAACACACACAAGAGGAAGAGTTCAGAATTGAACGATTCCTTCTAAAGGTATTGTAGACTAGGTCATATCAATGTGACCCGACTAGCTGAAGTTACATGTAGATGCATATTTAAATCAGTTTGAATTTACATCTTGTGAAACTTGCCAGTCATGTCACAAAGATATAATGACACCAGCTCTGTTTATTGGAAACAGAGAAAGAGTTAGTGAACTCTTGGGATGATACATGATGATGTATGTAGGTCCCCATTCTACACATGCCAGGACCGGTTCTTTATACTTCATTACATTCTTTGATAATCTTTCGAGATTCAGACCTATGTTCCTGTTGAAACACAAGTCCGAACCTTTTGAGATATTCACAGAATATGATTTAGAAGTAGAGAACCAAAACGGGTATAAGTATTATGTCCTTTGATGAGATCAAGGAGGAGAATACTTGAGCACGGAAATCCTGGACTATTCTAAAGGAGAATGAGATTCTCTCTTAGCATTACTCCTTCGTATACACCATAGCACGATGGTATATCGGGGCGGAGCAATCACACGCTATATGATATGGTATGCTCTATGATGAGTACTACTGAGTTATCTATTTCCTTTTGGGAGTTATGCACTTGAGAAGCTGCATACCTATTGAATAGGGTTCAAATCAAATCAGTTGCCTACCACTTCATATGTGATATGGAAAGGGAAGAGCCCATCTCTTAAGTTGGTTAAGATTTGGGGCTGTCCAGCCTATGTCTGAAAAGTATAATCCGGACAATCTCGAGGCAAGGTCTGTTATGTAGAACTGGAAATGTTCCAGCTATACAAACTACAGCTAATGATTTGAAAGAACCAAAGGATTCAGTAGATACCAATGAACCTCAGCCTCTCCGCCGATCTAGTAGGGTTCCTCACCCATCTGAGAGATACTTCTGTTTCTCTATGACAGTGGGAGCGAGGATTGCATCATGAGATGATGACCCAACTAGTTTCGAGCTGGCCATCAGGAGTGGGACTCTGTAAGAATGGCTGGATGCTTAGTGATCTGAGATGGAATCCATGTACACCAACAAAGTATGGACTTTGGTTGCTATATCTGAAGGGTTAAATCCCCATCAGGAGCAAGTAAATCTTGAGAAGATTACTTGGGGTAGATGGAAAAGTTGAGACTTTCAAAGCTAGACTTGTTAAAGCTTTTCGATATCGACCAGGCGTGGATAATGATGAAACCTTTTCAAGTGGCTATGCTTAAGTCCATCCAGATCCTACTTGCCACGGCTACATACCATGACTACGATATCTGGCGGTTGGGTGTCATGACTGCTTTTCTAAATGATGTTTTAGAAGAGTGCGTCTATAAGTACACAGCCAGAGGGCCTCGTAGACAGTGGGAGCAACGGAAACGTGTACAAGATACTTTATAGGATAAAGCAGGCATCGCGGAGTTGGAACGTCTGTTTTGATGAATTAGTCAAAGAAGTTGACATCATCAAAATGGTAGATGAACCTTGTATAAACAAAAAGGTAGTAGGGAGTATGGTGATGATCCTCGCAGAGTACGTTGATGATATACTCTTGATGGGGAAGGAGTTTCCTATGCTACGCTCGGTCAATCTCAGCTTATCACCATAATTCTCCATATAGGATCAAAGTGATACCTCCTAAATCCTGGATTTTGGATCTATGAGATAGATCTAAATGGATGTTAGGATTCTCACTAGCTGTAGTGAGATGGTATCAACCGATCCTGGGGAGAATCACTGGAAAGGTTCCGGGGTGATAAAGACGACTGAATGTCAGTCGCAGGCATTGTCTTTACCCTCAGTAAAGGGACGGTATGTTGGAAGAATTCCAAGCTAGATACCGTGACATACTAGACGATAAAGGCTGGATACATCGCTACTTCAGATGCTACCAAAGAGGCTGTTTGGGTGTATATTAGTTCATGAGATGATCTTAGTTCCAACCATTGTGAGACAATGGAGTTGTGGCTTATGCCAAGGAACGCTGGTCCCATCAGTGATCCAGACATATTCTATGGCAGTATCACCTGATCATGGAGATGGTTGATCTCCAAGGGATCGAGGTAAGGAGAGTAGACTTAGAGGACAACACAGCGGATCCACTCACAAAGGTCTGTTCCCAGAGAGAGATTTTTATGGGATGGTTGAGTATGAGATACTACAACCACTGCTATCAGATGGCCCTAGTGCAAGTGGGAGATTGTTAGTTATATGTATGCCCTAGAGGCCATTACTATACACAGGATGTATATTGTAGTGGATGCTTGGACATATATAGGGAGGACTTTCTTGCTCGACATGATAGTATGCTATCTGGTTGCTCTTTACCTTAACGTGTACACTGATTGTCTCTCTGTTACATGTTGGTAAAGCCCTTAGGATGTGTACTTGACTACCTGGACTATGATGCGGATCATACTAGTAGGGACATGGTAGTCCATAAGTACATCCTTCAAAGTCCCTAGTCGTGGGTATATCGAGACGGGGCATCGATATACCAGAGTAGACTAGGGTATACCTTCTCGACCCATACAGATGGGCGATGGATGATCCCATATCCATCGGTGTTTGACATCAGAGATGATATACGGGTGCTCAGTAGAGACTGGGTACACTGGACGGACTCGCCGAGAACTCCTAGATGGTATTATACCTTACATCAGATGGCAGTTCTCTGGTGACACTGGTACAGAGTAGTCTGTTGACCCGAGATCGTCATAGAGTCTTGTGTGGTTCTCACTGTGCTTTGATTTCCATCTTACCACGTCCAAGAGGGCGTGCAAAACGGTGGTTTTTGGGTACAGTCCCGAGTCACATGGAGGCAATGAGCGATAGGAGGGGATTCGTCTCTCCCGGTATAGGGAGTTGATGTTGCGCTGTATTCGATTGGCTATAACAGGAAATCCCTGGCCAGGGTTGCTGAGATTTACTGGTAAGTGTTACTAGTAGTTTCTCGAATTGTTATAGACCTCATATCAACACGACTTATCGAGCTATTGGGGTCTGACGTTTACCACCCCTAGGCGAGATATGCGACATATCAGACGATCAGACCGGACTGTACGGTAGTGTTACTGGTTGGATTCACTGGAATGTGAGCGGGCTTGCTCGTCGATCTTCAGATCGCTCAATACCCGGGTGGCCGTTACGTTTAGCAGACCGCTTGCGGCTTGTGGATGTTTGATATGATCATCATCCGCTGCCGGCGTATTGACGTGTCTTTAGAGTCCTACACAGAGGTTTCCTGGCTCAAGCGAAACGAAATAGGAGCGCATATGAGATATGTGCGGGACTGAGAATAATGCGTGTATGTGATACCGTATTTCATTCTCGCGATGAATGTGTCGAATGATTGTATGCGATATAACCTAGTTATCGATTCAAGCATTGATTCGATAAACCGATACATAGGATACTAGTCGGTTATATGCGATATGACCGGATCGTTAAATCAAGTGTTGATTTAATGATTTAATGTATAATTATATATTTGATATATTACTTTGCGTTAACTAGTATCGGTTCACTTTAAATGGATATTCTCACTCGGATGTGCACATTGTATATGTGATATACTTTTTGTGCAATTGATTGTATCATGTTTGATGATACATGTTTGCTTTGGTTAAGTGTAAAGAATTAAATCTATGGTTAAGTATATGGTTAGGTTTTTATTTATTTATCCATTAATTTATCTTTTTATTTTGGATTAATAAAGAGAGAAGAAAACAAAATGGTTGCATTGTTTCATGAAGTTTCTTGAAGCTTCATTCAACTTTGACCATTTTGTCTTCATCTCCTTAACCTAATCATTCACTAACCCTAGTCTATTCTCTACACCTAACTATGGTTGGAATTATGATAAGGATTCATTTTTTTCTTTTCAATTTAATTAACTTATCATAACTTTTATCATCTTCTTCTTCTTCACTTCAAGAAGAAAAAGCTTACTTTATCAATGGTGATTGATGAATTAGAGTGAGAAATCCAATTCTAAAGTCTACCCACTTCCTATTTCTTCATCCTCTACCTCTTGCCAAGTAGTAGAGTGTGTTTCCTTCACAAGTTTTCTTGACTTGGTGAAGTTGGAGCTTGATCTAGCGATGCCTCGACGTAGATCATCTTCGGCACGTCGTCGATGACCTAGCCCGCTCTTTCTCCGATGAAGCCGACTCTTGAGCCCGGGATTTGATTTGGACAGCGGAGAGGACTTCATCACGGAGCCGTGGAGGTGGAGGACCGGATCTACAAAGGTTGTATTTCCGTATTCTTATAGTTAAGTGTTAACTAGTTTACTTTTCGCCTAGACATCTAGCCAACGATCCGTTCTAGGGTTTCTCGGCACCGTTAAAATTTGAAATTGGCATGGTTAATGCCTTGTGAGACCTCTTGAGGGTGCCTAGGAACCCTACACTTTTGTTTAGCTTCATATAAATATATATATGTTGTCATATATATATATTTGTGTGTGTGAGAGAGAGAGAGAGCAAGGGATGCCAAGCAACTATTCATGAGGACAAAGTAAATGTATTGTTGCCAAAAAGAAAAAAAAAGAAAATTAAAAAAAAATGCAAAGAATGAATGATAGAATGAGATGAAAAGTTGTTGTTACCAAGATTGTTGGATGCTGCATGTGTACCGTTGACAGTTGGAGTGGCTTCCATGTTGTACAAAATGATGGTGACATGTTTCACGGGAGGATTGTACAAAAACTATGCAAGTGGTATACAAGGGCAAGCCATTTTTAGTTGTATTATTTAATGAAAATTTGTATTTGCTATCTATTATATGTTCATGTTGTTAATCAATAAACACTTGGTGCTTGTTTGGTTGCAAGATTATCAAATTTGGAGTCCAAAATAGCACCGTTGAAATCTTTTAGATTTGGTAATTTGTTGTTTGGTTGGTTTTGGATTCGTAGTATTGGATTTGTAGATCCCTGTAATCTTTGTTTGGTTGGTGAAAAGAAAGTGAGATTTGGATTTGAGGATTTTAGAGAGAGATAGATAGAGAGAGTATTATTAAATAAATAAAATACACGGGTCCCATCTAAAAGTATAATGAATAGTGCCAAATTCTTGTAAATTCTTAAAATAATTTAGGATTCATGAATTCTTGTTTTATGGTGCCCCATAAAAAATAAAGGAATCCTACAAATCCAAATTCTCCAACCAAATATAATATTATGAAATTCTTGAATTCCACAATCCAAATCTTCAAGAATCCTGCAACCAAATAGGCACGTAGGCTTTTGAATATGATCATAATATTAGACCTTGCTATGTAATATAATTTATAAATTAAAAGTAGTTTATAATTTAGACCATCCATTTTTCGATTTGTTTGAGTTAAATAAATAAATTTATAAAATTTCTTTATTGGATGGTTTGCTATTTATCACATAGAGAATGGGCCAAAGCCTAGGCCGTCCATTCAAAGCTTTACTTGCCCAAACACAGGTCCAACCCATTTAGTTTGCATCCTTATAACGAAACTTAGTTAAGCTAAACACAATTCGGGTCTCTTGATAGCTTGTATATATACCATCATCTTCTTGTTTAGCATGCACTATTAGCGAATGTTTATTCAAACAATATATATAGATCTCTTTGCCTCACTAAATACTATTTGCTTTTTATATTTGTCGCCTGCTTACATCTAACGCATAACCTTATTTTAATTATTGACAACTCACATAGATTCACGCTAGTGGAAAGGACATAAATTACATGTTAGAGAATAATAGGATAAGATTCGATATATTAGATATATTAAAATTCAAATGATTTTGAAGAGAGGCTTTGATCCAAGCCCAATTCTTTGTGTTTCAAAAGAAGGACCCAATTCTTTCGTGATGCAACCCAAAATTGGAGGAATGGCTCAAAACATGAAAACCACCTCATTTTTAATTCAAAAAAAAAAATAAAAAAATAAAAAATAACCCTAACTTTCAGAAACCTACATTTTGTTCCCCTTTTCATAAAGCAAATACCATGTGGATGCGACCTGAACCACTACCCTTGGTTGTTCGGCTCTCAAAGGACGTGCTAGGCCGCTGTTCACGTTTTTATGTGGTAAAGAAAAGTGTGGGAACATAATCATTTGTAGTGTAGTTTTTGTCGCAACAAACAGTTTTGCGTTTAAACAAAGTAGTGAATACGAATCGTTCCAACGGAGATTGAATGTTTAGAATTGCGTTTCCAATGCGAGTTATAAGAGTTTGAGTTTTGAGAGAGTTCTTGTGAACGTTTTTAAAAAGAAATGGAAATGCAAGTGGAATGGAATTTGCTCGGGAATTCAAAACTAATGAATGGTGTCAAGATAACCTAACCCACGATCCCTCTCTTAATCACTTCACTACGCTCAAATTGATGGTAAGAATATGGATCATCAAACACTCACCGCTAGGATGGAGGAGCATGATCCATCAAGTACTATTCTAACCTAACCTTAGTGAATTAAGTATAAGTTAGGTGCAACCAACGTGTTATCAGTACAAACCATCAAACATGCACTACTAGGGTGATGGAGTATGGAATGTTATGTTTGACACATTAAATTGAACCTATCTCGATTAGGATAATGCTAGATCAATTCTAAGGAACAATATTAAGGGACATTTGTGGATTGCTCGATGAGGAAGCTATGCCTTCCATATTCAAGTTCGTCATATTAGAATCCATAACAAAAGTTCCTTAGACTTGAACTAAACTTTAGCTCCATCAAGGCTAATTAGTCACCTCGTAGATCGCATAATCATCTAGCCTCGTCACTCTCGGTTTGGACTAGAGAAGAGAATGTGTCTATGCAGAGAGTGATTAAGACGATAGAACTAGAGTTTCGTCTCATATTATGATAAGGAGAAAGAAAGTATTAAATTAGATCATAGATCAATCATCCACTACTTTTAAATTTCCAAACAAACAATCAACTGCTCACAAATAAGCATTATCATCACATAGAAGTTAAAAGACACCAAGAAAGAGATCATCATGAAAGCTCAAGATATTTAAGTGTAGAAGAGAGGGAGAATGGGGGAAGAACACCAATTGATCTTCAATTACCTTTTAATCAATCTTGATTTTCAAATTCATTACAATTTTTATGGAATTTTTGAAAGAGGAAACTAGAAAAATTACTAACCTAAACTCTAATCTCCATTGATGGCTATGAGGAATCTAACAATGGAAGAAGAAGAAGAAAGTTAGGTCTAAAAATGGAAAAATACAATTCAAATTCAAAAATAAAACTAAATCTAAGAAATTGAAAAAGATCCCAAATTCAATTATGATATATGTTCCATTTATAAATTTGCCACTGAGGTTCTAGAAGCTCTCTGGGCCGCTCTTTGCAATAACGAGCCGTTGGGCCTAACTCAACTAAGTGAAGTGCTAATTAGATCGCCGACCGCAGTCCCTGTAGTTCATTTGACTGTGGATCCGCTGTCAAATTTGGGAATTATGGCATCGTCTTGAAACCCTAATCTTATATTTGTTTCTGGGTCCCATTTCTGTCATCTGAATAATTTTAATCACTTTGAAAATCTTGGATAGAGAATATGTTTTATAACGACTCAGAATTTCCATTTTTGACTCGAAAACGCAATTTTAGGACTTCTTGACCTGTAATCTGTCTAAGATTAATAAAGGGGTCAAAATCGATTTATTTATATACAATGTGGGTAAGAATGGAGGTTATGTAATGCAATATTATGATATGACAAAATACCTCCAAACTTATCTTTTGCTTGTCCCGAGCAATACCGTTTTATTTTAAAGAAAAGAAAACCTGTCTCATTTTTGTAGGCGTCACGGTTGCACTTATAAATCGATGTCGCACACCTCACGCACTTGTGGGGAGACGGAATTTACAAAAAACAATTTTTCATACTATGCAACACCGACTTTAACTCCAGGATCTTTACGGAAACCTTAACTAGTTATACTACTTGGAGGTTTAACTACTCGGTAAGAGTTTTATACCTCCTTGTTTACAAGTCCTTCGGGTATTCTTCTTCTCCTCCTCTTCTTGAGCTCCTTGAAAATTGGATCGTGCTTGAAATGTCGGCCTCCTCGTGTCAAAGACGATCCACCCGAGTGTATGTACTTCAAGTTCCAACCTCTAAACCGAGGTAACTAAGGTACCTAGTTTGCTAAGCTTTGTAGCTTAGAAGATATAGAGTGTCTAATGGAATGCTTTATCTCATATAATCCTATGTCTCACAATACATGTGAAGGTTAGGGTCTGTAGGGTTACTAGGCACTGTCAGAAGGGTCTATAAGGCATCAACCATGCCCGATTTAAAATTTAGACGTGCCGAACAACCCTAACCAAGAGCTTAGACAAAAGATTAGGCGACACAAAACAAGTAAACAACTTTACTTCTAAGAGTTAGGGATTACTGTAGGGTTCCTAGGCACACACATTTGGTTCCACAACAGATCAAACATGCCAAAATCAAATTTTTCTATGTGCCAAAGAACCCTAATGCTAGATCGTTACTAGAGGTAGGCGATACATGCAAGTTAACAACTTAACTAAAAGGTGAAAGGCGCTACAACCTTTGTAGATCTGGTCCTCCACTTTCTTAGCTCCGTGATGACGTCCCTCCGCTGCGATCATCGGAATCCCGGACTCTCTTGTCGGTTTCATCGGAGAAATGATCGGGCTAGGTCGTTGACATCGATGCCGAAGATGATCTACGTCGAGGCAACTCAAACTCAAGCTCCACCTTCACTAAGTCATAAAACTTGTGAAGAAAACACACTCTACTACATGGCAAGTGGTAGAGGATGAAGAAATAAGAAGTGGGTTCACTTTGGATTTGGATTTCTCACTTGGAATCATCACTTAGAAATTTTCAAGAAAGCTTTCTTCTTCACTTGAAGAAGATGAAGAAGAAAATGGAAAAAGAATTATCACAAAAAGAAAATTCAAGTGATATTTATCATATTGCAACCATGGGTGAGATAAACTCATGTAGAGAATAAACTATGGTTTAGGCAAATGGTTAGGTTAAGCAAAAGAAACAAAATGGTTGAACTTTTCAAAACTTCATGAAGCTTCAAAGAAAATCCAAAGTTAGCCACCATTTTATTTCTTGCTAAAATGAATAAATAAATGAATAAATAAATTAAAACCCTAACCATTTACCTAAACATGGTTCAAAGCATATACACACCCAAGTTTGCATGTATCATCAATCATGATACAAACTAGTGCACAAACATATATCATATATACAATGTGCACATTCAAGTGAGATAATCCATCTTAAGTGAACAAATACTAGTTAATGTAAAGTAATATATCAAATATATAATTATACATCAAATCATTAAATCAACACTTGATTTAATGATCCGGTCATATTGCATATAACCGACTAATATCAAGTGTATCAATGTATCGAATCAACACTTGATTCGGTAACCCGGCTATATCATATATAACCGTCCAATGATACAAATCGCGAGAATAGAATACAATATCACATACTGGTATTATTCTCGGTCCCGCACATATCTCATATGCGCTCCTATTTCGTTTCGCTTGAGCCAGGAAACCTCTGTGCAGGACTCCAAAGACTCGTCAATACGCCGGCAGCAGGTGATGATCATATCAAACACCCACAAGCCGCAAGCGGCCTGCTAAACATAACGGCCACCCGGGTATTGAGCGATCATAAGATCAACGAGCAAGCCCGCGCACACTCCTGTGAATCCAACCAGCAACACTTACCGTACAGTCCGGTCTGTTCGTCTAATATGTCGCATATCTCGCCTAGGGGTCGTAAACGTCAGACCCCAGTAGCTCGATAAGTTATGCCGATATAAGGTCCATAACATAGCATGAAACTACTGATAACACTTACCAGTAAATCACTGCAATCCTGGCCAGGGATTTCTAGTTATGGCCAGTCGGGCATAGCGCAACATCAACCCCCAATACCGGGAGAGACGAATCCCCTCCTATCGCTCATTGCCTCCATGTGAATCGGGACTGTACCCAAAAACCACCTGTTTGCACGACTCAGTAGAGCCGTGGTAGGGTGGAAATCAAAGCACAGTGGGAGACACACAAGACTCTATGACGATCTCGGGTCAACAGACTAAGCTGTACCAGTGTCACCAGAGAACTGCTATCTGACGTGAGGTATAATACCATCTGGGAGTTCTCGGCGAGTCCGTTCAGTGTACCCAGTCACCACTGAGCACCCGTATACCATCTCTGATGTCAAACACCAATGGATATGGTGTTAGTTGTATGTATGCCCTAGAGGCCAGTATTGTACAGATGATGTATATTATATTGGATGCTTGGACATATATAGAGATGACTTTCTTGCTCGATATGATAGTATGCTATCTGGTTGCTCTTTATCTTAACATGTATACTGGTCTCTTTATACTGTCTCATAGTTACATGTTGGTAAAGCCCTTAGGATGTGTACTTGACTACCTGGACTATGATGCGGATCATACTAGTAGGGACATGGTAGTCCATAAGTACATCCTTCAAGGTCCCTAGTCATGGGTGTATCGAGACGGGGCATCGATACACCAGTGTAGACTAGCGTATACGCTTCTCGACCCATGAGATGGGCGATGGATGATCCCATATTCATTGGTGTTTGACATCAGAGATGGTGTGCGGGTGCTCAGTGGAGACTGGGTACACTGGACGGACTCACCGAGAACTCCCAGATGGTATTATACCTCACGTCAGATAGCAGTTCTCAGGTGACACTTGTGCAGGTTAGTCTGTAGACCCGAGATCGTCATAGAGTCTTGTGTGATTCCCACTGTGCTTTGATTTCAACCTTACCATGTCCATGAGGGCATGCAAAACGGTGGTTTTTAGGTACAGTCCCGAGTCACATGGAGGCAATGAGCGATAGGAGGGGTTTCGTCTCTCCCGGTATTGGGGGTTGATGTTGCACTGTGCTCGATTGGCCGTAACAGAGAAGTCCCTGGCTAGGGCTGATTAGAGATTTACTGGTAAGTGTTACCAGTAGTTTCTCGACCCGTTATGAGCCTCACATCGGCACGATTTATCGGTTATTGGGGTCTGACGTTTACCACCCCTAGACTTGATATGCGACATATCAGACGAGGAGAACGGACTGCACGGGAAGTGTTGCCGATTGGCTCGACGGGAGTTGTAGCAGGTTCGCTTGTTTTCTTCTGATTGCTCAATACCCGGGTGGCCGTTACGTTTAGCTGACCGCTTGCGGCTTGGGGGTGCTTGATATGATCATCACCCACTGTCGGCGTATTGACGAGTCTTAGAGTCTTACAATGGAGTTTCCTAGTCCAGGCGAAACGTTGTGGTGCGCGTATGCGACATGCGCATAGACCCGGTTAAAATGCGCGTATAGGATACCGTATATTAATCGTGCGGCTAGCTTTTTGTGGGGTTGTATGTGATATGACCGGATTGATGAATCAAGTGTTGATTTATCATTTAACCATTAGCTTCTCACTTGAAATCCTTTCTTGTGCATGATGGATGTATGCATGCATGTATGCTTTCTTTCTTTTAGTTTCATGCACATATGGATGTGCATACACACACACATACATACATACATACATCCTTCATGGTTGTACATACATGGAAAATGGTGGCAATATACGACTCACACCATGGTTTTATATATGGATTTTTATTGCATTTGATTTAAAACAAAATGAAAAATGAAAATGGTTATCATGGATTTGTTTCTACACTCTTCTTTGACCTAACCATCCTCACCCACCTTTTAACCTTGGGTAAACTTTCCTTTTTGTGTTTTAACTCAAATTCAATAATATATTCATTGTTTAACCATGGTTTGAGATGAGAATAAGAAAATATATATACATATATTTTCATTTTTCTTGATAAGAGTTTTTCTTTTTCACTCTTGTTAAAAGAAAGCCATCATCTTCTTCCTCCTTCACTATTTGCTCTCTAGACTTTTGTAGTGAGTAATATACTCATAAAGTTAGGTTTTTGAAGTGAGAAAAGCCACCACAATATCATTCTACACAAGTTTAGCCCACTTGTTTAGAGTGTTATCTTCATTTCTTATCTTGAAAAGTGAAGTTGCAAGCTTGGACTAGGAGCTTCGGGTGGATCGTCGTGGACACTAGGAGACTTCAAGCGAACCCTCCTTCAACCCTCAAGTGGCCAAGGAGTCTAGCGTAGGGAGCTACAAAGGTTGTACTCTCAAAACCCTAGCCTTTGTTACTTGTAATGTTTTGAAACCCTAATTTATCTAGGAACGATTCTTTGTTCGTTAACTTAGCACCCTAAAAATTCCATCTTTGGTACATGTGATGCTTCCAAACCCTTCTTGAGGTGCTAGGTTAACCCAACATTGGTATCAGAGCCGACCTAGAACATTAGCCGACACTTTAGCGAAGTCAAAACTCCGATCAAACCAAAATACGACCTTTTCGGACACTCTCTGGACTTTTTTTAAAACCTGGTTATTTTCAGAATTAAAAATATGCAAATAATTCAGCAGGTAAATATAAGAATTACTGTGAAAAACGATGCCATGAATAGTTAATTCCACCGCGGAACCGCGGCAATAGCCTGCTTAGGCCGCGGTTCCGCGGCCGTTCTGTTGCTTCATCATGTCGTTTTTGTACAGTAACTAATTTATTTGCTTGTATATTGTTTTGGAGTATTTTTAATCTGAATTTAGTACTGTAAATTCTAAAGATGATTTTGGACTCGACGATTCGATCGGAATTTTGATTTCGTGACTTTTCCGGGTAAATTAGAAAGTACCGAATTGTTCGAACGAGTGTCATTTGCTCACTTTTCACGGGGTTTAAATCCTTTGGAGATACGTGCAAGTTTTGTGGTGGACCCTCTAGACGACAACAAACCTTAACTCGATTATGTGACCGTCTTGAACTGCCCTTTGAACCTTAGGGTTTGGGGCAGTACGGCGTGCCACATGTGAGGCGTTGGCTTAACCCTTCTACGGCTGGACCGCTACTACTGTGTCACACTCCGGGTTTTTGAACTCCGCTCAAGTGTTGAGCTTTAGCGAATCTTGGGTATTTGATCGTTCGTTCGAAAACTTTAATACTGTCTATTTATCTGGAATGTGATGTAATGCGTGGAATTCATATTACTAGATATGAAATACGAAGTATGTGATATTTCGCATTTACGATGTCTAAAGAGAATGTGGATTCCGGATATTGCAGTTTTACACTTTCTTTTCTGTGACCGTAAGTGTAGTATGTAGTGGTATTGCCGATTGTCGTTGCTATACGTCGACGACAATCGGTGTATGCATACTTACTTACGTTGATGATATGAGATATTATGTGTTGCTGAGATATGATGTGCAGGATTGTCGCGATTGAATAGCTGGGGGGTTTTATGTGAGATGAGAGTTTTATATTTTCATTCATGTAAAATTCAAATGTAATGTAATATTCTTTTATTTGGGGCACTTCCGGGTTGAGGTTGATGCCACCAGTGTTGTATAGTATTTACTTTTCTGCATTAGGATGGGCCCAAGGAGGGGAGCACAGGTGACCGGGTTCTGGGGTTCAGTAGGAGACCATCTCGAGGAGTCGAGACCGGGTCTCCTAAACTCCAGAATTGGTAGGGTCGCTTGCCGCTCTCGTAGGGGTCCAGGGTGTGGGCTTGGCTATTCATCGCGACTGTGGAATCCGTATTTTCTATTGTTGGCTAAATACTAAATACAGACATCTTAGTATATCCCACATTATATCTATGTTTCTGCTGCGATATCTGTGATGTGATCATTTGATATGTTCTGATGGATACAGTATATAGTATATATGATATATTATATAGACGTTACTTATGTTTTACACCCGCACTAGCCCTGCTCTGCTCTGTCGTTAGTTACCTAACCTAACGGTGCACGAGGGGACATCGAGACGAATGCGGATGGCATAAGTGTACGTCGTATTTATCTGTGATGTTTAGGTGACTTAAATGATGGGACTTCATTAATGTGATTAATGAAAGAAAAGAAACCTAAAAGATGTTGTAGAATCAAATTTTCAAATAAAAGGGTAGCTACAGTCTTGCTTTGCATAGTGGTATATATGATATACCCTGCACCTTATTCGATGGGGAAAGAGCCGAGATCCCTTCACCGGGAGTGACCTCTTTAGCAAAACTGGCAGATGCTACAAAACTCGGTTTGGTTTTTGATTGCTTTTGGAGTTTTGCTTTGCACAGTGATATATATGATATATCCCTCACCTTATTCGATTAGGAAAGAGCCGAGATCCCTTCACCGGGAGTGACCTCTTTAGCAAAACTAATAAAAGCCTCAAAATCACTCCATTTCAAAATTCACTAGATTCTACAACGATATCAAGTTCATTACGCAATAGGTTTTCAGAAAAACCTGTCGTAACCCTCCGTCATTTCAGATAAGTCGTATATAGTATTCGTGCTACATTTATTGGCTTTCGTCAAGGTGTAGTGTGCGGTAGCTATATGCTGCTTATCTGCTGCATATGATGCGACTGGATTAGGGTAGTCGTACGGCTTTGTTGGCTTTCGTCAAGGGTCGTGCGGGTGGGTTTAATTTAGTCAAGAAATGTACGGGTTGAACTTGACTAGCGCGCTATGGTTTGTTGGCTTTCGTCAAGGTCGTAGCACGTTAGGGGCAAAATATTATCGGGAATTTCAAGTGTTGAAATTTGCAATGAGATTGTATACCTTCTATGAGATAGTTAGATCCCGATACCCACTGCGAGTAATTGTTACTCCTGGAGAGTTTTACACAGGATAATTAGCCGATCAAGTAGGTGTCTAGAAAGGCGTCAACAGGGTTACGCCTCTGGGAAAACGAGGTTTTACTTTAATTAGGTCCGTGCGAAAGCACGGGGAACCTCCCTCAAAGTACCGACACTGGCCTGGCTGAAAGATTGGCGAAGTTGTAAGGTGTAATTAATCCCGGCTAGTCTTTCCTTTTAGGGTTTGAAGGAAGATTTGATAAAAACAGTGGGAGCCATCCTGATTAGATAAAATAATAACCAATCTGATCTTGCAAGAGCATACGCTAAAGCGTTTTCTTCTCTCTCTCTCTCCAGGTAGCGACCATGTCATGCCTTAATCAAGATAATAATATGGATGTATTGACCGAACCCGCAAGTTATACTGTGCTGGGGAACGTTGGTTCCGTTCTTTCTTATAAGAGTTATAGGACTGAACATGACATAGGGGAATACCAGGATTCCCATGCCACCCGAATGAAGAAAGTACATGTTGATGCATTTTCTTCAGGTGTGTTCGTTACAGAGAACTGTTTCTCCATTTGCCCTACTGTAACGTTTTGAAAATCGTTTCGGTGAAATTTCGAAAAAATCGGTAAATAAGGGGGTTTTCTGTAAAAAGTCAAAATACAAATATCTTATTATAAAAATTAAATATACATATTCTAGCTATGTAATTGCTATTATTTGGTGTTTATTGAGCCGCTGGTGAAATTTCAAATTTTCTGAAAAAAATATTATTTTATTATTATTTTAACCCGTCACTAATACATTTAATTAGGGAAAATTACAAATTGGAATGAGTTGAAACAAATTTTGTGCATCATAAAACATTAAATAAAATTTTATCATGTGGTTTTTGGAACGAAATCATTTGCCAAAACGGTTTAGAAATTATTGAAGAAAAAATGCTTTTTTTAGCGTAAATGGATGTTTGAGGTATTGTATTTATCATTTTTCATCACCCCACACCCGTACACACACCCAAAACCCCATTTTCCCATCATAATGGCTGAACCCTTGCTGCCCCACTCCCACTCTTTTCCCCACTTCTAAAAGAAAAGAGAAGAAAACAATGAAAAGAAAAGAAAATGAAAGAAAGTCAATGTGGACTTTGTCTTTTCTCCCCACTTTCAACCCCTCCCTCTCTCTCCTCACTCCTTTAATTTCTGGCCGAAAATTCTCAGCCCCCAACAGCAACCCCTCTTTCCCTCTTCTCCTCTCATTTTCCATCAAAAAATTCACCCATTTCCATCAAAAATCAAAGCTAAAATTCAAATCAAAGTCCTACCCATTTTCTCTTATCTCTTTTAGCATGGATCTTGGTGCAAAGATTTCAATTTGGAGGTCTAGTTTTATGTTGATCTCAAGATGGTTTTAAGGTATAAATCCTAACCTATTGTTCAATTGTTGGGTTAAATTCCTTAATGTATCTTATTAGGTGCTTAAATATGGTTTAGTTGCAAGTTTGGAAATCTAAAGAGAAGGAGTTTGAATTGAAAAGTTAGGGTTTTAAATTCAATAGGGTTGTTGTCACTTGTTTAACGTAGCATGGTATAGTTAGCATGTTAAGACATGTTAAACCTAATCTAGAAGATAATTTGTAAATTGTTGCATCTAAAAGTCCAAATTTAGTTATTTAAGCAAACTAGGTTTTAGTTTTTAGTTGCAAATGGGTGATTTAAAATCTAACTAAGAATTTTATGACTTTATTAACATTATAAAATGTAGTTTAATGTTTTAGATCATGCAAATCCAAACTAGATTGTTGTATGTGCAATTTTGCTATAAAATGGTCGAAATTGGTTAAAATTGCAAACTAGGTTTTTGAAATTGAATTAAATTGTGGGTTTAAAATTTACGTAATGGTTTCTATGGCATAATTAAGATATTAAGTTATCATCTTGGTCACTAGAATTGTTAAAACATCATGTTTTGTACAAAAACGGTAAGCCTTGCTTGCTAGGTTTTCGGAAAAATGACTTTTTAAGTGAAGTTGGGGTTTTTGTGAGTTTTAACCTAGTTTATATTAAAATTAGTGTTCGTGAATGTGCAAATGAGTGTGATTGGATTTTTCTCGATGGTTTGACGTTTGTACATCGACATCGAGGGTTGGGTTGACTATTCTTGCATGCGTAGGCGATAGGTTTGGACCTATGCGTGATACGCGTGCCGATTTGATTTTCGTATGCCGTTTCGATTTCGAATTTAGTTTTAATGCGATACGGTGCATTATGATATGTAGGTACCCCATGTGAACTTCGAGACGACAAGCAAGCGCGTGGCGACGTCGGCACCGGCTTAGCGAGGATCAGGTGAGTAGATTTATATCTACGGGGAGAAGTCGGGTGGATGGCGTATAGCACCTCCGCAGTCCGTGGTGGTGTATACGGAGGCGTATACACACCAACAATTTTTATATGTTATTTGGGATTAATAACGATGCTTAGGATGGATATTGGTGTGTTGGATTAATTTAGCGTTGCGAACCCTAGGGTAGTGTTGCACTACACATACACACATACCTACTTGCATACTTTCCTATTGATATGTGCTCATGGGATTCTTCATAGTTATGTGTTCACATGGGTATGGGACTGTGTGTTCACATACGGATTGAGGATGATACTTGGGATTGAGCTGAGTCGATGAGATTTGATTTGAGGCCGTGAGATCGGTGATATAGCAGGGTTAGTATCTTAGATACGACATGACGTTGTAGCGGGTCCTTGACGTAGTGTTTCACACACGTCCATGCATACTTAGGCGGTATCATTATTGTACTAGACGTAGATCAGTACCCCGATCATGATATTTGATAAAGAGGATACCAGGTGAATAGTATGATGAATGTGATATTGACCCGTACCCAGATTTGGGGATGCCGTACGACGGATTTACGTACGAGCTTTATTGATGATTGATCCACACTCTTGACTTGGGATGCCTGATTATAGATATAGTATCGGCTATGATATTATTGAGGCGGGATCACCGACTATACATATACAGGTAGGTATATGTATCGACTCAGATGTTAGGCGGTTTCCTTACCTGTAGTCCAGCTTGTTAGCTTAGCCCTTTAGTTTAGTTTAGTTAGATTAGATTCGATTCTTACCTATTTCAAAACTAACGAATCGTGGGTATTTTAAAGGACAGCCCAAGGGATCTTACGGATCTTACGGATATTTCAAAAGACGTATCTTTTCATAAAAACACCGTAGCCCCTATTTTCAAAACCCCATGACTCGTGTTATTTCAAAAGGCACCATTTGTAGGACTTATATTAGATTAGTGCAGATTAGTTATAGCTGCGTCTAGTATTCAGCTCCCGCTCATTTTTACTGTTCGCTCCGCATCGCATACTTATATTATAATTTCTTATTGCATTATTAACATCATGCTGTTAGGACACCAGCACCATTACCGATGACGCGTATGTACCACGTACACTTACTTGCCGGCTCACACACATCTTCATCGGTAATTGACATGTCACGAACACTTTAGAAAATACTATTTCATTTGACGTAGGTTGTTAGCTAATAGTTTAGACATGATATTAGTGTGCTTGCCTTATATGCTAGTTAGACATTGTAGTTATTGCCTACTACTTCATGCATGTTATTATTCACTGTTGTGTCGCATTCATGGATTCTCATGCCTATATTCACTGTTTACATGCTATTGATGACTTGGATTCGGATTTCATGAGATTTCTTGGATTTGGAGGAAAACCGCAAAAACATAAATAAACATTTTCTCCCTTTTAAAATAAAAAGTGCGGTTTTTCCCATGATGTATGAGTCGTCCACCATGAGTTTGCTGATGGATTTCGAGACCCGATTCGAGGAGTGGAGGAACCATTTCGGGTACATGGTGGGCCCGGTATGGTACCCCGGGGCAAGAGGAATGTGTTGTTGACGTTGAGCCTGGCTGGGGAGCACTACCTACCGGTGATATTACCCGACGCGTCGGATATCCGGAGGATACCGTCGTGGTCTTGAGATGGATGGTAGAGGCCGGTCTGGACTGACGGCGCCCTAGATATTGAGATTGAGACATTGATATTTCGAGACATTGAGATTATGTTTTGTGTCGATGCTAGACACTGTTGAAACTGATTTCATTTATGATACCTCAGTTTAAAAATACGAAGGAAATCTCACTAATTTATGAAAACAGTTTCTTCATTTACATGTATTCTGTTTTCATGCATTCATACCTCATTCATATGATATATTGCTACCCGAGGCACTGACACGGGCACATGAGTTTTCACTCGGGTTAGATATTTACCCTAGCCATTGTTATAGGCAGCATGTTATATACATTTTTAAGGATATATTATGATCATTGACCTAGGATTGCGTTATTTATGCGATTTCTGTGCGTAGATGTTTTTCTATTCACGAGTTGGCAACTCACCCCCGTTGTGCCCCAGTTTCTTGCAGGTTTGCCGTACAGGTTTCTTTACGGCTGTGCGGGCATGGTTTCCTTCGGGTGATTTGCCAGTAGGTGGGTTTTTCTTGTATCGTACCCATTATATTACCTTGTATAATATTATTCCGTTGTATCTAGTAAATTCCATCAACCAAACATGTATTTATTGAGATAGAGACCAGTGTTGTTTATTCTTTCGACCGTAGAGTCGCTCGTTATATTTCTGGTGGTTTTGAGTTTCCTTTTGAGTGTTGATCCTCGCCGTTGGCGTTGTATATTACATTGCTTGTGTAGTTGTGACCGTCGATTGACGAAGAGCTAGCTCCCGCTTTGGGATGCCTTTTTCTTGATTTCGTATACTGTTCATGTTGTATCCCGTTTGGGGGCCAGTATTTACAAAGGAGACTCTGCCGAAATTTTCAGTAAATTTTTGATGTTTTAAAAACCGCATAATTCGGCTTATGCTATTGAAACTACTTGTTTTAAGTTGGTTTTTCCTGCACTCTACTACTTTTCTTGGTTTGGATTTCTGGGTTTTCGGTTTACTTAGATTACGTACGCCTCGAGACGTTCGTAGTTTAAGTGCCGGTCATGTTCCGTACTTTCGGGTCGTGACAAGTTGGTATCAGAGCGTTAGGTTTTAACCTTCGGAGCGTAGGATGACCCTTGGTTGATGGAATAGGTGACTAAAGTAGAGTGACGTACTGTTGGTATGTTCCGCGGCATATTTACGACACGCCACTCCACTTATGAAGCCTTAGGATGTACATTTTTTTGCTCAGTATTATATTCATTCCGATCTAGCCTCATCAGTACCAGTTATGGTTTCGCCGCCATGATTACGGGCCGGGAGAGCTACGGCTAGAGTTGCGGTCAGCATGAGCTCGTCAAGAACGAGGACTGACCAGGGCATGATTCCGGCGACACACGATTGCGGAGATGTGTCTTTTTACTGTGTTTCCGCGCCACGAGCGTTTGGCGGATCGTATTTATGAGGTTACTCGGAGGTGCTGATCGACACTAGAGAATTGAGCCAATGATGGAGGCCAGCCAGATTTTGATGACCGTTGGTGTATTGCTTACTCATGATGATTGAGGCACTGTTCAGCGTGCAGACGAGTGAGCTAGTTGTTGCTGCGAGTGACGAGATATCGCCCAAGATGTTGGAGCTATTACAGTACGAGTTGTACTAAGAGATGATAGAAGGTCGCTAGTCACCCGATGATGAATGACTAGGACAGGTGGTTCGTTCGCCTACCCTGATGCGAGGTCATCAGATAGATTGATTCCAGCTAGAGACGACTTCACGCGGAGACGTTGGGAGTCGACAGAGACGATCGAATGTCAGAAACCTACTATTCCAAGTTTAAAGTATTCGGAAAGACATGCCGGCAATTCTATGGTCCCTCTAGAAGAATGAAACCCTAACTCGACTTAATGACCGTGTGAAAGCCTTTGAACCTTCGGGTTTGCGGCAGTTCTACGGCGCCATTAGTGAGGCTTGGGTTTGCCCTTCTACGGCTGGACCATCGATGCTGTGGTATGTACTCGATACTATTAAACTGTGCGCAAGAGGTTGAGCTCTTGGGGGATTATGAGGTTTTGACGACTCGATCGGATGGCTCAACTTAATTCGGATGTTAGGTGGTGAGATGCATTTCTTGGGAGACTCCCGATACGAGGATAGCCGTTAGAGCTCAGCCCATGTAGCCATGATGAGACGAGTCCGAAGCAGTCGACATTAGAGAAAGTGGAGTAAGAGGTTCGTACCAGATCTAGATGAGATGGCGTTCCACTCCGCCGACATCAGAGATGCGATGCGCATGCCGAGGCATGGTACTTGGATTTACCTTCCAGAAGGAGTTGCGATGAGTATGCAGTCGTTCCAGAGCAAGATGCAGATATAGGAAAGGACGATGACTTCCGGACAGTTGGAAGAGACGAGACATGGAAGAGACCGTGAGCAGGATTCCTTCCAGGACACTGCTGCAATGACACTTGCACCCAGGATCAGATGTGTCACGTACATTCAGAGAGCCAGAGGCCGACGCCAGTGACATGCTGCTTTACGAGTAGTCGTGAGGATTGACTGAGAGATGACCAGAGAAGTGCCAGAACGGGATCATCCCCGTTAGCACACCTGACAGGGCCGATGAGCCGATGAGCCGATGAGCCGATGGACCGAGAGATTGGTAATTCACAGTGAAGGCCTTGACCCAGGAGTGGTCATTGTTACGCACACTAGCAGGCCAGAGTTCATGATCATCGACGAGACGTCCCACTAGTGACCGCGACAGTTGGCCCGAGATTCTTAGAGGATGCGCTTGAGCGGTACTGTTCCGCCATTATTGATTTCGATGTTTTGGGTGATTTATTCGTATGATTTGATTTTGATGATTGAGGATTTACGATCTTTGCACAGTGTTGCACTTGATATCGTTTTCGTGCTTTAGTTTCACATGTTTGTGATTTTACGGTTTTAAACAGTTGAGTTGGTTTTGTGCGTATGCATGCACACGAATTGGTTCCTGCACTCTGTAAAGTTATTATATGCTTGCAGTGCAGTGATACGCCTTTTGTGCACTTAGATGCACTGTGTAAGTGCACGGCGGCGCCCCGGCCGTCAATCCGACGGCCAAAAGCGGAAGCGGTGATAAACTTAAATTTTGCGGACTTAGCAAACCGGCACCACCGCGCACTAAACACCCGGATCGTAACCATTAACAAGTCTAAGCTAACTATAAGATGGGTTAGAGATATACCGACGATCCAAGTCCTCCGGTCTTCTCGTCATCGTCCCGATCTCTTGCGGAATGTCCCGTCTCCTCCTCGTCGCCGGAAGTGCACCACATCGCCTGCTTCTTTTACGGGCTCCCACCTCAATGCCGAGGCAACTCGGGCATGAAGCCGGCTACTCGACGCGCCCAAGATTTGCTGTAGAATATGTAGTCCTCAAGTCTCACTTTGGGGTTCATGGAGATGCCATTTTAGGTGGAGGGATGATACAAGAACAATGTGGAGGAACTTGGGGATTTTTCTAACATCAAGAGAGCAAAAAATCCCCACTACAAAAATGGGCAACCCACCGTCATGGTGGCCGGCCATCACTAGAGGAGAAGGAGAGTGAGAATGGAGAGAGAGGTCTCAAAAATAATGGGAGCCATTCTCATATCAAGCAAGAGAGAGAGAGGAATGGTTATCATATGAACCAATGATAACAAAGCAAAACCAACACTCAACTAACAACCATCTCTCATCATCAACAACCATCATCAAAACCATGATGATAAAGAAAGTCAAGCAATCATGAGTTTATGAAGTCAAATGATGGGACAAGTATCATGACATGATAATACGCAAAAACCTCCTCCACAAATGCTTATTTGCAACAATGCAAATAAGCCCTCCTCCACCAATCTTCGGCCAATGAACGGAACAATGGAAATCGGCCGAAACGGAAAGCAAACTGGCAACTCCAGAAAACTGGTCCCGTAATAAATTACAGGAAAACCCCGATACTGTGCATACACACCCGCATTTGTATTCTGACCGAAATACAAATGCACTGAGACAAAATCTACACTGTACTATACTAGGATCCGGCTTATACCAAAGCCGGCTAGTAAAATCCGTTCGATCCTGATCCGTGCAATACCGCACGTATCTGATCGAACCCTGCCATATATCCATACGGCCTATAGTACAAACTGTCCGATCCTGATCCGTGCAATACCGCACGTATCTGATCGGACCTTGCCATATCTCCATACGGCCTCTACAACCTTTCGTCCGAAAGCTGAGTAACTGAATGTGGGGGACTCTAAAGACTCATCAACACCTTGGTTGTGGATTTAACCACTAGCACGTCAGAGGTATAAGCCAATACGTAACGGGCTACCAGGTACTGACTAAAAGGGATGTCTGTGAGCGAACTCAGCCTGACAACCCTACTGAGCCTGTCAGTGACAATATCCGTGCAGTCCGGTCCGTTCGTCTATGAGTATCGCATGGCGGGCCTAGGGGGTTGGTAAAAGTCAGACCCCCAAAAGCGGTACAAGTCGTGTCGGAGTGTAGCCCAGAACACCCTGAGATACTACTGGAATACCTACCAGTAAATCTCCTTGCCTTGGCCAAGGACTTTGTGTAATGGCTCTCCTAGACACAGCACGACCTCACCCCCAATACCGGGAGAGACGAACCCCTGAAGATACGCTCACTGCCTCCATGTGGCTCGGGACTGTACCCAACTAAAACCTGTTTGCACGACTCCTTTGAGCCGTGGTAGGGTAGTAATCAAAGTACAGTGGGAACTCATACGAGACAAATGACGATCCCCAGGTCGATGAACTAATCTGCACACATGTCACCAGGGAACTGCCATCTGACGTCTGGTATATGACCAACTAGCATGTTCCCGGCGAGTCCTGTCCGGTGTACTCATAACCCAATGAGCACCTATATACATCTTAGGTGATCCAACTGACACCAGTGGCTTGTGAGACCGGCCACCGCCCCTCGTCGGGGTCTCGACTGTATACACTAGTCTACTAATGGAGTATCGATGCCCAGTCTCGAAACTCCCACGACTAGGGACCTTTTAAGGATAAGCTTATAGACCCCAAGCTCCCACTTATATGATCGCCCTCATACTGCTGGTGGTCAAGCATGAATCCTAGGGGCTCTATCAACGTGTAATAGCGACGTGTCAGGTCACCTAAAGCAGTACACGATGATAAAGTTAAACCAGATAGCATACTATCATCTCGAGTAAGACTGTCCTACCGGGATAGGTCCTCCCTCAATCATTACAATCACGTACCTGTGACCTAATAATTGACTCTGAGGGCACTATCTCCAACAATCTCCCACTTGCACTCAAGGCTAATTATTGCGATGTCGCATACTCACAGCCCGTGTGATACCGAACACCCAACTCCTCTACTAGTCAGTCTCACAAAGCTCGTTTGCGAAACTATTGCGTTCGAGGAATAGCCTCAGTGAGTGGATCCGCTTAGTTGTTTCTCCCTTTGTCTCTCTATATCTCAAGTTCGCGGAGAAAACCATCTCCCGAAAAGAGCAATACCTGTCTCAGAATATGTCTGGATGTCTGATGGGACCTAGCTCATAAATGAACTCCAAATCCAAACTTCTTAGACTGTATCGTCAACTGAACTTAATCAGTATCCTGCGCGCTATGCCTCCCTCAGTATTGCCTTGGACCACCTGTCCAAAATACTGCCCCTCATCAGAAGGAAAACTATAACTCTGACAACCTCCTTGTCGTCCATGTCACCTTGGAAGCCTGGAATGATAACTGTCTCCTGAATGAGGCTGTCGTTATCATATCCTTAGAACATCCACTTATGTTCTAAAACTGCTTCCGACTGTTTCTCCAGGATTGGATTAATGTCAACTTATTGCATCTAGTGCAAGAACAACATCTGGTGTGGTACTTGACATCTCACGATTGACTCAATTGCCTGAGCAAGTGATCTGCCAATCATGCCCGTCCCTCTCCCCTTTAGTCTGTAAGACACCTTTGGAGAGGGTGACTCCATTACCTGCAGGTACACTACCGTGCCAGGAGTCGTCCATCCTAAATACTCTTAGAATGCTGTCAAGTACCCTGATTGGGAAACCACCCAAATCTAGATCTAAAACCATAGATCTAGTAACCAGTATGTCTGATATAAAATCCATTTCCTTTGTGGAGAAACAACTGTGTGACGACCAAAGTATAACCGATTGTAGTATAGGAGTTTCTTTTCCTACTCTGTGTATATCATCCAAATACCAGGATATCACACCCTACTACCTTCTCAACAGATCCATCCCCTATTCTGATGAAGTCAAACCCATGACTGTCACATCAGAAACAGATGATCTATCTCCGCTACATCTGCTCTAGTCTATAAATAGACATAAGCAACCTGTCCACCAATGCTTCCGCTGCTCCCACTGACTACGACAACCCTCTGGCAGAGTCATATAGACGTACACTTCTAAAACTGGTTTAGAACGACGCTATACTCATCCTCCCGCCGGGTCTCGTAACCTGGAACAACAGCAATGGCAATTGTGGGTAAACAAGAACTTCCCTGTCACCGTCCTTGAGGCTACCGTAGTGCCTCTCGGGTGCCTGAAGTTACCCACCTTATCTGCGGAGTGGCCAATGGAATGTCAATCCAGATTGAATCTTTAGGTTCCTCATCAAATCTTCAGTAATCGTTTGTGGTTCTGGAATCACTTCCAGTTCTACCATACTCCCACTACCGTTTTCTGAAAAAATCCATTTTTAATAAAACTGTGGCGAGTCTAGAACAATATCGCTATTGTTCATCCAGATGGTAGAAAGTCAACCCTCGTCATAGCCTGGGTCAACCCACAAACAGCCATTACAGAAACGTGCCTTGAGTTATCCAGAGTCTGGTTTTAAGCATAATCCGGACAACTCCCCGTACCTTAACATCGTTAAGATACGAACTGTTCTATATCCAATATAGGACCAGAGGCACTGATTCAATTGAACCAGATTCAAATCATGCAGCTGTCTCCAGTGCATGTCAACTAAATGGAAAGAGGCCGATCAGCGTTACTTAACTTAGGAATGCTTCCAATTATGAGTAACCTGAAGGAGAAGCATTTTCTCTTTATCATTACTATCAACTGAATACCATACACAAGTATCTACATCTTCGATCACTTTGAAGAATCCCGATACTTGCTACACCTGGTTCTCTACTCTATTCAAATACCTATAACTCCTCAAAACTTAGACCCTGTGTTTCTACGAAACACATGTCTAAGAACTAGAGAAGTTAAAAGTAAACAGAATATAGTATGAGGACCAACCCCTCTGTCCTAATGGACACTGGACAACATACAATACTCTGTATAAGTCCCTTGAGTCTGATAACTCTTTCACTGTGTGTCGTAGGTTGAAAACTGTACTTATGGTTAAGAAGAATTACACCGCTGTTCAATGCTCCTTACCTAACCATCCACTGATATAGGTAAATGTCGTAGACATAATTTCAGAAAGGTATATCTCACTCTATGAAAATAGACGTACAGATATATCAATTTGAAATTGGTGCATAACAGCGGATATTCAAAACCAAATATTTGCCAACCGGCAAACAGGCCAGGTGATTTCCTCAAATATCACCGATTACAACGAATCCCGATATAATGAGGATAATCACCCAATTTCCAATAACTTACTCCCACTCATCATCTGTAAAACCATACAGATGTGAGAATCGTACCGGGTAAATACATACCCTGGAGTAAGTATCTAATCGGGAAATCAGTTTTCCTTTAACATTACACAGTGAAACTGAAACATCGAAGTGTTTCAATGGGGTATCCTGGTATTCCTAGTAATGCCTCTTCCAGATTCACGACTGTAACCGTATAGTTCTTTGCCACCTCTCCAAATCCCTTCATTTGTCTTTAGTCATTACCTCCTGCACACCCCTTTAGGCCAAATGGTTTTCTTCCTTCCCTACCGTTCGGCACCAGCCTATGGTTTGGAAGAAGACTATCTAATAAGCATAATGGGTGTAATGTCCCAATCCTAGGAACACTCGCAATGCGAGAGAAGGTGAAGATAAAAGACACCTGAATAAATCTTATTCCTATTTCTCCTGAACCAGAATCCATTCCCGAACTGGAACAAGTTCCTTTCGAGTTCGTATATAACCATACGATGGAGTATCCAAATAAACTGTGGATCTTCGTAGTGATACGGAGTGTCCTGGAGAAATACAAAGGTGATTTTAGGATTGGCGAAGAAATACCTGGTTTGGTCGTGAATATCTGTTGCAATTTACTTTGCCCTCTTACTAATCCCTTGCTTTGTCTGAACTTAATACCTTCTGCACACCATCGTTATGCTAATTGGTTTTCTTCATTCCCTACCAGTCGGCACCAGCCTAAGGTTTGGAAGAAGACAATCCAATTTGCGTAATAGGTGTACTACCCCTAAACCAAGGAGTATTCGTAACCTGAGAGAGGGTAAAAGGAAAAGACAACTGAATAATCCTATCCGTTTTCTCCAGAACCGGAAACCATCCTCGAATAAATTCTTTCGAGTTCGTATCTAACCATACGATGGTTTTGTCCAATGGAAGTGGACGTTCGTAGTAAAACGGGGTGTCCTGGAGAAAAGGGTAAAAGTAGGAGTGGCAATGAGGTTTGCAACTCTGACAATCCAAAAGCCGGTGTTTAAGAAGGTTCGGTCAACTTGGTCACTGAGTCAAAGTCTTAGGGTCGGGTCAATGGTCGCTGCCAAAGAGAGAGAGAAAAGAAACACTCAGCGTGCACTCTAACCTAGATCAGAATGGTTACCAATTTATCTAATCTGGAATCCTCCCACTGTACCTCAAATTCTCCTCCAAACCTGAAAGAAGAATTAGTCGGGATCACCCGAGGAGTAAACTAACTCATCAGTGGGAATCGGGATCCAACTATCATCGCATGACAACGTGACGGAATCCGCTCACGGTATCACACTCCAGAAGGTATGCGCATATCTGGCAAGTTTCAGTACTTTTGAAACTCCCGATGTGATTTCTGCCCCATGCTCTTATGACCTTGACGAAGGCCAACAAATCATAAGTCACATGTCAAGTTCTACCCGTCATTCTCCAGGTTGATTTGAACCCACCCGCACAAGCCCTTGACGAAGGCCAACAAGGCTATACGACTGTCCCAAACCAACGCATCTATCTATGCTGCAGAAAGGCAACAAGCAGCTACCATACACTATGCCTTGACGAAGGCCAACAAACATAGCATGAATACTACGTGCTACCCGTCTGAAACGACGGAGGGCTACGAATGGTTTCTGGCGAAAACCTTTAACGTAAAGAACTTGATATCGTTGAAGGAACTGATAGCTTTTAAAAATATAGTGACGAAAACCGTTGCTAAAGAGGTCACTCCCGGTGAAGGGATCTCGGCTCTTTCCCCGTAGAATGGGGTGCAGGATATTTCAACTGAATACCACGGTGCAAAGCAAAAGTAATCGGCTATAGTGAAGTTAATGCCCTGACGCAAACTTCTGTCCAAGGGGTCACTCCCGGTGAAGGGATCTCGGCCCTTGCCTCGTCGACTGAGGAGCAGGATATTCCAATGAATACCACAATGCAAAACAAAAGTAAACGTCCTTGCAATAACAGCTTTTTGAAAAGTGTTCCAACAACATCAGATTAGGTTTGTTTTAACTTGCATTGATCCGAATCAATGCAGTCCCATCAATTGATCACACCAAAAAGAACGAAAATATACTGATGTACGTATATGCCATCCGCATTCGCCACTGGGTCCCGTCATTACCCGTTAGGTTAGCTAACTAACGACAGAGCGGGGACTGGACTAGCGCGGATGCAAAACATATACAACATCTACTAATATATATACCAATATATTATATTCGCTCAAGGCGTGAATAAAATGCAACATCACAGAAATGTACAGCATCACAGAAACAATACAGATATCTGGGATCCCCAGGTTTCACAGAGCCACTGCTGAAACCCGACGTTCCCCTGGTCGTGTGGATAGCCTGTATAATGTAATCCTAGACCCCTACGGGCGCGGCAAGTCACCCGCCAAAACCTGAAGCGAGGCAGCCCCCTTCAGCGCCGTGAATGGACCACCCAGCACTTCACGGAATCCGGTAACTTGGGCACCCCTCCTGGGTCAACCTGTACCCCCTACGAGTGCGGCGAATAGCCCGCCAATCCTAGAGTGAAGCCCCCTCCGTCTCAATGCCATGAGATGCGGGCTTGTTGCCCTCCAGAACCCGGCTATCCGTGCACCCCTCCGCGGGGCAATCCTAGTACAGAAAGTAAAATATACATACAACGGGTACATCGACCGCAACCAGGTCATGCCCCAAAATAATAATACAAACAGGCAGTGACGGCAGTCCACATGTCGGACGCTCGCCCCGCAATATCAAATGTACATAATACAACAGAACTGTACTAGCATTGCATCCAGGCTATCCCCCACGACCGATCCGTAACATCACAGCAAAAACAGAACATCAACGTGAAAGTCACGTTCGCAAATCCGTCTAACCGGGCTATAGCAGTTAGAATGGATTTACCGATCAAGTGACATTCACGGTCGCAGATATAATGTAAATACTGTGAAAAATGTGTTTAAAATTTTCCGATTGACCAAAAATTAACAAGTGGGCCCCCAATCAAAACTGTAGCACTCACAGAAAACCTGAGCCCAATTTTAATATTCTAAAACCCCTAATTACAGCCCATAAGCCCACTGCAAAAAAATTTCCACACGAGCCCATACACCTGCGGCGGAAGAGCGGCCAGAAGGGGGTTTTGGCCGCCCTTCCGCGGTCGTACGGATGAGTCGTGTCACCAAATTTTTTCAGTGTGCTTAGAACTCCCTGCACATCATTCTGAGATGACCTGAAAAATTTTTAGACTCCAAAAAATTTCGATAGAAACTGATGCGAAGGCAATACGGGTTTTGGAACTTTTTGATCGATCGGAAATGCAAACACATTACACAAAGCTAGACTAAGTTAATGGCGAGGCTCTGATACCACTGTAAGTGCACGGCGGCGCCCCGGCCGTCAAACCGACGGCCAAATGCGGAAGCGGTGAATAACTTTAATTTTCTTGAATTGGCAAACCGCCGCGCACTAATACCCGGATCATAACCATTAACAAGTCTAAGCTAACTATAAGATGGGTTAGAGATATACCGACGATCCAAGTCCTCCGGTCTTCTCGTCATCGTCCCGATCTCTTGCGGAATGTCCCGTCTTCTCCTCGTCGCCGGAAGTGCACCACATCGCCTGCTTCTTTTACGGGCTCCCACCTCAATGCCGAGGCAACTCGGGCACGAAGCCGGCTACTCGACGCGCCCAAGATTTGCTGTAAAATATGTAGTCCTTAAGTCTCACTTTGGGGTTCATGGAGATGCCATTTTAGGTGGAGGGATGATACAAGAACAATGTGGAGGAACTTGGGGATTTTTCTAACATCAAGAGAGCAAAAAATCCCCACTACAAAAATGGGCAACCCACCGTCATGGTGGCCGGCCATCACTAGAGGAGAAGGAGAGTGAGAATGGAGAGAGAGGTCTCAAAAATAATGGGAGCCATTCTCATATCAAGCAAGAGAGAGAGAGGAATGGTTATCATATGAACCAATGATAACAAAGCAAAACCAACACTCAACTAACAACCATCTCTCATCATCAACAACCATCATCAAAACCATGATGATAAAGAAAGTCAAGCAATCATGAGTTTATGAAGTCAAATGATGGGACAAGTATCATGACATGATAATACGCAAAAACCTCCTCCACAAATGCTTATTTGCAACAATGCAAATAAGCCCTCCTCCACCAATCTTCGGCCAATGAACGGAACAATGGAAATCGGCCGAAACGGAAAGCAAACTGGCAACTCCAGAAAACTGGTCCCGTAATAAATTACAGGAAAACCCCGATACTGTGCATACACACCCGCATTTGTATTCCGACCGAAATACAAATGCACTGAGACAAAATCTACACTGTACTATACTAGGATCCGGCTTATACCAAAGCCGGCTAGTAAAATCCGTTCGATCCTGATCCGTGCAATACCGCACGTATCTGATCGAACCCTGCCATATATCCATACGGCCTATAGTACAAACTGTCCGATCCTGATCCGTACAATACCGCACGTATCTGATCGGACCTTGCCATATCTCCATATGGCCTCTACAACCTTTCGCCCGAAAGCTGAGTAACTGAATGTGGGGGACTCTAAAGACTCATCAACACCTTGGTTGTGGATTTAACCACTAGCACGTCAGAGGTATAAGCCAATACGTAACGGGCTACCAGGTACTGACTAAAAGGGATGTCTGTGAGCGAACTCAGCCTGACAACCCTACTGAGCCTGTCAGTGACAATATCCGTGCAGTCCGGTCCGTTCGTCTATGAGTATCGCATGGCGGGCCTAGGGGGTTGGTAAAAGTCAGACCCCCAAAAGCGGTACAAGTCGTGTCGGAGTGTAGCCCAGAACACCCTGAGATACTACTGGAATACCTACCAGTAAATCTCCTTGCCTTGGCCAAGGACTTTGTGTAATGGCTCTCCTAGACACAGCACGACCTCACCCCCAATACCGGGAGAGACGAACCCCTGAAGATACGCTCACTGCCTCCATGTGGCTCAGGACTGTACCCAACTAAAACCTGTTTGCACGACTCCTTTGAGCCGTGGTAGGGTAGTAATCAAAGTACAGTGGGAACTCACACGAGACAAATGACGATCCCCAGGTCGATGAACTAACCTGCACACATGTCACCAGGGAACTGCCATCTGACGTCTGGTATATGACCAACTAGCATGTTCCCGGCGAGTCCTGTCCGGTGTACTCATAACCCAATGAGCACCTGTATACATCTTAGGTGATCCAACTGACACCAGTGGCTTGTGAGACCGGCCACCGCCCCTCGTCGGGGTCTCGACTGTATACACTAGTCTACTAATGGAGTATCGATGCCCAGTCTCGAAACTCCCACGACTAGGGACCTTTTAAGGATAAGCTTATAGACCCCCAGCTCCCACTTATATGATCGCCCTCATACTGCTGGTGGTCAAGCATGAATCCTAGGGGCTCTATCAACGTGTAATAGCGACGTGTCAGGTCACCTAAAGCAGTACACGATGATAAAGGTAAACCAGATAGCATACTATCATCTCGAGTAAGACTGTCCTACCGGGATAGGTCCTCCCTCAATCATTACAATCACGTACCTGTGACCTAATAATTGACTCTGAGGGCACTATCTCCAACACACTGGACTTCAATTTCGATAGTGATGTTCGATATTTGTTTTGTGCACCTTGTGCACCTGATTTGATTTTGCGCATGTTCGGCACTTGATATTGGATTTCATGATTTCATGCACGATGGATGCACCTGATTGGATTTTCGCGCATGTTGGGCGCATGTTTTGAAGTGTGATTTTGGTGCACACCAGATGCACTAAATCGAGATTTTTCGTGCATGTAAGATGCACCTGATTTTGCTGTCAGGCACACATGTTGCCTACGACAGATGTTTCGTGCACACCCGATGCACTTAGATGTTGTTTCTGTGCATATGTTTGGCACATATTTGGATTTTGATTTTCGTGCGCACCAGACGCACGTAGCATTCATGTGCATATTTTGGGATTGATTTCGTATAGAGCAGTACGTTTTTATGATATTGCTATGTATTTTCGTACTAAGCAGGACTAGTCAGAAGACAGTACCTGAACATATTTTTGCATGCATTGATAGTTATTGAAGGGATTTCCAAAAAGCGAGCTATAGCCTCAGTATTTACCGACGTGTCTGATATGACACGAAATGTTTAAAACAAGGAGACCCTTCTAAATTGTTTCCAAAACGGCGGAACGTACATTTCAAACAAAGGTATATATGTATATAGTTATTTTCTTATGATAGACGTCCGCCACTGTGCAGTGTTATACGCGTTGCACTGCGACTTAAAGAGATTTGGCATGCATTTCCTTCAGATACTTACAGATATAGATTCGATATTTACATGTATAGTTTCGAGTTATGTCATATTGATTTTGATTTGGATTTGGCATTGATGTCTTCTCCATGACTCCGATGATTGCGGGATGCTTGACGGAGTTTTGATTTGAGTTATATGCTCATTTTTCAAGCGCATGCGCTGCGCTACGATTTGTTTTATGTATTTACAATTTCGGAGCCCCGACAACTTGATGGTTTTCTTAAATGTTTTAGTATTTTGGGGAGTTTGAATTTAAATTCGGGGACCGAATTTCTTTAAAGGGGGAAGATTGTAACGTTTTGAAAATCGTTTCTGTGAAATTTCGAAAAAATCGGTAAAATAAGGGGGTTTTCTGTAAAAAGTCAAAATACAAATATCTTATTATAAAAATTAAATATACATATTCTAGCTATGTAATTGCTATTATTTGGTGTTTATTGAGCCGCTGGTGAAATTTCAAATTTTCTGAAAAAAATATTATTTTATTATTATTTTAAGCCGTCACTAATACATTTAATTAGGGAAAATTACAAATTGGAATGAGTTGAAACAAATTTTGTGCATCATAAAACATTAAATAAAATTTTATCATGTGGTTTTTGGAACGAAATCATTTGCCAAAACGGTTTAGAAATTATTTAAGAAAAAAAGCTTTTTTTTTAGCGTAAATGGATGTTTGGGGTATTGTATTTATCATTTTTCATCACCCCACATCCGTACACACACCCAAACCTCCATTTCCCCATCATGATGGCTGAACCCTTGCTGCCCCACTCCCACTCTTTTCCCCACTTCTAAAAGAAAAGAGAAGAAAACAATGAAAAGAAAAGAAAATGAAAGAAAGTCAATGTGGACTTTGTCTTTTCTCCCCACTTTCAACCTCTCCCTCTCTCTCCTCACTCCCTTAATTTCTAGCCGAAAATTCTCAGCCCCCAACAGCAGCCCCTCCTTCCCTCTTCTCCTCTCATTTTCCATCAAAAAATTCACCCATTTCCATCAAAAATCAAAGCTAAAATTCAAATCAAAGCCCTACCCATTTTCTCTTATCTCTTTTAGCATGGATCTTGGTGCAAAGATTTCAATTTGGAAGTCTAGTTTCATGTTGATCTCAAGATGGTTTTAAGGTATAAATCCTAACCTATTGTTCAATTGTTGGGTTAAGTTCCTTAATGTATCTTATTAGGTGCTTAAATATGGTTTAGTTGCAAGTTTGGAAATCTAAAGAGAAGGAGTTTGAATTGAAAAGTTAGGGTTTTAAATTCAATAGGGTTGTTGTCACTTGTTTAAGGTAGCATGGTGTAGTTAGCATGTTAAGACATGTTAAACCTAATCTAGAAGATAATTTGTAAATTGTTGCATCTAAAAGTCCAAATTTAGTTATTTAAGCAAACTAGGTTTTAGTTTTTAGTTGCAAATGGGTGATTTAAAATCTAACTAAGAATTTTATGACTTTATTAACATTATAAAATGTAGTTTAATGTTTTAGATCATGCAAATCCAAACTAGATTGTTGTATGTGCAATTTTGCTATAAAATGGTCGAAATTGGTTAAAATTGCAAACTAGGTTTTTGAAATTGAATTAAATTGTGGGTTTAAAATTTACGTAATGGTTTCTATGGCATAATTAAGATATTAAGTTATCATCTTGGTCACTAGAATTGTTAAAACATCATGTTTTGTACAAAAACGGTAAGCCTTGCTTGCTAGGTTTTCGGAAAAATGACTTTTTAAGTGAAGTTGGGGTTTTTGTGAGTTTTAACCTAGTTTATATTAAAATTAGTGTTCGTGAATGTGCAAATGAGTGTGATTGGATTTTTCTCGATGGTTTGACGTTTGTACATCGACATCGAGGGTTGGGTTGACTATTCTTGCATGCGTAGGCGATAGGTTTGGACCTATGCGTGATACGCGTGCCGATTTGATTTTCGTATGCCGTTTCGATTTCGAATTTAGTTTTAATGCAATACGGTGCGTTATGATATGTAGGTACCCCATGTGAACTTCGAGACGACAAGCAAGCGCGTGGCGACGTCGGCACCGGCTTAGCGAGGACCAGGTGAGTAGATTTATATCTACGGGGAGAAGTCGGGTGGATGGCGTATAGCACCCCCGCAGTCCGTGGTGGTGTATACGGAGGCGTATACACACCAACAATTTTTATATGTTATTTGGGATTAATAACGATGCTTAGGATGGATATTGGTGTGTTGGATTAATTTAGCGTTGCGAACCCTAGGGTAGTGTTGCACTACACATACACACATACCTACTTGCATACTTTCCTATTGATATGTGCTCATGGGATTCTTCATAGTTATGTGTTCACATGGGTATGGGACTATTTGTTCACATACGGATTGAGGATGATACTTGGGATTGAGCTGAGTCGATGAGATTTGATTTGAGGCCGTGAGATCGGTGATATAGCAGGGTTCGTATCTTAGATACGACATGACGTTGTAGCGGGTCCTTGACGTAGTGTTTCACACACGTCCATGCATACTTAGGCGGTATCATTATTGTACTAGACGTAGATCAGTACCCCGATCATGATATTTGATAAAGAGGATACCAGGTGAATAGTATGATGAATGTGATATTGACCCGTACCCAGATTTGGGGATGCCGTACGACGGATTTACGTACGAGCTTTATTGATGATTGATCCGCACTCTTGACTTGGGATGCCTGATTATAGATATGGTATCGGCTATGATATTATTGAGGCGGGATCACCGACTATATATATACAGGTAGGTATATGTATCGACTCAGATGTTAGACGGTTTCCTTACCTGTAGTCCAGCTTGTTAGCTTAGCCCTTTAGTTTAGTTTAGTTAGATTAGATTCGATTCTTACCTATTTCAAAACTAACGAATCGTGGGTATTTTAAAGGACAGCCCAAGGGATCTTACGGATATTTCAAAAGACGTATCTTTTCATAAAAACACCGTAGCCCCTATTTTCAAAACCCCATGACTCGTGTTATTTCAAAAGGCACCATTTGTAGGACTTATATTAGATTAGTGCAGATTAGTTATAGTTGCGTCTAGTATTCAGCTCCCGCTCATTTTTACTGTTCGCTCCGCATCGCATACTTATATTATAATTTCTTATTGCATTATTAACATCATGTTGTTAGGACACCAGCACCATTACCGATGACGCGTATGTACCACGTACACTTACTTGCCGGCTCACACACATCTTCATTGGTAATTGACATGTCACGAACACTTTAGAAAATACTATTTCATTTGACGTAGGTTGTTAGATAATAGTTTAGACATGATATTAGTGTGCTTGCCTTATATGCTAGTTAGACATTGTAGTTATTGCCTACTACTTCATGCATGTTATTATTCACTGTTGTGTCGCATTCATGGATTCTCATGCCTATTTTCACTGTTTACATGCTATTGATGACTTGGATTCGGATTTCATGAGATTTCTTGGATTTGGAGGAAAACCGCAAAAACATAAATAAACATTTTCTCCCTTTTAAAATAAAAAGTGCGGTTTTCCCATGATGTATGAGTCGTCCACCATGAGTTTGCTGATGGATTTCGAGACCCGATTCGAGGAGTGGAGGAACCGTTTCGGGTACATGGTGGGCCCGGTATGGTACCCCGGGGCAAGAGGAATGTGTTGTTGACGTTGAGCCTGGCTGGGGAGCACTACCTACCGGTGATATTACCCGACGCGTCGGATATCCGGAGGATACCGTCGTGGTCTTGAGATGGATGGTAGGGGCCGGTCTGGACTGACGGCGCCCTAGATATTGAGATTGAGACATTGATATTTCGAGACATTGAGATTATCTTTCGTGTCGATGCTAGACATTGTTGATACTGATTTCATTTATGATACCTCAGTTTAAAAATACGAAGGAAATCTCACTAATTTATGAAAACAGTTTCTTCATCATTTACATGTATTCTGTTTTCATGCATTCATACCTCATTCATATGATATATTGCTACCCGAGTCACTGATACGGGCACATGAGTTTTCACTCGGGTTAGATATTTACCCTAGCCATTGTTATAGGCAGCATGTTATATACATTTTTAAGGATATATTATGATCATTGACCTAGGATTGCGTTATTTATGCGATTTCTGTGCGTAGATGTTTTTCTATTCACGAGTTGGCAACTCACCCCCGTTGTGCCCCAGTTTCTTGCAGGTTTGCCGTACAGGTTTCTTTACGGCTGTGCGGGCATGGTTTCCTTCGGGTGATTTGCTAGTAGGTGGGTTTTTCTTGTATCGTACCCATCATATTACCTTGTATAATATTATTCCATTGTATCTAGTAAATTCCATCAACCAAACATGTATTTATTGAGATAGAGACCAGTGTTGTTTATTCTTTCGACCGTAGAGTCGCTCGTTATATTTCTGGTGGTTTTGAGTTTCCTTTTGAGTGTTGATCCTCGCCGTTGGCGTTGTATATTACATTGCTTGTGTGGTTGTGACCGTCGATTGACGAAGAGCTAGCTCCCGCTTGGGGATGCCTTTTTCTTGATTTCGTATACTGTTCATGTTGTATCCCGTTTGGGGGCCAGTATTTACAAAGGAGACTGCCGAAATTTTCAGTAAATTTTTGATGTTTTAAAAACCGCATAATTCGGCTTATGCTATTGAAACTACTTGCTTTAAGTTGGTTTTTCCTGCACTCTACTACTTTTCTTGGTTTGGATTTCTGGGTTTTCGGTTTACTTAGATTATGTACGCCTCGAGACGTTCATAGTTTAAGTGCCGGTCATGTTCCGTACTTTCGGGTCGTGACACCTACGTCCTGGGTATTAGATACCGGGTCAGGATCCCATATATGTAATCAGTTACATGGGCTTAGGAAAGGTAGAGAACTTGGAGAAGGTGATAAAAACATAAGAGTTGGAAATGGTGCAATTGTTGCAGCTAAGACCGTCGGGGAATATCACCTTGTATTACCAACTGGTAATACATTGATTCTGAACGAATGCTATTACATGCCGAACCTGATATGCAATATTATATTGGTTTCTTTGTTGAGTAAAGAGGGATATAATTTTGTATTACAGGATAATGTTATGAACATTTTCCGTAACCAAAAGTTGGTTGGATCAGGCACGTTGTGCAATGGCATTTATGTTCTAAATCAATCAACAGTTCTGAGCATAACAAACACACACAAGAGGAAGAGTTCAGAACTGAACGAATCCTTCTTGTGGCATTGTAGACTGGGTTACATCAATGCGACACGACTAGCTAAGTTGCATAAGGATGGATATTTGAAACCGTTCGAATTTTCATCTTATGACATTTGCCAGTCATGTCTCAAAGGCAAGATGACCAAAACTCCGTTTACGGGACACGGAGAAAGAGTTACCGAACTCTTGGGACTGATACATAGTGATGTATGCGGTCTCATGTCTACACATGCCAGGGATGGTTCTTCGTACTTCATTACATTCACTGACGATCTCTCAAGATACAGACATGTGTTCTTGATAAGACACAAGTCTGAAGCTTTTGAGAAATTTAGAGAATATAAACAAGAAGTCGAGAACCAAACCGGAAAAAGTATTAAAATCCTTCGATCGGATCGAGGAGGTGAATACTTGAGCAGTGAATTCCTGGACTTCCTAAAAGAGAATGGGATTCTCTCTCAACTGACTCCTCCATATACACCACAGCACAACGGTGTATCGGAACGGAGGAACTGCACCCTATTAGATATGCTGCGCTCTATGATGAGCACAGCTGAGTTACCTATTTTCTTCTGGGGGTATGCGCTAGAAACAACCATACATCTATTGAATATGGTCACCACCAAATCTGTGCCTACCACTCCGTATGAGATATGGAAAGGGAAGAGAACATGTCTTAACTATGTTAAGATATGGGGTTGTCTAGCCTATGTCAAACAACAAAATCCGGAAAAACTCGAGGCACGGTCTGTTCTATGTAAATTTATAGGATATCCCAAGAATTCACAAGGGTATATCTTCTACCACCCTGAGGAACAAAGAGTGTTTGTTTCTCGGCATGCCACCTTTTTAGAAAAGGAATTTCTTGCAAAAGAGATTAGTGGTCATGAGGTAGAACTGGAAGAGGTTCCATCTACAAGAGCTGCAACAGAAGATCTGGTGGAACCAGAGGATTCCGTAGTTCCCAATGAACCCCAGCCACTCCGCCGATCTAGTAGGGTTCCTCGCCCACCTGAGAGATACTACGGTTTTCTCATGGATGGTGGGAGCGAGGATTGCATCATGGAGGATGATGACCCAACTAGCTTCGAGCAGGCCATCACGAGTAGGGACTCAGTGAAATGGCTGGATGCAATGCGGTCCGAGATGGAATCCATGTACACCAACAAAGTATGGACTTTGGAAGTTGCTCCTGAAGGGGTAAAACCCATTGGGAGAAAATGGATCTTCAAGAAAAAACTTGGTGTAGATGGGAAAGTGGAGACTTTCAAAGCTAGACTTGTTGCAAATGGTTTTCGTCAAAGACCAGGTGTGGACTATGACGAAACCTTTTCTCCAGTGGCTATGCTTAAATCCATCTGGATCATGCTTGCCATCGCTGCATATCATGACTACGAAATCTGGAAAATGGATGTTAAGACCGCCTTTCTAAACGGTGATTTAGAAGAGTGCGTGTACATGAATCAGCCAGAGGGCTTCGTAGATAGTGGGAGCAGCGGGAAGGTGTGCAAGCTGCTTAAATCCATTTATGGATTAAAGCAAGCATCGCGGAGTTGGAACATCTGCTTTGACGTCGTTATCAAAGAGTTTGATTTCGTCAAAAATGTAGATGAACCTTGTATTTACAAGAAGGTAGCAGAGAGTAAGGTTGTCTTCCTCGTATTGTACGTGGACGACATACTCTTGATAGGAAATGACATTCCTATGCTGCAATCGGTCAAGCTCTTCTTATCACAAAGATTCTCAATGAAAGATCTTGGTGATGCCTCCTGCATATTGGGAATTAGGATCTATAGAGATAGATCCAAACGGATATTGGGATTGTCCCAATCCAGGTACATTGACACCATACTAAAGAGGTTTAGTATGGAAGAATCCAAGCGTGGGAACTTACCCACGATCTCTGGAGTCACTCTCTCCAAAGAGATGTCTCCCAAGACTGATTTGGAGAGAGCTCGCATGCAAGGGATACCCTATACTTCAGCTGTAGGCTCTATCATGTATGCGATGCTATGTACCAGACCCGATGTAGCATACTCACTAAGTGTAGTGAGTAGGTATCAAGCTGATCCTGGAGGGAGTCACTGGACAGCAGTGAAGAGCATTCTCAAGTACTTGCGAAGGACTAAAGAGATGCTCTTGGTGTATGGTAACGGAGAACTCCAAGTGGAGTCCTTTACCGATTCGAGCTTCCAGAGTGATAAGGACGACTCTAAGTCGCAGTCGGGATTTGTCTTTACCCTTTACGGAGGGGCGGTTAGCTGGAAGAGTTCCAAGCAGGAAACCGTGGCAGACTCGACGATGGAGGCTGAATACATCGTTGCCAACGATGCTGCCAAAGTGGCTGTCTGGATCAAGAAGTTCATTACTGAACTTGGAGTGGTTCCATCCATTGAGCATCCAATACCTTTGTATTGCGATAACAATGGAGCGGTGGCTTTGGCCAAGGAACCCAGGTCCCATCAGCGATCCAGGCATATTCTGAGGCGGTATCACCTGATCCGGGAGATAGTTGATCGCCGGGAGATCGAGGTCAGGAGGGTTGACACGAAGAATAACACAGCGGATCCACTTACGAAGGCTATTCCCCAGACACAGTTTGAGAGACTCTTCGGGATGCTCGGTATGCGATACTACAGCAGCTGGCCCTAGTGCAAGTTGGAGATTGTTAGTTGTATGTATGCCTTAGAGGCCAGTATTGTACAGATGATGTATATTATATTGGATGCTTGGACATATATAGAGATGACTTTCTTGCTCGATATGATAGTATGCTATCTGGTTGCTCTTTATCTTAACATGTATACTGGTCTCTTTATACCGTCTCATAGTTACATGTTGGTAAAGCCCTTAGGATGTGTACTTGACTATCTGGTCTATGATGCGGATCATACTAGTAGGGACATGGTAGCCCATAAGTACATCCTTCAAGGTCCCTAGTCGTGGGTGTATCGAGACGGGGCATCGATACACCAGTGTAGACTAGCGTATACGCTTCTCGACCCATGAGATGGGCGATGGATGATCCCATATCCATTGGTGTTTGACATCAGAGATGGTGTGCGGGTGCTCAGTGGAGACTGGGTACACCGGACGGACTCACCGAGAACTCCCAGATGGTATTATACCTCACGTCAGATGGCAGTTCTCAGGTGACACTTGTGCAGGTTAGTCTGTAGACCCGAGATCGTCATAGAGTCTTGTATGATTCCCACTGTGCTTTGATTTCAACCTTACCACGTCCATGAGGGCGTGCAAAACGGTGGTTTTTGGGTACAGTCCCGAGTCACATGGAGGCAATGAGCGATAGGAGGGGTTTCGTCTCTCCCGGTATTGGGGGTTGATGTTGCACTGTGCTCGATTGGCCGTAACAGGGAAGTCCCTGGCCAGAGCTGATTAGAGATTTACTGGTAAGTGTTACCAATAGTTTCTCGACCCGTTATGAGCCTCACATCGGCACGACTTATCGGTTATTGGGGTCTGACGTTTACCACCCCTAGACTTGATATGCGACATATCAGACGAGAAGATCGGACTGCATGGGAAGTGTTGCCGATTGGCTCGACGGGAGTTGTAGCAGGTTCGCTTGTTTTCTTCTAATCGCTCAATACCCGGGTGGCCATTACGTTTAGCTGACCACTTACGGCTTGGGGGTGCTTGATATGATCATCACCCACTGCCGGCGTATTGACGAGTCTTAGAGTCCCACAATGGAGTTTCCTAGTCCAGGCGAAACGTTGTGGTGCGCGTATGCGACATGCGCATGGACCCGGTTAAAATGCACGTATAGGATACCGTATATTAATCGGGAGGCTAGCTTTTTGTGGGGTCGTATGTGATATGACCGGATTGATGAATCAAGTGTTGATTTATCATTTAACCATTAGCTTCTCACTTGAAATCCTTTCTTGTGCATGATGGATGTATGCATGCATGTATGCTTTCTTTCTTTTAGTTTCATGCACATATGGATGTGCATACACACATACATACATACATACATACATCCTTCATGGTTGTACATACATGAAAAATGTTGGCAATATAAGACTCACACCATGGTTTTATATATGGATTTTTATTGCATTTGATTTAAAACAAAATGAAAAAGGAAAATGGTTATCATGTATTTGTTTCTACACTCTTCTTTGACCTAACCATCCTCACCCAACTTTTAACCTTGGGTAAATTTTCATTTTTGTGTTTTAACTCAAATTCAATAATATATTCATTGTTTAACCATGGTTTGAGATGAGAATAAGAAAATATATATACATATATTTTCATTTTTCTTGACAAGAGTTTTTCTTTCTCACTCTTGTTAAAAGAAAGCCATCATCTTCTTCCTCCTTCACCATTTGCTCTCTAGACTTTTGTAGTGAGCAATATACTCATCAAGTTAGGTTTTTGAAGTGAGAAAAGCCACCACAACATCATTCTACACAAGTTTAGCCCACTTGTTTAGAGTGTTATCTTCATTTCTTATCTTGAAAAGTGAAGTTGCAAGCTTGGACTAGGAGCTTCGGGTGGATCGTCGTGGACACTAGGAGACTTCAAGCGAACCCTCCTTCAACCCTCAAGTGGCCATGGAGTCTAGCGTAGGGAGCTACAAAGGTTGTACTCTCAAAACCCTTGCCTTTGTTACTTGTAATGTTTTGAAACCCTAATTTATCTAGGAACGATTCTTTGTTCGTTAACTTAGCACCCTAAAAATTCCATCTTTGGTACATGTGATGCTTCCAAACCCTTCTTGAGGTGCAAGGTTAACCCAATATATGGGATCATCCATCGCCCATCACATGGGTCGAGAGGATATACGCTAGTCTACTCTGGAATATCGATGCCCCGTCTCGATATTCCCACGACTAGGAACATTGAAGGATGTACTCATGGACTACCCAGGCCCCACTTGTATGATCTGCATCATAGTCTTGGTAGTCGAGTACACATCCTAAGGGCTTTATCAACATGTAACAGAAAGACAGAAAGTATACATGTTAAGATAAAGAGCAACCAGATAGCGTACTACGATGTCGAGCAAGAAAGTCCTACCTATATATGTCCCAGCATCCACTACAATATACATCCAATGTACAGTAATGGCCTCTGGGGCATACATATAACTAACAATCTCCCACTTGCACTAGGGCTATCTGTAGCAGTGGTTGCAGTATCACATACTCAATCATCCCATATAAGTCTCTCTCTGGGAAAAGGCCTTTGTGAGTGGATCCACCGTGTTGTCCTCTGAGTCTACTCTCCTAACCTCGATCACCCTGGAGATCAACTATCTCCATGATCAGGTGATGCTGCCTCAGAATATGTCTGGGTCAATAATGGGATCGGGGTTCCTGGGTCAAAGCCATACTTCCATTGTCACACAATGGTAGGAACCTAGTTCATCTCATGAACCAATATACACCCAAACTTCCTCTTTGGTCGTATCTTTAATAGCGATGTTACCAGCCTTTATCGTCTAGTCTGCCACGGTATCTAGCTTGGAACTCTTCCAACATACCGTCCCTTCACTGAGGGTAAAGACAATGCCTGCGACTGACATTCAGTCGTCCTTATCACCGTGGAACCTTTCCAGTGATTCTCCCCAGGATCGATTGATACTATCTTACTACAGCTAGTGAGAATCCTAACATCCATTTAGATCTATCTCATAGACCCAAATCCCAGGATTTAGGAGGTATCAACTTTATCCTATATGGAGAATCCATGTGATAAGAGGAGATTGACCGTGCATAGCATAGGAAACTCTTTTCTTATCAAGAGTATGTTATCTACGTACAATACGAGGATGACCACCTTACTCTCTACTACCTTTTTGTATATACAAGGTTCGTCTACCATTTTGATGAAGTCAAACTCTTTGACTACCACATCAAAACAGACGTTCCAACTCCGCGATGCCTGCTTTATCCTGTAAAGCAACTTGTACATGTTTCCGCTGCTCCCACTGTATACGAAGCTCTCTGGCTGTGTACTTATAGACGTTCTCTTCTAAATCATTATTTAGAAAAATAGTCATGACACCCAACCACCAGATATCGTAGTCATGGTATGTAGCAATGTTAAGTAGGATCCGGATGGACTTAAGCATAGCCACTTGGAAAACCTTCAACAAGTCTAGCTTTGAAAGTCTCAACTTTTCCATCTACACCAAGTAATCTTCTCAAGATATACTTGCTCCTGATGGGGATTTAACCCTTCAGATATAGCATCCAAAGTCCATACTTTGTTGGTGTACATGGATTCCATCTCAGATCGCTAAGCATCCAGCCATTCTTACAGAGTCCCTACTCTCGATGGCCTGCTCGAAACTAGTTGGGCCATCATCTTATGATGCAATCCTCGCTCCCACTGTCATCGAGAAACCGAAGTATCACTCAGGCAGGTGAGGAACCCAGCTAGATCGGTGGAGAGGCTGAGGTTCGTTGGGGACAATAGAATCCTTTGGTCCTGTCAAATTAGCTGCAGTTTTGTATAGTTGGAACCTTTCCAGTTCTACAGAACTGACCTTGCCTCGATCTTGTCTGGATTTTTCTTTTGACATAGGCCGAACAATCCTAAATCTTTACTTACTTAAGAGATATGCTCTTCCCATACCATATCTTATATGGAGTGGTAGGCACTGATTTGATTCGAACCTAATTCAATAGGTATGCATCTTCTCAAGTGCACAACCCCAAAAGGAAATAGGTAACTCAGTAATACTCATCATAGAGCACACCATATCATATAGGGTGTTATTGCTCCGCCCCGATACACCGTTGTGCTGTGGTGTATACAGAGGAATAACACTGAGAGAGAATCATATTCTCCTTTAGAATAGTCCAGGAATTCTATGCACAAGTGTTCTCCTCCCTGATCTCATCAAAGGACATAATACTTATACCCGGTTTTTGGTTCTCTACTTCTAACTTATATTCTGAGAATATCTCAAAAGCTTCGGACTTTTGTTTCAACAGGAACATATGGCTGAATCTTGAGAGATTATCAGAGAATGTAATGAAGTATAAAGAACCGGTCCTGGCATGTGTAGACAGGGGACCTTACATACATCATCATGTATCAGTCCCAAGAGTTTACTAACTCTTTCTATGTTTCCAGTAAACGGAGCTATGGTCATCTAATCTTTGTGACATGACTGGCAAGTTTCACAAGATGTAAATTCAAACTGATTTAAATATGCATCTAAATGTAACTTCAGCCAGTCAGGTCGCATTGATATGACCTAGTCTATAATGCCTCAAGAAGGATTCGTTCATTTCTGAACTCTTCCTCTTGTGTATGTTCCGTATACTAAGAACTGTAGTTTGATTTAGAACATCAATGCTTTTAGATAACGTGCCTGAACCGATCAACTTTTGATATAGGAAATGTTCAAAACATTATCCAACAATACAAAATTTTATCATTTCTTTACTGATAAAGAGACTGATACGATTTTGTATATCAGGTTCGGTATCTAATAACATTCGTTCAGAATTAATGTACTGGTAATACAGGGTGACAGTGACCAACAGACTTGGCTGCAACACTTGCTCTGTTTTCTGTCTCATGAAACTTATCATCCGTACTCAGTTCTCTACCTTTCTGTAGCCCTATGTAACAGATTACATATCTGGGATCCTGATTCGGTATCAGATACCTATGACGTAGAGGGCACTGAGAAACAGTCTTTTATAATGAACACACCCGAAGGAGATGCATCATATGCACTTTCTTCGTTTGGGCGGCATAGGAATTCTGGTATTCCCTATTTCCTGCTCGGTCTTATAACAATTATAAGTTGGAGCGGGACCAACGTTCCCCAGCTCAGTATAACAAGCGGGTTCGGTCAATTCATCCATATTATTATCTCGATTAAGGCGTGATATGGTCGCTACCTGGAGAGAGAGAAAAGAAAACACTCTGCGTACGCTCTTGCAAGATTAGATTGGTTATATATTTTATCTAATCAGGATAGCTCCCACTGTTTTTATCAAATCTTCCTTTAAACCTTAAAAGGAAAGACTAGCCGGGATTAATTACACTCTACAAGTTCGCCAATCTTTCAGCCAGGCCAGTGCCGGTACTTTGAGGGAGGTTCCCCGTGCTTTCGGACGGACCTAATTACAGTAAACCTCGTTTTCCCAGAGGCGTAACCCCGTTGACACCTTTCTAGAAACCTACTTGATCGGCTAATTGCAAAGTGCAAAACTCTCCCAGGAGTAACAATTACTCGCAGTGGGTATCGGGATCCAACTATCATATAGAAGGTATGCAATCTCATTGCAAATTTCAACACTTGAACTTCCCGATAAAGGTTTTTACCCCTAGCACCTATGACCTTAACTATGGTCAACAAATCATAAGCACTAGTCAAGTTATACCCGTCATTTCGTGATTAATTAGACCCACCCACATGACCCTTTACTAAGGTCAACAAAGTTACGCGACTGTCCTAACTAATCGCATCATATGCGGTGTAGGAAGACATCACTTAACTACCGTACACTGTGCCTTGACTATGGTCAACAAACACAACACGAATACTAAGTACTCTACTTCCTAAAATGATGGAGGGTTGCGAATGGTTTTTATGAAAACCTTTAACGCTTTGAACTTGATCTCGTTGCGGAATCAAATGGTTTTTAAATGGAGTGTTTTTGAGGCTTTTCTAGTTTTGCTAAAGGGGTCACTCCCGGTGAAGGGATCGTCGGCCCTTTCCTCATCGAATAAGGTGCAGGATATATCATATATACCGCTATGCAAAGCAGAAACTATAGAAGCAATCAAAACACAAACCGTGGGTTGTAGCATCTGCCGGTTATTGCTAAAGGAGTCACTCCCGGTGAAGGGATCTCGGTTTTTTCCTTATCGAATAAGGTGCAGGATGTTCTACAAGGAACACCGCGATGCAAAGCAAGAACTGTAGCTACCTGTTTTATTTTGAAATTCGATTCCACAACATCTTTTAGGTTTATTTTCTTTCATTAATCTCATTAATGAATGTCCCATCATTTAAGTCCACCTAAACATCACAGATAAATATAACGTACGCTTATGCCATCCGCATTCTCCTCGATGTCTCGTCTGCACCGTTAGGTTAGGTAACTAACGCCAGAGCGAGGCAGGGCTAGCGCGGGTGTAAAACATAAGCAACGTCTATATAATATATCATATATACTATATACAATATCTATCTGAACAAATCACATGATCACATCACAGATAACGCAGCAGAAAATATCATATGAAATATTGGATATACTAGGACGTCCGTGTTTTTAATACGAGCCAGTATAAAACACGGATTCCACGGTCGTGATGAATAGCCAATCCCACACCCCTAGACCCCTACGAGAGCGGTAAGCAACCCTACCAATTCTAGGATTAGGAGACCCGGACTCGACTCCTCGAGATGGTCTCCCACTGGACCCTAGAACCCGGTTACTTGTGCTCCCCTCCTTGGGTCTATCCTAATGCGGAAAAGTAAATAATATACAAATGGTGACATCATCCGCAACCTGGAAGTGCCCCAATAAAAGAATATTACATACAAGTTTTTACATGAATGAAAATGAAAAACACTCATCTCACATAAAACCCCCCCGGCCATTCAAACACGACGATCCAATATAACATATCCAGCAACACATAACATCACATGTCATCAACGTAAGTAAACATGCGTATCCCAATTATCGTTGACATATAGCAATGAAACTGGCGATATCACATATTACACTTACGGTCACAGAAAAGAAAGTGTAAAACTACAACAGTTGGAATCCGCAAACTCTTTAGACATCGCATGCCTAACCAAATGAATTCCTTAGACATCGCATGCCTAACAATTATAAATCCCGCATTTTAGTCTCATTATCGAAAACACTTTTCAATATCAAGTCGGGCAATTCAACAGAATTCCCGACATCCAGAACGAATGCTCGTCGCAAACTTTAGTTGACGGCCGCACCCCTGATACCGTCGACGAAGTGCACTAAGGCGGAACACCGCTGCCGCGAGCACCCGAACGGATGCTTTTTGGCGACGGGGTCTCCTACAGTCACTTGGTCGGGGCTATGGGGTGTAGCTGTCTATTAAGTTTACCGGCGAGTATCCGTGTAATCAACGTGATTGCGACGGACTTTTGATCACATCAAAATCCCATGGCAACCAATCAAGTGAGGCTAAACTGCTATGTTTATAACATCCAAATCAGTTATCTCATAACTACTTGTGGATTCCAAATATTGTATCACATTCCAGATAAATAGAAAATGTTAAACTTTCCGATCGAACAATCAAACACCCAAGTTTTCCCGAAACAGCTCAACACATGAAATAAGTCTAAAAACATCCACTTCATGCCACAGTACCAATGGTCCAGCCGTAGAAGGGTTAAGCCAACGCCTCACATGTGGCACGCCGTACTGCCTCAAATCCTAAGGTTCAAAGGGCTGTTCAAGACGGTCACATAATCGAGTTAAGGTTTGTTGTCTTCTAGAAGGACCATCGCGTTACTTGCACTACTTAGAACGTCATTAAACTACGGAAAAATCCAACAATTGGAAATTTCCCGACAGGGGAAAAAATGGGTATTTATATCCAGTCGAACTTTTTAACATATCCTAAATTATCCGGAAAAACACATAGACAAAGTTAAACAATTCGATCGAATCATCGAGTCCCCAAAACAACCCAGAAAAATCAACTCTTGAGTAAATATTAAAAATTCCCAGAAAATACAGCACCTCCAGAAACAAATTACTATGCAAACCACGTGGCCTAACTCACCATTATGGCCGCGGAACCGCCGCACAAGCAGGGGTGGGGCCGCGGTTCCGCGACGCTTTGGTCGAGTTAGGGTCACGTGCTGCACAGTAACTCATACAATTCCCTGCTGAATTTTTTGGATATTTTTAATTTGGAAAAATCCACTTTTTCAGAAAAAGTCCAGAGAGTGGTTTTGAATTAGGGTTTCGGGTTCGATCGGGTTTCTAACATCGTCTACACATCGACTAAGGCTCTAGTTAGGCTCTGATACCACTGTAGGGTTCCTAGGCACACACATGAGGTTCCACAATAGATCAAACATGCCAAAATCAAATTTTTCTATGTGCCAAAGAACCCTAATGCTAGATCGTTAGTAGAGGTAAGGCGATACATGCAAGTTAACAACTTAACTAAAAGGTGAAAGGGGCTACAACCTTTGTAGATCCGGTCCTCCACTTCCTTAGCTCCGTGATGACGTCCCTCCACTGCGATCATCGGAATCCCGGACTCTCTTGTCGGTTTCATTGGAGAAATGATCGGGCTAGGTCGTTGACATCGATGCCGAAGATGATCTATGTCGAGGCAACTCAAACTCAAGCTCCACTTTCACTAAGTCATGAAACTTGTGAAGAAAACACACTCTACTACATGGTAAGTGGTAGAGGATGAAGAAATAGGAAGTGTGTTCACTTTGGATTTGGATTTCTCACTTGGAATCATCACTTAGAAATTTTCAAGAAAGCTTTCTTCTTCACTTGAAGAAGATGAAGAAGAAAATGGAAAAAGAATTATCACAAAAAGAAAATTCAAGTGATATCTATCATATTGCAACCATGGGTGAGATAAACTCATGTAGAGAATAAACTATGGTTTAGGCAAATGGTTAGGTTAAGCAAAAGAAACAAAATGGTTGAACTTTTCAAAGCTTCATGAAGCTTCAAAGAAAATCCAAAGTTAGCCACCATTTTATTTCTTGCTAAAATGAATAAATAAATAAATGAATAAATAAATTAAAACCCTAACCATTTACCTAAACATGGTTCAAAGCATACACACACCCAAGTTTGCATGTATCATCAATCATGATACAAACTAGTGCACAAACATATATCATATATACAATGTGCACATTCAAGTGAGATAATCCATTTTAAGTGAACAAATACTAGTTAATGTAAAGTAATATATCAAATATATAATTATACATCAAATCATTAAATCAACACTTGATTTAATGATCCGGTCATATCGCATATAACCGACTAATATCAAGTGTATCAATGTATCGAATCAACACTTGATTCGGTAACCCGGCTATATCATATATAACCGTCCAATGATACAAATCGCGAGAATAGAATACAGTATCACATACTGGTATTATTCTCGGTCCCGCACATATCTCATATGCGCTCCTATTTCGTTTCGCTTGAGCCAGGAAACCTCTGTGTAGGACTCTAAAGACTCGTCAATACGCCGGCAGCAGGTGATGATCATATCAAACACCCACAAGCCGCAAGCGGTCTGCTAAACGTAACGGCCACCCAGGTATTGAGCGATCAGAAGATCAACGAGCAAGCCCGCTCACACTCCTGTGAATCCAACCAGCAACACTTACCGTACACTCCGGTCTGTTCGTCTGATATGTCGCATATCTCGCCTAGGGGTGGTAAACGTCAGACCCCAGTAGCTCGATAAGTTATGCCGATATAAGGTCCATAACATAGCTTGAAACTACTGATAACACTTACCAGTAGATCACTGCAACTCTGGCCAAGGATTTCCAGTTATGGCCAGTCGAGCATAGCGCAACATCAACCCCCAATACCGGAAGAGACGAATCCCCTCCTATCGCTCATTGCCTCCATGTGAATCGGTACTGTACCCAAAAACCACCTGTTTGCACGACTCAGTAGAGCCGTGGTAGGATGGAAATCAAAGCACAGTGGGAGACACACAAGACTCTATGACGATCTCGGGTCAACAGACTAAACTGTACCTGTGTTACCAGAGAACTGCCATCTGACGTGAGGTATAATACCATCTGGGAGTTCTCGGCGAGTCCGTTCAGTGTACCCAGTCACCACTGAGCACCCGCATACCATCTCTGATGTTAAATACCAATGGATATGGGATCATCCATCGCTCATCACATGGGTCGAGAGGATATACGGTAGTCTACTCTGGAATATCGATGCCCCATCTCGATATTCCCACGACTAGGAACATTGAAGGATGTACTCATGGACTTCCCAGGCCTCACTAGTATGGTCTGCATCATAGTCCTGGAAGTCGAGTACACATCTTAAGGGCTTTATCAACATGTAACAGAAAGACAGAAAGTATACATGTTAAGATAAAGAGCAACCAGATAGTGTACTATCATGTCGAGCAAGAAAGTCCTACCTATATATGTCCCAGCATCCACTACAATATACATCCAATGTACAGTAATGGCCTCTAGGGCATACATATAACTAACAATTACAACCTTTGTAGTCCGTTCCTTCACTTCTAAAGCTCCGTGTTGAGGTCCCTTCACTGTGATCATCGAGTACCCGGACTCTAGAGAGGCTCCATGAAGAGAAAAATGCAAGCTTGGTTCCGATCTTTGATAACAAAGATGATCTACCTTGAAGAAACTCAAGCCCAAGCTTTTGCTTCACTAATCAAGTATTAGCAAAGCAAACAGCCTAATCTAAGTGGCTAGAATAGATGATGATGATGAAGTAGGAATTTAGCTCTCAATTGTTTTCTTTATCTCACTCATTTTCATCACTTTTGAAAAAGCTAGAAAGCTTTTTATCAAAGAGGAGGAAGAAGAAGAAGCAAAACCATTTGTGATGAATAGCGAAATCAAGTAAGGTTAGAAATACAATCATGAGTTAAGTATGAAGACTTAACCCATGTAGAGAATTAACTATGGTTAAAGGGTTGGGTTGGGTTAAAGAAATATCTTTGCAAAATATCAAAGTCAAAGTCAAAGCATCAAAAAGCTTCTTGAAAGCTTCATGAAAGTTTAACCCTAATCCAAACCCTAATCATATTTAAACTCCACAAATCATGTTGCATTTATAACCATAACATGTTACAATATTATATATCACATATACAATATTTATTGTAACAAAATAAAATAATACAATTAACATATGTCACATATATATCAATGTATTACCCGAGTGAGAAAAAGAATCTTTAAGTGAGCTTATATTAGTTAATGTAATTTAATATATCAAATATATAATTATACATTAAATTATCGAATCAACACTTGATCCGATAATCCGGCTATTTCACAAATAACCGACTAATATAATCTGTATCAGTTCATCGAATCAACACATGATCTGATGACCCAGCTATATCACATATACCCGGCCGATATCTCATATCGCGAGAATCTAATACGTTATCGCATACACGTATTATTCTCGGTCCCGCACATATCATATATGTGCTCCTACTCCGTTTTGCCTGAGCCAGAAAACCTTTGTGTAGGACACTAAAGAATTGTCAATACGCCGGCAGTAGGTGATGATCATATCAAACACCCATAAGCTGCAAGCGGTCAGCTAAACGTAACAGCCACCGAGGTATTGAGCAATTAGAAGATGAACAAAGCAAGCCTGTACATTCTCCCGTGAATCCAACCTGTAACACTCATGTACAGTCCGGTTTCTTCGTCTGATATGTCGCATATCTCGCCTAGGGGTGGTAAACGTCAGACCCCAGTAGCTTGATAAGTCGTGTCGATATGAGGTCCACAACAGTTCGAGAAACTACTGATAACACTTACCAGTAAATCTCAGCAACCCTGGCCAGGGATTTCGAGTTATAGCTAATCGAACACAGCGCAACATCAACTCCCTATACCGGGAGAGACGAAACCCTTCCTATCGCTCATTGTCTCCATGTGATTCGGGACGTACCCAAAAGCCACCTTTTTGCACGCCCTTTTGGACGTGGTATGATGGAAATCAAAGCACAGTGGGAATCACACAAGACACTATGACGATCTTGGGTCTACAGACTAACCTGTATCAGTGTCACCAGAGAACTGCCATCTGACGTGAGGTATAATACCATCTGGGAGTTCTCGGCGAGTCCGTCCAGTGTACCCAGTCTCCACTGAACACCCGTATACCTTCTCTGATGTCAAACACCAATGGATATGAGATCATCCATCGCCCATCATATGGGTCAAGAAGCGCATACGCTAGTCTACTCTGGAGTATCGATGTCCTGTCTCGGTACTCCTATGACTAGGAACATTTGAAGGATGTACTTGGTGACTGTTGGAGATAGTGCCCTCAAAGTCAATTAATGGATCACAGGTATGTGATTGCAATGATTGAGGCAGGACCTATACCGATATGACAGTCTTGCTCGAGATGATAGTATGCTATCTGGTTTGACTTTATCATTGTATACATGCTTTAGTTCACTTTTGCATGATGATAGAGCTTATAGGATTCTTGCTTGACTACCAGCAGTATGATGGCGATCATATACGTGGGAGCTGGTGTCTTTAAGCACATCCTTAAAGTGTCCCTAGTCGTGGGAGTTTCGAGACAGGGCATCGATACTCCAGAGTAGACTAGTGTATACAGTCGAGACCCCGACGACGGGCGGTGGCCGGTCTCATAAGCCACTGGTGTCAGTAGGATCACCTAAGATGTATACAGGTGCTCATTGGGTTATGAGTACACCGGACATGACTCGCCGGGAACATGCTAGTTGGTATTATACATATCGTTAGATAGCAGTTCCCTGGTGACATGTGTACAGGTTAGATCATCGACCTGAGGTCGTCATTTGTCTCGTGTGAGTTCCCACTGTGCTTTGATTTCTACCCTACCACGGCTCAAAGGGGTTATGCAAACAGGTCTTTTTTGGGTACAGTCCCGAGCCACATAGAGGCAAGTGAGCGGATCGGCAGGGGATTCGTCTCTCCCGGTATTGGGGGTGAGATCTTGCTGTGTCTAGAAGAGCCATTACATAAAGCTCTCGGCCGAGGCAGGAGATTTACTGGTAGGTACTCCAGTAGTATCTCAGGGTATTCTGGGCCACTCTTTGACACGACTTATGCTGCTATTGGGGGTCTGACGTTACCAGCCCCTAGGCCGATATGCGATACTCATAGACGAATGGACCGGACTGTATGTATATTGTCACTGTTAGGCTCAGTAGGGTTTACAGATTAGTTTGCTCGTCAGCTTCCCTTCCAATCAATACATAGGCAAACGTTACGTACAGCTCGTACCTCTGACGTGCTAGAGGTTGCACCCAGTGCCAGTGTGTTGATGAGTCATTAGAGTCCCCCACAGACACTTTCCCAAATTCGGGCGAAACGTTGTAGAGGCCGTATGGTTTTATGGCAAGGTTTGGAAAAAGCACGTGCGTTTTCGTACGTGTCATTTTTCGGGCAGATAATACTGGTAGGCTTTGGTTTAAGCCAGAACCCAGTATTATACTGTGTAGATATAATATCTTTGTCTCAGTTGCATTTGTATTTGGTCGTAATACAAATGCGGGTATGTTTATACTATTACGGGGTTATCCTGAAATTTGTTTCAGGATCACTTTTGAAAGTTGCCAGTTTCCAGTTTTCTATCAGTCGTATTTAACATTCGGTTAAATGCGAATTTATCTTTTCTTGAGATGAGTGTGGAAGCTTCAAGATGGTGACTAGGATGGTGACTAGGACGGTGAGGTGGCTTAGTGCATTAATGTAGCATTTATGTGTTGATGACTATGTGTTATGAATCATTGTTTCTTTAAATGAGGTCATACTAGGTGTTAGATGACACATTCTCTTCATTAATGCTATGGTCACTCTCCCCTCTCCTACACTCACCCCCCTCACTATATATGGCCGGCCTGTCACGACCCGAAATAGCCCGTGACTGGCCCTTGAACCATATGAAGCCTATAGGACTCCGTCTGATCCAAGTAAGCCAAAAGCCCAGAAATCTAAAACCATTTGAAAGAGTAAATAAAGAAAACTGGTTTTTTAGAAGTAAAGAAAACATGTGTTGAAATCAAAGTTTTTTTTATAACCAAGCCGATCATGCATTTTTAAAAGTGTAGTCTTTTCTAAAAATTTCGGCAGAGTTTCCTTTGTAAAAACTGGCCCCGAACGGGGTACAACAAGAATAATATATATGAAATGAAAAAGGCATCCCCAAGCGGGAGCTAGCTCTTCGTCAATCGACGGTCACAACCACGCAAGCAATATAACATACAACGCCAAATGGCGAGGATCAAAATTCAAAAAGAAACTCAAAACAGCCAGAAAACCATAATACTACATGCGCGACTCTAAGGTCGAAATAATACATAACTGATTTCTAAGTCTGAAACAATATACAAGTTTTGGTTGATGGAATTTCTAGATACAATGAATAAATAATGTACAATGGTGGTTCTGATACAAAGAACCCACCTACCAAAGCAAGTCACCCGTAAAGGAAGTAATGTGCCAGAAAAACCGCAATGAAATCTGTACGGCAAAACCTGCAAGAACTGTGGTACAACGGGGGTGAGTTGCCAACTCGTGAATAGAAAATATCAACAAGCAGATATCGAATGTATGACCCATCCTAGGTCAATACGATCAGATATATATAAACCTCAATATGAATAAAGCTGAAGCATGCTAAACTGGCAATGTAATCTCTATACATGAGTGTAGTGCCAAGTGCTCGTGCCAGTGCCTTAGGTAATAGCATACCATAATATGTGAGGTATGATCAATGTAATCAAATATGCAAGTACGTGGATCCCGTCCACTCGTCACCCAATGACAATAACCCTCATGCATGTAAATATCATCAGCGTATGCATGGAAATATGAGGATATAAACCACCTGTGTCCCTCGCGACACGTCAAATCATGAAACCGGAGTGTCCAGCATCGACACTCGAAAACATCATGAAAACTGTGCCCAGCATCGGCACGTAAATCCTCATATAACGGGCTCCGTCAGTCCGGACCAGCCCACGGCTCTGTCTGCGGTATCGGCCCTCGGCCCCGGCAGTAGGCCCATATCCATCTATCGACTCTGGTCAGTATCCTCTGGATAACCGCCAGGTCCAATCAATCACCGGTAGGTAGTAGTCCCTCTGCCAGGCTCACCGTCTACTACACAGCGAAACCGTTCTCGCCTCGGGGTACCATACCGGGTCCACCATGTACCCGCAATCGGCCTCATCCGCCTCCTCGAATCGGGTTTCACATGTCGCTCTCAGCACCGAGAAAACACATGGTGGACGCACTGAAATATCATATCAAGGGTAACCGGGTTTTTAAAACAATTACATATTCTCTTTTTAAGATACCCCCGATTCCCAAATCCAGAAATATCATGGAAACAACATATCTCAATGCGTATAATCAAAACATGATGTATGCGACATGTAAAGAAAGGTAAGCATATCAGTAAGTCATGCAACATGGAATAGTAATGTGCACATGTCGAGGGAAACCGCTCTTTTTAAAATGAATCAGTTTTAACGAATATCTTGCGGTCCCCAAATCTCTAATCAAGTCAGAATCATCTATGTATGTGTACAGGTATAAGTGTACAATATGCCATACAAGAATCATATCATGAATGCAACAGTACTACAGTGTAGTGGCATGGCAATTATCGATGATGAAGTGTGTGAGCCGGCAAATAGTGTACGTGGAACATACGCATCATCGATAATGGTGCTGGTGTCCTAACAGCATGATGATAATATAGCAATAAGCATAAGTAATGCGATGCAAATAGTATGAATATGAGCAATAGTGACGAATCTACTATGCAAACTACAGATCTAAGTATCAAGTCAGTCGGGAGGGGTATGGAAATCACTTAAATCTAAGTCGATATATAAATAGATATAATAGTCGGTGATCCCGCCTTCATAGTATCGCGTACGATACAGTATATCATAAGACATCCTCGAGTCAGGAGTGCGGATCTATCCTCAATATAAGCTCGTACGGCACATCGTCGTACGGCATCCCAATAGCTGGGTACGGGTCAATATCATAATCAGCTCATCAATTATCAGGTATCCTCATCATCATATCATATAATCTGGGGTACTGATCTATGTCTAGTACAACTGATACCATCAATATGACCGCGTGTGTAAACACACGTCCAAAGGCCCGCTAGAGATCTCATGTCGTATCCCACGTACGAATCATATCAAATCACTGATCTCGCGGTATAAAGCCCAACATCATCGACTCATCGCCAAAGTCATCCAATATCATCAAACACAGTGCAAGTAAAATGAATATGCAAGGGTGTGTGTGTAGGTGTAAATCTATGCTAGGGTTCGCAACTAGGAAAATACATTAGTTCACTTCTAACCCTAAATATCCATAGTACACCTAACACATCTATGATCTCCATGTCACTCAATAAGCTATTATATATAGTATAAATAGTATACTAGACATCAAAATGCGGGGGTGCTATACGCCATCCACCCGATTTCTCCCGTAGATATAATCTACTCACCTGGTCTTCGCTTGCCGAAATCGATGACGCCATGATCCTTCGCCTCGAAATCCTTGCGAGGGTACCTAGAATAATAAACAGTCGCAATACGTATTAAAATCGAGGCAGAAAACCGATACAGCGCACAGTGTGCTTATAGGTTGGAACCTATGGCCTATACGTGCAAATCAATCAAACAATCCCTGTTGTCGATGTACGAACACCCGACAACCAAATACAAATCCAAATATCAAGAAGTGCATTTTAAAATACGGAAAACATAGCCTAAAACACACCAAAATGCTTCCACATTTTCCCCAGGTGACAATTAGCCAAAACTGCATATATGAGGGGTCTAATTTAGTGCAAAATAAGCTCTAGAACAAAAATGAACCCATTCCCCTCTACTCTGGCCGCAAATTGCGGTCAGAATGATTAAATCTGCGGCCGGGGACTTGAGTTAGGGGTTCGGGTCTTGGTGGTAGCTTCCTAGGTGCCTGCACGACTCACTGTCAGCTCAATTTTATTTTAGAGGTCTCGGGGTGATAGCAGATTCCTAAATACACTCCCAGATTTCATAACTTTTCCGATATCGGTTTCTAAATCCGTATTTTGGGTTTCAAATCTCTGTTTTGGGTCATAATTCAAGCACTAGGGTGCTGGGTGGCCTCTACTGATCTCAATTTCACAATACAACTTTCAATTCCCTCAAACCCTAACTAGGTTTTCTTTAAGTCCACAATCACACACAATATCGGTTCTAAACTTGCATGGGGGTATAAGAAATGCTAAAACTCAACTAATGATCCAGAAATTTACCTAATTTGCAACTCAAGAAAATTCTTGAGTTGCCTCTAGTGGCCAAAATCCTAGCTTCCTTGGTCCAAAGTGTAGATCTCGAGCTCGTGCACACTTTTAATGAAAGGAGAGTGGTGTTTTGGTGATGTTTGTGAGATGATTTAGGGCTTGAGCAGCAACACGAGGGAGAGGGAGAAAAATGAGTGAAGATTGAAGAGGAAATGGCTAAGTATTGGTCAAAATAACCCATACCTCTCTCTCTCACACCAACCCTCATATTATATTACTTTCTATTTTCCTTTTTCCTTTTAAAATCCTTCTCACTAGAATAGTAACCCCAAAATAAAACCATGGCAAGAAAATGTAACACAAGTGTACAAAAAGATATGCGCATGATTTGCACAAAATTGATAAAAATACGATTAGCGATTTTTAATCGCGATTAGCGCTAAATTAGCATATAATTGATCACAAACACTTAAAAATGGCATAATTCCAATAAATACCCCATTTTAGAATTTTCCATAATTTTCCAAAATTTTTCTCCATTTATTTGTATTTAATTATGCCAGAATATTAAAATATTCAATAAAATAATATTAAATTATAAAAGTTCCCAAAAATAATATTTTAATATTTTGAAACGTTACAATCTACCCCCCCTTAAAGAAATTCGGTCCCCGAATTTAAACTTAAACCCCCAAATACTAATACATTTCGATACAAACTCCAAGTCGTCGGGGCTCCGAATCATCAATACATAAAACATCATAGCGCAATGCATGCGCATGAGTACTGAGCAGATAACTCAAAAGCAAACTCCGTCAAGCATCCCGCAATCATCGGAGTCATGGTAAAGACACAAATGTCAAATCCATTGCAAAACCATTAGGATATAAATCAGAACTATACATGTGAATAACTAACGTAAATGCATGCCAAATCTTTTTAAGTCGCTGTGCGATGCGCATAACACTGCACAGTGGCGGACGTCTTTCATAAGAAAAATAACCATATATGTATATATCTTTTGTTTACTATGTACGTTCAGCCGTTTTGAAAACAATTCAGAAGGGTTTCCTTGTTTTTGAAACGTTTCGTGTTATATCGGACACGTAGGTATATACTGAGACTATAGCTCGCCCTTAGAAATCCCTTCGATAACTATCAATGCATGCAAAATATATCCAGGTACTGTCCTCTGACTAGTCCTGCTCAGTACGAAACGAATATCAAATATCATAAAAATGTACTGCTCCAAAAGGAATAAATCCCAAAAATGCACATAACTCCACCCTGTGCGTCTGGTGCGCACGGAAATCAAAATCCATATATGTGCCATACAGGTGCATAAAACAACATCTAGGTGCAACGGGTGTGCACGAAATATCTGTCATAGGCAACCGGTGTGCCTGACAGCCAAAACAGGTGCATCTGACATGCACGTAGAATCTCGATTTAGTGCATCTGTTGTGCACCAAAATCGTATTTCAAAACACGTGCCCAACATGCGCGAAGGTCCAAATCAGTGCATCCATCACGTACGAATAAAAGCTAAATCCTGTGCGCTCAACATGCACGGAATCACGAAATCCAATAGCAACGCTGAACATGCGTAAGTCCAATCAAATGCACGGAGTGCAAGAATCAATCATCAATATCACGGTCAAAAATCGACGATATAATGCGGCTCAATCAAAATCAGGTGTACCGCAGTGGAAAATCTCACAACCTGTGCATCAGCGTGCACAAATCAAATCCAACCACTAAGTGTATGAAAACTATGCTGGAAGCGTAAATTAAATCACCGGCATAAAATAGGCACGAAATCACAATCAATACCTCAAGAATAATAACTATGCGCAAGGTATAAATACCCAGTAGGTGCAACCATAGTGCACAAAATCAAATATCATAGAACTCAGTCATCAAGACTAAATCATGCGAATAGATCGCCCAAAATACCGAAATCCCAAGTGACGGATACGTGATAGTCAAATCAGAAAATCACAAATCATAAATACTGCCTTCGGTATATCCTCTTTCAAAGTCGAGAAGGTGCCGGTACATCCAATCTAGCGGCGTAAGATATCTACCCTGTGGATTACCAATCTCGCAATCCATCGGCTCATCGGCCCGGTCAGGTGTGTTAACGAAAACGATTCCGCTCTGGCGCTTCTCTGGTCATCTCTCGGTCAATCCTCACGACCGCTCGTAAAGCCGCACATCTCTGGCGCCGACCTCTGGTCTTCTGAATGCACATCACACATCTGCTCCTGGTGCAAATCTTATTGCAGCAGTGTACTAGAAGGAATCCTGCTCAAGGTCTCTTCTGATCTCGCCTAAGCCAAACTGTACGGAGGCTGGTACTCTGGCATAATCTTTTCTCACTCTCTGGACATCTGCGTCCTCAGTATAACATCTACTCGGAAGCTGGTCACATCCCAGCGCCTCTGTATGCATATCCGACCTTTAATCTTAACGGGGAGTTAACAGCTCGTCTGCATCTCGCACGAACTTCTTGTCCCGCTTGTCTGTATCATCGTCCATTTCGACGTCTGATTAAGAGATGTTTTATCGATCAAAAATATTTACCGCAATCAAGAACGGCATCGCATGAAGCTAGCCGGTGAATACGGGTCGGTCCACAGGGATGTGTAAATTTCCTTTAAATTCTTACGAGTTAATTCCAAATGATGTTGGGTCTTATAAATAAACCTAAAAATTGAAGTTGTATGCTACTAGGATTAGAAACTTGCTAGGATTAAGTCTAGGGAAAATTTGGTAAACAAAAATCTACATCTCTTTCCATTGCCATTAATTAAATCTATCATATTAGTGTTATGGTAAATATTTATAAAGGGGATTAGGATGATTGGGATGATTGATCCTTCTTCTAGATCCTTGTCCTTCCTTTATTAATCTTTACCCTAACCTCCATGGAAAACCTTAAAATCCGGGCCTTTAGACTACGGAATCACCACTACCTCGAGGGTAAAAGTGCCGTAGGGAGCGGAATAAGAAGGTATGCATGGAGTTCTAATATTCATAAAAGCTTGGCAACGAAAAGAGATGAGAGATCTTCATCTCTCAAATCCTTCCCTATTCCTAACCATAACAAGCGAGGAAACTACTCGCTCATTGAGGGGATGAAAAAACACATGATTTTATTAAAGAGAGAAAACATTTACTGCAAGTTAATAAAAGCTAAACTAAATTAAACTAAGGCGAGAAAATAATTTACCTAGAGCAGATATGAAAAACTACAACTACTGCAAGGAAAATAACCTACTTACTTTTGATGCGCTCTAACTTCAAGAAAACAGAATTTTATTCACGAGTAGAGGCATAAGAAAATACAAGGTTTTGGGTTCTATTTATAGGACATAGAAACCCTAGGTTTACAATTGCTCCGCATGTCTACAATTACAAATATACCCCTAGAAAATCTTTCCAAAGCTGCCAAAGAATTATGGTAAAATTTCCTGCCATTAGGGCTTCAAACGGCCGCGGAACCGCGGCATGGGCGCGCTTGGGCCGCGGTTCCGCGGCCCAATGGTGAGCTTGGATCCTGAAATTTTGGTGGCTTGCTTTGGTGTCTTTTGGGCTTCCTGGTTCTTTATTCCTTTTATCAATTGGCCTTCTGTATTAATTCCAGATCTTCAGTGAACACTTTGCAATGGATCCTTTAACCGTCTTTCTTGCAAACTTGGATCTTGCGTTGCCTTGTTGAGGGTGAACCGTTCTTCTGCTGGGCTTTACTAAGATCCTCCTAATTGTTGGTCAAAAGTCCTTCTTTTGTGTCGTCTTTTGTGTTTTTCACTGTTTTCGCGCCAAGAATATGTAACCTGTAACATGTAGCAGACATGGGTCAAAAGCACCTGTTTTCTTTGTAAAATGCATAAGAATGGGGAATACAAAATGCAATATTATGTTATGAACAAATACCCCCAAACTTATCATTTGCTCGCCCTCGAGCAAACTTTTTATTTATTTTCGATAAAAATCTAACCTAGCCACACTTTCGCAGGGAAACGCGATTGCACTGAGCACGTGCAACAAGCCGTTAAACCTCTAGGTGTCCCTAGTAGGAGGAGTGTTGTCTCCTGAGGGTTTTCAGCGGATTACACCCACAAAATCCTATCAATTTGGCCTTTCGACTTTTGTTCTCCAATTGAGTTTTCTAACAAGGAATTCTATTATCGTCGACCCGCAAATTATCCATCCATATTCTTCACACTTCCTCATCATCTAACTTAAGATTATATATATCCTGTAGAATTACCTAGCTTTCGGCATTTCTTAAGTTTTCCTTCTAGGGTTCCATCTCCACTTAGAAATTTCTCTCAACTCTATTAAAGATACAAGTTCTATTCTTTATTCCTTTCTCTTATGTAAACTCTAATCACATATCCCCACGTGTGTGTAAATATCACCCCTACACTTGGAAATTCAAATCAAGCAATCGTACTCTCGTCCATTGTCCAAAGCACTTATTAATTGGTGAATTTTCGCTTTCACATCCTTCATGCGACTGTTAATACTTCTTGAGATACCAACAACCGATTACAAGATGCGTTGCATTTTAAAGCGTACTTCCTAGTTTTGCAACACCCAAGGATTTTAGCAGTGGCTCCCAAACCAGTTGGTCTAAGGCACTAGGTGATGAAGCACCCTCGCTAAATATTTTTCTATTTTTACAGCCTTAAGTAATCACAAAAACCAGTGTCCATTTTTTTTTCTTTATTCACTTTTTTTTTCTTTTTATTTTCATTGTGCTAAGGACTTTAGACAAGAGTATTTCAAGATCTCTTCTACTAATCCAAGTTTCAAGGTGCGTGTTTGTGCATTTTGTAGGGTATATGTTTTCAGAATCTAGACTTAAGCTAGGAATTATTTTTCAAACTTATACTCTAATAAAAGTTTTAATACTTTTCCCTCATTTTGACTTAGCCCAAGAAGTGAACCCAAAATTTTCCTATTTCTAAATAACCTACAAAGACATATACTTTCTACCGTTAAACTTTAAAGAAGGTTATTTTTAGGGTTTTTAATTTGCTACGTCTAAGATCTAGTTCTTCCTAGCCAGTTAACCTTTTTATCAAACTCAAGTCAATTAGCCAAAATTGAATACAATAATTTTTGAATTTTTTCAATTTTTATGGGTTTTTCTGTTTTATAAATTTTTCTATTTTTTCAAATTTTTCAAATTTTTATGATTTTTATAAAGATGCAATGCAGAAATTAAATATGCAAAATGGGAAAGAAAAATATATACAATATGCTATGCAAAAGATAACTATATACACTACCCTCTCCCCCAAACTTGAGCAAAGCAGTGTCCTTACTGCCCGGCCCCACGTCGCGCTCGTGAGCGTGAACGTGATCTCTCCCCTCTAGCCAAAAGGGTTTGAATACCCTTTTCAATTTCCGTCAACCGACGGTCGTGATCTCGTGCAGTCGCCCGAAACTCATCTTTCAAAGAATCAATTCTTCTCACCGTTCTCCGCATCAATCGCGCATGCTCCTGAGGGGTCAGTTCTTCCCCGCTCGATGTCGAACTCGAGCTAGGGGTGTGTGCGGGAATATTTTCTGCCGGTTCCGTTCGTGTCCAAATATCAGTAAGTCTAGAGTAGGACGAAGTAACGCCCTCAACGAGTGGTCGAACCGGAACACCGTCTATCATGTATGAATTAAATTCCTCGACGGGGAGGAAATAACGGCAGAGTTGGGTGACAAGCATGGGACATGGGTAGATGGTGCCCCTTTTCCCCGTACCTATAGATTGGAGCAGTACAGTGCACATGTCGAACCGTGGATTTGTCATCATAAGTGTGTGTACGACATGTAATGACGGGGTGAAGAAAGTCGTGTTGTGTGAACTACCAAAGATATTGTTTTGTGCCCATCGGCACACAGTAAAAACGTTCGCGAAAAGGGTCCGTGCTTGGATACCCTTACGCGGCTCTCGTGCGCAGTCATTCCTCATCAAGGGAATATAATCCTCAAAGTGCAAAGGGTGGTCATGTGCGGGCACACGCGGTATGAGTGTGACCTCGTGGATCATGTCTCTATCTATGTGAATTACGCGATCTCCCCAATTTATTTTAATGTAGCCTAAGTTGTCTAGACTATTATCCTCCATTGATTCATAAAATAGGGCAACGACTTCGGGTAGGGTAAACGCAGAGGGGTGATTATAGAGCAGGAAATTCCAGCCCCTCTGCCCGATTTCATGTGCAAAATATCTACCGTAAACTTCGTGTGTGAAAACCGGGGAAAAATCCCTTTCAAACTGCATTTTATGTGCCATATCGCTTTTCCAGAAATAAAATATGCAGGAACAGAGAGTAAATGGACAGAGTTACCTCCCCTGAAAATTTCAGGGGGCGAAGACACCAGACGGCGGTGGTATCGCGGCGGGAGGCAGCAACGGCGGCGGGATCGCGGCGTTCTGGTGGCGGCTCTGCGAAATTCTTCTGGAGACGACAGGGGGCGGCGGCTAGGGTTTTATGGAGAATAAAAATTTAGGGTTAAAAGATCAGAGGCTCGGTTCTTCTTAAATAGAGGGGGAGAGAATGGTGATTTGAAGAAAACACCCTCAAAATGAGGATTTTATTAAAAAAATTCAGCTCTTAATTCAGAAAATTTGCAATTAGGTCCAACAATCAAATTTTTGTTTTTGTTTTTTTATTTTTTATGGTATTTTGAGAATATATATTTACAAATTATATACACACCCCCAAACTTATTTGAAATAATGTTTTGGAAGAAAAGAAATCTGGGGGTGAAAGTGGAGGAAAATTACTCAGTGTAGATCGGCTCCTGCAAAAACAGGAGCTCCTCCGAAGGGTCCGCTGTGAGGAACGGTTTCAAACGATGCCCATTTACTTTGAAAAGCGTACCGTCCTCCGGGTTTTCCAGATCAACCGCACCGTGCGGATAAACGGTGTGGACTACAAAAGGTCCTTTCCATCTAGAACGGAGCTTGCCGGGATGAAAGTGTAACCGAGTATCATATAATAAAACCTGTTGACCTGGTTTAAATGTCTTTCGCAAAAGGTTTTTATCATGAAATACCTTAACTCGGTTTTTAGCAATCACGGCATTATCATATGCCTCATCCCGCAGCTCTTCTAGTTCATTTAACTGCAGCTTTCGGTTGCTGCCCGCATCTCCTAAAGATAAATTCAGCTCTTTAATGGCCCAAAATGCATTATGCTCAATTTCTACTGGAAGGTGGCAAGCCTTCCCGTAAACAAGACGGTATGGAGACAGGCCAAGATTGGTCTTGTATGCAGTACGGAAAGCCCATAGTGCATCGATCAATTTTAGTGACCAATCTTTATGGTTTTTAGAAACCGTTTTCTCCAAGATTTGCTTAATTTGTCGATTCGAGACCTCGGCTTGCCCACATGTTTGGGGGTGGTATGGCGTTGACAGCTTATGGGTGATAGAGTATTTGCGCATTAAGGACTCAAAAGTCCTATTGCAAAAGTGAGAACCATTATCACTTATTATCGCGCGAGGGTGCTTAAATCGAGAGAAGATGTGTTCTTTAAGAAATCGAACGACGACCTTGTTGTCATTCGTTCGACTTGGTACAGCCTCGACCCACTTTGACACATAGTCAACAGCCAAAAGAATATACACATTTCCAAAAGAGTTAGGAAATGGTCCCATAAAATCTATACCCCAAACATCGAAAATATCTACAACCAAAATTGGTTGGAGCGGCATTTCGTTTCTCCGCGATATCTGGCCTAAGTGTTGGCACCGGGAGCAAGTTTTGCAGTATTCGAATGCATCTTTGAAGAGTTGTGGCCAATAGAAACCACATTGCAAAACTTTCTCGGCTGTCTTCTTTGGGCCAAAGTGCCCGCCACATGCTTGATCGTGGCAAAAAGACAGCACACTCTTGACCTCATTTTCTGGCACACACCGACGAATGATTTGGTCGGAACAATATTTAAAAAGATAAGGTTCATCCCAGTAAAAATGCTTTACTTGGGACAAAAATCGTAGCTTGTCTTGTTTCGACCAATCTTTAGGTATCAAGCCGGTGGCTAAGTAGTTTACAATATCGGCGAACCATGGTTCGCAAGAAACGATCAAGAGTTGCTCATCGGGGAAAGCATCAGTGATAGGAAGTTCAAGTGTAGGCGAAGAAGGAAGTCGTGAAAGGTGATCGGCCACTACGTTTTCACATCCCTTTTTGTCCCTTATAACACGGTCAAATTCTTGCAGCAAAAGGATCTAACGTATTAGCCTAGACTTAGCATCCTTCTTCGCAAAAAGGTGGCGAAGCGCTGAGTGATCCGTGTACACTATAACTGGAGAGCCGATTAAATAAGGCCGAAATTTTTCAAGTGCAAACACAACCGCTAAAAACTCTTTTTCTGTTGTTGTGTAGTTTAATTGGGCCTCATTTAATATTCGGCTAGCATAGTAAATTACATGCGGCATCTTGTTAATGTGCTGTCCAAGAACAGCACCAATGGCAAAATCTGATGTGTCGCACATAATTTCGAAGGGATGCGTCCAGTCTGGAGATGAAAGGATGGGTGCAGAAATGAGTGAGTGTTTCAAAGACTCGAACGCTTCTATGCAAGTTGAGTCGAAAACAAAAGTAGTGTCCTTGGCCAATAAGAGAGTCAAGGGTCTAGCAATCTTGCTAAAGTCCTTGATGAACCGTCTATAAAATCCGGCATGTCCAAGGAAGGCTCGGATATCTTTGACGCATTTAGGAGGAGGAAGATTAGAAATGACTTCGATTTTAGCTCTATCAACCTCTATGCCGTTTTGCGAGATGACATGTCCTAAGACAATGCCTTCTCGTACCATAAAGTGGCACTTCTCCCAATTCAAAGTTAGGTTCTTTTCCCTACAGCGGGTGAGAACTGCGTCAAGATGTCGTAAACACTCATCGAAGGAGTCACCAAAAATGGAGAAATCATCCATAAAGATTTCCAAAAACTTCTCCACCATGTCCGGAAAGATCCCCATCATACACCGCTGAAATGTAGCGGGTGCATTGCATAACCCAAAGGGCATGCGACGATAAGCAAAAGTGCCAAAGGGACAAGTAAATGTAGTCTTGTCTTGATCCTCTTTGGCTATGGGGACTTGATTATAACCGGAATAGCCATCTAAAAAACAGTAGAACTCGTGCCCCGCCAATCGTTCTAGCATTTGGTCAATAAATGGTAAACGAAAGTGGTCCTTCCTTGTCGCGGCATTGAGTTTCCGGTAGTCGATGCAAACTCGCCACCCAGTTTGGGTGCGAGTGGGAATTAACTCATTTGCCTCATTGGTGATGACCGTGATGCCCGATTTCTTTGGCACGACATGAATGGGGCTAACCCATTGGCTATCCGAGATAGGGTAAATGATACCGCTATCAAGACACTTAACAATCTCCTTCTTGACCGCCTCTTTCATAATGGGGTTGAGGCGTCTTTGTGGATCCCTTGCCGGCTTGGCATCATCCATCAAGTGTATATGATGTTCTACTATGAGGGGACTAATCCCCTTGATGTCCGCCATAGACCAGCCGAAAGCTTGCCGATTATTGTATAAGACCGTTAAAAGAGCCTTCTTTTGCGCAAGAGCTAGAGAGGCCGATATGATAACGGGTAAGGTCTCATTTTCACCTAGATAAGCATATTTTAGGTGCGACGGCAAAAGCTTTAGCTCGAGTTTAGGTGGTGAAACAATAGATGGTAACAATGGAGTAACTGTTTCAAACTCGAAGGATTCCATCAAAGGTTCAAATTGAGTGTACGCTGTCGAGTCGGATGGTTCAACTAACTCATCCGAAAAAGCAAAAGACTCCAACTCGGGTGGAGAGTCTTCAAGATCATCAACAAAGGTGAAACACTCATAATCTTTGTCCGTCGTGAAAGCTGTGTCGGATTCTAGGAGGAACGCACTAGTGGCGCCAATATTGCTGTGATCAAACATGAAATTCTCGAACTCACAGTCCTCCTCCGCGATCTCATCGATCGAGCACACATCAAGTACGCTAGAATTAGGCTCGCAAGGCTGACTTCCTAACTTGAAAATGTTGAGTTCAACTGTCATATTGCCAAAAGATAGATTCATTGAACCATTACGACAGTTGATTACCGCGTTAGAAGTCGCGAGGAATGGTCGACCAAGTATCACCGGAATTTGATTACGGGGGTTAGCGACAGGCTGTATATCCATAACAATAAAGTCAACGGGGAAAATGAAATCCCCTACTCTAATTAACACATCCTCCAACTCTCCCCTAGGATGGGTGATTGATCGGTCGGCCATTTGGAGAGTGCAATGAGTAGGCTTAAGCTCTCCAACGCCTAACTGTTCGTACACCGAATAAGGTAGCAAATTGACGCTAGCACCAAGATCTAATAGTGCTCTATTGATGGTCTTGTTCCTAATTGTGATCGAAATAGTAGGACAACCGGGGTCCTTGTGCTTTGGGGGTAAAGAATTGACAAGAGCGTCACTAACAGCACTAGCCACGAAAACTTTCTTTGGTACTTGTGACTTCCTCCTTTTGGTGCATAAGTCCTTTAAGATTTTTGCATATGAAGGAACTTGTTGGATTGCATCCAAAAGAGGGATATTTATGCTAACCTGTTTGAACAACTCTATGTAGGGTTCCTAGGCACTCTAGTAAGGTCTCACAAGGCATCGAACATGCCATATTAAAATTTTTGGTGCCGAGAAACCCTAGACTACGGATCGTTGCTAGAATTCTAGGCGAAACTAAAAGCTAGTTAACAGTTAACTACTGTGATACGGAAATTACAACCTTTGTAGATCCGGATATCCACCTCCACGGCTCCGCAAGGGCGTCCTCTCGCTGTCCATCTTGAAGCTTGGACTCTCGTGACGGCTTCATCGGAGAAACGTGCGGAATAGGTCGTCGGCTTTGTGTCAAAGACGATCTACGTCAAGGTTGCACAAACTCAAGCTCCGACTTCACAAACTTGTGAAACTTGTGAAGTAAACACCCAAAACAACTTGGCAAGAGGTAGAGGGTGAAGAAATAGGAGGTGGGTTCACTTTAGATTTGGATTTCTCTCACTAAAACTCAAGTTGCCATTGGAGTAGCAAGCTTGAAGAAGAAGAAGAAGATGAGCTCAAGAAAAGATTATGATAAGTCTTATCTTAAAAATAAAAATAAATCAAATACTTATCATAACTTGAACTAGGGTTAAGTGTAGAGAATTAACCATGGTCACTTTGATGGGTTAGGGTTAAGCATGAAGATAAGGATGGTTAGCAAAGTCAAAGCTTCATGAAGCTTCAATATAAAACAAACTTAGCCACCATTCTTATCATAACTCATTTCAAATAAATAAATAAATAAATAAATAAATAAATAAATAAATGAAAATGCAAAACCCTAATTATCATATTAACCATGGATTAATTTTATACACTTAACTAAATGATCAAGTATCATCAAACATGATACAAAAAGGTGCACGAAAGTATATCACATATACAATGTGCAATCCAAGTGAGAAAAATCCGTTTAAAGTGAACCAATACTAGTTAATGCAAAGTAATATATCAAATATATAATTATACATTAAATCATTAAATCAACACTTGATTCAATGATCCGGTTATATTGCATACAACCAACTAGTATGTAATGTATCGATTTATCGAATCAATGATTCGATAACTAGGTCATATCGAATATAACCAATCGAAACATATATCGCGAGAATGAAATGCGGTATCACATACACACATTATTCTCGGTCCCGCACATATCTCATATGCGCTCCTATTTCGTTTTGCTTGAGCCAGGAAACCTCTGTGTAGGACTCTAAAGACTCGTCAATACGCCGGTAGCAGATGATGATCATATCAAGCACCCACAAGCCGCAAGCGGTCTGCTAAACGTAACGGCCACCCGGGTATTGAGCGATCAGAAGATCGACGAGCTAGCCCGCTCACACTCCTGCGAATCCGACCAGTAACACTTACCATACAGTCAAGTCTCTTCGTCTGATACGTCGCATATCAAGTCTAAGGGTGGTATACGTCAGACCCCAATAACCCGATAAGTCGTGCCGATGTGAGGCTCGTAACGGGTCGAGAAACTACTGGTAACACTTACCAGTAAATCTCTGATCAGCCTTGGCCAGGGACTTCCCTGCTACGGCCAATCAAGCACAGCGCAACATCAACTCCCAATACCGGGAGAGACGAAACCCCTCCTATTGCTCATTGCCTCCATGTGACTCGGGACTGTACCCAAAGACCACCGTTTTGCACGCCCTCATGGACGTGGTAAGGTGGAGATCAAAGCACAGTGGGAATCACACAAGACTCTATGACGATCTCGGGTCTACAGACTAACCTGTACAAGTGTCACCTGAGAACTGCCATCTGACGTGAGGTATAATACCATCTGGGAGTTCTCGGCGAGTCCGTCCAGTGTACCCAGTCTCCACTGAGCACCCGTATACCATCTCTGATGTCAAACACCAATGGATATGGGATCATCCATCGCCCATCACATGGGTCGAGAAGCGTATACGCTAGTCTACACTGGCATATCGATGCCCCGTCTCGATACACCCACGACTAGGGAGCTTGAAGGAGGTACTTATGGACTACCATGTCCCCACTAGTATGATCTGCATCATAGTCCAGGTAGTCAAGTACACATCCTAAGGGCTTTACCAACATGTAACTATAAGACAGTATAAAGAGACTAGTGTACATGTTAAGATAAATGGCAACCAGATAGCATACTATCATGTCGAGCAAGAAAGTAATCTCTATATATGTCCAAGCATCCAATATAATATACATAATCTGTACAATACTGGCCTCTAGGGCATACATACAACTAACACTCTACAATCTTCTCCATCTGTGGAGTTGGTTTATTGGATCTCAACCGATTTGGAAAAGGAACATTTTGAAAAGTTGTTGAGTCCAATTTTTGCGGATCAGATTGTTGAGTTGGAACGGAACCCCGTATAGATGTGTTCGTGTTGTGAGAAGAGGGTCCGTTTGAGCTAGAAGAAGTAGAGCCATGTGAAGGATGGAGAATAGGCTCTAACGAAGAAGAAGAGGAAGATGAAGAACCACCGTCATGGTGAATACCCACATTGTTTTGCAGCACTTTTCCGGATCTCAACGTAGTCACAGCATTCACGTTATGATTCTGCTGTTCATGTGCAACATGTGCATGACCGGGATTTGGGAGTGGTTGAGACGGAAGCTTTCCTTTCTCTCGCTCTTTCAATGCTGCGTTGAGTTGTGCAATTTGTGCCTCAATAGCTTTGATGCTTTGATCGTGTGAGGCACTGTTTTGCACCAAAGATTGAACAGAAGTCTCTATCCTAGCTGTGGACTGTGCAAATTGCTTTAGGAATGCTTCTAGACTTCTTTCGAGCGAGCTAACAGCATTTTGAGTGGGAACAAAATTGTTGGGCACAAAATTGTTCATCTGATTAGGGTAAGGTTGCTGTTGGAGAGGCTGCTGAAATTGAGTTTGTGGAGGTGCTTATTGTTGTGGAGGAGGAGCTCTTTGAAAATTGTTGTTTCCTTGGGATTGTTGATTTTGGTTCCAAGCGAAATTAGGGTGGCTCTTCCAACCCGGATTGTATGTCGAAGAGTATGGATCATTTCTTTGTCGTTGCTGAAAGGCAGCATTAACTTGATCTTGTCCTTGAGTAGATGCAGTGTAAGGACACTCTTCGGTGAGATGTGATGGATCCGAACAACAAGCACAAACAGTTCGTGGAGGCACAACAGGAGCAGGAGAAGGTGCTGAGATTTTGGTCTCAAGCGCTTCTAGCTTTTTCGTAAGAGCGGCCATTTCGGCCTCATAGCAATTGACATCTCTACTTGATGTATGCCTGCCCTAGGTTGACCAATAGAAGAAGATGATGATGTGGTCTTGGTGCTCTCCCACTGAATTGTTTGTTCACTAAAATCCTTAAGAAACCGCCACGCTTCCTCACTAGATTTGGACAGAAAGTGACCTTGACTAATGGTTTCTACCAACTGCTTCGTTGCCGGGTTCAATCCCTCGTATAATGTTTGGCAAAGTTGCCATCGTTCGATCCCATGGTGAGGGCATTGAACGAGTAGGTCTTTGAATCTTTCAAAACATTTCCAAAATGGTTCGGCAGGAAGCTGTGAAAATTGTATAATCTCATTACGGATTTTAGCAGTTTTGTGATGAGGATATAACTTTTTAAGGAAAGCTTTCACAAACTCGTCCCAATTTCTAATTGAGTGTGATGCGGTGCTGTATAGCCACTTCTCGGCTAGGTCACATAAGGTGAAAGGAATGACCCTTAGCCTTATAGCGTCATCACTTAATTGGGTAGTTTTCATCATGGCACAAACGTTTTGGAATTTGTTGATAAAGATATACGCATCTTTGGATTCCAAACCATGAAACTTAGGCAGCATATTGATGAAGTGCGGTTTGATCTCAAAATTGTCCCCATTAGCCGGTGGGAGGGAAAGACAAGTAAGAAGGGCGGTGCGGACGGGGTAGAAAAGATCCTGGAGCGCGACTCGTGCGGGCGCTTCAACAAGCGGAAGATTCGGGTTATTCGCACCTAACGGAGGTGGAATCCTTCCCGTTGGTAAGGTGTTGTTAGGATCGTATCCGGACATACCTTCGGAAGAATGTGATGGTGAAAGTGAAGAAGTGGACAAGATTTCGACTTCGGAGTCGAAAGGTTCGTCGGTCGGTACCAACAAAACACGGACTAATCAGGCGCTAGGGTCCCTAGACCAACCGGACATACACTAAAAGGGTTAGTGTAGTCGAAAGATGAAGGACAGAATATGGAGGTAAGAAAATGTCAATGAGAAGAAGTGGTGTAAGTGAGTGCAGAGATTCTTTAGCGACAGGTTGCAAGTTTTGAAAAGATTTTTCCTGTTTTTCTCTTTTTTTTTATGTGTGCTTATGCAAAAAGATTTTTTTGAAAAGAGACTTGTGACACAAATGCAATTAACCATACATCCACAATCAGGCCTAAGTCTGGGGTCACCTAGGTCAGCTAGACAGCTCCTAACTATTCCAAAGGGCTAGAGATAGGACCTCAAACCGCCTCTTCACCGTCCGTTACGGCCAGGTAAGTGCCAGGTAAGTGGAAAGGAACCACGCTGTGGGCCTAATTAAAAACCACTAGCCTCGACACACTTTCCTAGGCACCGCAAAGACAGGTTAGGATAAACGGCCGATGCCTATACTAGTCCTCTGTCCTATTGAGCTCGACGTCCTTAGGGCTGAGTCTAATATTTTTTAAATTAAAAGTGTTCAATGCAAATGCTTTAAGTGATTTCTGGGGTCCTGGGAAGGGTGATGAAATCCCCACCCAATCTGAATTGGTCAATAGCCCCTTAAAGTCAGATTAAAGTATGCAAAGCAGTAAATCACTTGCAATCAATTTTCTTTTTAGCGCGGCGCAAAGAATCCTGCAGAAAATCAATTATTGGAAAGGGGGAAGAAGATTTTTAGCGCAAAGAATCCTGCAGAAAATTTGGCAAAAGATATATGGGGATTTGTAGAGGGGAGAATGAGGAAACAATCAGAGCAAATTTTGCGCAAAGAAGACTCCAGACGACCGTGGAATCGCGGTTCTGACCAGGTAATTGCCGCGGAAACGCGGCTCTTTAGGGGCTTTTGGTCTCCAAATTTTTTCAGCTGCTCTGTACTTTCAATCTCCTGCTGTTTTGCTATACCCTTTTCTGATTTGCCTTCTATGTTGTTTCAGATCCGTCAAACCCTGCAAAGATTCACAAAGAAACCCTTCAAACAATAAAAGATGATAAATTTTTTTATATTTTTGGAATTTTTCAGATTTTTATGATTTTTTAGATTTTATATTAACCCGAAATTATAAAAAGAAAATTTTACGCCATCCCCGGCAACGGCGCCATTTGATTAAGAGATGTTTTATCGATCAAAAATATTTACTGCAATCAAGAACGGCGTCGCATGAAGCTAGCCGGTGAATACGGGTCGGTCCACAGGGATGTGTAAATTTCCTTTAAATTCTTACGAGTTAATTCCAAATGATGTTGGGTCTTATAAATAAACCTAAAAATTGAAGTTGTATGCTACTAGGATTAGAAACTTGCTAGGATTAAGTCTAGGGAAAATTTGGTAAACAAAAATCTACATCTCTTTCCATTTCCATTAATTAAATCTATCATATTAGTGTTATGGTAAATATTTATAAAGAAGATTAGGATGATTGGGATGATTGATTCTTCCTCTAGATCCTTGTCCTTCCTTTATTAATCTTTACCCTAATCTCCATGGAAAACCTTAAAATCCGGACCTTTAGACTACGGAATCACCACTACCTCGAGGGTAAAAGTGCCATAGGGAGCGGAATAAGAAGGTATGCATGGAGTTCTAATGTTCATAAAAGTTTGGCAACGAAAAGAGATGAGAGATCTTCATATCTCAAATCCTTCCCTGTTCTTAACCCTAACAAGCGAGAAAACTACTCGCTCATTGAGGGGATGAAAAAACACATGATTTTATTAAAGAGAGAAAACATTTACTACAAGTTAATAAAAGCTAAACTAAATTAAACTAAGGCGAGAAAATAATTTACCTAGAGCAGATATGAAAAACTACAACTACTGCAAGGAAAATAACCCACTTACTTTTGATGCGCTCTAACTTCAAGAAAACAGAATTTTATTCATGAGTAGAGGCATAAGAAAATACAAGGCTTTCGGTTCTATTTAGAGGACATAGAAACCCTAGGTTTACAATTGCTCCGCATGTCTAGAATTACAAATATACCCCTAGAAAATCTTTCCAAAGCCGCCAAAGAATTATGGTAAAATTTCCTGCGCATTAGGGCTTCAAACGGCCGCGGAACCGCGTCATGGGCTCGCTTGGGCCGCGGTTCCGCGGCCCAATGGTGAGCTTGGATCCTGAAATTTTGGTGGCTTGCTTTGGTGTCTTTTGGGCTTCCTGGTTCTTTATTCCTTTTATCAATTGGCCTTCTGTATTAATTCCAGATCATCAGTGAACACTTTGCAATGGATTCTTTAACCGTCTTTCTTGCAAACTTGGATCTTGCGTTGCCTTGTTGATGGTGAACCGTTCTTCTGCTGGGCTTTACTAAGATCCTCCTAATTGTTGGTCAAAAGTCCTTCTTTTGTGTCGTCTTTTGTGTTTTTCACTGTTTTCGCGCCAAGAACCTGTAACCTGTAACATGTAGCAGACATGGGTCAACAGCACCTGTTTTCATTGTAAAATGCATAAAAATGGGGAATACAAAATGCAATATTATGTTATGAACAACGTCGCGTCTCTATCTGCGCACTGCAATGTCCTCGGCTACGGTCCATCCGAAGTCCCTCACAAGGACTCGAACTCACGAACTCGGTATCTTCATCACTCAGTAGAAGATATCTATCCGAACACGTCCTCAGCGTGCATATCGCATCTCTGATGTCAGCGGAGTGGAACGTCATCTCGTCGAAATCTCGTGCGAACTCTTTAGTCCACTTGTTCCAAGGTCGACTGATTCGGACTCATCTCATCTTGGCTGCACGGACTGCGCTCCAACGGCTATGCTCGTATCCGGAGTCTCCCAAGCAGTGTCCCATCACATGATATCCGAATGGTGTCGATTCGTCCGATCGACTCGTCAGAACCTCATAATCCCCCAAGAGCTCAACACTTTGTGTACAGTTTAATAGTATCGAGTACATACCACAGCATCGGTGGTCCATCCGTAGAAGGGCAAACCCAAGCCTCACTAATGGCGCCGAGGAACTGCCGCAAACCCTAAGGTTCAAAGACTTTCACACGGTCATTATGTCGAGTTAGGGTTTCATTCTTCTAGGGGGTCCATAGAATCGCTTGCATATCTTTCCGAATACTTTAAACTTGGAAAATGGGTTCCTGACATTCGATCGTCTCAATCGACTCTCAACGAATCTGCGTGAAGTCGTCTCTAGCTGGAATCAATCTATCTGATGACCTCGCATCGAGGTAAGCGAACGAATTACATGTCCTAGTCATTCATCCTCGGTGACTAGCGACTCACCATCATATCTCTAAGTATATGCTCAAGCTGTAGTAGCTCCAACATCTGGGTGATATCTTGTCATTTGCAGCAACAACGGGCTCATTCGTCTGTACGCTGAACAGCGCTTCAATCATCATGAATAAGCGATATATCAATGGTCATCACATCCTGACTGGTCTCTATCGGTGGCTCAATCCTCTGGTACCGATCGGTACATCCGAGAAAACTCGTAAAAGCGATCAGCCCAACGCTCATGGCGCGAAAACACAATAAAACGAAGCCTCTATATGCAATCGTATGTATCTGGAATCACGCCCTGGTAAGTCCTCGTCCACGACGAGCTCATGCTGACGCAACTCGAGCCGTAGCTCACTCTGCCCGTGCAATCGTGGCTGCAAAATCATAACCAGAATCGATGAGGATAGATCATAGAAATGAATATAATACTGTGCAAGGAAATGTACATCCTAAGGTTTCTTAATCGGAGTGGCGTGTCGTAAGTATGCCGCGGAACATACGTACGGTACGTCCCTCTACTCAAGCTACCTACTTCATCAACCAAGGGTCATCCTATGCGATGAAAGTTCGGGTATAATACCCCCTCGACTAAGTCTAAGTTCCGTAAGGTCAAGCCTAAGTTCCGTATATATATAACGCCCTAGGCTCCACATGTCAAACTTAGACTCGAACCAAGGTCAACCTAGCGCTCTGATACCAACTTTGTCACGACCCGAAATAGCCCGTGACTGGCCCTTGAACCATATGAAGCCTATAGGACTCCATCTGATCCAAGTAAGCCAAAAGCCTAGAAATCTAAAACCATTTTAAAGAGTAAATAAAGAAAACTGGTTTTTTAGAAGTAAAGAAAACATGTGTTGAAATCAAAGTTTTTTTTTATAACCAAGCCGATCATGCATTTTTAAAAGTGTAGTCTTTTCTGAAAATTTCGGCAGAGTTTCCTTTGTAAAAACTGGCCCCGAACGGGGTACAACAAGAATAATATATATGAAATGAAAAAGGCATCCCCAAGCGGGAGCTAGCTCTTCGTCAATCGACGGTCACAACCACGCAAGCAATATAATATACAACGCCAAATGGCGAGGATCAAAACTCAAAAAGAAACTCAAAACAGCCAGAAAACCATAATACTACATGCGCGACTCTAAGGTCGAAATAATACATAACTGATTTCTAAGTATGAAACAATATACAAGTTTTGGTTGATGGAATTTCTAGATACAATGAATAAATAATGTACAATGGTGGTTCTGATACAAAGAACCCACCTACCAAAGCAAGTCACCCGTAAAGGAAGTAATGTGCTAGAAAAACCGCAATGAAATCTGTACGGCAAAACCTGCAAGAACTGTGGCACAACGGGGGTGAGTTGCCAACTCGTGAATAGAAAATATCAACAAGCAGATATCGAATGTATGACCCATCCTAGGTCAATACGATCAGATATATATAAACCTCAATATGAATAAAGCTGAAGCATGCTAAACTGGCAATGTAATCTCTATACATGAGTGTAGTGCCAAGTGCTCGTGCCAGTGCCTCAGGTAATAGCATATCATAATATGTGAGGTATGATCAATGTAATCAAATCTGCAAGTACATGGATCCCGTCCACTCGTCACCCAATGACAACAACCCTCATGCATGTAAATATCATCAGTGTATGCATGGAAATATGAGGATATAAACCACCTGTGTCCCTCGCGACACGTCAAATCATGGAACCGGAATGTCCAGCATCGACACTCGAAAACATTATGAAAACTGTGCACAGCATCGGCACGTAAATCCTCATATAACGGGCTCCGTCAGTCCGGACCAGCCCACGGCTCTGTCTGCGGTATCGGCCCTCGGCCCCGGCAGTAGGCCCATATCCATCTATCGACTCTGGTCAGTATCCTCTGAATAACCGCCAGGTCCAATCAATCACCGGTCGGTAGTAGTCCCTCTGCCAGGCTCACCGTCTACTACACAGCGAAACCGTTCTCGCCCCGGGGTACCATACCGGGTCCATCATGTACCCGCAAACGGCCTCATCCGCCGCCTTGAATCGGGTTTCACATGTCGCTCTCAGCACCGAGAAAACACATGGTGGATGCACTGAAATATCATATCAAGGGTAACCGGGTTTTTAAAACAATTACATATTCTCTTTTTAAGATACCCCCGATTCCCAAATCCAGAAATATCATGGGAACAACATATCTCAATGCGTATAATCAAAACATGATGTATGCGACATGTAAAGAAAGGTAAGCATATCAGTAAGTCATGCAACATGGAATAGTAATGTGCACATGTCGAGGGAAGCCGCTCTTTTTAAAATGAATCAGTTTTAACGAATATCTTGCGGTCCCTAAATCTCTAATCAAGTCAGAATCATCTATGTATGTGTACAGGTATAAGTGTACAATATGCCATACAAGAATCATATCATGAATGCAACAGTACTACAGTGTAGTGGCATGGCAATTATCGATGATGAAGTGTGTGAGCCGGCAACTAGTGTACGTGGAACATACGCATCATCGATAATGGTGCTGGTGTCCTAATAGCATGATGATAATATAGCAATAAGCACAAGTAATGCGATGCAAATAGTATGAATATGCGCAATAGTGACGAATCTACTATGCAAACTACAGATCTAAGTATCAAGTCAGTCGGGAGGGGTATGGAAATCACTTAAATCTAAGTCGATATATAAATAGATATAATAGTCGGTGATCCCGCCTCCATAGTATCGTGTACGATACAGTATATCATAAGACATCCTCGAATCACGAGTGCGGATCTATCCTCAATATAAGCTCGTACGGCACATCGTCGTACGGCATCCCAATAGCTGGGTACGGGTCAATATCATAATCAGCTCATCAATTATCAGGTATCCTCATCATCATATCACATAATCTGGGGTACTGATCTATGTTTAGTACAACTGATACCATCAATATGACTGCGTGTGTAAATACACGTCCAAAGGCCCGCTAGAGATCATATGTCGTATCCCACGTACGAATCATATCAAATCACTGATCTCGCGGTATAAAGCCCAACATCATCGACTCATCTCCAAAGTCATCCAATATCATCAAACACAGTGTAAGTAAAATGAATATGCAAGGGTGTGTGTGTAGGTGTAAATCTATGCTAGGGTTCGCAACTAGGAAAATACATTAGTTCACTTCTAACCCTAAATATCCATAGTACACCTAACACATTTATGATCTCCATGTCACTCAATAAGCTATCATATATAGTATATATAGTATACTAGACATCGAAATGCGGGGGTGCTATACGCCATCCACCCGATTTCCCCCGTAGATATAATCTACTCACCTGGTCTTCGCTTGCCGAAATCGATGACGCCATGATCCTTCGCCTCGGAATCCTTGCGAGGGTACCTAGAATAATAAACAGTCGCAATACGTATTAAAATCGAGACAGAAAACCGATACAGCGCACAGCGTGCTCATAGGTTGGAACCTATGGCCTATACGTGCAAATCAATCAAACAATCCCTGTTGTCGATGTACGAACACCCGACAACCAAATACAAATCCAAATATCAAGAAGTGCATTTTAAAATACGGAAAACATAGCCTAAAATACACCAAAATGCTTCCAGATTTTCCCCAGGTGACAATTAGCCAAAACTGCATATAGGAGGGGTCTAATTTAGTGCAAAATGAGCTCTAGAACAAAAATGAACCTATTCCCCTCTACTCTGGCCGCAAATTGCGGCCAGAATGATTAAATCTGCGGCCGGGGACTTGAGTTAGGGGCTCGGGTCTTGGTGGTAGCTTCCTAGGTGCCTGCACGACTCACTGTCAGCTCAATTTTATTTTAGAGGTCTCGGGGTGATAGCAGATTCCTAAATACACTCCCAGATTTCATAACTTTTCCGATATCGGTTTCTAAATCCGTATTTTGGGTTTCAAATCTCTGTTTTGGGTCATAATTCAAGCACTAGGGTGCTGGGGTGGCCTCTACTGATCTCAATTTCACAATACAACTTTCAATTCCCTCAAACCCTAACTAGGTTTTCTTTAAGTCCACAATCACACACAATATCGGTTCTAAACTTGCATGGGGGTATAAGAAATGCTAAAACTCAACTAATGATCCAGAAATTTACCTCATTTGCAACTCAAGTAAATTCTTGAGTTGCCTCTAGTGGCCAAAATCCTAGCTTCCTTGGTCCAAAGTGTAGATCTCGAGCTCGTGCACACTTTTAATGAAAGGAGAGTGGTGTTTTGGTGATGTTTGTGAGATGATTTAGGGCTTGAAGAGGGGAGGTGAGGTGAGGAGCAGGAGCCGCAGCAGCAACAAGAGGGAGATGGAGAGAAATGAGTGAAGATTGAAGAGGAAATGGCTAAGTCTTGGTCAAAATAACCCATACCTCTCTCTCTCTCACCAACCCTCATATTATATTACTTTCTATTTTCCTTTTTCCTTTTAAAATCCTTCTCACTAGAATAGTAACCCCAAAGTAAAACCATGGCAAGAAAATGTAACACAAGTGTACAAAAAGATATGCGCATGATTTGCACAAAATTGATAAAAATACGATTAGCGATTTTTAATCGCGATTAGCGCTAAATTAGCATATAATTGATCACAAACACTTAAAAATGGCATAATTCCAATAAATACCCCATTTTAGAATTTTCCAAATTTTTTCTCCATTTATTTGCATTTAATTATGACAGAATATTAAAATATTCAATAAAATAATATTAAATTATAAAAATTCCCAAAAATAATATTTTATTATTTTGAAACGTTACATGGCCCCTCCCCTCTTATGAGGTATGGTTGCTTGAGAGAGAAAAAGATTAAGGATTTTGGTTCATGGAAATTAGTATACTTCATTTTGTTAGTTATATGTATGCCCTAGAGGCCATTACTATACATAGGATGTATATTGTAGTGGATGTTTGGACATATATAGAGAGGACTTTCTTGCTCGATATGATAGTATGCTATCTGGTTGCTCTTTACCTTAACGTGTACACTGATTGTCTCTCTGCTACATGTTGGTAAAGCCCTTAGGATGTGTACTTGACTACCTGGACTATGATGCGGATCATACTAGTGGGGACATGGTAGTCCATAAGTACATCCTTCAAGGTCCCTAGTCGTCGGTGTATCGAGACGGGGCATCGATATACCAGAGTAGACTAACGTATAGCTTCTCGACCCATATAGATGGGCGATGGATGATCCCATATCCATTGGTGTTTGACATCAGAGATGATATACGGGTGCTCAGTGGAGACTGGGTACACTGGACGAACTCGCCGAGAACTCCCAGATGGTATTATACCTTACGTCAGATGGCAGTTCTCTGGTGACACTGATACAGGTTAGTCTGTAGACCCGAGATCGTCATAGAGTCTTGTGTGATTCCCACTGTGCTTTGATTTCCACCTTAAACAAATACTAGTTAATGTAAAGTAGTATATCAAATATATAATTATACATTAAATCATTAAATCAACACTTGATTTAATGATCCGGTCATACTGCATATAACCGACTAATATCAAGTGTATCAATATATCGAATCAACACTTGATTCGGTAACCCGGCTATATCACATATAACCGTCCGATGATACAAATAGCGAGAATAGAATACAGTATCACATACTGGTATTATTCTCGGTCCCACACATATCTCATATGTGCTCCTATTTCGTTTCGCTTGAGCAAGGAAACCTCTGTGTAGGACTCTAAAGACTCGTCAATACGCCGGCAGTAGGTGATGATCATATCAAACACCCACAAGCCGCAAGCGGTCTGCTAAACGTAACGGCCACCCGGGTATTGAGCGATCAGAAGATCAACGAGCAAGCTCGCTCACATTCCTGTGAATCCAACCAGTAACACTTACCGTACAGTCCGGTCTGTTCGTCTGATATGTCGCATATCTTGCCTAGGGGTGGTAAACGTCAGACCCCAGTAGCTCGATAAGTCGTGTCGATATGAGGTCTATAACAGTTCGAGAAACTACTGGTAACACTTACCAGTAAATCTCAGCAGCCCTGGCTAGGGATTTCCGGTTATAGCCAATCGAACACAGCGCAACATCAACTCCCTATACCGGGAGAGACGAATCCCCTCCTATCGCTCATTGCCTCCATGTGATTCGAGACTGTACCCAGAAACCACCATTTTACACGCCCTCTTGGACATGGTAAGGTGGAAATCAAAGCACAGTGGAAATCACACAAGACTCTATGACGATCTCGGGTTTACAGACTAACCTGTACCAGTGTCACCAGAGAACTGCCATCTCGGCGAGTCCGTCCAGTGTACCCAGTCTCCACTGAGCACCCGTATATCATCTCTGATGTCAAACACCAATGGATATGGGATCATCTATCGCCCATCTATATGGGTCGAGAAGCTATACGCTAGTCTACTCTGGTATATCGATGCCCCGTCTCGATACACCCACGACTAGGGACCTTGAAGGATGTACTTATGGACTACCATGTCCCCACTACTATGATCCGCATCATAGTCCAGGTAGTCAAGTACACATCCTAAGGGCTTTACCAACATGTAACAGAGAGACAATTAGTGTACACGTTAAGGTAAAGAGCAACCAGATAGCATACTATCATGTCGAGCAAGAAAGTCCTCCCTATATATGTCCAAGCATCCACTACAATATACATCCTATGTATAGTAATGGCCTCTAGGGCATACATATAACTAACAATCTCCCACTTGCACTAGGGCCATCTGTAGCAGTGGTTGCAGTATCTCATACTCAACCATCCTATAAAAGTCCCTCTCTGGGAAAAGGTCTTTGTGAGTGGATCCGCCGTGTTGTCCTCTGAGTCTACTCTCCTAACCTCGATCACCCTGGAGATCAACTATCTCCTTGATCAGGTGATGCTGCCTTAGAATATGTCTGGATCATTGATGGGACGGACGTTCCTTGGCATAAGCCACAACTCCATTGTCACACAATGGGAGGAACTAAGTTCATCTCATGAACTAATATACACCCAGACAGCCTCTTTGGTAGCATCTTAAGTAGCGATATATCTAGCCTTTATCGTCTAGTTTTCCACGGTATCTAGCTTGGAACTCTTCCAACATACCGTCCCTCCACTGAGGGTAAAGGCAATGCCTGTGACTGATATTCAGTCGTCCTTATCACCCTGGAACCTTTCCAGTGATTCTCCCCAGGATCAATTGATACCATCTCACTACAACTAGTGAGTATGCCAATATCCAATTAGATCTATCTCATAGATCCAAAACCCAGGATTTAGTAGGTATCACTTTGATCCTATTTGGAGAATCATTGTGATAAACGGAGATTGATCGAGCGTAGCATAGGAAACTCCTTCCCTATCAAGAGTATGTCATCCACGTACTCTACGAGGATCTCCACCATACTCTCTACTACCTTTTTGTCTTTACAAGGTTCATCTACCATTTTGATGATGTCAAACTCTTTGACTAATATATCAAAACAGACGTTCCAACTCCGCGATGCCTACTTTATCCTGTAAAGAAACTTGTACACATTTCCGCTGCTCCCAGTGTCTACGAAGCCCTCTGGCTGTGTACTTACAGATGCTCTCTTCTAAAACATCATTTTAGAAAAGCAGTCATGACACCCAACCGCCAGATATCGTAGTCATGGTATGTAGCCGTGGCAAGTAGGTTCTGGATAGACTTAAGAATAGCTACTTGAAAAGGTTTCATCATTATCCACGCCTGGTTGATGACGAAAACCTTTAACAAGTGTAGCTTTGAAAGTCTCAACTTTTCCATCTACACCTAGTAATCTTCTCAAGATATACTTGCTCCTGATGGGGATTTAACCCTTCAGATATAGCAACCAAAGTCCATACTTTATTGGTGTACATGGATTCCATCTCAGATCGCTAAGCATCCAGCCATTCTTACAGAGTCCCTACTCTTGATGGCCTGCTCGAAACTAGTTGGGTCATCATCTCATGATGCAATCCTCTCTCCCACTGTCATAGAGAAACCGAAGTAACTCTCAGGTGGGTGAGGAACCCTACTAGATCGGCGGAGAGTCTGAGGTTCGTTGGTTACTATCGAATCCTTTAGTTCTACCAAATCATCAACTATAGTTTGTATAGCTGGAACTGCTTCCAGTTCTACCTCATGTCCACTAATTTCTTCACAAGAAATTCCCTTTCACAAAGGTGGCATGCTGAGAAACAAAACATTTTTGTTCCTCGGTTAGGTAGAAGATATTCCCTTGCGAATGCTTGGGATATCCAACAAACTTCTACAGAACTGACTTTGCCTCGAGCTTGTCCGGATTATGCTTTTAGACATAGGCTGGACAACCCCAAATCTTAACAAACTTAAGATATGGGCTCTTCCCTTTCCATATCATATATGAAGTGGTAGGCTGGTGATTTGATTTGAACCCTATTCAATAGATATGCAGCTTCTTAAGTGCATAACTCTCAAAAGGAAATAGGAAACTCAGTAGTACTCATCATAGAGCGCACCATATCATATACGGTGTGATTGCTCTGCCCCGATACACCGTTGTGCTGTGCTGTATTCAGAGGAGTAACACTGAGAGAGAATCTCATTCTCCTTTAGAATAGTACAAGAATTCCATGCACAAATATTCTCCTCCCTGATCTCATCATAGGACATAATACTTATACCCGTATTTTGGTTCTCTACTTCTAACTTATATTCTGTGAATATTTCAAAAGGTTCGGACTTATGTTTCAACAGGAACATATGTCTGAATCTTGAGAGATTATCAGAGAATGTAATGAAGTACAAAGAACCGGTCCTGGCATGTGTAGACAGGGGACCTTACATACATCATCATGTATCAGTCCAAGAGTTTACTAACTCTTTCTCTGTTTCCAGTAAACAGAGCTATGGTCATCTTATCTCTGTGACATGACTGACAAGTTTCACAAGATGTAAATTCAAATTAATTTAAATATGCATCTAAATGTAACTTGAGCCAGTCGGGTCGCATTGATATGACCTAGTCTACAATGCCTCAAGAAGGATTCGTTCATTTCTGAACTCTTCCTCTTGTGTGTGTTCCGTATACTAAGAACTGTAGTTTGATTTAGAACATCAATGATTTTAGATAACGTGCCTGAACCGATCAACTTTTGATATAGGAAATGTTCAAAACATTATCCAGCAATACAAAATTTCATCATTTCTTTACTTAATAAAGAGACCGATATGATTTTGTATATGAGGTTCGGTATCTAATAACATTCGTTCAGAATCAATGTACTAGTAATACAAGGTGACAGTGACCAACAGACTTGGCTGCAACACTTGTACCGTTTTCTATCTCATGAAACTTATCACCCGTTCTCAGTTCTTTACCTATCTGTAGCCCATGTAACAGATTACATATGCGGGATCCTGATCCGGTATTACATACTCAGGACGTAAAGGATATTGAGAAACAGTTCTATGTAATGAACACACCCGAAGATGATGCATCAACATGCACTTTCTTCGTTTGGGCGGCATGGGAAATCTGGTATTCCCTAATTTCCTGCTCGGTCTTATAACAATTATAAGTTAGAGCGGGACCAACGTTCCCCAGCTCAGTATAACAAGCGGGTTCGGTCAATACATCCATATTATTATCTTGATTAAGGCGCGATATGGTTGCTACCTGGAGAGAGAGAGAAGAAAACACTTTGCGTGCGCTCTTGCAAGATCAGATTGGTTATTATTTTATCTAATCAGGATGGCTCCCACTGTTTTTATCAAATCTTCCTTCAAACCCTAAAAGGAAAGACTAGCCGGGATTAATTACACGCTACAAGTTCGCCAATATTTTCAGCCAGGCCAGTGTCGGTACTTTGAGGGAGGTTCCCCGTGCTTTCGCACGGACCTAATTAAAGTAAACTTCGTTTTCCCAGAGGCGTAACCCCGTTGACACCTTTCTAGACACCTACTTGATCGGCTAATTGTAATGTGTAAAACTCTTCCAGGAGTAACTCTTACTCGCAGCGGGTATCGGGATCCAACTATCTCATAGAAGATATGCAATCTCATTGCAAATTTCAACACTTGAAATTCCCAATAATATTTTACTCCTAGTGTTCTATGACCTTGACGAATGCCAAACAACCCATAGTCCACTTGTCAAGTTCAACCCGTACATTTCTAACCCACCCGCACGACCCTTGACGAATGCCAAACAACGCCGTACGAATACCCTAATCCAATCTGCATCATATGCATAAGCAGATAAATACTAGTTAGCTACCGTACACTACGCCTTGACGAATTCCAAACTACCGCAGCACGAATACTAAGTAGTACTTATCTGAAATGACGGAGGGCTACGAAATTTTTTTAAGAAAACCTATTGCGTAATGAACTTGATATCGTTGTAGAATCGAATAAATTTTGAAATGGAGTGTTTTTGAGGCTTTTCTAGTTTTGCTAAAGGGGTCACTCCCGGTGAAGGGATCGTCGGCCCTTTCCTCATCGAATAAGGTGCAGGATATATCATATATACCGCTGTGCAAAGTAAAAACTATAGAAGCAATCAAAAGACAAACCGAGAGTTGTAGTATCTGCCAGTTATATAACTTTACACTAACTAGTATTTGTTCACTTAAGATTGATTTTCTCACTTGAAGTGCACAAGTTGTATATGTGATATATTTTTGTGCACTAGTTTGTATCATGTTTGATGATACATGCAAACTTGGGTGTGTGTATGGATTATACCATGTTTAGGTTAAAGGTTTAGTTTTTATTTAATTTATTTGATTTATGTAAAATAAAATGGTGGCTTACTTTGTCTTTGCTTGAAGCTTCATGAAGCGTTCAAGCATCTTTGACAAAGTCCACCATTTTGTTTTACATAAGATTTTCCTTAACCTAACCTTTAACTTAAACTTGAGTTTAGTCTCTACAGAGGTTAATCTCACCCATGGTTGCAACATGATAACTTCACTTGATTATTCTTTTCATATAATTCTTTTTCCATTCTTTTCTTCTTCTTCTTCATGAAGAAAAGAAAAAAAAGCTTGCTAGAAAATTTCAAGTGTTGAAATCAAGTGAGAAATCCAATTCTAAAGTGAACCCACTTCCTATTTCTTCATCCTCTACCACTTGCCATGTTGTATAGGGTGTTTTCTTCACAAGGTTCATGATCAAGTGAAGATGGAGCTTGAGTTTGAGTCGCCTCGACGTAGATCATCTTCGGCACCGAAGTCAACGACCTAGCCCGCTCGTTTCTCCGACGAAACCATCGTTAGAGTCCGGGATTCCGATGATCGCAGCGGAGGGACGTCAACGCGGAGCTAAAGAAGTGGAGGACCGGATCTACAAAGGTTGTATTTCCATTCACTTAGTGTAAATGTGATTTACTTGCATAGTTATCGCCTAATCTCTAGTTAACGATCTAGTCTAGGGTTATTCGGCACGAATAAAATTTTAATCTGGCATGGTCGATGCCTAGTAGAGCCTCCTTAGAGTGCCTAGTAACCCTACACATTTCTCATTTCATATCGATCCAAAAGGCAACTTCATTAACCGTTCGTCCATAGCCTTGGACGTAACGAGACAAAGTGTTCTACTCATTCTCTACAATATCTTGGTCATCTCTTTTAGTAAACTTGACGATCGAGTTGCCTCGGTTCAGAGGCGGGAGCCCGTTTAAACATCCGTCGACGTGGTGCCACCTGGACGAGAAGACTGGAGATTCAGGAGATTGGAGTAGCCGCAACAAAGCGTGGGATGATGGTTGAAGACCGAAGGACTCAGATCATTCGGTATAACGTTTCTACCCACTTTGTAGTATGTTAGTTTAGCTTTAATGGTAGATCCGGGTTATAGTACGCGATAGCGCCAATTGTAAAAGTTTTTGTTCCGCATTTGGCGTCTGTTAGACGTCCGGGGCGCTACCGTGGACTTACAGTGGTATCAGAGCCTAACCATTAAGCTTTACTAATTTGTGCTAACGCGTTTAAAACATTGATCAAACCGAATTTCGAAAACCGCAAAATTCCATGTTCACAGTTTCTGTTGATTTTAAATCAGGTCCAAAAATTATTTTGCATAGCACAGAAAGTTGTGCAGGGTTTTCTAAGCTTTGTGGAAAAATTTGGGCACGTGATCCCACAAGGCCACCGCGGATTCGCGGTCAAATCTAGGGTTTAACCTCGGAACCGCGGCGCTATTGTGGGAACAATGCGTCAAATTTTTCCAGAGAGCTTTATTGTGGAAATTGTGGTTTTTTGGTAAAGTTCTTTTGGGCCCACATTTTGTTACTGTACAACAGATGTACGTGGGGCCCACTTTGGGAAATTTAGTCAATCGAAAATTTAAATTTGTTAGTATGCAGTATTTACATTATATCTCCGATCGGGAATGTCATTCGAGCGGTAAACCGCGTCTAATTGCTATAGTTCTTTTAGACGGGTTTGCGAACGTGACATTCGCGTTGATATTCTTTGTTGTGCTGTGATGTTGCGGATATATCGTGGTGGATAGCAGGGTGCAATGATAGTGCAGTTTGGATTTTTTTGTAATTTGATATTGCGGGGCGAGCTTCCAACATGTGGACTGCCGTCACTGCCTGTTGTATATTATTCTTTTGGGGCACGACCGGGTTGAGGTCGATGTACCCGTTGTACATATTTTTATTTCTGTACTAGGTTTATCCCGTGACGGAGTGCATGGATAGCCGGGTTCTGTAGGGCAACGGGTCCGTATCTCATGGCTTTGAGAGGCAAAAGGACCTCACTCTAGAATTGGCAGACTATTCGCCGCACTCGTAGGGGGTACATGTTGACCCAAGGAGGGGTGCTCAATTTACCGGATTCCATGAAGTGCCGGGTGTTCCATTCACTATGTTGTGGGGACTACCTCGCTTCAGGTTTTTGGCGGGTAACTTGCCGCACCCGTAGGGGTTTAGGTTTCATTGCACAGGCTATCCACACGACCAGGAGAACGTCGGGTTTCAGTAGCGGCTCTGTGAAACCCGGGGATCCCAGATTATCTGTATTGTTCTGTGATGCTTATTACTTTTCTGTAATGTTGCATATTATCACGCCTGGAGCGATTATTGTATATTGGTATATATACTATTAGATGTTGTATATGTTTTACACCCGCGCTAGTCCAGCCCCCGCTCTGTCATTAGTTAAGTAACCTAACGGGTGATGACGGGACCCAGTGGCGAATGCGGATGACATATACGTACATTATATTTTCGTTCTTTTCTGGTGTGATTGATTGATGGGACTGCGTTGATTCTGATCAATGCAAAGTAAAACAAACCTATATATTTGATGTTGTTGGAACCAATTTAAAAAGATGTTATTACAAAGATGTTTCCTTTTGTTTTGCATAGCGGTATTCAGTTGGAATATCCTGCACCTCATTCCACGAGGCAAGGGCCGAGATCCCTTCACCGGGAGTGACCCCTTGGGCAGAAGTTTACGTCAGGGTAGTAACTTTACTATAGTCGATTACAAGTTGCTTGCATAGCGATATTTAGTTTAGAATATCCTGCACCTCATTCCACGAGGAAAGAGCCGAGATCCCTTCACCGGGAGTGACCTTTTTAGCAAAAGGTTTTCGTCACTATATTTTTATAAAAAGCTATCAAGTTCCTTCAACAAGATCAAGTTCATTACGTTAAAGGTTTTTCGCCAAAAACCAGCCGTAGCCCTCCATCATTTCTTATGGATGGTTAGTAGTATTCAAGCTATGTTTGTTGACCTTCATCAAGTCATAGTGCTTGGTAGCTGCTGGGTATTCATTTGTTGCATAGATAGATGTGTTGGTTTGGGACGGTCGTATAGCCTTGTTGACCTTCGTCAAGGGCTTGTATGGGTGGGTTCAAATTAACCTGGACAATGACGGGTAGAACTTGACATGTGACTTATGATTTGTTGACCTTCGTCAAGGTCATAAGAGCATGAGGAAAAAATCATATCGGGAGTTTCAAACATAAAGTAAACTTGCCAGACATGCGCATACCTTCTGGAGTGTGATAACTTGAGTGGCTTCCATCAAATTATCATGCGATGATAGTTGGATCCCGATTCCCACTAATGAGTTGGTTTACTCTTCGGGTGATCCCGACTAATTCTTCTTTTAGGTTTGGAGGAGAATTTGAGGTTACAGTGGGAGGTTTCCTGATTAGATAAAGTGATAACCATTCTGATCTAGGTTAGAGTGCACGCTGAGTGTTTCTTTTCTCTCTCTCTATGGCAGCGACCTTTGACCGACCCTAGACTATGACTCAGTGACCAAGTTGACCGAACCTTCTTAAAATACTGGCTTTTGGATTGTCTTAAGTTGCATAAGTCATTGCCGCTCCTTCTTTTACCCTTTGTATTTCTCAGAACACCACGTATTACTACAGACATCCACTTCCATTGGATAGATCCATCGTTTGGTTATATACGAACTCGAAGGGACTTCTTCTAGGATAGATCCAGGTTCAGGAGAAATAGAATTAGTTTATTCAGTTGTCTTTTATTATCACCTTCTCTCAGGTTGCGAGGGCTCCTTAATTTAGGAGAGTACACCTATTACGCTTATTGGATAGTCTTATTCCAAACCATAGGCAGGTGCCAAAAGGTAGAGAATGTAAGTCCACGTTGCTCATCTCGGTTCTTACGGGGAGGCGGAAACGACGAAAAACAATGATTTGGCGCAAGGCAACTTGGACTTAAAGCACGGATCTTTGCTAAACTAGTAACTAGTAAACTACTAGAGGCTTTAACTACTATGCTGTAGAAAGTATACCTCACGAAACCGGTCCTTCGGGTCTTCATTCCGCTGTCCCGCTCGTCCATCCAAGCTCCAAGTGTCGATCCAGACCTTGAGCACCTCCGCGGCCTTCTTGAGTCGAAGACGATCCACCCGAGAGTTGTACACCGAGCTCCACCTCGAGCCGAGGCAACTAGGGCGACGAGATCGCTAATCTAGAAGCCCTTGGTTGTGTAGAAGTGATGTATGGATGTGTTTGTCTTTGTGGGATCTTTTTCTCTCAACACATGAGATCAAAAGATAGAATCAAGAGGAGGAAGAAGGAGGAGAACTTAGCAACCATGAGAGCTCATTTTCTTTTCTTCTCATGAGAAAGAGCAAGAGAGAGAAATGAGAATGAATTATGGGCTAAAGAAAATGAACCATGGTTCAATAATGCAAAAACATTATCATTACTAATCCCATCAAGATAAAGTTGATGGCTACATTGAAATGACCATTTTCATAATCAAAAGAAAAAGAAAATTAAAAGAAGAGTGTAGATCTCTCATGAAGGTCAATGGTCAACCCCGGTCAACCGGTCAACAAAGTCAAGAGAGGTCATGGTGGTCAAATGGTCAATGAAATTAGCCATCATAAAATTATCACTAAAAGGATTAGTAAACGATGTCTCCGACTCATAATGGTTTTGACCGAACAAATTGCCAAAACCCTAATGAGCCTGCCACATAATGGTTTTGGCCGAACCAACTGCCAAAACCCTAATGAGGCACCTCCTCCTTCATCACTCCTCAAAGCTGTGCATACACACCCGCATCCGCATTCCGTAGAATGCGAATGCACTGAAGACAAAACAAATCCATCCGTGCAATACTAGGATCCGGCTTAAACCAAATCCCACTAGAATTGCCTGCTCGAACAACATACGCACGCAAATGTACGCAAGTGATCGCAGCCCTGCCGTAAAACCATACGGCCTGTACACGTTTCGCTCTGTGCAGGGAAACTCTCTGTGTGGGACTCTAAAGACTCGACACTACGCTGGCAGTGGGTTTAACCACAGACCGCAAGCGGCACTAGCTGTACGTAACGGTCCCCAGGTAGATGTCGATAAGAAGGCCGATGAGGTAAACCCATCCGAACTCCTACTAAGCCTGTATGTGACAATCTCCGTACAGTCCGGTCTGTTCGTCTGATACATCGCATAGCGGGCCTAGGGGTGGCGAACGTCAGTCCCCTAATAGTGGTACAAGTCGTGTCAGAGTGTAGCCCAAAACACCCTGAGATAACACTGGAAACCTACCAGTATATCTCGCTTGCCCTGGCCAGGGACTACTCGTGTAATGGCTCTCCTAGACACAGCGCGATGTCAACCCCCAATACCGGGAGAGACGAATCCTGTCTAACCGTCACTGCCTCCAAGTGTTTCGGGACTGCACCCAACTACTACCTGTTTGCACGACTCCTTTGAGCCGTGGTAGGGTAGTAATCTAAGTACAGTAGGAACACACTCGAGGCGAAGTGACAGTGTCAAGTCAGCGGACTAAGCTGTACTCATGTCACCTGGGAACTGATAACTGACGATAGGTATAATACCATCCATCAGTTCCCGACAAGTCCTGTCCAGTGTACTCGTAACCTAACGAGCACCCGCATACTATCTCCAGTACGACGTACTGATGGCTGTGGGACAGACCACCTCCCGTGCTGGGATGAGAAGCGTATACGCTAGTCTACTCCGGAGTATCGATGCCCTGTCTCGATAGTCCTACGACTAGGGACCTGTATAAGGATGTGCTTATAAATTACCCTGCCCCCACAAGTATGACTGCCATCACAACGCTGGTAATCAAGCAAAGATCCTAAGGGCTCTACTAATATGTATAAGCGATATGCTAAAAGAAACACATGCACATATTGAAGTAGAAACAAACCAAGTAGCATACTACCATTTTGAGAAAGATTGTCTATACAACTGTGAATATCCCAAGCTTCCATTAAGTAATATACAATCTAGTATGATACAGTAATGGCCTCTAGGGCATATACACTAACAATCTCCCACTTGTACTAAGGCCATGTACTGGCGTATCGAAGACCTATCATCTCGATCAGCCGCTCGAACTGAGTCTGGGGCAGGGCCTTCATGAGTGGATCTGCAGTGTTATTCTCCGTATTTACTCTCTTCACCTCGATCTCCCGGCGATCTACGATCTCCCTGATCAGGTGGTACCGCCTCAAAATGTGCCTGGACTTCTGATGGAACCTGGGTTCCTTCGCTAAAGCTATAGCTCCGTTGTTGTCGCAATACAGCGGTTTTGGATCAACAATGGTAGGAACCACCTGAAGCTCCGTGGGGAACTTCTTCATCCAGACAGCTTCCTTTGCGGCATCGCAAGCAGCTATGTACTCCGCTTCCATAGTTGAGTCAGCAACGGTCTCCTGCTTGGAACTCTTCCAGCACACCGCCCCTCCATTGAGGGTAAAGACAAAACCCGACATGGACTTGGAATCATCCTTGTCACTCTGGAAGCTGGAGTCAGCAAAGGCCTCGATCTGGAGGTCTTTTCCGCCATACACCAAGAACATCTCCTTAGTCCTTCTCAGGTACTTGAGAATGTTCTTTACCGCTATCCAGTGTTTCTCTCCTGGGTCCGACTGATACCGTTTTACAACGCTCAATGCGTATGCTACATCTGGTCTGGTACATAACATCGCATACATTATAGAGCCTACCGCAGAAGCGTAGGGTATAATAGACATGCGATCCCTTTCCAAATCAGTCTTGGGAGACATCTCTTTGGAGAGGGTGATCCCGTGACAAGCCGGTAAATTACCGCGCTTGGAATCTTCCATACTGAATCTTTTCAGTATGGTGTCAATGTACCTGGACTGTGAAAGTCCCAACATCCTCTTAGATCTATCACGATAGATCTGGATCCCCAGAATGTAGTTGGCATCATCCAGGTCCTTCATGGAGAACCTCTGCGACAAGAATCCGTTGACTGACTGTAGCATAGGAATATAATTTCCTATTAGGAGAATGTCATCCACGTACAAGACGAGGAATACCACAGTTCTCCCTACAATCTTACTGTAAATGCATGGTTCATCTGGATTTTTGATAAAGTCGAATTCCTTAACAGTATCATCAAAGCAGATGTTCCAACTCCGCGATGCCTGTTTCAGTCCATAAATGGACTTGAGCAACTTGCACACTCTACCGCTGCTCCCACTCTGAATGAATCCCTCCAGCTGATCCATATAGACGCACTCTTCTAAATTTCCATTTAGGAAAGCCGTCTTTACGTCCATCTGCCAGATTTCATAATCGTGGAAAGCAGCAATGGCAAGAAGGATCCGAATGGATTTCAGCATAGCCACTGGAGAAAAGGTCTCTTCATAGTCCAAACCAGGTCTTTGACGAAAACCCTTTGCAACAAGTCTAGCTTTATAGGTCTCAACCTGCCCATCTACACCAATCTTCTTTCTGAAGATCCATTTGCAGCCTACGGGTTTTACCCCTTCTGGAGCAAAGTCCAAAGTCCAAACTTTGTTGGTGTACATAGACTCCATCTCGGCCCGCATTGCATCCAGCCATTTTACCGAGTCACCACTCTGAATGGCTTGCTGGAAGCTAGTAGGCTCACCATAATCCATAGTGCAATCCTTTCTATCCCCGTCTATGAGAAAACTGTAGTATCTCTCGGGCGGGTGAGACTGCCTACTACTCCTGCGGAGTGGCGTAGGGATGTCCGGTTCTCTTGAAACTTCTGGTTCCTTCAAGCTTTCAGTAATAGCTTGTGGCTCTGGAATTTCTTCCAGTTCTATTGCGCTCCTACTTATCTGATTTTCTAAAAATTCAGTTTCCAAGAAGTGGGCATGCTGAGAAACAAAACCTTTTGTTCCTCTGCGGAATAGAAAAGATACCCCCTGGAGTTCTTTGGGTATCCCACAAACTTACACAGTACTGAGCGTGCCTCGAGCTTGTCCGCATGCTGCTTTTTTACAAAAGCTGGACATCCCCATGTCTTAAGGTACTTAAGACAGGGTTTTTTCCCACTCCACATCTGATGTGGGGTGGTAGGCACAGTCTTGGTTGGAGCCTTGTTCAAGAAATATGCAGCTGTTTCTAGTGCATAACCCTAGAAAGATCGCGGCAACTCAACCTTACTCATCATTGAACGAACCATATCCAATAGGGTTCGATTCCTCCTTTCCGATACACCATTGTGTTGTGGTGTGTATGGAGGAGTAAGCTGAGAGAGAATTCCATTCTCTTTTAAGTAGCCCAGAAACTCGGCACTCAAGTATTCACCACCTCTATCAGATCTCAGTGCCTTGATACTTTTGCCTGTTTGTTTTTCAACTTCATTCTTGTATTCCTGAAATTTCTCAAAGGCCTCGGATTTGTGCTTCATCAAGAAGACATGCCCATACCTAGAGAAATCATCTGTGAAAGTAATGAAGTATGAATAACCACTTCGTGCATGTGTAGACATTGGACCACACACATCACTGTGTATGAGTCCCAAGAGCTCGCTTGCTCTTTCTCCGTGTCCAGTGAACGAAGTCTTTGTCATCTTTCCCATGAGACAAGATTCACAAGTGGCATAAGACTGATACTCGAACGGATTCAAGTATCCCTCTTTATGTAACTTTGTCAACCGTTTCTCATTAATGTGACCCAGTCTACAATGCCATAAGAAAGCCTGATTTGTTTCCGGAGACTTTCTTTTAAGTGTGTTCTGGACACTAAAAACCTGAGCTTGATTTAACACGTATATTCCATTTTGTAATGTACCTGACCCAATCAGAACTTGATTTAGGTGGATGTTTACTACATCGCTTACAAAAGCAAAATCATATCCTTCCTTAGAAAGTAAGGATACAGATATGATATTACAAGTCGCACCTGGTACATAAAAACAGTCGCGTAGAATCAATATCTGCCCAGTTGTCAGTCCTAGATGATATTCCCATACGGATTCAGCATACATGCTCATTCCGTTAGCAACCCTGAGAGTCATATCATCTTTCTTGATAACCCTACGGTTTCTCAGAGCCTGTAATGAATTACAGATGTGAGATCCTGATCCGGTATCCAATACCCAGGAAGTAGGGTTAACTGACATACAGTTCTCTATTACAAACACACCCGAAGCCGAAGCCACAACATGCTTGGAATTCTGGCTACTGGCTATACTAGCCCTGCAATCCTTCTACCAATGTTCATTCCTGTAACAATAGGAACATCCCTCCATTACTACATCCAGTCCCGAAACTTCTGCCCTTCCCTTTCCTTCTACTTTCCTGGTTTCCTTCAGGGTAGAAGGTAAAGACTGTAGAATCAAGTCAGTATCTGACCCGTTCTTCAACGTGGTCTTCAGGTCCGAGAGCTCAAAAGAGCTGGTCTCTGTAAGGACGTTGCCCCCTACAGATGACCCGATAGCAAACCTCGCTGGAAGCAATTCGTTCGAGGTCTCATATCTTGCGATACGAGATTGCTCTCCATATAAATCTTTGTTATGGAGGAAGATAGAAACTAAGTCCATCTTCTCGTGCTGCCTTTGGTATCCACCATCAACTGAGGATAACACGAGGCACTTGGCTTTCGCATATTCCTTTTCCGATGTCTCGCGGATACGAATATCCGTGACAGGGGAAACTGGACCTGAGACGGCAGGGGTTGGATTAGTCAAGAGGTGTCCCAGCTTGTCATGGGCAATGGACATTTGGAAAGACCTTTGCCAGTCATAACAGTCAGACTCAGTCATTTTATTATCTAGATGTTAGTGTATATGCCCTAGAGGCCATTACTGTATCATACTAGTTTGTATATTACTTAATGGAAGCTTGGGATATTCACATGTATATATAAAAGTCTTGCTAAACATGGTAGTATGCTACTTGGTTTTTCTATCTTAATATGTGAGTATACGTATTGATAGAGCTCTTAGGATCTTGCTTGACTACCAGCGTTGTGATGGCAGTCACACTAGTGGGGGCTGGGTAGTCTACAAGCACATCCTTATTCAGGTCCCTAGTCGTTGGATTATCGAGACAGAGCATCGATACTCCGGAGTAGACTAGTGTGTACGCTTCTCATCCCAGTTGGGGAGATGGTCTGTCCCACAGCCGTCAGTACGTCGTACTTGAGATAGTATGCAGGTGCTCGTTAGGTTACGGGTACACCGGACAGGACTCACAGGGAACTGTTGGTTGGTTTTATACCAGTCGTCAGTGAACAGTTCCCAGGTGACATGAGTACAGCATAGTCCGCAGACTTGAAACTGCTACTTCGCCTCGAGTGTGTACCACTGTTCTTAGATTGCTACCCTACCATGGCTTAAAGGAGTCGTGCAAACAGGTAGCAGTTGGGTGCAGTCCCGAGCACTTGGAGGCAGTGGCGGTTAGACAGGATTCGTCTCTCCCGGTATTGGGAGTTGATATCGCGCTGTGTCAGAGAGCCATTACGCAAAGTCCCTGGTCAGGGCAAGCGAGATTTGCTGGAAGGTTCCAGTAGTTTCTCAGGGTGTAATGGGCTTCCCTCCGACACGACTTATACCGCTATTAGGGGACTGACGCTTGCCGCCCCTTAGGCCCGATATGCGATAGTCTTGGACGAACGGACCGGACTGTATGGAGATTGTCACATCAGACTCAGTTGGAGTTCGGATGGGTTTCCTCATCGGCCTTCTTATCGACATCTACCTGGGGACCGTTACGTACAGCTAGTGCCGCTTGCGGTCTGTGGTTAAACCCACTGCCAGCGTAGTAGTCGAGTCTCTAGAGTCCCACACAGAGAGTTTCCCTACTCCAGGTGAAACGATATAGAGGTCGTATGGTTTTACGACGAGGGTTCGGACGCATACGTGTGTTTACACACGTACGACTTTCGGACAGTTTTTACCAGTCGGCTTTGGTTTAAGCCAGTTACTGGTATCCGGTTATTGGATTTATACAGTCTAAAGTTTTTCCGTATTTTTGCGGAAAGGAGGGGCGTTCTCGTAATTGCGCGAGAAGCTTCTAGAAGGTGGTGACTAAGGAGGTTTAGGTGGCATATACAATGAATGTGATTAGTGAGTCATATGGATGATTCATCCATGTCATTAATGCTTCATAATTGCTTAATGACTCATGGATGTGAATCATCACTAGATATTATCAAGCATGGTTGTTAAATTCTTTTCTTTTCTTTTCTTGATAAAAAGAAATGCTTGATATATATTATGATAACTCATTATTCTCACTTCATTATTATTATCATCTTCTCTCTCCTCAAGCTCTCCCTCTTCAAACCCTAATCCTCCCCTCTCATGTGTTGAGTACAAGGATTAGCTAGACTACTTAAACCATAACCCTTACTCTATATCACCTAGTTTCTTTGATTAGCACTTAAAGAAGTTTAGTTGCCTCAAGTTTAGAGGCTAAGCTTGGAGTAAAGCTCTCGGGTGGATCGTCTACTACTTCGAGAAGGCCGAAGGAGGAGGAGGAGTTCGCAAAGACGAAGGACACGATTCGTTAGGTATAATCCCTAAACATAGTAGCATAGAAACTCTATGTTTGATGTTAGTTATCGTTTAGCTTCGATTCAAGCGGTTAGTCGATGTTTGTGCTTTAAACAAGTTAGTTTTTAAAATTTCCGCCTCCCCACAAGTACTGGGGTGTTGTACATCGACTTACAGTGGTATCAGAGCCTCGCTAAACAATAAATAACTTACTTGCAAATTTGTATGAATTTCGAACGAAAAAAACGAAACCGGAAAAACCCGAAATCACAAGTTTCTGTCGAATTTTAAATGAAGTCCAAAATTTTTTCAGGGATGTTCAGAAAGCTTGAAAAGACAGTAGAAGAACACCAAAGAAAATTGGGCCTTTGAATCATCTAAAGCGCCGCGGAACCGCCGCGGAACCGCCGCGGATCCCACCGATCCGCCGCGCTTCCGCCGCCGAGTTGACGATTCAGGAACCCAATTTTTCTGTGTTGCTTTGCTGTGATATTTGGTATTTTCTGGAAATTTTTAATTTTTGCTCAGGTTTCAGATTTACAGAGAAGTATTGGAGCAAAATTAAAAGTGTTTAATCGATCGAAATTATACAGTATTTGCTTGTTGGATTATATCTGTGTTTGTATAATGTGTACGTAAACCTCCCCTAACTGCTAGTAAGTCGGTTGGCAGGGGGTTGCACATTTCTGTAATGGATTTTATCTGTTTGTGCATATGAACTGTATTGGACTGTTGTGATGTATAGCCGGGGTTATGTGTTGGGTTATTATTTAATTCATTTGATGTAAATGTAATTTGTTGTAATATTATTTTGCGGGGCACATCCAGGTTGCGGTTGTAGCCACCGTTGTATTATTTCATTTTACTGTTTTTGCTCCTAGGACATACCCAAGGTGGGGTGCACAAACTGCCGGGCGGGTAGTTTGCCGCACCCGTAGGGGTCTTGGGTGGGGTAATGGCTATTCATCACAACTGTGTAATCCGTATTTTGTTGCAGGCTCAAAACAAACACGGATTGCTTGCAAATCCAATTAAGTTCATCTGTGATCTAGAATGAATATCATTGCGTCAGACGAATGTAAAATAGCTATATATATGATAGCTATTTTAGACGTCACTTATGTTTTACACCCGCGCTAGCCCAGTCCCCGCTCTGTCGTTAGTTAAGTAACCTAACGGGTAATGACGGGACCCAGTGGCGAATGCGGATGGCATAAGAGGACGTCATATTTTCGTTGTTTTCTGCAATGATAGGTTAATGATGGGACGCATTATCTATAATGCAAAGAAAATAAACCAAAGTTTTAATCGTTGGAACAATTTAAAAGAAACCACTCGGTTAATTTTAAAACAGATATTTTTAAAAATGCGGAGCTTTAACCACTCCTTTTAAAAGCTATCAGGTTCCTTCGGTTATATCAAGTTCACTACGTTCACGGTTTCGCCAAAACCATTCGTAGCCCTCCGTCATTTCAACTGGGTATTCAGTAGTATTCAAGCTATGTATTTTGACTTAACGCCAAGGCATAGTGTTTGGTAGCTATTGGATATTCATTTGTTGCATAGATAGATGAGTTAGTTTGGGACAGTCGTATTATCATTTTGGCCGAACGTCAAGGATATATACGGATGGGTTCAAATTGACAAGATAATGATGGGTAGAACTTAACATGTGACTTATGACATTTTGACCTAATGCCAAGGTCATAAGAGCATGAGGCAAAAATGAATATCGGGAATTTCTAAAGAAACTGAAATTTGCAAAGAGATGCATACCATTTGGAGTTTGATGAATGTTGGTAGCATTCCTTCAACTTTATCATACGATGATATTTGGATCCCGATCCTATTGTGAGTATATGCTACTTATCAGGATATTCGTCACTTAACGATCAATGCTATAAACCAAGTAGGTGTCCAGAAAAGTGTCAGCGGGGTTACGCCCCCAGAGAAAAGAGGTTCTTTAATTAAGGAACTTCGCGAAAGCGTTGGAAAACCTCCCTCGAAGTATCGACACTAGCCTGGCTGAACGGTTAAGCAAGTATTGTACGGTGAGAATAGTCCTGGCTAATTCTTCTTTTATGGTTTGAGGAAGGATTCGAGAAACAGTGGGAGATATCCAGTTTAGATAAACTAAAAACCACTCTAAACTTGCAAGAGCATCATGCTAAAGAGTTTTCTTCTCTCTCTCTTAATTGCAGCGACCCTGAAAATGACTGGACTTAAGTTACTTTTAGAGAAAAATATACTGACAGGGCCAAACTATAAAGATTGGCTGCGGAATGTCAAAATGGCTTTGACCTATGACAAATTGGGGTACGTCCTCACCGCTACGGCACCTGCTGTCCCTGGTCCCAAATCCAGCAATGCGGATAAGGAAATCCGTAAAACCTGGGATTTTGATTGCGCGAAAGCCAAGTGCATCGTGCTTGCCTCGATGGACAATGAACATCAGAGGAGGCACGAGGATATGGAACTAGATTCCATGTTTCTCCATACAAAGAAACTTTATGGAGAGCAATCTCGTATAGCAAGATACTAGACCTCAAAGAACTTGTTTCGAGCGAGGTTGGCTGTCGGGTCATCGGTAAGAGAACATGTCCTAAAGATGATCGGCTATATAGAAGAGCTCGCAAACCTTGGGACGACTTTGGATAATGAGCTCTATACAGACCTTATTCTCCAGTCCCTTCCTTCCACCTACGCCCCGTTTATCCTGAACTTCAACATTCAAAGAAAAGAAGTTGAACTTCCGGAACTCCTGAACATGTTAAGGAGTGCAGAGGGCACTTGCAGAAAGCAAGGGAAACACCCGCTATGTTTGTTGGCGGTGCATCTTCTTCCGGGTCCAAGGCTAGGGCCAAAGGAAGGAAGAAGAAGGCCGTCCCCAGACCTAGAGGAGGTGTTAGTAAGGTGGGAGGGAAGGGAAAGAAAAAGTTGCCGGTACCAGTAGTGGCCCAGGATGAGTGCTTCCATTGTCACAGGAAAGGGCACTGGAAGAAGGATTGCAAGGCGTGGAACGCCAAGAACCAAGGACCAAAGCAAGCTGTGGCTTCGACTTCAGGTGTGTTTGTAATTGAGAATTTTCTGTCGATCAACTCTACTTCCTGGGTATTGGATACCGGATCAGGATCTCATATTTGCAATTCATTGCAGGCACTGAGAAACCGTAGAGTGCTGAAGGAAGGTGATATAACCTTAAAGGTTGCTAACGGAGCTAGCGTGGGAGCTGCGTCCGTCGGGGATTATCACCTAGGATTGACGAGTGGACACATTTTGGTTTTACATAACTGTTTTTTTGTACCGAGCTTAACGTGTAATATCATATCAGTTTCCTTGTTATCAAATAAAGGTTATGATTTCACGTTTGTAAGAGATGTTGTTAACATCCACCTTAATCATGGTTTGATTGGGTCAGGTACACTAAATAACGGTATATATGTTTTAAACCAACTCCAAATTTTCAATGTCCAGAACACACTAAAAAGAAAGTCTCCAGATTTAAATAAAGCTTTCTTATGGCATTGTAGACTGGGTCACATCAATGAGAGAAGGTTGACTAAGTTGCATAGAGAAGGATATTTGGAATCGTTCGAATATCAAACTTATGACACTTGTCAATCTTGTCTCAAAGGAAAGATGACAAAGACTCCATTTACTGGACAAGGAGTAAGAGCGAGCGAGCTCTTAGGACTCATACACAGCGATGTATGTGGTCCAATGTCTACACATGTAAGAGGTGGATTTTCCTATTTCATTACTTTCACGGATGATTACTCAAGATACGGATTTATTTATCTGATGAAACATAAATCCGAGGCTTTTGAGAAATTCCAAGAGTATAAGAATGAAGTAGAAAACCAAACCGGCAAAAGTATCAAGACACTTAGATCTGATCGAGGTGGTGAATACTTGAGTGCCGAGTTCCTAGGTTACCTAAAAGAGAAAGGAATTCTCTCTCAGCTTACTCCTCCATACACTCCACAGCATAACGGTGTATCGGAGAGACGGAATCGAACCCTATTAGATATGGTACGATCCATGATGAGTAATGCTGAGTTACTGCGATCTTTCTAGGGTTATGCGCTAGAATCAGCGGTATATCTTTTGAACATGGTACCTACCAAGACTGTGCCTACCACTCCATATCAGATGTGGAGCGGAAAGAAACCCCATCTACAGTATATAAAAATTTGGAGATGTCCAGCTTTTGTTAAAAAGCAGCAAGTGGATAAGCTCGAGGCACGATCAGTAAAGTGTAAGTTTGTGGGATATCCAAAGCACTCCAGGGGATATCTATTCTATTACGCAGAGGAACAAAAGGTATTTGTTTCTCGTAATGCCCATTTTCTAGAACATCAGTTTTTAGAAAAGGAATCAAGTGGGAGCGAAATAGAACTGGAAGAAATTCCAGAAGCACAAACTAATACAGAAAGTTTGGTAGAACCGGTAGTTCAAGAAGAACAGGACATTCCCGCACCCCTCCGCAGGAGTAGTAGGCCGTCTCATCCGCCTGAGAGATACTACGGTTTTCTCATAGATGGGGATAGAGAGGATTGCATCATAGATGATGATGAACCTACTGACTTCCAGCAGGCCATCCAGAGCGGCGACTCGGTACGATGGCTAGATGCAATGCGGACCGAAATGGAGTCCATGTACACCAACAAAGTATGGACTTTGGACTTTGCTCCAGATGGGGTAAAACCCATAGGATGCAAATGGATCTTCAAGAAAAAGATTGGTGTAGATGGACAGGTGGAAACCTATAAGGCTAGACTTGTTGCAAAGGGTTTTCGTCAAAGACCTGGTTTGGACTATGACGAAACTTTTTCTCCAGTGGCTATGCTCAAATCCATTCGGGTCCTTCTTGCTATTGCTGCCTTCCATGATTATGAAATCTGGCAGATGGACGTAAAGATGGCTTTTCTGAATGGAAATTTAGAAGAGTGCGTCTATATGGATCAGCCAGAGGGTATCAATCAGAGTGGGAGCAGCGGGAAAGTATGCAAGCTGCTCAAGTCCATTTATGGACTAAAGCAAGCATCGCGGAGTTGGAACATCTGTTTTGATGAGACAGTCAAAGAATATGACTCTGTCAAAAATCCAGATGAACCGTGCATATATAGTAAAGTTGTAGCCAGAAGTGTTGTATTCCTCGTCTTGTACGTGGATGACATTCTATTAATAGGAAATGACATTCCTATGCTACAATCTGTCAAAGGATTCTTGTCACACAGGTTCTCCATGAAAGACCTGGGTGATGCCTCTTAGATTCTGGGGATCCGGATCTATTGTGATAGATCCAAGAGGATGTTGGGACTTTCGCAGTCCAGGTATATCGACACTGTACTGAAAATATTCAGTATGGAAGATTCTAAGCGCGGTAATCTACCGGCTTGTCACGGAATCACCCTCTCCAAAGAGATGTCTCCCAAGACTGATTTGGAAAGGGAACGCATGTCTATTATACCCTACGCTTCTGCGGTAGGCTCTATAATGTATGCGATGTTGTGCACCAGACCAGATGTAGCTTACGCACTTACAGTGGTAAGCCGGTATCAATCAGACCCAGGGGAGATGCACTGGAGAGCAGTAAAGAACATTCTCAAGTACCTGAGAAGGACTAAGGAGATGTTCTTGGTTTACGGCGGAAAAGACCTCAGGTTGGAGGCCTTTGTTGATTCCGGCTTCCAGAGTGATAAGGACGATTCCAAGTCCATGTCAGGTTATGTCTTTACCCTCAATGGAGGGGCGGTGTGCTGGAAGAGCTCCAAGCAGGACACCGTTGCTGACTCGACGATGGAAGCGGAGTATATAGCTACTTGCGATGCTGCAAAAGAAGCAGTCTGGATGAAGAAGTTCCTAACAGAACTTCAGGTGGTTCCTGCCATAGTTGATCCAATACCTCTGTATTGCGACAACAACGGAGCTATAGCTTTAGCGAAGCAACCAAGGTCCCATCAGAAGTCCAGACACATCTTAAGGCGGTATCACCTGATCAGGGAGATCATTGATCGTCAGGAGATCGAGGTTCAGAGAGTTTCTTCTGAAGAGAACATTGCTGATCCATTCATGAAGGCCCTACCTCAGATTCAGTTCGAGAGGCTACTCGAGATCATCGGTCTTCGATATGCCAGTACATGGCCCTAGTGCAAGTGGGAGATTGTTAGTGTATATGCCCTAGGGGCCATTATTGTATCATACTAGTTTGTATATTACTTAATGGAAGCTTGGGATATTCACATGTATATATAACAGTCTTGCTAAACATGGAAGTATGCTACTTGGTTTTTCTATCTTAATATGTGAGTTTACGTATTGATAGAGCTCTTAGGATCTTGCTTGACTACCAGCGTTATGATGGCAGTCACACTAGTGGGGGCTGGGTAGTCTACAAGCACATCCTTATTCAGGTCCCTAGTCGTTGGATTATCGAGACAGAGCATCGATACTCTGGAGTAGACTAGTGTGTACGCTTCTCATCCCAGTTGGGGAGATGGTATGTCCCACAGCCGTCAGTACGTCGTACTGGAGATAGTATGCAGGTGCTCGTTAGGTTACGGGTACACCGGACAGGACTCACAGGGAACTGTTGGTTGGTTTTATACCAGTCGTCAGTGAACAGTTCCCAGGTGACATGAGTACAGCATAGTCCGCAGACTTGACACTGCTACTTCGCCTCGAGTGTGTCCCACTGTTCTTAGATTGCTACCCTACCACGGCTCAAAGGAGTCGTGCAAACAGGTAGCAGTTGGGTGCAGTCCCGAGCACTTGGAGTCAGTGGCGGTTAGACAGGATTCGTCTCTCCCGGTATTGGGAGTTGATATCGCGCTGTGTCAGAGAGCCATTACGCAAAGTCCCTGGCCAGGGCAAGCGAGATTTGCTGGAAGGTTCCAGTAGTTTCTCAGGGTGTAATGGGCTTCCCTCCGACACGACTTATACCGCTATTAGGGGACTGACGCTTGCCGCCCCCTAGGCCCGATATGCGATAGTCTTGGACGAACGGACCGGACTGTATGGAGATTGTCACATCAGACTCAGTAGGAGTTCGGATGGGTTTCCTCATCGGCCTTCTTATCGACATCTACCTGGGGACCGTTACGTACAGCTAGTGCCGCTTGCGGTCTGTGGTTAAACCCACTGCCAGCGTAGTAGTCGAGTCTCTAGAGTCCCACACAGAGAGTTTCCCTACTCCAGGTGAAACGATATAGAGGTCGTATGGTTTTACGACAAGGGTTCGGACGCATACGTGTGTTTACGCACGTACGACTTTCGGACAGTTTTTACCAGTCGGCTTTGGTTTAAGCCAGTTACTGGTATCCGGTTATTGGATTTATACAGTCTAAAGTTTTTCCGTATTTTTGCGGAAAGGAGGGGCGTTCTCGTAATTGCGCGAGAAGCTTTTAGAAGGTGGTGACTAAGGAGGTTTAGGTGGCATATACAATGAATGTGATTAGTGAGTCATATGGATGATTCATCCATGTCATTAATACTTCATAATTGCTTAATGACTCATGGATGTGAATCATCACTAGATATTATCAAGCATGGTTGTTAAATTCTTTTCTTTTCTTTTCTTGATAAAAAGAAATGCTTGATATATATTATGATAACTCATTATTCTCACTTCATTATTATTATTATCATCTTCTCTCTCCTCAAGCTCTCCCTCTTCAAACCCTAATCCTCCCCTCTCATGTGTTGAGTACAAGGATTAGCTATACTACTTAAACCATAACCCTTACTCTATATCACCTAGCTTCTTTGATTAGCACTTAAAGAAGTTTAGTTGCCTCAAGTTTAGAGGCTAAGCTTGGAGTAAAGCTCTCGGGTGGATCGTCTACTACTTCGAGAAGGCCGAAGGAGGAGGAGGAGTTCGCAAAGACGAAGGACACGATTCGTTAGGTATAATCCCTAAACATAGTAGCATAGAAACTCTATGTTTGATGTTAGTTATCGTTTAGCTTCGATTCAAGCGGTTAGTCGATGTTTGTGCTTTAAACAAGTTCGTTTTTAAAATTTCCGCCTCCCCACAAGTACTGGGGTGTTGTACATCGACTTACAGATGTAACCCAGGTACGGTCACAGGGTCGCTGCAATTAAGAGAGAGAGAAGAAAAACACTCAGCATGATGCTCTTGCAAGTTTAGATTGGTTTTTAATTTATCTAAACAGGATGGCTCCCACTGTCTCTTGAATCCCTCCTCAAACCATAAAGGAAGAATTTGTCAGGATCAATCTCACCGTACAATACTTGCTTAACCGTTCAGCTAGGCCAGTGTTGGTACTTCGAGGGAGGTTTTCGAATGCTTTCGCGAAGTTCCTTAATTAAGTAACCTCTTTTCCCTGTGGGCGTAGCCCCGCTAACACCTTTCTAGACACCTACTTGGTTTATAACATTGATCGTTAAGTGAGAAAGTTCCCGAGGAGTAGCATATACTCACAGTAGGATCGGGATCCAAATATCATCGCGTGACAAAACTGAAGGAATCCTACCAGAATCATCACTTTCCAAATGGTATGCAACACTAGCAAGTTTCAGTACTTTTGAAACTCCCGATGTGGATTTTTTCCCCATGCTCTTATGACCTTGACGAAGGTCAACAAATCATAAGTTACATGTCAAGTTCTACCCGTCATTGTCCAGGTTAATTTGAACCCACCCGTACATATCCTTGACGAAGGTCAACAAGGTAATACGACTGTCCCAAACCAACGCATCTATCTATGCTACATATGAATACCCAACAGCTACCAATCACTATGCCTTGACGAAGGTCAACAAATATAGCTTGAATACTATTGAATATTCATACGAAATGACGGAGGGCTACGAATGGTTTTGGCGAAACCGTGAACGTAGTGAACTTGATATAATCGATGGAACTAGATAGCTTTTAAAAGGAGTGGTTCAAGCTCCGCGTTTAAAAAGCTGTTTTTTGAAAAGAACCGTGTGGTTTTAAAAGTGTTCCAACGACTTTTACTTGGTTTATTTTTCTTGCATTAGTTCTTTTAATGCATCCCATCATTTAATCCTACCATTGCAGAAAACAACCAAAATATGACGTACGCTTATGCCATTCGCATTCTCCACGGGGCCCCGTCATCACCCGTTACGTTACTTAACTAACGACAGAGTGGGGGCTGGGCTAGCGCGGCTGAAAAACATAAGCAACGCCTAAATAGATATCATATATAGATATATAGCAATGATAGCCAATCCAGATTACAGATGAACACTTTGGATATACTAGGAATCCGCGATTCGTTCGAGCCTGCAACGAAAAGCGGATTACACGGTCGCGATGAATAGCCAAACCCCACCCTAGACCCCTACGGGTGCGGCAAACTACCCGCCAAGTACCCGAAGCGAAGCAACCTCCCTCAACACCGTGAGTAGGCCACTCGGCACTTTGAGATACCTGGTAGTTTGTACACCCCACCTTGGGTCTATCCTAGGAGCAAAAACAGTAAAAAGAAATTATACAATGACGGCTACAACCCCGATCCGGTTGTGCGGCCATACAAATAATATTACATCAATTTACAAATTTTACAATGAATGAAGGAAAAAGAAACTCTCATCTCACATCCATTCCCGGCTATTCATCCGCGACAATCCACCGAGTTCATATACACAAACCATCAACATTACAGATCACAGATATGTATAACCCCCACTAATCGACTTATAGCGATTAGTAGACGTTCAATACATATTTCACATCACAGATAATATCCATTAGCCAAAGTCTACGGAATATCGATGAAAATACGGATTTTTAACCATCCCAAAAGTCAATTTGCTCTCTGGAAAATCTGGGTAGAAAAAACATGTCTTAAAAATCCCAAAATAGCCAAACTAAAACACTGCACAAAACCCGATCCACTGCCGAGTTAAATCGGCCGCGGAACCGCGGCAATAAGCATGTTATTGCCGCGGAACCGCGGCGGTTTAATCGAATCACTGGATCATTTTTCTGAAGTGGTTTTACAAAACCCTGAGACGATTTTTCATATATTTTAAATCACTTTTTGAGCAGTATGAAAATCGACAGAAACTTGAGGTTTTGCGGACGTGTTTTGCGACTTTTTTCCGATCGATATTCTAAACACTTTGCTAACTTACTAGTTTATGTTTAGCTAGGCTTTGATACCACTGTAAGTCCACGTTGCTCATCCCGGATCTTACGGGGAGTCGGAAACGACGAAAAACAATGATTTAGCGCAAGGCAACATGGACTTAAAGCACAGATCTTTGCTAAACTAGTAACCAGTAAACTACTAGAGGCTTTAACTACTATGCTGTAGAAAGTATACCTCACGAAACCGGTCCTTCGGGTCTTCATTCCGCTGTCCCGCTCGTCCATCTAAGCTCCAAGTGTCGATCCGGACCTTGGGCACCTCCGCGGCCTTCTTGAGTCGAAGACGATCCACCCGAGAGTTGTACACCGAGCTCCACCTCTAGCCGAGGCAACTAGGGCGACGAGATCGCTAATCTAGAAGCCCTAGGTTGTGTAGAAGTGATGTATGGATGTGTTTGTCTTTGTGGGACTTTTTTCTCTCAACACATGAGATCAAAAGATAGAATCAAGAGGAGGAAGAAGGAGGAGAACTTAGCAACCATGAGAGCTCATTTTCTTTTGTTTTCGTGAGAAAGAGCAAGAGAGAGAAATGAGAATGAATTATGAGCTAAAGAAAATGAACCATGGTTCAATAATGCAAAAACATTATCATTACTAATCCCATCAAGATAAAGTTGATGGCTACATTGAAATGACCATTTTCATAATCAAAAGAAAAAGAAAATCAAAAGAAGAGTGTAGATCTCTCATGAAGGTCAATGGTCAACCCCGGTCAACCGGTCAACAAAGTCAAGAGAGGTCATGGTGGTCAAATGGTCAATGCAATTAGCCATCATAAAATTATCACTAAAAGGATTAGTAAACGATGTCTCCGACTCATAATGGTTTTGATCGAACAAATTGCCAAAACCCTAATGAGCCTGCCACATAATGGTTTTGGCCGAACCAACTGCCAAAACCCTAATGAGGCACCTCCTCCTTCATCACTCTTCAAAACTGTGCATACACACCCGCATCCGCATTCCGTAGAATGCGAATGCACTGAAGACAAAATAAATCCATCCGTGCAATATTAGGATCCGGCTTAAACCAAATCCCACTAGTATTGCCTGCCCGAACAACATACGCACACAAGTGTATGCAAGTGATCGCAGCCCTGCCGTAAAACCATACGGGCTCTACACGTTTCGTTCAGTGCAGGGAAACTCTCTGTGTAGGACTCTAAAGACTCGACACTACGCTGGCAGTGGATTTAACCACAGACCGCAAGCGGCGCTAGCTGTACGTAACGGTCCCCAGGTAGATGTCGATAAGAAGGCCGATGAGGTAAACCCATCCGAACTCCTACTGAACCTGTATGTGGGACAATCTCCGTACAGTCCGGTCTGTTCGTCTGATACATCGCATGGCGGGCCTAGGGGGTGGCGAATGTCAGTCCCCTAATAGCGGTACAAGTCGTGTCGGAGTGTAGCCCAAAACACCCTGAGATAACACTGGAAACCTATAAGTATATCTCGCTTGCCCTGGCCAGGGACTACTCGTGTAATGGCTCTCCTAGACACAGCGCGATGTCAACCCCCAATACCGGGAGAGACGAATCCTGTCTAACCGTCACTACCTCCAAGTGCTTCGGGACTGCACCCAACTACTACCTGTTTGCAAGACTCCTTTGAGCCGTGGTAGGGTAGTAATCTAAGTACAGTGGGAACACACTCGAGGCGAAGTGACAGTGTTAAGTCAGCAGACTAAGCTGTACTCATGTCATATGGGAACTGATAACTGATGATAGGTATAATACCATCCATCAGTTCCCGACGAGTCCTGTCCAGTGTACTCGTAACCTAACGAGCACCCGCATACTATCTCCAGTACGATGTACTGATGGCTGTGGGACAGACCACCTCCCGTGCTGGGATGAGAAGCGTATACGCTAGTCTACTCTGGAGTATCGATGCCCTGTTTCGATAGTCCTACGACTAGGGACCTGTATAAGGATGTGCTTATAGATTACCCAGCCCCCACAAGTATGACTGCCATCACAACGCTGGTAATCAAGCAAAGATCCTAGGGGCTCTACTAATATGTATAAGCGATATGCTAAAAGAAACACATGCACATATTGAAGTAGAAACAAACCAAGTAGCATACTACCATTTTGAGCAAGATTGTCTATACAACTGTGAATATCCCAAGCTTCCATTAAGTAATATACAATCTAGTATGATACAGTAATGGACTCTAGGGCATATACACTAACAGGGAATGAAGAAAACCAATTAGCCTAAGTAGGGTGTACAGAAGGTAATAATTAAAGACAAAATAAAAGGATTAGAAAGAGGGCAAAGTAAATTGCGACTGTTATCATTCACGACCAAACCGCGTACTTCATCGCCACTCCTTTTTCACCTTTAATGGAATAAGGTATTATTCAGTTGTCTTTTATCATCACCTTCACTCAAGATACGAGTACTCCTAGGTTGAGGAGGGTACACCTATTATGCTTACTGGATAGTCTTCTTCCAAACCATAGGCTGGTGCCGAACGGTTGGCAAGGAAGAAAACCATTTAGCCTAACGATGGTGTACAGAAGGTAACGACTAAAAACAAATAAAGGGATTTGGAGAGATGGCAAAGAAATATACGGTTATAGTCATGAATTGATTTATGGAAGAGGCATTATTAGGAATACCAGGATACCCCTATGAAACATTTTAATGTTTCAGTGCATTGTTAAAGGAAAACAGTTTTCCCAATTACATACTTACTCCAGGGTATGTATTTACCAGGTTTCATTCTCATATCTGTACGGTTATACAGATGATGAGTGGGAGTAAGTTATTGGGAATTGGGTGATCATCCTCATTATATCGGAATTCGTTGTAATTGGTGATATTTGAGGAAATCGTCTGGGTACAGTTTTCAACCTACGATGCACAGGTTTTGAGTTATTCAACTCAGCGGACTTATACAGAGTATTGTATATTGTCCAGTGTTCGTCAGGACAAAGGGGTAGGTTCTCGTACTATGTTCTATTTACTTGTGACTTCTCTAGTTTTTAGACAAGTATTTCATAGAAATACAATGTCTAAGTTTTGAGAAGTTGTGGTTATAAGAATAAAGTAGAGAACCAGGTGTCGCAAGTATCGGGATTCTTCAAAGAGATTGAAGATGTAGATTCTTGTGACAGGTATTCAGATGATAGTAATGGTTTTGAGAAACTTGTTTCTCTTTCAGGTTACTCATAATTGGATGGATTCCTAAGTTGAGTAATGCTAATTAGCCTTTTTCCATTAAGTTGATATGCACTGGAGACAGCTGCATGTTTTGAATCTGGTTCCAATTAAATTAGTGCCTCTATTCCTATATTATATATAGAATGGTTCATATCTTAACGATGTTAAGATACGGGGAGTTGTCCGGCTTATGCTTAAAACCAGACTCTGGATAACTCTGGGCACGTTTTTGTAATGGCAGTTTGTGGGTTGACCCGGGCTTAGTCGAGGGTTAATTTTCTACCATCTGGAAGATCAATAGTGATATTGTTCTTGACTTGCCACAGTTTTAGTAAAATGGATTTTTTCAGAAAACAGAAGTGGGAGTATGGTAGAACTGGAAAGTGATTCCTGAACCGCAAACGATTACGGAAAATTTAATAGGACCTATATATTCAATCAGGTTTGACATTCCATTAGCCACTCCGCATATATGGTGGGTAACCTCAGACACCCGAGAGGTACTCCGGTAGCCTCAAGGACGGTGACAGGGAGGTTCTTGTTTACCCAGACTTGACACTACCGTTGTTCCAGGCTATGAGACCCGGCAGAAGAACAAGTATAGCGTCATTCTAAACTAGTTTTAGAAGTATACGTATATATTATTCTGCCAGAGGGTTGTCGTAGTCAGTGGGAGCAGCGGAAGCATAGTGGGAAAGTAGCTTATCTCTATTTATAGGCTTAAGCAAATATAGCGGAGATTAGATCATCTAATTTTGATGAGACAGTCATGGATTTGACTTCATCAGAATAGGGGATGGATCTGTTGAGAAGGTAGTAGGGTGTGATGTCTGGGTATTTGGATGACATACACAGAGTAAGAAGTAAAATTCCTATACTACGATCGGTTGTACTGTGGTAGTCACACAGTTGTTTCTCCACAAAGGATATGGATATAATATCAAACATTTTGGTTACTAGATCTATGGTTTTAGATCTGTATTTGGATAGTTTCCTAATATGGGTATTTTGACAGTATTCTAATGGTATTTTAGAATAGATGACTCCTGGCATGGTAGTGTACCTGCAGGTGATGGATTCACCCTCTCTAAAGGTGTCTTAGAGACTAAAGGAGAGAGGGATGTGCATGATTGGCAGATCACTTGCTCAGGCAATTGAGTCAATCATGAGATGTCAAGTACCACACCAGATGTTGTTTTTTGCACTAGATGCGATAAGTTTATATTAATCCAATCGTGAAGAAACATAAGGAAGCAGTTTTAGAACATAAGTGCTTGTTCTATGGATTTAATGACGGCAGCCTCCTTCGGGAGACGGTTATCATTCCAGGCTTCAAAGGCGACATGGATGACAGAGTGATTGTCAGAGTTATAGTTTTCCCTCTGACGAGGGAGTCCCTCTGACGAGGGAGTCCCTCTGACGAGGGACAGTATTATGGACATGTGGTCCACGAGGATACTTTGGGAGGTATGGTGTTGGATACTGATTAGGTTCAGTTATTGATACAGTCTAAGAAGTTTGGATTTGGAGTTCATTAATGAACTAGGTCTCATCAAATATCCAGACATATTCTAAGACAGGTATTACTCAATTCGGGAGATGGCTTTCTCTGCGAACTTGAGATTAAGAGAGACATAGAAAGAAACATCAGGGCGGATCCACTCACTGAGGCTATTTCTCGAACACAAGAGTTTTACAAACTAGCTTTGTGAAACTTATTAGTAGAGGAGTTGGATGTTCGGTATCACACGGGCTGTGAGTATGCGACATCGCAATAATTAGCCTTGAGTGCAAGTGGGAGACTGTTGGAGATAGTGACCTCAAAGTCAATTATTGGATTGCAGGTACGTGATTGCAATGATTGAGGCAGGACCTATACCGGTATAACAGTCTTGCTCGAGATGATAGTATGCTATCTGGTTTGACTTTATCATCGTATACATACTTTAGTTCACTATTGCATGATGATAGAGCCCATAGGATTCTTGCTTGACTACCAGCAGTATGATGGCGATCATATATGTGGGAGCTGGGGTCTGTAAGCACATCCTTAAAGTGTCCCTAGTCGTGGGAGTTTCGAGACAGGGCATCGATACTCTAGAGTAGACTAGTGTATACAGTCGAGACCCCGACGAGGGGCGGTGGCCGGTCTCATAAGCCACTGGTGTCAGTAGGATCACCTAAGATGTATACATGTGCTCATTGGGTTATGAGTACACCGGACAGGACTCGCCGGGAACATGCTAGTTAGTATTATACATATCGTCAGATAGTAGTTCCCTGGTGACATGTGTATAGGTTAGTTCATCGACCTGAGGTCGTCATTTGTCTCGTGTGAGTTCCCACTGTGCTTTGATTTCTACCCTACCATGGCTTAAAGGAGTCGTGCAAACAGGTCTTTTTTAGGTACAGTCCCGAGCCACATGGAGGCAAGTGAGCGGATCGGCAGGGGATTCGTCTCTCCCGGTATTGGGGGTGAGATCGCGCTGTGTCTAGGAGAGCCATTACATAAAACCCTCGGCCGAGGCAGGAGATTTACTGGTAGGTACTCCAGTAGTATCTCAGGGTGTTCTGGGCCACTTTCTGACCCGACTTATACTGCTATTGGGGGTCTGACATTACCAGCCCCTAGGCCGATATGCGATACTCATAGACGAACGGACCGGACTGTATGTATATTGTCACTGTTAGGCTTAGTAGGGTTTATAGATGAGTTCGCTCGTCAGCTTCCCTTCCAATCAATACATAGGCATACGTTACGTACAGCTCGTACCTCTGACGTGCTAGAGGTTGCACCGGTGCCAGTGTGTTGATGAGTCATTAGAGTCCCCCATAGACACTTTCCCAAGTTCGGACGAAACGTTGTAGAGGCCGTATGGTTTTATCGCAAGGTTCGGAAAATGCACGTGCGTTTTCGAACGTGTCATTTTTCGGGCAGATAATACTGGTAGGCTTTGGTTTAAGCCGGAACCCAGTATTATACTGTGTAGATATAATATCTTTGTCTCAGCTGTATTTGTATTCGGTCGTAATACAAATGCGGGTATGTTTATACAATTACGGGGTTATCCAGAAATTCGTTTCAGGATCACTTTTGGAAGTTGCCAGTTTTCAGTTTTCTATCAGCCATATTTAACATTCGGTTAAATGCGGATTTATCTTTTCTTGAGATCAGTGTGGAAGCTTCAAGATGGTGACTAGGATGGTGACTAGGATGGTGAGGTGGCTTAGTGCATTAATGGAGCATTTATGTGTTGATGACTATGTGTTATGAATCATTGTTTCTTTAAATGAGTTCATACTAGGTGTTAGATGACACATTCTCTTCATTAATGCTATGGTCACTCTCCCCTATCCTACACTCACCCCCCTCACCATATATGGCCGGCCCCACCCCTCTTGTGAGGTTATGGTTGCTTGAGAGAGAAAAAGATTAAGGATTTTGGTTCATGGAAATTAGTATACTTCATTTCTCATTTCATATCGATCCAAAATGCAACTTCATTAACCGTTCGTCCATAGCCTTAGACGTAACGATGCAAAGTGTTCTACTCATTCTTTACAATATCTTGGTCGTCTCTTTTAGCAAACTTGACGATTGAGTTGCCTCGATTCGGAGGCGGGAGCCCGTTTAAAGATCCGTCGACGTGGTGCCACCTGGACGAGAAGACTGGAGATTCAGGAGATTGGAGCAGCCGCAACAAAGCGTGGGATGATGGTTGAAGACCGAAGGACTCGGATCATTCGGTATAACGTTTCTACCCACTTTGTAGCATGTTAGTTTAGCTTTAATGGAAGATCCGGGTTATAGTACGCGATAGCACCGATTGTAAAAGTTTTTGTTCTGCATTTGGCGTCTGTTAGACGGCCGGGGCGCTACCATGGACTTACAGTGACTACATTATCCACACTAGTATGATCTGCATCATAGTCCTGGTAGTCAAGTACTCATCCTAAGGGCTTTATCAACATGTAACATAGAGACAATCAAAGTACATGTTAAGATAAAGAGTAACCAGATAGCATACTATCATGTCGAGCAAGAAAGTCCTCCCTGTATATGTCCAAGCATCCACTACAATATACAACGTATGTACAGTAATGGCCTCTAGGGCATACATATAACTAACAATCTCCCACTTGCACTAGGGCCATCTGTTGTGGTATCACATACCCAACATACAGCTGTGGTTGAAGTATCTCATACTCAACCATCCCATAAAAGTCTCTACTGGGAAATATGCCTTTGTGAGTGGATCCGCGCTGTTGTCTTCTGTGTCTACTCTCCTAACCTCGATCTACCTGGAGATCAACCATCTCCATGATCAGGCGATACTGCCTAAGAATATGTCTGGATCTCTGATGGGACGGGGGTTCCTTGGCAAAAGCCAAAACTCCATTGTCATACAATGGCAGGAACGAAGTTCATCTCATAAACTTATATATATCCAGACTGCCTCTTTGGTAGCATCCTTGGTAACGATGTATCTTGCCTATAATCGTCTAGTAAGTCACGGTATCTAGCTTGGAACTCTTCGAACATATCGTCCCTCCACCGAGGGTAAAGACAATGCCCGTGACTGACATTTAGTCGTCCTTATCACCCTGGAACCTTTCCTGTGATTCTCCCAGGATCAGATTGATACCATCTCACTACAACTAGTGAGAATCCTAACATACAATTAGATCTATCTCATAAATCCATAACTCAGGATTTAGGAGGTATCACCTTGATCCTATATGGAGAATCTTTGTGATGAGAGGAGATTGACCGAGCGTAGCATAGGAAACTCCTTCCCTATCAAGAGTATGTCATCCACGTACTCTACGTAGATCACCACCATACTCTCTTCTAGCTTTTTGTATATACAAGGTTCATCTACCATTTTGATGAAGTCAAACTCTTTGACTACCACATCAAAACAGACGTTCCAACTCCGCGATGCCTGAATTATCACATAAAACAACTTGCACTCGTTTCCGCTTCTCCCACTGTCTATGAAGCCCTCTGGCTGTGTACTTATAGACGCTCTCTTCCAAATCATCATTTAGAAAAGCAGTCATGACACCCAACCGCCAGATATCGTAGTCATGGTATGTAGCAGTGGCAAGTAGGATCTGGATGGACTTAAGCATAACTTTGAAAGTCTTAACTTTTCCATGTACACCAAGTAATCTTCTCAAGATATACTTGCTCCTGATGGGAATTTAACCCTTCAGATAAAGCAACCAAAGTCCATACTTTGTTGGTGTATAAGGATTCCATCTCAGATCGCTAAGCATTCAGCCATTCTCACAGAGTCCCCACTCCTGATGGCCTGCTTGAAACAAGTTGGGTCATCATCTCATGATGCAATCCTCGCTCCCACTGTCATAGAGAAACCGAAGTATCTCTCCGGTGGATGAGGAACCCTACTAGATCGGCGGAGAGGCTGAAGTTCGTTAGAAACTATTGAATCCTCCGGTTCTACCAAATCATCAGCTGCAGTTTGTATAGCTGGAACTCTTTCCAGTTCTACCTCATGACCACTAATTTTTTCACAAGAAATTCCCTTTCACAAAGGTAGCATGCTGAGAAACAAAACATCTTTTGTTCCTCAGTTTGGTAGAAGATATTCCCTTGCGAATGCTTGGGATATCTAACAAACTTCCACAGAACTGACCTTGCCTCGATCTTGTCTGGATTATGCTTTTAGACATAGGCCGGACAACCCCAAATCTTAACTTACTTAAGATATGGGCTCTACCCATACCATATCACATATGGAGTGGTAGGCAACTGATTTGATTGGAACCCTATTCAATAGGTATGCAGCTTCACAAGTGCATAACTCCCAAAAGAAAAATAGGAAACTCAGTAGTACTCATCATAGAGCGCACCATATCAAATAGGGTGTGATTTCTCCGTCCCGATACACCGACGTGATGTGGTGTATACGGAGGAGTAATGTTGAGAGAGAATCTCATTCTCCTTTAGAATAGTCTAGGAATTCCGTGCTTAAGTATTCTCCTCCTTGATCTCATCAAAGGACATAATACTTATACCCATTTTTGGTTCTCTACTTCTAACTTATATTCATTGAATTTCTCAAAAGTTCCAAACTTGTGTTTCAACAGGAACATTTGTCCGGATCTTGAGAGATAATTAGTGAATATAATGAAGTACAAAGAACCGGTCTTGGCATGTGTAGACAGGGGACCTTCATACATCAGCATGTATCAATCCCAAGAGATCACTAACTCTTTCTCTGTTTTTATTAAACGGAGCTGTGGTCATCTTATCTTTATGACATGACAGGCAAGTTTTACAAGATGTAAATCCAAACTAATTTAAATATGCATCTTTATGTAACTTCAGCTAGTCGGGTCGCATTGATATGTCCTAGTCTACAATGCCTCAAGAAGGATTCGTTCATTTCTGAACTCTTCCTCTTGTGTGTGTTCTGTATGTTAAGAACTGTGTTTTGATTTAGAACGTCTATGCTTTTAGATAACATGCCTGAACCGATCAACTCTTGATATAGGAAATGTTCAAAACATTATCCAACAATACAAAATTATATCCTTCTTTACTAATAAAAGAGACTGATATGATGTTGTATATCAGGTTCGGTATCTAATAACATTCGTTCAGAATCAATGTATTCTGATAATACATGGTGATAACTGCCAACAGACTTGGCTGCAACACTTGCATCATTTCCAACTCTTGAAACTTATCACCCATTCTCAGTTCTCTACCTTTCTATAGCCCATGTAACAAATTACATTTGCGGGATCTTGATCCTGGATCTCATACCCAGGACGTAAAGGATACTGAGAAACAGTTCTTGGTAACGAACACACCCGAAGAAGATGCATCAGCATGCACTTTCTTCGTTTTGGCGGCACGGGAATTCTGGTAATCCCCTATTTCCTGCTCTGTCTTATAACAATTATAAGTTGGAGCGGGATCAACGTTCCTTAGCGCAGTATAACAAGCGGGTTCGGTCAATACATCCGTATTGTTATCTTGATTAAGGCATGAAATAGTCGTAACAAGGAGAGAGAGAGAAGAAAACACTCAGCGTATGCTCTTGCAAGATTAGATTGATTATTAATATATCTAATCAGGATGTCTCCAACTGTTTTAGTCAAATCTTCCTTCAAACCCTAAAAGGAAAGACTAGCCGGGATTAATTATACTCTACAATTTTGTCAATCTTTCAGCCAGGCCAGTGCCGGTACTTTGAGGGAGGTTCCCCGTGCTTTCGCACTGGCCTAATTAAAGTAAACCTCGTTTTCCCAGGGGCGTAGCCCCGTTAACACCTTTCTAGACACCTACTTGATCGGCTGATTGTAATGTGTAAAACTCTCCCAGGAGTAACTCTTACTCGCAGCGGGTATCGGGATCCAACTATCTCATAGAAAGTATGCAATCTCATTGCAAATTTCAACTCTTGAAATTCCCAATAATATTTTACCCCTAGCGTCCTATGACCTTGACGCAGGCCAACAAACCTTAGTGCGCTAGTCAAGTTCAACCCATCATTTCCCGATTGAATTAAACCCACCCGCACGACCCTTGACGCAGGCCAACAAAGTCGCATGACTATCCTAACTCAATCGCATCGCATGCTTTAACAGATAAGCATAAATAGCTACCGAACACAACGCCTTGACCCAGGCCAACAAACGCAGCACGAATATTATGAAGTACTTATCTGAAATGACGGAGGGCTACGTCAAGTTTTTAAGAAAACCCTTTTGCGTAATGCACTTGATATCGTTGTAGAATCGAGTGATTTTAAATGGAATGTTTTTGAGGCATTTTCTAGTTTTGCTAAAGAGGTCACTCCCGGTGAAGGGATCTCGACTCTTTCCTCATCGAATAAGGTGCAGGATATTTCACAAATATCACGTTGCAAAGCAAAAACTTTAAAAACAATCAAAAGACAAACCGAGTTTGTAGCATCAGCTAATTTCGCTAAAGAGGCCACTCCCGGTGAAGGGATCTCGGCTCTTTCCTTATCGAATAAGGTGCTGGATGTTCTACAAGGAACACCGCTATGCAAAGCAAGAACTAGAGCTACCAGTTTTTAAACAAGTTTCTACAACATATTTAGGTTTCTTTTATTTCATTAATCTCATTAATGAAGTCCCATTTTATTATGCTTCACAAGCATCACATTGGAAACGAAATCTGCAATATAACATATATCTCATATATATAATATAAACATTCGTCTCAGGCAGTAATATGATCTCATCACAGAACTTTGCAGCAGAAGAACACATATGAAATATTGGATATACTAGGACGTCCGTGTTTTAATACGAGCCTGTATAAAACACGGATTCCACGGTCGCGATGAATAGCCAAACCGACATCCCTAGACCCCTACGAGAGCGGCAAGCAACACTTCCAATTCTAGGGTTAGGAGACCCGGTCTCGACTCCTCGAGATGGTCTCCCACTGGACCCTAGAACCCGGTTACTTGTGCTCCCCGCCTTGGATCTACCTAATGCGGAAAAGTAAATAATATACAATGGTGACATCATTCTCATCCCGGAAGTGCCCCAAAAAAATTAAATATTACATACAAATGAATTTTACATGAATAAAAATGAAAAACTCTCATCTCACACAAACCCCCGGCTATTCAAAACATGACGATCCAATATAACATATCACAGCAACACATAATATCACATATCATCAACGTAAGTAAATATGCGTATCCCAATTGTCGTTGATGTATAGCAATGAAACCGGCGATACACTACATACTATGCTTACGGCCACAGAAAAGAAAGTGTAAAACTACAACAGTTGGAATCCGCAACCTCCCTAGACATCACATGCCTAACCAAATGAATTCCTTAGACATTGCATGCCTAACAATTATAAACTCCGCATTTTAGTCTCGATCTCGAAAACACTTTTCAATATCAAGTTGGGCAATTCAACAAGATTCCTGACATCCTGATCGAATACTCGTCGCAAACTTTAGTAGACGGCCGCACCCCCGGATGCCGTCGACGAAGTGCACTAAGGCGGAACACCGCTGCCGCAAGCACCCGAACGGATGCTTTTGGCGACGGGGTTCTCCTACAGTCACTTGGTCGGGGCTATGGGGCGTAGCTATCTATTAAGTTTACCCGGCGAGTATCCGCGTACGCTACGTGATTGCGACGGACTTTTGATCACATCAAAATCCCGTGGCAACCGATCAAATGAGACTAAACTGCTAGATTTATAACATTCAAATTAGTTATCTCATAACTACTTATGGATTCCAAATATTGTATCACATTCCAGATAAATAAACAATGTTAAACTTTCCGATCGAATAAACAAACACCCAAGATTTCCCAAATAGCTCAACACTTGAGCGGAGTTCAAAAAATATCCATCACATGCCACAGTACCAATAGTCCAGCCGTAGAAGGGTCAAACCAACGTCTCACATATGGCAACGCCGTACTGCCCCAAACCCTAAGGTTTAGAGGCGGTTCAGATGGTCACATAATCGAGTTAAGGTTTGTGTTCTTCTAGAGGGTCCACCACGTTACTTGCATTATTTTCCGGAAGTTTCAAACTCGAGGAAAAATCCAACGCTTGAAAATTTTCCGGTAGGGGAAAAAGTGAGTTATTGATATCCGTTCGAACTTTTTAACATGTTCTAAATTATCCGGAAAAAACTTAAACGAAGCTAAACTTTCTGATCGAATCAATGAATACAAAAGATCTCCATAAAACTCAACACTTGAGTAGAATTAAAAATTCCCAGAAGTATGCAAAAGTACCTATGGATCAACTGTTCAAAAGCTACCCCTTAATCCTTAAGACTTGCCGCGGAACCGCCGCCAATACCCTGGATTGGCTGCGGTTCCACAGCGCTTTGATGGATTCAGGGGGTCGTTTTTCACACATGTCCATAAAATCACCTGCTTAATTTTCTGAGTATTTTTAATACAGAAAAATCAACATTTTAAAAAAATTTCCAGAGAGGGGGTATATATCGACGTTTCGGGGTTCGATCGGACTTTAAACTTCGTCTAGACTTCGCCTAAAGCTCTAGCTTGACTCTGATACCACTGTAGGGTTACTAGGCACTATCACAAGGGTCTATAAAGTATCAACCATGCCCGATTTAAAATTAAGACGTGCCGAACAACCCTAACCAAGATCTTAGACTAGAGATTAGGCGAAACAAAGCAAGTAAACAACTTTACTTCTAAGAGTTAGGGATTACAACCTTTATACTCCGATCCTTCACTTCTAAAGCTCCGTGTTGAGGTCCCTTCACTGTGATCATCAAGTATCCGGACTCTAGAGAGGCTCCATGAAGAGAAAGATGCAAGCTTGCTTCTGATCTTCGATAACAAAGATGATCTACCTTGAAGAAACTCAAGCCCAAGATTTTGCTTCACTAATTAAGTATTAGCAAAGCAAACACCCTAATCTGAGTGGCTAAAATAGATGAGGATGATAAAGTAGGAATTTAGCTCTCAATTTTTTTCTTTATCTCACTCATTTTCATCACTTTTGAAAAAGCTAGAAAGCTTTTCATCAAAGAGGAAGAAGAAGAAGAAAAACCATTTGTGATGAATAATGAAATCAAGTGAGGTTAGAAATGCAATCATGGGTAAAGTATGAAGACTTAACCCATGTAGAGAATTAATTATGGTTAAAGGGTTGGGTTGGGTTAAAGGAATATCTTTGCAAAATATAACAAAATATCAAAGTCAAAGCTTCAAGAAGATTCTTGAAAGATTCATGAAAGTGTAACCCTAATCAAAACCCTAACCATATTTAAACTCCACAAATCATGTTGCATTTATAACCATAACATGTTACAATATTATATATCATATATACAATATTTATTGTAACAAAATAAAATAATACAATTAACATATATCACATATATATAAATGTATTACCCGTGTGAGAAAAAGAATCTTTAAGTGAGCTTATATTAGTTAATGTAATTTAATATATCAAATATATAATTATACATTAAATTATCGAATCAAAACTTGATCCGATAATCCGGCTATTTCACAAATAACCGACTAATATAATCTGTATCAGTTCATCGAATCAACATTTGATCCGATGACCCGGCTATATCACATATACCCGGCCGATATCTCATATCGCGAGAATCTAATACGGTATCACATACACGTATTATTCTCGGTCCCGCACATATCATATATGTGCTCCTACTCCTTTTTGCCTCAGCCAGGAAACCTCTGTGTAGGACTCTAAAGAATCATCATTACGCCGGCAGTAGGTGATGATCAAATCAAACACCCACAAGCTGCAAGCGGTCTGCTAAACGTAACAGCCATCCAGGTATTGAGCAATCAGAAAATCAACAAGCAAGCCTGTACATACTCCCGTGAATCCAACCAGTAACACTCCCGTACAGTCCGGTCTCTTCGTCGGATATGTCGCATATCTCGGCTAGGGGTGGTAAACGTCAGACCCCAGTAGCATGATAAGTCATGTCGATATGAGGTCCATAACAATTTGATAAACTACTGATAACACTTACCAGTAAATCTTAGCAACCCTGGCCATGGATTTCCTATTATAGCCAATCGAACACAGCGCAACATCAACTCCCTATACCGGGAGAGACGAAACCCCTCCTATCGCTCATTGCTTCCATGTGATTCGGGACTGTACCCAAAAGCCATCTTTTTGCACGCCCTCTTGGACGTGGTATGATGGAAATCAAAGCACAGTGGGAATCACACAAGACTCTATGACGATCTCGGGTCTACAGACTAACCTGTACCAGTGTCACCAGAGAACTGCCATCTGACGTGAGGTATAATACCATCTGGGAGTTCTCGGTGTGTCCGTCCAGTGTACCCAGTCTCCACTGAGCACTCGTATACCTTCTCTGATGTTAAACACCAATGGATATGAGATCATCCATCGCCTATCATATGGGTCAAGAAGCGCATTCGCTAGTATACTCTGGAGTATCGATGCCCTGTCTCGGTACTCCCACGACTAGGAACATTTGAAGGATGTACTTGGCGACTATACGGTCCCTACTAGTATGATCTGCATCATAGTCCTGGTAGTCAAGTACTCATCCTAAGGGCTTTATCAACATGTAACATAGAGACAATCAGAGTATATGTTAAGATAAAGAGTAACCAGATAGCATACTATCATGTCGAGCAAGAAAGTCCTCCCTATATATATCCAAGCATCTACTACAATGTACAACGTATGTACAGTAATGGCCTCTAGGGCATACATATAACTAACAGGGTCTTTGAGGAAGAAGGAGGAGAAAATGGAGAGAGAAAGAAAATGAGCAAATGATCTAGTCTTTGGCTAAGTGAGAATGGCTCATAATACATCACTCATGAAGCATGGATTATTTTCACATAGAAAATAACAACCATGCTTCAATAGAGTATCCAAACTAATAAACAAATGCATAAGCCATACTTCACTCCCATGCCTCAAATATCTCCATTTTCCACCTCATGATCTATTTCCAAACATAGATAATCCAAATAATGAGGCGTCCCCTTCTAGAAGTATCTCTTATGAAATTACAAGAATGTCCTCACCGTATATACATACCCGTATTCGTATTCCGAAAAATATGAATACAATGAGATAATAATAATCCAATAATCTAATATTAGGATTCGGCTTAAACCAAAGCCCACTAGTATTATCCGTCCGAACATCATCCGTGTAGTCAGTATACGTATGTGATCGGATCCTTGCCATAAAAGCATACGGCCTCTACATCATTTTGCCCAAAGCAGGGAAACCCTCAGTGTGGGACTCTAAAGACTCGACAGTACGCTAGCAGTGGGTTTAACCACAAGTCTGTCAGCTGTACTAGCTGCACGTAACGGCTGCCCAGATATCTGTCGATAAGAAGGCCGATGAGTAAACTCATCCGAACTCTTACTGAGCCTATCTGTAACAATCTCCATGCAGTCTGGTCTGTTCGTCTAAGATACTCATATATCGGGCCTAGGGGTATAAACCGTCAGACCCCTAATAGCGCAATAAGTCGTGCCGGGGTACAGCCCAAAACACCCTGAGAAACTACTGGAGTACCTACCAGTAAATCTCTCTTAGCTTGGCCAGGGACTTTGTGTAATGGCTTTCCGAACACAGCGCGATATCAACCCCCAATACCGGGGGAGACGAATTCTATCTAACCACTATTGCCTCCTAGTGCTTCGAGACTGCACCCAACCACTACTTGTTTGCATGACTCATTTGAGCCGTGGTAGGGTAGTGATCTAAGTACAGAGGGAACACACTTGAAACGAATAGTGATGTCAAGTCAACGAACTAAGCTGTACTCATGTCACCTGGGAACTGCTAACCGACGACAGGTATAATACCAACCAGCAATTCCCCCGTGAGTCCGTCCAGTGTAACTCATAACCCAATAAGCACCTATATACTATCTCCGGTATGGGATACCAATGGCGGCGGGACAGGCCATCTCCCGAACTGGGATGAGAAGTGTATACACTAGTCTACTCTGGAGTATCGATACCCTGTCTCGATAATCCTACGACTAGGGACCAGTATAAGGATGTGGTTGTTAGTTATATGTATGCCCTAGAGGCTATTATTGTACGTACGATGTATATTGTAGTGGATGCTTGGACATATATAGTAAGGACTTTCTTGCTCGACATGATAGTATGCTATCTGGTTGCTCTTCACCTTAACATGTACAATGATTGTCTCTATGTTACATGTTGATAAAGCCCTTGGATGATTACTTGACTACCAGCTTTATGATGCAGATCATACTAGTGGGGACAGTGTAGTCGCTAAGTACATCCTTCAAATGTTCCTAGTAGAGGGTGTATGGAGACAGGGCATCGATATACCAGAGTAGATTAGCGTATAACTTCTTGACCCATATAGATGGGCGATGGATGATCCCATATCCATTGGTGTTTGACATCAGAGACAGTATACGGGTGCTTGTAGGGTTACTAGGCACTCTAACAAGGTACTACAAGGCATCAACCATGCCCGATTAAAATTTTAGCCATGCCTAACAACCCTAAACAAGATCTTTGGTAGACTATTAGGCTATCACATGTAAGTTAATATTATTTACCACTAAGTGAATACGAAATACAACCTTTGTAGATCGGTCCTTCACTTCTAAAGCTCATTGTTGTAGTCCCTTCGTTGCGATCATGGTTCTCTCGGGCTCTTGCATGGTTTCACGAGGCGAAAGAAGCGTCCTTGCTTGAAGTCTTCGAGGCCGAAGATGATCTACGTCGAGGGAATATCAACTCAAGCTACTACTTCACTAACTAAAGAATTAGTGAAGCAAACACCCTAAACTAAAGTGCTAGTCTAGTAGAGGATGGTGAAATAGGAAGTGGGTTCACTTTAGAATTTGTTTTCTCACAAAGTTTCTCACTTTGGATCAAACCCTAGAGAGCTTTTTAGCTCAAGGAAGAAGATGAAGAAATAAAATGAGAAGAGATAATGATCAAGTGAGTGAGCTAACCATTGGTGAGTGAATATCATATACTAACTCATGTAGAGACATAACCATGGCTAATCTAAATGGTTAGGTTAACAAAAATCTAAAGTAAAGACAAAGTTAGTGGACTTTGTCAAAGCAAAGGAAGTTTCTACAATCTTCATGCTCTTTCCAAATCTCCACTAATTTTGTAATTACCTTAAATAATTATAACCCACCATAATAAATAGAATGGTGTATGTCTAGCACACCCATGCATGATGTATCAACAACCATGATACAAAATGATAACACATTTTAATATATATCTCATATATACTAAAGTTGTGCATATGTGAGAAAAATCCTTAAGTGAACAAATGTTAGTTAATGTAAATTAGTATATCATATATACACTTATACACTAAATTATTAAATCAAAACTTGACTTAATAATCCGGTTATATCTCATATAACCGACTAACATCCAATGTATCGACTTATCGAATCAACACTTGATTCGATAACACGGCTATATCACATATAACCGACCGATACAAAAAGTCGTGAGAATAGAATACGGTATCACATACACGCATCATTCTCGGTCCCGCACATATCACATATGTGCTCCTATTTCGTTTTTCCTGAGCCAGTGAAACCTCTATGTAGGACTTTAAAGACTCGTCAATACGCCGGTAGTAGGTGATGATCACATCAAGCACCCACAAGCCGTCAGCGGTCCTAGATGGACGTAACGGCTACCCGGGTATTGAGCGATCAGAAGATCAGCAAGCAAGCCCGCTCTAACTCCTGTAAAAGCCAAACGGCAACACTTCCCGTACAGTCTGATCTCTTCGTCTGATATGTCGCATATCAAGTCTAGGGGTGGTAAACGTCAGACCCTAATAACCAATAAGTCATGCCGATGTGAGGCTCATAATGGGTCGAGAAACTACCGGTAACACTTACCAGTAAATCTCTAAATCAGCCCTGGTCAGGGACTTCCCTGTTATGGCCAATCGAGCACAGCGCAACATCAACCCCCAATACCGGGAGAGACGAAACCCCTCCTATCGCTCATTGCCTCTATGTGACTCGGGACTGTACCCAAAAACCACCGTTTTGCACGCCCTCTTGGATGTGGTAAGGTAGAAATCAAAGCACAGTGGGAATCACACAAGACTCTATGACGATCTTGGGTCTACAGACTAACCTGTACAAGTGTCACCAGAGAACTGCCATCTGACGTGGGGTATAATACCATCTAGGAGTTCTCGGCAAGTCCGTCCACTGTACCCAGTCTCCACTGAGCACCCGTATACCATCTCAGATGTCAAACACCAATGGATATGGGATCATCCATCGCCCATCTCATGGGTCGAGAAGCGTATACGCTAGTCTACTTTGGTATATCGATGCCCTGTCTCGATATAACTACGACTAGGAACATTAAAGGATGTACTTATGGACTACTTTGTCCCCACTAGTATGATCTGCATCATAGTCCAGGTAGTCAAGTACACATCCTAAGGGCTTTACCAACATGTAACTATAAGACAGTATCAAGAGACAAGTATACATGTTAAGATAAAGAGCAACCAGATAGCATACTATCATGTCGAGCAAGAAAGTCCTCTCTATATATGTCCAAGCATCCAATATAATATACATCATCTATTCAATACTGGCCTCTAGGGCATACATACAACTAACAGTGCTCAGTGGAGACTGGGTACACTAGACGGACTCGTCGAGAACTCCCAGATGGTATTATACCTAACGTCAGATGGCAGTTCTCTGGTGACACTAGTACATGTTAGTCTGTAGACCCGAGATCGTCATAGAGTCTTGTGTGATTCCCACTGTGCTTTGATTTCCACCTTACCACGTTCAAGAGAACGTGCAAAATGGTGGCTTTTGGGTACAGTCCCGAGTCACATGGAGGCAATGAGCGATATGAGGGGTTTCGTCTCTCCCAGCATTGGGAGTTGATGTTGCGCTGTGCTCGATTGGCTATAACAGGAAGTCCCTGGCCAGGGTTGATTCATAAATATAATGGTAAGTGTTATCAATAATTTCTCGACCCGTTATGAGCCTCATATCGACACGACTTATCGAGTTACTGGAGTCTGACGTTTACCACCCCTAGACAAGATATGCGACATATCAGACGAAGAGACCGGACTGTACGGTGGTGTTACTGATTGGATTCGCAGGAGTACGATCAGACTTGCTTGTTGGTCTTCTGATCGCTCAATACCCGGGTGGCCGTTACGTTTAGCAGACCGCTTGTGGCTTGTGGGTGTTTGATATGATCATCTCCTACTGCCGGCGTATTGATGAGTTTTTAGAGTCCTACACAGGGGTTTCCTGGCTCAAGCAAAACGGAGTAGGAGCACATATGTGATATGTGCGGGACCGAGATTAATACGATATGAGATACCGTATTATATTCTCACGAATTGTGACATTGGTCGGTTATATGCGATATAGCAGGGTTATCGGATCAAGTGTTGATTCGATAAGTTCTAGGTGTCCCTAGTAGGAGGAGTGTTGTCTCCTGAGGGTTTTCAGCGGATACTAACCACAAAATCGTATCAATTCGGCCTATTGACTTTTATTCTCCGATTAGGTTTTCCAACAAGGAATTCTATTATCTTCAACTCAGAAATTATCAACCCGTATTTTTCACGCTTCCTTATCATTTAACTTAAGATTATATATGTTTTATAGACTTACTTAGCTTTTAGTATCTTTTGAGTTTTCCTTCTAGGGTTCCATCTCAACTTAGGAATTTTTATTATCTCTACTAAAGATATAAGTCCTATTTTTCATTCCTATCTCTTATTTAAACCCCAATCACATACCCCTACGTGTGTGTAATATCATCCCTACACTTGGAATTTCAAATCAAGCTATTATACACTTGTCCATCGTCCAAAGTACTTTTCAATTGGTGAATTTTTAGATGAAATTTGCTCACACATTTTTCATGCGACCGTTAATACTTCTTGAGGTACCAACGATCGATTACAAAATGTGTTTGCACATTAAGACGTAATTCTTAGTCTTGTAATACCTAAGGCTTTTAGCAGTGACTCCCAAACTAGTTGGTCTAAGGCACCAGGTGATAAAGCACCCTCGCTAAATATTTTTTTTCTATTTATGCAGCTTTAAGTAATTACAAAAACCAGTATTCATTTTTTTTCTTTATTCACACTTGTATTTTTTTATTTTATTTTCCTTCATACTAAGGACTTTAGACAAGAGCATTTCAAGGTCTCTTCTTCTATTCCAAGTTTCAAGGTTCGTGTTTGTGCAATTTGTAGGGTATATATTTTTAGAATTTAGATTTAAGCTTAGGAACTATTTTTCAGACTTATACTTTAATAAAAATATCAATACTTTTCCCTTGTTTTAAGTTAGCCCAAGAAGTGAACTCGAAATTTGCCTATTTCTAAATAAACTACAAAGACTTATACTTTCTACCGTTAAATTTTTGAGAAAGGTTGTTTTTAGGTTTTTTCTTAATTTACTAAGTTTAAGATCTAGGTTTTCCTAGCTAGTTAACCTTTTTGTCAAACTCAAGTCAATTATGGACAAAATTGAATGTTTTAATTTTTATACTTTTTCAGTTTTTATTTGATTTTTCTATTTTTTTTATTTTCAATTTTTCCAATTTTTATGATTTTTATATATGGATGCAATGCAGAATTTAAACATGCAAAAGAAAAAAGGTAAAACATATATACAAAAATTAAAAATATGCAATGCAAAAGATAACTATATACAACCACCAATTCCCCCAAACTTACCCAAAGCAGTGCCCTCACTGCTCGGCCCCACGCCGTGCTCTCGAGCGTGAACATGAACGCTCAGCCCTACCCAGCAGGGTTCGAATCCCCTGCTCAACCTCCGTCAACCGCCTATCGTGCTTCCTTGATGTCGCCCTCAACTCTTCTATGCCCCTCACAGCTCTCCGCATCAACCGTGCATGTTCTAGAGGGGTCATTTCTCCTTCGGTCGCAGCCGAGCTAGAGCTAGGTGTGCGGGCGGGCACGTGCTCTGCCGGTTCAGTTCTTGACCATACATCTGTCAATCATGAATAGGACATAGAAACGCCCTCAATAAGAGGCCTGACAGGTATGCCTCTATGCATGTAAAATTCGAACTCCTCCACGGGGAGGAAATATCGACAGAGTTGTGTAACAAGCATGGGACAAGGGTAATTTGCGGCTCGTTTGCTCGCACCTATGGAGTTTAGCAAAACTGTGCACATGTCGAAACGGGGGTTTCTTGTCATATGGCTATGCACAATATGCAATGAGGGTGTAAAAAATGTTGTGTTGTGGGAGCTATCGAAAATATTGTTTTGTGCCCATCGGCACACAGTTAAGACATTTGCGAAAAAGGTTTTCGTTTGGATACCCTTCCGTGGCTCTCTTGAGCAATCATTGCCATCAAGGGCATGTAATCCTCAAATTGTAGAGGTTGGTCATGAGTGGGTATGTGAGGGATTAATGTGATCTCGTGTAAAATGTCCCTATCAATGATAATTTCGCTCTCATCCCATTGCAATTTTATAAACCCGAATTGGGTGAGACACCCATCTTCCATACACTCGTAAAAACGAGTGACTAATTCCGGCAGCGCATAAGCGCTAGGGTGATTGTATATTAAAAAGTTCCAACCCCTACGTGCTATTTCATTTGTAAAATAACTACCGTACACCTCGTGTGAAAAAACTGTGAAAAATCGCATTCAAGTTGCATGCTGTGTGCCATCAGGTGATCTACAGATCTAGAAATTGTAAAAATAGAGAGGGTTTGAGGAATCAAACCTCCCCTGAAAATTTCAGGGGGTGAAGACCAGAGGGCGCGCGGCTTGCACGGTGGAAGGGTGCCTTCGGCGGCGGATGCGCGACACAGAGAAGGGATCTTGCTGCAGAAAATAGGTAGCGGCGGCTAGGGTTTGAGAGAAGATGAAATTAGGGTTTTTTATCACAGAGAGGGGTTGGGGTCTGTATATATGGGGGGAAATGATGGATATTTTCAAATAAACCCCTCTAGAAAAAGGAATTATTTGCAAATTTTATTTATTTAATCTGTAAATTTACAAAAGTACCCAAATTTTTTTTTATTTTCAAAATAATTTTTTTAAATTTTTTTTGTTTTGTATTTATATATTTATAAATGATACATACCCCCAAACTTGTGTAAAACAAAATTTTGGCTAGATGATCGAAAATTTATGGGTAAAATGGAGGAAGATCAGTCAGTGTAAATCTGCTCCTGCAAAAACAGGAGCTCCTCCGACGGGTCCGCAGTGAGGAACGGTTTAAGTCGATGTCTGTTTACTTTAAATAAAGTACCGTCCTCCTGGTTTTCAAGATCTACTACACCGTGCGGATATACGGTGCGTACAAAAAATGGCCCTTTCCATCTAGATTTGAGCTTGCCGGGATGGAAGTGTAACTGAGTGTCATAGAGCAAAACCTGTTGGCGAGGTTTGAACGTTTTGCGCATAAGGTGTTTGTCATGGAACACCTTCGTTCGGTTTTTAACAATTACAGCATTTTCGTAAGCCTCATCCCGCAGCTCATCTAGTTCATTCAATTCCAGCCTTCTATTGCTGCTCGCATCTCCCATCGATAAGTTCAACTCTTTAATCGCCCAAAATGCCTTATGCTCAATTTCAACTAGGAGGTGGCAAGCCTTCTCATAAACAAGCCGGTATGGAGACATACCAAGATCGGTCTTGTATGCAGTATGGAATGCCCATAGTGCATCAATCAGTTTGTGTGACCAATCTTTACGGTTTTTAGAAACCGTTTTCTCCAAAATTTGTTTAATTTGCTGATTCGAAACCTCGACTTGCCCACAAGTTTGAGGGTGATATAGTGTTGAAAATTTATGAGTAATGGAATATTTGCGCAATAAGGACTCAAAAGTCCTATTGCAGAAGTGAGATCCATTATCACTTATAATTGCTCGAGGGTGCCCAAACCGAGAAAAGATATTTTCTTTAAGAAATCGAACGACAACCTTGTTATCATTCGTTCGGCTAGGCACAACCTTGACCCATTTTGACACATAGTCAACAGCCAAAAGAATATACATATTCCCAAAGGAATTGGGAAATAGTCCCATGAAGTCTATTCCCCAAACATCAAAAATATCCATAACCAAAATTGGTTGGAGCGGCATTTCATTCCTCCGCGATATCCGGCCTAAGTGTTGGCACCGGGAGCATGTCTTGCAGTATTCGTATGCATCTTTAAAGAGACGTGGCCAGTAGAAACCACACTGCAATATTTTCTCTGCTGTCTTCTTGGGGCCAAAGTGCCCACCACACGCTTGATCGTGGCAAAAAGACATCACACTCTTAAACTCGTTTTCAGGTACACACCGACGAATGATTTGGTCGGAACAGTATTTAAAGAGATACGGTTCATCCCAAAAAAAATGTTTTACTTAGGATAGGAACCAAAGTTTGTCCTTTTTCGACCAATCTTTTGGTATTAGTCCGGTGGCCAAGTAGTTTACTATATCAGCGAACCAAGGTTCGCATGACACGGTCAAGAGTTGCTCATCGGGAAAAACATCTTTAATTTGAATTTTAAGTGTGGGCGAAGAAGGAAGTCGTGAAAGGTGGTCGGCAACTACATTTTCACATCCTCTTTTGTCCCTTATGACAAGGTCAAACTCTTGTAGTAAGAGGATCCAACGTATTAGCCGCGATTTAACATCCATCTTCGCAAAAAGGTGGCGAAGAGCTGAATGGTCCGTGTAAAAAATCACTGGAGAGCCGATTAAATAGGGCCGAAAATTTTCAAGTGCAAACACAACGGCTAAAAATTCTTTTTCTGTTGTTGTGTAATTCAATTGGGCCTCATTTAATGTTCGACTAGCGTAATAAATTACGTGCGGCATCTTATTAATGTGCTGTCCAAGAACATCACTAATGGCGAAATCCGATGTGCCGCACATAATTTCAAATGGATGCGTCTAGTCGGGAGATGAAAGAATGGGCTCAGAAATGAGTGAGTGTTTCAATGACTCGAACGCTTCCATGCAAGTTGAGTCAAAATCAAAGGTTGTGTCCTTGGCTAATAAAAGAGTTAAGGGTCTAGCTATCTTGCTAAAATCCTTGATGAACCGTCTATAAAAACCGGCATGGCCAAGGAAGGCTCGGATGTCTTTGACGCATTTAGGAGGAGGAAGATTGGAAATGACTTCAATCTTGGCTTTATCAACATCTATGCCGTTTTGCTAGATGACATGTCCTAAGACAATGCCCCCTCGTACTATAAAGTGGCACTTCTCCCAATTTAAAGTGTGGTTCTTATCCCTACAGCGGGTAAGAACTGCGTCTAAGTGCAGCAAACACTCATCGAAGGAGTCACCGAAAATGGAGAAATCATCCATAAAAATCTCCAAAAATTTCTCCACCATGTCAGAAAAGATTCCCATCATACACCGCTGAAATGTAGTGGGTGCATTGCATAACCCAAAGGGCATGCGACGGTAAGAGAAAGTACCGAAAGGACAAGTAAATGTGGTCTTGTCTTGATCCTTTTCAGCGATGGGGACTTGATTATAGCCGGAATAGCCATCCAAAAAGCAGTAAAACTCATGCCCAGCCAATCGTTCTAGCATTTGGTCAATAAAAGGTAAAGGAAAGTGGTCTTTCCTTGTCATGGCGTTGAGTTTTCTATAGTCGATGCAAACTCGCCACCCAGTTTGGGTGCGAGTAGGTAGTGTAAGTCCGCGGCGGCGCCCCGGCCGTCGATTCGACGCCGGAAACGCGGAAACAAAAAACTTTGCAAACTAGCAAACCGGCACCACCGCGCACTTTTAACCCGGATCGGGCCGTTAACCTAGCTACTAGCAAAATACAAGATGGGTAGAGAAGTATACCAAGCGATCCGTGTCCTTCGGTCTTCGTCTCCACTCCGATCTCCCGCGGAATCTCCGTCCGTCACCACCTCGTCGGAAAGGGCACCACGTAGCCGAGTTCTTTTACGGGCTCCCACCTCTGGACCGAGGCAACTCGGACGCGAAGTTGGCTAGCCGACGCGTCCAAGGTTTGCTGTAGATGAAGTGTAGTTGCTTGTCTTTTTGGGGTTATGAGGTTGCCATGATGTGGTGGAGGTGAAGAAAGCAACTAAGGAAAATGTGCTTAGGAATTTAGGTAGCAAGCATAATGAGATGAGCATTTTCTCCCCCAAAATAAAATCCCCTCACTTCTTCCTCTAGAAGTGGCCGGCCCCTCACATAAGAATGGTGGTGGGAATGAGATCAATTATTCAAGAGAAGAAAAGAAAATGATAATGGAAATAAAAGAATCACCTCAAGCCAAAATCAAATCCCATCCATCCAAATCAAGAGAATATGACCCATAAAGAATCTCATGATGAATAAACAATCATGGAGCCACACATAAGCAAGAAACACCCTCTACAATAAGTAATTTGCATAATTGCGAATTACCCCGTCCATCGAAAAGTCCGGCCGGGAAAGAACAAAGGAAAACCGGCCGGAACGGAATGCAAACTGGCAACTTCAGAAAACTGATCCCGTAATAAATTACAGGAAAACCCCGCTATTGCATATACATGCCCGCATTTGTATTCCCACTGAACACAAATGAAAAGAGACAAAATCTACACTATCTAATACTAGGATCCGGCTTAAGCCAAAGCCGGCTAGTAAAAACCGTCCGATCACGATCCGTGCAATACCGCACGTATCTGATCGAACCCTGCCATATCTCCATGCGACCTCTACAGCGTTTTGCCCGAAACCTGAGTAACTGTGTGTGGTGGACTCTAAAGACTCGTCAATACCATGGCTGTGGATTTAACCACTAGCACGTCAGAGGTATTAGCCATACGTGACGGGCCACCAGCTATTGACCAAAAGGGACATCGATGAGCGAACTCATCCTGACACCCTACTGAGCCTGTCAGTGACAATATTCGTACAGTCCGGTCTGTTCGTCTATGAGCATCGCATGGAGGGCCTAGGGGGTTGGTAAAAGTCAGACCCCCAAAAGAGGTACAAGTCGTGTCGGAGTGTAGCCCAGAACACCCTGAGATACTACTGGAATACCTACCAGCAAATCTCCTGCCTTGGCCAAGGACTTTTCATGTTCTGGCTCTCCTAGACACAGCGCGACCTCACCCCCAATACCGGGAGAGACGAACCTCTGCAGATCCGCTCACTGCCTTCATGTGGCTCGGGACTGTACCCAAATAAAACCTGTTTGCACGTCTCCTTTGAGCGTGGTAGGGTAGTAATCAAAGCACAGTGGGAACTCACACGAGACAAATGACGATCTCAGGTCGATGAACTAACCTGTACACATGTCACCAGGGAACTGCTATTTGACGTCTGGTATAATCCCAACTAGCAGGTTCCCGGCGAGTCCTGTCCGGTGTACTCATAACCCAATGAGCACCTGTATACATCTTAGGTGAACCAACTGACACCAGTGGCTTGTGAGACCGGCCACCGCCCCTCGTCGGGGTCTCGACTGTATACACTAGTCTACTCTGGAGAATCGATGCCCTGTCTCGAAACTCCCACGACTAGGGACCTTTTAAGGATGTGCTTATGGACTCCAGCTCTCACGTATATGATCGCCCTCATACTGCTGGTAGTCAAGCAAGAATCCTAGGGGCTTTATCAAGGTGTAATAGCGACTCATAAGGTCACCTAAAGCAGTACACGATGATAAAGATAAACCAGATAGCATACTATCATCTTGAGTAAGACTGTCCTACTGGGACAGGTCCTCCCTTCAATCATTGCAATCACGTGCCTGTGATCCAATAATTGACTCTGAGGGCACTATCTCCAACAATCTCCCACTTGCACTCAAGGCTAATTATTGCGATGTCGCATACTCACAGCCCGTGTGATACCGAACACCCAACTCCTCTACTAGTCAGTCTCACAAAGCTTGTTTGCGAAACTATTGCGTTCGAGGAATAGCCTCAGTGAGTCGATCCGCTCTGATGTTTCTTTCTATGTCTCTCTTTATCTCAAGTTCGCGGAGAAAGCCATCTCCCGAAATGAGCAATACCTGTCTTAGAATGTGTCTGGATATCTAATGGGACCTAGCTCATAAATGAACTCCAAATCCAAACTTCTTAGACTGTATCGTCAACTGAACTTAATCAGTATCCTGCGCCATGATTTCCCTCAGTATCCACCTAGACCACCTGTCCAAAATACTGCCCCTCGTCAGAGGGAAAATTATAACTCTGACAACTACTCTGCCATCCCGGTCACCTTGGAAGCCTGGAATGATAACTGTCTCCCGAAGGAGAATGTCGTTATCATATCCCTAGAACATCCACTTATGTTCTAAAACTGCTTCCGATTGTTTCTCTAGGATTGGATCAATATCAACTTATTGCACCTACTGCAAGAACAACATCTAGGATTGTTTCTCTAAGCAAGTGATCTGCCAATCATGCGTATCCCTCTCCCCTTTAGTCTGTAAGACACCTTTAGAGAGGGTGACTCCATCACCTGCAGGTACACCACCATGCCAGGAGTCGTCCATTCTAAATACTCTTAGAATGCTGTCAAGGTACCCAGATTAGGAAACCACCCACATCTAGATCTAAAACCATAGATCTAGTAACCAGAATGTCTGATATATCCAAGTCCTATGTGGAGAAACCACTGTGTAACGACCAAAGTATAACCGATCGTAGTATAGGAATATCACTTCCTACTCTGTATATTTCATCTAAATACCAGGACATCACACCCTACTAACTTCTCAACAGATCCATCCCCTATTCTGATGAAGTCAAACCTATGACTGTCACATCAGAAATAGATGATTTATCTCCGCTATATCTGCTTTAGTCTACAAATAGACATAAGCCTGATGTCCACCAATTCTTCCGCTGCTCCCACTGACTACGACAACCCTCTGGCAGAGTCATATAGACGTGCACTTCTAAAGCTAATTTAGAACGACGCTATACTCATCCTCCTCCCGGGTCTCACAGTCTGGAACAACAGCAATGGCAAGTCTGGGTAAACAAGAACCTCCCTGCCACCGTCCTTGAGCATACCGAAGTACCTCTCGAGTGCCTGAGGTTACCCACTATATCTGCGGAGTGGCCAATGGAATGTCAAACCAGATTGAATCTTTAGGTTCTTATCAAATCTTCAGTAATCGTTTGCGGTTCTGGAATCACTTCCAGTTCTACCATACTCCCTCTACTGTATTCTGAAAAAAAACCATTTTTATTAAAACTGTGGCGAGTCAAGAACAATATCACTATTGATCTTCCAGATGGTAGAAAGTCAACCCTCGTCATAGCCTGGGTCAACCCACAAACAACCATTACAGAAACGTGCCTTGAGTTGTCCAGTGTCTGGTTTTAAGCATAAGCCGGACAACTCCCCGTACCTTAAAAATGTCAAGATATGAACTGTTCTATATCCAATACAGAAACAGAGGCACTGATTTAATTTGAACCAGATTCAAATCATGCAGCTGTCTCCAGTGCATGTCAACTAAATGGAAGGAGGCCGATCAACGTTACTCAACTTAGGAGTACTTCCAATTATGAGTAACCTGAAAGAGAAGCAAGTTCTGTTAATCATTACTATCAACTGAATACCATACAAAAGTATCTACATCTTCGATCACCTTGAAGAATCCTAATACTTGCAATATCTGGTTCTCTACTTTACTCATATACTTATAACTTCTCAAAACTCAGACCTTGCATTTCTACGAAACACATGTCTAAGAACTAGAGAAGTCATAAGTAAACAGAATATAGTACGAGGACCTAACCCTCTATCCTAAAGGACACTGGACAATATACAATACTCAGTATAAGTCCCATGAGTCTAGTGACTCATTCACCGTGTGTCGTAGGTTGAAAACTGTACTTATGGTTAAGAAGAATTACACCGTTGTTCAATGCCCCTTACCTAACCATCCACTGGTATAGGTAAATGTCATAGACATAATTTCAAAAAGGTATATCTCACTCTATAAAAATAGACGTACAGATATATCAATTTGAAATTGGTGCATAACAACGGATATTCAAAACCAAATATTTGCCATCCGGCAAACAACCCAGGTGACTTCCTCAAATATCACCAATTACAACGAATCCCGATATAATGAGGACGATCACCTAATTCCCAATAACTTACTCCCACTCATCATCTGTAAAACCATACAGGTGTGAGAATCCAACCTGGTAAATACATACCCTGGAGCAAGTGTCTAATTGGGAAATCAGTTTTCTTTTAACAGTACAGAGTGAAACTGAAACATTGAAATGTTTCGATGGGATATCCCGGTATTCCTAGTAATGCCTCTTCCATTATCCAGATTCACAACTGTAACCGTATATGTCACGACCCGCAGGTTACGGAACGTGACTGGCACTTAAGTTACGAAACGTCTCAAGACATCCGTAAAATAAGTAAGCCAAAGCCCAGAAAACAAAACCAAATAAGCAAAAGAGTGAAGAAAACCCAATCAATTGAAAGTGAGTTTATCAAATAAGTCATATAAAGCATTTTTTTAAAACAATATCAATTTTTCCGAAAATTTCGGCAGAGTCTCCTTTGTAAATACCGGCCCCCAAAATGGGTACAACAAGAATCTATATGAATCCAACAAATAAGGCATCCCCAAGCGGGAGCTAGCTCTTCTCCACAAGGCGGTCACAAATCCCACGCAATATAAAGCAACAACATGCGAAATAATCATAAGGAAGCATGAGAAAAAGAGCATGTCGACTCAAGTGAGCTCGACCCTAAAATACAGCATAAAAAGTCCACAAATCTCACAGTCTCATCTCTAGGTCAATATACAATAATGCTGGTAGATACAGTAGATGGAGTACACTAGATACAAAGAATATACAAGGTGGTACAAAAATAATGATATAACCCACCTAAGAGCTGTAAGTCTACGCTAGCGCCCCGGCCGTCTACAGACGCCAAGTGCGGAACAAAAACTTTTTAACTGGCGCTATCGTATACTTTAACCCGGATCTTCCATTATTGCTAAACTAACAAACTGTAAAGAGTGTAGAAAGGTTATACCGAACGATCCGAGTCCTTCGTTCTTTAACCATCATCCCACGCTCCGTTGCGGCTGCTCCGATCTCGTCGATCTCCGATCTGCTCGTCCAGGTGGCACCACATCACTGATTCTTTAAACGGGCTCCCGCCTCTGACTCGAGGCAACTCGGTCGTCAAGTTTGCTAAAAGAGACGACCAAGATTGATGTAGAGAATGAGTAGATGACTTTGTCTTACTTCGTCCAAATCCGTGGACGATCGGTTAATGAAGTTGCCGAGGGAATCGGGTGATGGAATGAAATGAGCTGTGAATTCCATACACCCCAAAATCTATCATAATCTTTTCAAGTGAAAACTCAAGTGTGAGAGAGAGAGGAGGGGCCGGCCACTTATAGGAGTGGGGGGGGGATGAGTGTAGGAGAGGGGAGAGTAACCTTAAGCAAATATCATGTGTGAACACAAAGTAAAATATCTTAAGGAAAACAAAACCTCATTGAAATCAAAGCATGAGTCACAAGACACCTCACCATATCTAGAACCTTCTAGAACCTTCTAGAAGCATGACTCACCCTCATCCAAGAAAAGATAAATCCGTCTTTAACCGAATGTTAAAAGACGGCTGATAGAAAACTGGAAACTGGCAACTTCCAAAAGTGATCCTGAAACGACTTTCAGGATAACTCCGAAACTGTATAAATATACCCGCATTTGTATTACGACCGAATACAAATGCAACTGAGACAAAGATATTATATCTACTCAATACAATACTCGGATCCGGCTTAAACCAAAACCGACCAGTATCATCTGCCCGAAAACTAACACGTGCGTAAACGCACGTGCATTTTCCGAACCCTGCCATAAAACCATACGGCCTCTACAACGTTTCGCCCGAACTTGGGAAACTGTCTGTGGGGGACTCTAATGACTCGTCAGTACCCTGGCAGTGGGTTTAACCACAAACCGTCAGCGGCACTAGCTATGCGTAACGGCTGCCCATGGACTGACCTCAAGGGAGGCTGATGAGCGAACTCAAGGGAGGCCGATGAGTGAACTCATCCAGAAACTCTACTGAGCCTAACAGTGACAATGTATATACAGTCCGGTCCGTTCGTCAATGAGTATCGCATATCCTCCTAGGGGGCTAGTAACGTCAGACCCCCAGAAGCAGTATAAGTCGTGTCGGAGTGTAGCCCAATAACACCCTGAGATACTACTGGAGTACCTACCAGTAAATCTCCTGCCATGGCCATGGACTATGTGTAATGGCTCTCCTAGACACAGCACGACCTCGCCCCCAATACCGGGAGAGACGAATCCCCTGCCGATCCGCTCACGTGCCTCCATATGGCTCGGGACTGTACCCAAAAGCTACCTGTTTGCACGACTCCTTTGAGCCGTGGTAGGGTAGAAATCAAAGCACAGTGGGAACTCACACGAGACAAATGACGACCTCAGGTCGATGAACTAACCTGTACACATGTCACCAGGGAACTGCTATCTGACGATAGGTATAGTACTAACTAGCAGATTCCCGGCGAGTCCAGTCCGGTGTACTCATAACCCAATGAGCACCTGTATACATCTTAGGTGATCCAACTGACACCAGTGGCTTGTGAGACTGGCCACCGCCCCTCGTCGGGGTCTGGACTGTACACACTAGTCTACTCCGGAGTATCGATGCGCTGTCTCGAAACTCCCACGACTAGGGACCACAATTAAGGATATGCGTATAAACTACCCAACTCTCACGTATATGATCGCCATCATACTGTTGGTAGTAAAGCAAGATCCTAAGGGCTCTATCAAAGTGTAACATGCAATCAGTCACCTGAACATGTACACGACTGATAAAGGCAAACCAGATAGCATACTATCATCTCGAGTAAGACTGTCCTACCGGGATAGGTCCTCCGCAATCATTGCAATCACGTACCTGCGATCCAATAATTGACTATGAGGGCACTATCTCCAACAATCTCCCACTTGCACTCAAGGCTAATTATTGCGATGTCGACTACTCACAGCCCGTGTGAAACCGAACATCCAACTCCTCTACTAATCAGTTTCACAAAGCCCGTTTGTAAAACTATTGTGTTCGAGAAATAGCCTCAGTGAGTGGATCCGCCTAAATGTTTCTTTCTATATCTCTCTAAATGTCAAGTTCGCGGAGAAAGCCATCTCCCGAATCGAGTAATACCTGTCTTAGAATATGTCTGGAAATCTGATGGGACCTAGTTCATAAATGAACTCCAAATCCAAACTTCTTAGACTGTATCGATCACTGAACCTAATCAGTATCCGGCACCATGCCACCCACAGTATCCTCTTGGACCATCTGTCCATAATACTGTCCCTCTTGGTCAGAGGGAAAACTATAACTCTGACAATCACTCTGTCATCCATGTCACCTTTGAAGCCTGGAATGATAATCGTCTCCCGAAGGAGGCTGCCGTCATCAAATCCATAGAACATGTACTTATGTTCTAAAACTGCTTCCTTATGTTTCTCCAGGATTGGATTAATACAAACTCATTGCATCTAGTGCAAAAACAACATCTGGTGTGGTACTTGACATCTCATGATTGACTCAATTGCCTAAGTAAGTGATCTGCCAATCATGCACTTCCCTCTCCCCTTTAGTCTATACGACACCTTTAGAGAGGGTGACTCCATCACCTGCAGGTACACTACCATGCTAGGAGTCAACTATTCTAAAAACCATTAGAATATCTGTCAAAGTACCCACATTGGGAAACTACCCAAATCCAGATCTAAAACCATAGATCTAGAAACCATAATGTCTGATATTATATCCATATCCTGTCTGGAGAAACAACTGTGTGACGACCACAGTACAACCGATCGTAGTATAGGAATTTTACTTCCCACTCTGTGTATGTCATCCTGATACCATGACATCACACCCTACTACCTTCTTAACAGATCCATCCCCTATTCTGATTGAAGTCAAACCCATGACTGTCACATCAAAACTAGATGATCTATCTCCGCTATAACTGCTCAAGTCTATAAATAGACATAAGCTACTTGCCCACTAAACTTCCGCTGCTCCCACTGACTACGACAACCCTCCTACCGGGTCTCATATCCTGGAACAACAGTAGTGTCAAGTCTGAGTAGATAATAACCTCCCTGTCACCGTCCTTGAGGCTACCGGAGTACCTCTCGGGTGTCTGAGGTTACCCACCATATCTGCGGAGTGGCTAATGGAATGTCAAACCTGATTGAATATATAGGTCCTATTAAATTTTCCGTAATCGTTCGCGGTTCTGGAATCACTTCCAGTTCTACCATACTCCCACTACTGTTTTCTGAAAAAAAATCCATTTTACTAAAACTGTGGCGAGTCAAGAACTATATCACTATTGATCTTCCAAATGGTAGAATATCAACCCTCGACATAGCCAGGGTCAACCCACAAACAGCCATTACAGAAATGTGCCCTGAGTTATCCAGTGTCTGGTTTTAAGCATAAGCTGGACAACTCCCTATACCTTAACATCTTTTAAGGTACGATCCATTCTATATCCAATATAGAAACATTGTCACTTATTTAATTGGAACCATATTCAAATCATGCAGCTGTCTCCAGTGCATATCAACTTAATGGATAGAGGCCAATCAGCATTACTCAACTTAGGAATCCATCCAATTATGAGTAACCTGAAAGAGAAACACGTTTCTCAAAACCATAACTATCATCTGAATACCAAACACAAGAATCTACATCTTCGATCTCTTTGAAGAATCCCGATACTTGTGACACCTGGTTCTCTACTTTATTCTTATACCCACAACTTCTCAAAACTTAGACCTTGTATTTCTATGAAACACTTGTCTAAATACTAGAGAAGTTATAAGTAAACAGAACATGGTACGAGGACCTACCCCTTTGTCCTGATGGACACTGGACAACATACAATACTCTGTATAAGTCCGCTGAGTTAAACAACTCAAAACCTGTGCGTCGTAGGTTGAAAACTGTACCCTGGCGATTTCCTCAAATATCACCAATTACAACGAATTCCGATATAATGAGGATAATTACCTGATTCCCAATATCTTACTCCCACTCATCATCTGTAAAACCATACAGATATGAGAATGAAACCTGGTAAATACATACCCTTGGAGTAAGTGTCTAATCGGGAAAACAGTTTTTCTTTAACAATGCACTGAAACATGAAAATGTTTCGTAGGGGTATCCTGGTATTCATAGCAATGCCTCTTCCATAATCCAATTCATGACTTCAACCGTATATTTTATTGCCATCTCTCTAAATCCCTTTATTTGTTTTTAGTCGTTACCTTCAGTACACCATCGTTAGGCTAAATGGTTTTCTTCCTTCCCTACCGTTCGGCACCAGCCTATGGTTTGGAAGAAGACTATCCAGTAAGCATAATAGGTGTACTTTCCTAAACCAAGGAGTACTCGCATCTCGAGAGAAGGTGATGATAAAAGACAACTGAATAATACCTTATTCCTTTAAAGGTGAAATAGTAGTGGCGATGAAGTACGCGGTTTGGTCGTGAATGATATCAGTCGCAATTTACTTTGCCCTCTTTCTAATCCCTTTATTTTGTCTTTAGTTATTGCCTTCTGCACACCGTACTTAGGCTAATTGGTTTTCTTCATTCCCTACCTTTCGGCACCTGCCTATGGTTTGGAAGAAGACTATCCAATATGCGTAATAGGTGTACTCTCCTAAACCAAGGAGCCCTCGCAACCTGAGAGAAGGTGATAATAAAAGACAACTGAATAAACCCATTCTATTTCTCCTGAACCTTGATCCATCCTCGAAGAAGTCCCTTCGAGTTCGTATATAACCATACGATGGATCTATCCAATGGAAATGGATGTCCGTAGTAAAACGGGTGTTCTGAGAAATTCAAAGGGTAAAAGAAGAAGTGGCAATGACTTATGCAACATAGACAATCCAAAAGCCAGTATTTTAAGAAGGTTCGGTCAACTTGGTCACTGAGTCATAGTCTAGGGTCGGTCAAAGGTCGCTGCCAAAGAGAGAGAGAAAAGAAACACTCTGCGTGCACTCTAACCTAGATCAGAATGGTCATAACTTTATCTAATCCGGAAAACTCCCACTGTCCTGTCAAATTCTCCTCCAAACCTAAAGAAGAATCAATCGGGATCACCCGAAGAGTAAACCAACTCATCAGTGGGAATCGGGATCCAACTCTCATCGCATGATAACGTGATGGAATGCATCCACGTTACTCATACTCCAGAAGGTATGCGCATACTTGGCAAGTTTCAGTTTCTTTAGAAACTCCCGATACGATTTTTGCCCCATGCTCTTATAACCTTGGCGTTAGGTCAAAATGTCATAAGTCACATGCCAAGTTCTACCCATCACTATCTTGTTAATTTGAACCCACCCGCACATGCCCTTGGCGTTAGGTCAAAATGGCAGAACGGCTGTCCCAAACCAACTCATCTATCCATGCAACAATTGAATACCCAGCAGCTACCAAACACTATGCCTTGGCGTTAGGTCAAAATACATAGCTTGAATACTACTGAATACCCAAAAGAAGTGACGGAGGGCTACGGCTGGTTTTTGGCGAAAAACCTTTAACGTAGTAACTTGATATCGCTGAAGGAACCTGATAGCTTTTTTAAAATATAGTGGCGAAAACCTTTTGCTAAAGAGGTCACTCCCGGTAAAGGGATCTCGGCTCTTTCCTATTGGAATGAGGTGTAGGATATTCCACTGAATACCGCTATGCAAAGCAACTTGTAATCGACTATAGTGAAGTTATTACCCTGACGCAAACTTCTGCCCAAGGGGTCAGTCCCGGTGAAGGGATATCGGCCCTTGCCCCGTCGAATGAGGTGCAGGATATTCCACTGAATACCGCTATGCAAAACAAAAGGAAACGTCTTTGCAATAACACTTTTTAAATTTGTTCCAACAACTAAAACAGGTTTGTTTAACTTTTTGCATTGATCAGAATCAACGCAGTCCCATCAATCAATCACACCAGAAAAGAACGAAAATAAAATGTACGTATATGCCATCTGCATTCATCACTGGGTCCCGTCATCACCCGTTAGGTTACTTAACTAACGACAGAGCGGGGACTGGACTAGCGCGGGTGTAAAACATATACAATATCTAATAGTATATAAACCAATATACATAATCGCTCCAGGCGTGATAATATGCAACATTACAGAAAAGTAATAAGCATCACAGAACAATACAGATAATCTGGGATCCCCGGGTTTCACAGAGCCGCTGCTGAAACCCGACGTTCCCCTGTCGTGTGGATAGCCTGTGCAATGAAACCTAGACCCCTACGGGTGCGGCAAGTTACCCGCCAAAACCTGAAGCGAGGTAGTCCCCACAGCATAGTGAATGGAACACCCGGCACTTCACGGAATCCGGTAAATTGAGCACCCTTCCTTGGGTCAACCTGTACCCTCTGCCTCTCAAAGCCATGAGATGCGGACCCGTTGCCCTCCAGAACCCGGCTATCCGTGCACTCCGTCGCGGGGTAAAACCTAGTACAGTAATGAAAAATAGTACAACAGGTACATCGACCGCAACCTGGTCGTGCCCCAAAAGAATATTATACAACAGGCAGTGACGGCAGTCCACATGTTGGACGCTCGCCCCGCAATATCAAATGTACAAATAAACTCAAACTGTACTACCATTGCACACTGCTATCCACCACAACAAATCCGCAACATCACAGCACAACACAGAACATCAACGCGAATGTCACGTTCGCAAACCCGTCTAAAAGAACTATAGCAATCGGACGCGGTTTACCGATCAAATGACATTCCCGGTCGGAGATATAATGTAAGCACTGTAAACTAACATGTTTAAATTTCGATCGACTAAATATCACAAAGTGGGCCCCACGCAAATCTGGAGAACAGTAACAAAATCTGGGCCCAAAAGATATATACCAAAAACCCCAATTTCCAACAGAGAAGACACTGAGAAAATTTGATGCAGTGATTCATTAGGATGGCCGCGGATCCGCGGCCAAACCATGGGTTTGGCCGCGCTTTCGCGGCTATATAGTGGAATCACTTGCTCAAATTTTGTCGTATGCCTTGAAAAACCCTGCACAGATTTCTGAGATATGTAAAATAATTTTAGGACACCATTTAAAATCAACAGAAACTGTCAAGTTGGAAAAATGTGATTTTTGATTTCCGGTTCGATCGATATTTTAAACGCGTTAGCACAAGTTAGTATAGCAAAATGGTGAGGCTCTGATACCACTGTAAGTCTACGCTAGCGCCCCGGCCGTCTACAGACGCCAAGTGCGGAACAAAAACTTTTTAACTGGCGCTATCATATACTTTAACCCGGATCTTCCATTATTGCTAAACTAACAAACTGTAAAGAGTGTAGAAAGGTTATACCGAACGATCCGAGTCCTTCGTTCTTTAACCATCATCCCACGCTCCGTTGCGGCTGCTCCGATCTCGTCGATCTCCGATCTTCTCGTCCAGGTGGCACCACATCACTGATTCTTTAAACGGGCTCCCGCCTCTGACTCGAGGCAAATCGGTCGTCAAGTTTGCTAAAAGAGACTGTAAGTCCATGCTACCTCTCCCGGTACTTTCGGGAAAGCGGAATTTGGTAAAAAACAATTTTTACGGAGGTGGTAACATGGACCTATAACCCGGATCTTGGTTAAACATCTATCTAACACCTAACTATGAGTTTCTAGCTACTCGGTTAGGGGGTTATACCTTGCTTGTCTTGAACTCCTTTGTCTTCAAAGCTCCGATGGTGGTCCGATGGCTTCTCCTCGTCGTCTCCGTACGCCGAAGATAGATCCACCTGAAAGCTGCAACCTTTAGCTCCTTCTTCGTTCTTTGAAGAAACTAGTTCACTTGGTTTGCTAAACCTAGTGAACTAGAATGAGTAGAGAAGAAATAGAATGGGATTTTATCTATGGTTCTTGATTCTCAACTCATGAGACAAGAGAACCATAGAATCAAGAGAGGGAGGAAGAGGTTGAGGGTGAGAGCAAGAGGAGAGCTCAAGAACAAGAGAGAGAATGAGCAAGAAAGAATGATGCTCTCTTTTGTCTTTCACCCTCTCATAATCCAAAGTGATCATAACTCATCATATCAACAAAAGTCTTATGTGATGGTTGAAGCAACCATAACCATATCATTTCATGCACTCATTTTACACAAATGAGCAAGTAAACAAAAGTCTTTGCCATGAAATGATGGCTATGGTTATCATGATGGTCAACTAGTCAAGCCTAGTCAACCGGTCAACAAAGTCAACAAGTCAACAAAAGTCAACAAGTCAACAAAGTCAACAAAAGTCAACAACCATGTCACCATAATACTTAATTAATATAATAGTTAATCACATATCATATTCTCATTAGGGTTGATCTTAAGGTCAATAGTCAACGGTCAACTGTCAACAACCCTAATGAGAATCCACTGCCTCTGTCTCCCTGTCAACTGTGCATACACACCCGCATCCGCGTTCCGAGGAACACGAATGCAAACTGGATAAATCCAATCCCATAAGGTACACTAGGATCTGGTTTAAACCAAAGCCAGCTAGTGTAAACTGTCCGGACACTGTACGCGCACAAGTGCACGGATGTGACCGAACCTTGTCGCAAAACCATGCGACCTGTCGCAATACCATGCGACCTGTCGCAATACCATGCGACCTGTCGCAATACCATGCGACCTCTACTCTTTTTGCCTAAAGGCGAAAAGCTTTCTGTGTGGGACTCTAAAGACTCGACACTACGCTGGCAGTGGGTTTAACCACAGACCGCAAGCGGCACTAGCTGTGCGTAACGGTCCCCAGGTAATGCCGACAAGAAAACCGACGAGGCGAAACCCATCTGAACTCCTACTGAGCCTGAGTGTGACATTCTCCGTACAGTCCGGTCTGTTCGTCTGATACATCGCATGGCGGGCCTAGGGGGTGGTAAACGTCAGTCCCCCAATAGCGGTACAAGTTATGCCGGAGCGAAGCCCAAAACACCCTGAGATAACACTGGAAACCTACCAGTATATCTCGTTTGCCCTGGCCAGGGACTACTCGTGTAATGGCTCTCCTAGACACAGCGCGATGTCAACCCCCAATACCGGGAGAGACGAATCCTGTCTAACCGTCACTGCCTCCAAGTGCTTCGGGACTGCACCCAACCACTACCTGTTTGCACGACTCCTTTGAGCTGCGGTAGGGTAGTGATCAAAGTACAGTGGGAACACACTCGAGGCGGAATGACAGTGTCAAGTCAGCGGACTAAGCTGTACTCATGTCACCTGGGAACTGATAACTGACGATAGGTATAATACCAACTAGTCAGTTCCCGACGAGTCCTGTCCAGTGTACCCGTAACCTAACGAGCACCCGCATACTATCTCAAGTACGACGTACTAACGGCTGTGGGACAGACCGTCTCCCACACTGGGATGAGAAGCGCATGCGCTGGTCTACTCCGGAGTATCGATGCCCTGTCTCGATAGTCCTGCGACCAGGGACCTGCATAAGGATGTGCTTATAGATTACCCAGCCCCACTAGTGTGACGGCCATCACATCGCTGGTAATCAAGCAAAGATCCTAAGGGCTCTACTAATGTGTATAGGCGATATACAAAAATAAACACATGTACACATTGAAGTAGAAACAAACCAAGTAGCATACTACTATTTTGAGCAAGATTGTACATACAAGGTGAATATCCAAAGCATCCATTAAGTAATATACAAACCAGTATGATACAGTAATGGCCTCTAGGGCATATACACTAACAATCTCCCACTTGCACTAAGGCCATGTACTGGCGTATCGAAGACCTATCATCTCGATCAGCCGCTCGAACTGAGTCTGGGGCAAGGCCTTGGTGAATGGATCTGCAGTGTTATCTTCTGAAGCGACTCTCCGAACCTCGATCTCCTGGCGATCCACGATCTCCCTGATCAGGTGATACCGCCTTAAGATGTGCCTGGATTTCTGATGGGACCTGGGTTCCTTCGCTAAAGCTATAGCCCCGTTGTTGTCGCAATACAGAGGTATTGGATCAACAATGGACGGAACCACCTGAAGTTCTTTCAAGAACTTCCTCATCCAGACAGCTTCTTTTGCGGCATCAGATGCAGCGATGTATTCCGCTTCCATCGTCGAGTCTGCAACGGTTTCTTGTTTGGAACTCTTCCAACACACCGCCCCTCCATTGAGGGTAAAGGCAAAACCCGACATGGACTTGGAATCATCCTTGTCACTCTGGAAGCTGTGTTAGTGTATATGACCTAGAGGCCATTACTGTATCATACTAGTTTGTATATTACTTAATGGATGCTTGGGATATTCACCTTGTATATACAATCTTGCTCAAAATAGTAGTATGCTACTTGGTTTGTTTCTACTTCAATGTGTACTTGTGTTTATTTCAGTATATCACTTATACGCATTAGTGGAGCCCTTAGGATCTTTGCTTGATTACCAGCGTTGTGATGGCAGTCACACTAGTGGGGGCTGGGTAATCTATAGGCACATCCTTATACAGGTCCCTAGTCGCAGGACTATCGAGACAGGGCATCGATACTCCGGAGTAGACTAGCGTATGCGCTTCTCATCCCAGTGTGGGAGATGGTCTGTCCCACAGCCATCAGTACGTCGTACTGGAGATAGTATACGGGTGCTCGTTGGGTTACGAGTACACTGGACAGGACTCGTCGGGAACTGACAGGTTGGTATTATGCCTATCGTCAGTTATCAGTTCCCAGGTGACATGAGTACAGCTTAGTCCGCTGACTTGACACTGGCACTTCGCCTCAAGTGTGTTCCCACTGCACTTTGATCACTACCCTACCACGGCTCAAAGGAGTCGTGCAAACGGGTGGTAGTTGGGTGCAGTCCCGAAGCACTTGGAGGCAGTGACGGTTAGACAGGATTCGTCTCTCCCGGTATTGGGGGTTGACATCGCGCTGTGTCTAGGAGAGCCATTACACGAGTAGTCCCTGGCCAGGGCAATCGAGATATACTGGTAGGTTTCCAGTGTTATCTCAGGGTGTTTTGGGCTTCGCTCCGGCACGACTTGTACCGCTATTGGGGGACTGACGTTTACCACCCCCTAGGCCCGCCATGCGATGTATCAGACGAACAGACCGGACTGTACGGAGACTGTCACATTCAGACTCAGTAGGAGTTCAGATGGGGTTTCACCTCGTCAGCCTTCTTGTCGGCATCTACCTGGGGACCGTTACGCACAGCTAGTGCCGCTTGCGGTCTGTGGTTAAACCCACTGCCAGCGTAGTGTCGAGTCTTTAGAGTCCCACACAGAGGGTATTCGCCTCTGGGCAAAACAGAGTAGAGGTCGCATGGTTTTGCGACAGGGTTCGTTCTCATCCGCGCACTTGTGCACGTTTGGAGTCCGGACGGATTATACTGGAAGGCTCTGGTTTGAGCCAGATACTGGTATATATATTTGGGGTTGCTTTTATATCTTGGTATTCTTGTTCCTCGGAACGAGAATGCAGGTGTGTATGCACAGTTGCTTGAGGCGGAGGATGAGGTATTTCATTAGGGTTTCGGAACGGGTGCGTATGCACAGTTGACAGTTATCTTTTTCCAAACCCTAATGGATTTATGGATTATCTATTTATAATAGTAATTAAATGAGAATTTTGTTATGGTTGATTTTGTTGACTTGTTGACCATGGTTGAAAGTTGACCACCATCATGCTTCAAAAGTCTTCCTTGATTTATGCTTACATTTTTAAATGAAGCATGGTTGTGGTCATTCCAAATTGCCATCAACTATTCTCATTTTCAATTATTATTATTAGATAATTCTTTTCTTTTGCATTATGGTTGCAAGAAAGAAAAAAATATAGCTCATTCTATCATTCTCACTCTCTCTCTTCACTTCATCTTCTTCTTCCTCTAGTCAAGAGAAACCTTCTCATGAGTTGAGAATCCTTCTCTTGAAAAACAAAAGCAACCCTTAGACACTCTCTACTCACTCTAGGATCAAGGGTCTAGCAAGCCGGCGATTCTAGTTCACTCCAAGTACGAGAAAGAGCCCAAAGGTCGAGCCTTCGAGGTGGATCCATCTTCGACGGGAGAAGGCGACGAAAAGAGAACCATCAACCTCTACAAGGTTTGAAGAAGAAGGAGTTCAAGTTTAGGTATAACCATCTTCCATAGTAGCTAACTCTCTTTAGCTTAGTTTGCTAGTTTTTAGTTTAGGTAACGATCCCGACCTAGTTTAGTCCATGTTGCCTCTTGCGATAAAAATTTATTTTTTATACCGTTTCCGCCTCCCCGTAAGCACCGGGGGTCGCAATATGGACTTACAGTGGTATCAGAGCCTAACTAAACTTAAACTAGCTTGGTAGTGAAGTGTAACGAAGTTCGGAACCGAAAAATCGCAAAACCGGAAAACTAAAAACCTGAGTTTCTGTTGTTTTTTTTTGGCTCAAAATGAAAAACTTTATACTTGTAAAATCGTCTCAGGGTTTTCTAAGAACACACAAGAAAAACGATATCATGTTTCCTCCAAACCGCCGCGCTTCCGCGGCCTCACCTACTCATCTGGCCGTGGAACCGCCGCAAGTTGGTGTCATCTTTGCATCGTTTTTCCTGCAGTGTTCTTCTGTGTTGGTTTTGGGATTTTTAAGATATATTATATGTACCCAGATTTTCCAGAACTGAAATTCACTTTTGGGGTCCTATAATTCCGTATTTTTTTTCCGAACTTCACTGCACTTTGGCTATGTTGGTTATATCTGTGATGTTTGCATGTATTGAACGTCGGCTAATCGCTATAAGACGATTAGTCGGGGTTATACATGATCTGTAATGTGCTGGAATGTGTATATAAATATGTTGGATTGTCGCGGGTGAATAGCCGGGGGTTGTGAGACGAGAGTTTTCTTTTCTTGCAATTCATTGTAAATGTAAATTGATGTAATTATATTATTTGTTTGGCCGCACAACCGGGTCGGGGTTGTAGCCGTCATTGTATAATTCTTTTTACTGTTTTTGCTCCTAGGATAGACCCATGGAGGGGTGCACAAACTACCGAGGACTTGGCGGGTAGTTTGCCGCACCCGTAGGGGTCTTGGGGTGGGGTTTTGGCTATTCACCGCGACCGTGTTATCTGTTTTTTGTTGCAGGCTCGTACAAATTACAGATTGCTAGTATATCCAATGTATTTATCTGTGATCTGAAATGTCTATCATTGCTTTCTATTTAGGCGTTGCTTATGTTTTACAGACGCGCTAGCCCAGCCCCCGCTCTGTCGTTAGTTAAGTAACCTAACGGGTAATGACGGGGCCCCGTGGCGAATGCGAATGGCATAAGCGTACGTCATATTTTGGTTGTTTTCTGCAATGGTAGGATTAAATGATGGGACGCATTAAAAGTACTAATGCAAGAATATCACGCATTAAAAGAACTAATGCAAGATAATAAACCAAGTTTAAGTCGATGGAACACTTTCGAAAAACCACTCGGTTCTTTTCAAAACTAACTTTTAAATGCGGAGCTTGAGCCACTCCTTCTAAAAGCTATCTCGTTCCATCGATTATATCAAGTTCACTACGTTCACGGTTTCGCCAAAACCATTCGTAGCCCTCCGTCGCTTCGCATGAATAGGCAATAGTATTCAAGCTATGTATTTTGGCCAAAGTCAAGGCATAGTGATTGGTAGCTATTGGGTGTTCATGTGTAGCATAGATAGATGCGTTGGTTTGGGACAGTCGTGCTGCCATTTTGGCCAAAGTCAAGGGTAGGTACGGATGGATCCAAATTAACCTGGATAGTGACGGGCAGAACTTGACATGTGACTTATGATATTTTGGCCAAAGTCAAGGTCATAAGAGCATGGGGCAAAAATCCACATCGGGAGTTTCATAAGTACTGAAACTTGCTAGATTTGCATACCATTTGGAGTGTGGTGATTCTGGTAGGATTCCTTCAGTTTCGTCACGCGATGATATTTGGATCCCGATCCTACTGTGAGTATATGCTACTCCTCGGGAAATTTCTCACTTAACGATCAATGCTATAAACCTAGTAGGTGCCTAGAAAGGTGTTAGCGGGGTTACGCCCCCAGGGAAAAGAGGTTCTTTAATTAAGGAACTTCGCGAAAGCGTTGGAAAACCTCCCTCGAAGTACCGACACCGGCCTGGCTGAACGGTTAAGCAAGTATTGTACGGTGGGATTGATCCTGACTAATTCTTCCTTTATGGTTTGAGGAGGGATTCGAGAAACAGTGGGAGCCATCCTGTTTAGACAAACTAAAAACCACTCTAAACTTGCAAGAGCATCATGCTGAGTGTTTCTTCTTCTCTCTCCTAATTGCAGCGACCAATCAACATGACTGGACTTAAGTTACTCCTAGATAAAAACAAACTGACAGGGCCAAACTACAAAGATTGGCTCAGGAATGTCAAGATAGCAATCACTTATGACAAGCTGGGGTATCTTCTTACCACCAAAGCTCCCCCTGTCCCTGGTCCAACTTCCAGTGTCGCGGATAAGGAAATCCGCAAGACTTGGGAGATTGATAGCGCGAAGGCCAAGTGCCTCCTGCTTGCCTCGATGGACAACGAACATCAGAGGAGGCATGAGAATATGGACATGGAGTCCATATTGCTCCATACAAAAGAACTGTATGGAGAGCAATCACGTATCGCAAGATACGAAGTGTCGAAAAAGTTGTTTTCGACAAAGATGGCTGTCGGATCATCAGTAGCCGAGCACGTGCTAAAGATGATCGGCTACATTGAGGAGCTCGCTGACCTAGGGATCACATTGGAGAGTGAGCTATATACGGATATAGTTCTCCAGTCCCTTCCTTCCACTTACGCCCAGTTTATACTGAACTTCAACCTACAAGAAAAAGAGGTTGAACTATCAGAGCTCCTCAACATGCTGAGGAGCGCAGAGGGCACCCTACAGAAAAGTAGGGATACATCCACTTTGTTTGTAGGAGGATCATCTTCTTCTAGGTCCAAGGCGAAAGCCAAGGGAAAGAAGAAGAAGGCCCCCGCCAAACCAAGGGGCGGTGTTAGTAAAGTGGATACGAAGGGAAAAGGTAAAGCAACAAAGATAGCGGGGAAGCTTGTGGATAAGGAAGAATGCTTCTTTTGTCATAAGAAAGGACACTGGAAGAATGATTGCAGGGCCTGGAAGGCCAGAACACAGGAATTGAAGCAGGTTGCAGCTTCAGCTTCAGGTGTGTATGTTATTGAAAACTGTCTTTCAATAAACTCTACTTCCTGGGTATTGGATACCGGATCAGGATCTCATATCTGTAATTCTTTGCAGGCGTTGAGAAACCGTAGGGATTTGAAGGCAGGTGACATGACCCTCAGAGTTGCGAACGGAGCTAGCATGGATGCTAAAGCCGTGGGGGACTATCACCTGGGAATGTCAGATGGACATGTTTTGGTTTTGCGTAATTGCTTTTTTGTACCCAACGCAACTTGTAATATCATTTCTGTATCTTTAGTTTCTAAAGAAGGTTATGAATTTGCGTTTGTAAGTAATGTTGTAAACATTCACCTTAATCAAGTATTGATTGGGTCAGGTACTCTGAGTAATGGTATATACGTGTTAAACCAACCACAAATTTTCAATGTCCAGAATACACATAAAAGAAAGTCTCCAGAAATAAATCAGACTTTCTTATGGCATTGTAGATTGGGTCACATCAATGAGAGAAGGTTGACTAAGTTGCATACAGAAGGATATTTGAATGCGTTCGAATATCAATCATATGCCACTTGTCAATCTTGTCTCAAAGGAAAGATGACAAAGACTCCGTTTACTGGACATGGAGTAAGAGCGAGCGAGCTCTTGGGACTCGTACACAGTGACGTGTGCGGTCCAATGTCTACACATGCCCGAAGCGGACATTCTTACTTCATTACTTTTACGGATGACTTCTCAAGGTACGGTTATGTCTTCTTAATGAAACATAAGTCCGAGGCCTTTGGAAAATTCCAGGAGTATAAGAATGAAGTAGAAAAACAGACCGGCAAAAGTATCAAGATTCTAAGATCGGATCGAGGTGGAGAATACTTAAGTGCCGAGTTCCTGAATTACTTAAAAGAGAATGGGATTCTCTCTCAGCTTACTCCTCCATACACTCCGCAACACAACGGTGTATCGGAGAGACGGAACCGAACCCTATTGGATATGGTACGGTCCATGATGAGTAACGCTGAGTTACCGCGATCATTCTGGGGGTATGCACTAGAATCAGCTGCGTACCTTTTGAACCGAGTTCCTACTAAGACTGTGCCTACTACACCATTTGAGATGTGGTGTGGGAAGAGACCCCATCTTAATCACATTAAGATATGGGGAAGTCCAGCTTTTGTCAAAAAGCAGCATGCGGACAAGCTCGAAGCACGCTCAGTACTGTGCAAGTTTGTGGGATATCCAAAGAATTCCAAGGGATATTTCTTCTACTGTGAAGAGGAACAAAAAGTTCTTGTTTCTCGTCATGCCCACTTTCTAGAACACCAGTTCATAGAAAAAGAAATAAGTGGGAGCGCAGTAGAGCTGGAAGAAATTCCAGAACCACAGACTGTTACTGAAAGCTTGGTGGAACCAGAAGGTTCAACAGAACAGGACATTCCTACGCCGCTCCGCAGGAGTAGTAGGCAGTCTCATCCGCCCGAGAGATACTACGGTTTTCTCATAGACGGGGATCGAGAGGATTGCATCATAGATTATGATGAGCCTACTAGCTTCCAGCAGGCCGTTCAGAGCGTTGACTCAGTGAAATGGCTGGATGTAATGCGGACCGAAATGGAGTCCATGTACACCAACAAAGTATGGACGTTGGACATTGCTCCAGACGGGGTAAAACCCGTAGGATGCAAGTGGATCTTCAAAAGGAAGATTGGTGTAGATGGACAGGTTGAGACCTATAAAGCTAGGCTGGTAGCAAAGGGTTTTCGTCAAAGACCTGGCTTGGACTACGACGAAACCTTTTCTCCAGTAGCCATGCTGAAATCCATTCGGATCCTTCTTGCCATTGCTGCCTTCCACGATTATGAGATCTGGCAAATGGACGTAAAGACAGCTTTTCTAAATGGAAATTTAGAGGAGTGTGTCTATATGGACCAGCCAGAGGGTTTCATTCAGAGTGGGAGCAGCGGAAAGGTGTGCAAGTTGCTTAAGTCCATCTATGGACTAAAGCAGGCATCGCGGAGTTGGAACATCTGCTTTGATGAGACAGTCAAAGAATTTGGCTTTATCAAAAATCCAGATGAACCATGCATCTATAGTAGATTTGTAGCGAGAACTGTGGTATTCCTTGTTTTATACGTGGATGACATTCTCTTAATAGGAAATGACATTCCTATGCTACAATCTGTCAAGGGTTTCTTGTCACACAGGTTCTCCATGAAAGACCTGGGTGATGCCTCATACATCCTGGGGATCCGGATCCATCGTGATAGATCCAAGAGGATATTGGGACTTTCTCAGTCCAGGTACATCGACACCATAGTGAAAAGATTCAGTATGGAAGATTCCAAGCGCGGTAACCTACCGGCTTGTCACGGGATCACCCTCTCTAAAGAGATGTCTCCCAAGACTGATTTGGAGAGGGATCGCATGTCTATTATACCCTACGCTTCTGCGGTAGGCTCTATAATGTATGCGATGTTGTGTACCAGACCGGATGTAGCTTATGCACTGAGTGTGGTAAGCCGGTATCAGTCTAACCCTGGGGAGAAACACTGGATAGCAGTAAAGAACATTCTCAAGTACCTGAGGAGGACTAAGGAGATGTTCTTGGTGTATGGCGGAAAAGACCTCCAGATCGAGGCCTTTGCTGACTCCAGCTTCCAGAGTGACAAGGATGATTCCAAGTCCATGTCGGGTTTTGTCTTCACCCTCAATGGAGGGGCGGTGTGTTGGAAGAGTTCCAAACAGGAAACCGTTGCAGACTCGACGATGGAAGCGGAATACATCGCTGCATCTGATGCCGCAAAAGAAGCTGTCTGGATGAGGAAGTTCTTGAAAGAACTTCAGGTGGTTCCGTCCATTGTTGACCCAATACCTCTGTATTGCGACAACAACGGGGCTATAGCTTTAGCGAAGGAACCCAGGTCCCATCAGAGATCCAGGCACATCTTGAGGCGGTATCACCTGATCAGGGAGATCGTGGATCGCAAGGAGATCGAGGTTCGGAGGGTTGCTTCAGAAGAGAACACTGCAGATCCATTCACCAAGGCCTTGCCCCAGACTCAGTTCGAGCGGCTGATCGAGATGATAGGTCTTCGATACGCCAGTACATGGCCTTAGTGCAAGTGGGAGATTGTTAGTGTATATGCCCTAGAGGCCATTACTGTATCATACTAGTTTGTATATTACTTAATGGATGCTTGGGATATTCACCTTGTATATACAATCTTGCTCAAAATAGTAGTATGCTACTTGGTTTGTTTCTACTTCAATGTGTACTTGTGTTTATTTCAGTATATCACTTATACGCATTAGTGGAGCCCTTAGGATCTTTGCTTGATTACCAGCGTTGTGATGGCAGTCACACTAGTGGGGGCTGGGTAATCTATAGGCACATCCTTATACAGGTCCCTAGTCGCAGGACTATCGAGACAGGGCATCGATACTCCGGAGTAGACTAGCGTATGCGCTTCTCATCCCAGTGTGGGAGATGGTCTGTCCCACAGCCATCAGTACGTCGTACTGGAGATAGTATACGGGTGCTCGTTGGGTTACGAGTACACTGGACAGGACTCGTCGGGAACTGACAGGTTGGTATTATGCCTATCGTCAGTTATCAGTTCCCAGGTGACATGAGTACAGCTTAGTCCGCTGACTTGACACTGGCACTTCGCCTCAAGTGTGTTCCCACTGCACTTTGATCACTACCCTACCACGGCTCAAAGGAGTCGTGCAAACGGGTGGTAGTTGGGTGCAGTCCCGAAGCACTTGGAGGCAGTGACGGTTAGACAGGATTCGTCTCTCCCGGTATTGGGGGTTGACATCGCGCTGTGTCTAGGAGAGCCATTACACGAGTAGTCCCTGGCCAGGGCAATCGAGATATACTGGTAGGTTTCCAGTGTTATCTCAGGGTGTTTTGGGCTTCGCTCCGGCACGACTTGTACCGCTATTGGGGGACTGACGTTTACCACCCCCTAGGCCCGCCATGCGATGTATCAGACGAACAGACCGGACTGTACGGAGACTGTCACATTCAGACTCAGTAGGAGTTCAGATGGGGTTTCACCTCGTCAGCCTTCTTGTCGGCATCTACCTGGGGACCGTTACGCACAGCTAGTGCCGCTTGCGGTCTGTGGTTAAACCCACTGCCAGCGTAGTGTCGAGTCTTTAGAGTCCCACACAGAGGGTATTCGCCTCTGGGCAAAACAGAGTAGAGGTCGCATGGTTTTGCGACAGGGTTCGTTCTCATCCGCGCACTTGTGCACGTTTGGAGTCCGGACGGATTATACTGGCAGGCTCTGGTTTGAGCCAGATACTGGTATATATATTTGGGGTTGCTTTTATATCTTGGTATTCTTGTTCCTCGGAACGAGAATGCAGGTGTGTATGCACAGTTGCTTGAGGCGGAGGATGAGGTATTTCATTAGGGTTTCGGAACGGGTGCGTATGCACAGTTGACAGTTATCTTTTTCCAAACCCTAATGGTTTTATGGATTATCTATTTATAATAGTAATTAAATGAGAATTTTGTTATGGTTGATTTTGTTGACTTGTTGACCATGGTTGACTTGTTGACCATGGTTGAAAGTTGACCACCATCATGCTTCAAAAGTCTTCCTTGATTTATGCTTACATTTTTAAATGAAGCATGGTTGTGGTCATTCCAAATTGCCATCAACTATTCTCATTTTCAATTATTATTATTAGATAATTCTTTTCTTTTGCATTATGGTTGCAAGAAAGAAAAAAATATAGCTCATTCTATCATTCTCACTCTCTCTCTTCACTTCATCTTCTTCTTCCTCTAGTCAAGAGAAACCTTCTCATGAGTTGAGAATCCTTCTCTTGAAAAACAAAAGCAACCCTTAGACACTCTCTACTCACTCTAGGATCAAGGGTCTAGCAAGCCGGCGATTCTAGTTCACTCCAAGTACGAGAAAGAGCCCAAAGGTCGAGCCTTCGAGGTGGATCCATCTTCGACGGGAGAAGGCGACGAAAAGAGAACCATCAACCTCTACAAGGTTTGAAGAAGAAGGAGTTCAAGTTTAGGTATAACCATCTTCCATAGTAGCTAACTCTCTTTAGCTTAGTTTGCTAGTTTTTAGTTTAGGTAACGATCCCGACCTAGTTTAGTCCATGTTGCCTCTTGCGATAAAAATTTGTTTTTTATACCGTTTCCGCCTCCCCGTAAGCACCGGGGGTCGCAATATGGACTTACAAGCTGGAGTCAGCAAAGGCCTCGATCTGGAGGTCTTTTCCGCCATACACCAAGAACATCTTCTTAGTCCTTCTCAGGTACTTGAGAATGTTCTTTACCGCTATCCAGTGTTTCTCCCTAGGGTTTGACTGATACCGGCTTACCACACTCAGTGCATAAGCTACATCCGGTCTGGTACACAACATCGCATACATTATAGAGCCTACCGTAGAAGCGTAGGGTATAATAGACATGCGATCCCTCTCCAAATCAGTCTTGGGAGACATCTCTTTAGAGAGGGTGATCCCGTGACAAGCCGGTAGGTTACCGCGCTTGGAATCTTCCATACTGAATCTCTTCAGTATGGTGTCGATGTACCTGGACTGTGAAAGTCCTAATATCCTCTTGGATCTGTCACGGTAGATCCGGATACCCAGAATGTATGAGGCATCACCCAGGTCTTTCATGGAGAACCTGTGTGACAAGAACCCCTTGACAGATTGTAGCATAGGAATGTCATTTCCTATTAAGAGAATGTCATCCACGTACAAAACGAGGAATAGTACAGTTCTCGCTACAAATCTACTATAGATGCATGGTTCATCTGGATTTTTGATAAAGCCAAATTCTTTGACCGTCTCATCAAAGCAGATGTTCCAACTCCGCGATGCCTGCTTTAGTCCATAGATGGACTTAAGCAACTTGCACACCTTTCCGCTGCTCCCACTCTGAATGAAACCCTCTGGCTGGTCCATATAGACACACTCCTCTAAATTTCCATTTAGAAAAGCGGTCTTTACGTCCATTTGCCAGATCTCATAATCGTGGAAGGCAGCAATGGCAAGAAGGATCCGAATGGATTTCAGCATGGCTACTGGAGAAAAGATTTCGTCATAGTCCAAGCCAGGTCTTTGACGGAAACCCTTTGCTACCAGCCTAGCTTTATAGGTCTCAACCTGTCCATCTACACCAATCTTCCTTTTGAAGATCCACTTGCATCCTACGGGTTTTACCCCGTCTGGAGCAATGTCCAACGTCCATACCTTGTTGGTGTACATGGACTCCATTTCGGTCCGCATTGCATCCAGCCATTTCACTGAGTCAACGCTCTGAACGGCCTGCTGGAAGCTAGTAGGCTCATCATAATCTATGATGCAATCCTCTCTATCCCCGTCTATGAGAAAACCGTAGTATCTCTCGGGCGGATGAGACTGCCTACTACTCCTGCGGAGCGGCGTAGGAATGTCCTGTTCTGTTGAACCCTCTGGTTCCACTAAGCTTTCAGTAACAGTCTGTGGTTCTGGAACTTCTTCCAGTTCTATTGTGTTCCCACTTATCTGGTTTTCCAAAAACTCAGTTTCCATGAAGTAGGCATGACGAGAAACAAGAACTTTTTGTTCCTCTTCACAGTAGAAGAAATATCCGTTTGAATCCTTTGGATACCCCACAAACTTGCACTGTACTGAGCGTGCCTCGAGCTTGTCCGCATGCTGCTTTTTGACAAAAGCCGGACATCCCCATGTCTTAATGTGCTCAAGATAGGGTCTCTTCCCACACCACATCTCATATGGTGTAGTAGGCACGGTCTTAGTAGGAACTCGGTTCAAAAGGTATGCTGCTGATTCTAGCGCATATCCCCAGAATGATCGCGGCAACTCAGCGTTACTCATCATGGACCGCACCATATCCAATAGGGTGCGGTTCCGTCTCTCCGATAAACCGTTATGTTGCGGGGTGTACGGAGGAGTAAGCTGAGAGAGAATTCCGTTCTCTTTTAAGTAGTCCAGGAACTCGGCACTTAAGTATTCTCCACCTCGATCCGATCTTAGAATCTTAATACTTTTGCCGGTCTGTTTCTCTACTTCATTCTTATACTCCTGGAATTTTCCAAAGGCTTCGGACTTATGTTTCATTAAGAAGACATAACCGTACCTTGAGAAGTCATCCGTAAAAGTAATGAAGTAAGAATGTCCGCTTCGGGCATGTGTAGACATTGGACCGCACACGTCACTGTGTACGAGTCCCAAGAGCTCGCTCGCTCTTACTCCATGTCCAGTAAACGGAGTCTTTGTCATCTTTCCTTTGAGACAAGATTGACAAGTGGCATATGATTGATATTCGAACGCATTCAAATATCCTTCTGTATGCAACTTAGTCAACCTTCTCTCATTGATGTGACCCAATCTACAATGCCATAAGAAAGTCTGATTTATTTCTGGAGACTTTCTTTTGTGTGTATTCTGGACATTAAAAATCTGTGGTTGGTTTAACACGTATATACCATTACTCAATGTACCTGACCCAATCAAAACTTGATTAAGGTGAATGTTTACAACATTACTTACAAACGCAAATTCATAACCTTCTTTAGAAACTAAAGATACAGAAATGATATTACAAGTTGCGTTGGGTACAAAAAAGCAATTACGCAAAACCAAAACATGTCCATCTGACATTCCCAGGTGATAGTCCCCCACGGCTTTAGCATCCATGCTAGCTCCGTTCGCAACTTTGAGGGTCATGTCACCTGCCTTCAAAACCCTACGGTTTCTCAACGCCTGCAAAGAATTACAGATATGAGATCCTGATCCGGTATCCAATACCCAGGAAGTAGAGTTTATTGAAAGACAGTTTTCAATAACATACACACCTGAAGCTGAAGCTGCAACCTGCTTCAATTCCTGTGTTCTGGCCTTCCAGGCCCTGCAATCATTCTTCCAGTGTCCTTTCTTATGACAATAGAAGCATTCTTCCTTATCCACAAGCTTCCCCGCTATCTTTGTTGCTTTACCTTTTCCCTTCGTATCCACTTTACTAACACCGCCCCTTAGTTTGGCGGGGGCCTTCTTCTTCTTTCCCTTGGCTTTCGCCTTGGACCTAGAAGAAGATGATCCTCCTACAAACAAAGTGGATGTATCCCTACCTTTCTGTAGGGTGCCCTCTGCGCTCCTCAGCATGTTGAGGAGCTCTGAAAGTTCAACCTCTTTTTCTTGTAAGTTGAAGTTCAGTATAAACTGGGCGTAAGTGGAAGGAAGGGACTGGAGAACTATATCCGTATATAGATCACTCTCCAATGTGATCCCTAGGTCAGCGAGCTCCTCAATGTAGCCGATCATCTTTAGCACGTGCTCGGCTACTGATGATCCGACGGCCATTCTTGTCGAAAATAACTTTTTCGACGCTTCGTATCTTGCGATACGAGATTGCTCTCCATACAGTTCTTTTGTATGAAGCAATATGGATTCCATGTCCATATTCTCATGCCTCCTCTGATGTTCGTTGTCCATCGAGGCAAGCAGGAGGCATTTGGCCTTCGCGCTATCAATCTCCCAAGTCTTGCGGATTTCCTTATCCGCGACACTGGAAGTTGGACCAGGGACAGGGGGAGCTTTGGTGGTAAGAAGATACCCCAGCTTGTCGTAAGTGATTGCTATCTTGACATTCCTGAGCCAATCTTTGTAGTTTGGCCCTGTCAGTTTGTTTTTATCTAGGAGTAACTTAAGTCCAGTCATGTCTATTTGGTCGCTGCAATTAGGAGAGAGAAGAAGAAACACTCAGCATGATGCTCTTGCAAGTTTAGAGTGGTTTTTAGTTTGTCTAAACAGGATGGCTCCCACTGTTTCTCGAATCCCTCCTCAAACCATAAAGGAAGAATTAGCCGGGATCAATCCCACCGCACAATACTTGCTTAACCGTTCAGCCAGGCCGGTGTCGGTACTTCGAGGGAGGTTTTCCAACGCTTTCGCGAAGTTCCTTAATTAAAGAACCTCCTTTCCCTGGGGGCGTAGCCCCGCTAACACCTTTCTAGGCACCTACTAGGTTTATAGCATTGATCGTTTAGTGAAAAATTTCCCGAGGAGTAGCATATACTCACAGTAGGATCGGGATCCAAATATCATTGCGTGACGAAATTGAAGGAATCCTACCAGAATCATCACACTCCAAATGGTATGCAAATCTAGCAAGTTTCAGTACTTATGAAACTCCCGATGTGGATTTTTGCCCCATGCTCTTATGACCTTGACTTTGGCCAAAATATCATAAGTCACATGTCAAGTTCTACCCGTCATTATCCAGGTTAATTTGGATCCATCCGTACCTACCCTTGACTTTGGCCAAAATGGCAGTACGACTGTCCCAAACCAACGCATCTATCTATGCTACACATGAACACCCAATAGCTACCAATCACTGTGCCTTGACTTTGGCCAACATACACAGCTTGAATACTATTGACTATTCATGTGAAACGACGGAGGGCTATGGATGGTTTTGGCAAAACCGTGAACGTAGTGAACTTGATATGGTCGATGGAACGAGATAGCTTTTAAAAGGAGTGGCTCAAGCTCCGCATTTAAAAGTTGTTTTTGAAAAGAACCGAGTGGTTTTTCGAAAGTATTCCAACGACTTTAACTTGGTTTATTATCTTGCATTAGTTCTTTTAATGCGTGATATTCTTGCATTAGTTCTTTTAATGCGTCCCATCATTTAATCCTACCATTGTAGAAAACAACCAAAATATGACGTACGCTTATGCCATTCGCATTCGCCACGGGGCCCCGTCATTACCCGTTAGGTTACTTAACTAACGACAGAGCGGGGGCTGGGCTAGCGCGTCTGTAAAACATAAGCAACGCCTAAATAATATCATATATAGATATACTGCAATGATAAACATTTCAGATCACAGATGAATACATTGGATATACTAGGAATCTGTAATTCGTACGAGCCTGTAACGAAAGACAAATTACACGGTCGCGGTGAATAGCCATTACCCCACCCAAGACCCCTACGGGTGCGGCAAACTACCCGCCAAGTACCCGAAGCGTAGTAACCTCCCTCATCTCCATGAGTAGGCCACTCGACACTTCGGCATACCCGGTAGTTTGTGCACCCCCTCCATGGGTCAATCCTAGGAGCAAAAACAGTAAAAAGAAATTATACAATGACGGCTACAACCCCGACCCGGTTGTGCGGCCATACAAATAATTATTACATCAATTTACAAATTTACATGAATTGAAAGAAAAGAAAAACTCTCGTCTCACAACCCCCGGCTATTCACCCGCGACAATCCAACATATTCATATACACATTCCAGCACATTACAGATCACAGATTTGTATAACCCCCACTAATCGACATATAGCGATTAGTAGACGTTCAATACAAATATCACATTACAGAAAAACCCGTTAGCTAAAGTCTTTTAGAAGTTCGATCAAAAATACAGATTTTCGGGACCCAAAAATAAAATTTTCGTTCTGGAAAATCTGGGTTGAAAATATATATGCTAAAAATCCCAAAATACCCCCATAAAAACACTGCACCAAAAATTTACCTCGGCCGAGTCGACTCGGCCGCGGATCCGCGGCGGGAGCGTGCTCCCGCCGCGCTTCCGCGGCCCTTTGACTCGAACGTTGGACAATTTTTGGTGGGTGCTCACAGAAAAGCCTGAGCCGATTTTAGGTGTTAAAATAATCAACTTTTGAACAGTGGAAAAATCGACAGAAACTGCAAATTTTTGGGGTTGGTTTTCGGGACTTTTTCTTTGATCGATCTTCTAGTTACTTGCTAACATGTTAGATAGAGTTTAACTAGGCTCTGATACCACTGTAAGTCCATGCTACCTCTCCCGGTACTTTCGAGAAAGCGGAATTTGGTAAAAAACAATTTTTACGGAGGTGGTAACATGGACCTATAACCCGGATCTTGGTTAAACATCTATCTAACACCTAACTATGAGTTTCTAGCTACTCGGTTAGGGGGTTATACCTTGCTTGTCTTGAACTCCTTCGTCTTCAAAGCTCCGATGGTGGTCCGATGGCTTCTCCTCGTCGTCTCCGTACGCCGAAGATAGATCCACCTGAAAGCTCCAACCTTTAGCTCCTTCTTCGTTCTTTGAAGAAACTAGTTCACTTGGTTTGCTAAACCTAGTGAACTAGAATGAGTAGAGAAGAAATAGAATGGGATTTTATCTATGGTTCTTGATTCTCAACTCATGAGACAAGAGAACCATAGAATCAAGAGAGGGAGGAAGAGGTTGAGGGTGAGAGCAAGAGGAGAGCTCAAGAACAAGAGAGAGAATGAGCAAGAAAGAATGAGGCTCTCTTTTGTCTTTCACCCTCTCATAATCCAAAGTGATCATAACTCATCATATCAACAAAAGTCTTATGTGATGGTTGAAGCAACCATAACCATATCATTTCATGCACTCATTTTACACAAATGAGCAAGTAAACAAAAGTCTTTGCCATGAAATGATGGCTATGGTTATCATGATGGTCAACTAGTCAAGCCTAGTCAACCGGTCAACAAAGTCAACAAGTCAACAAAAGTCAACAAGTCAACAAAGTCAACAAAAGTCAACAACCATGTCACCATAATACTTAATTAATATAATAGTTAATCACATATCATATTCTCATTAGGGTTGATCAAAAGGTCAATAGTCAACGGTCAACTGTCAACAACCCTAATGAGAATCCACTGCCTCTGTCTCCCTGTCAACTGTGCATACACACCCGCATCCGCGTTCCGAGGAACACGAATGCAAACTGGATAAATCCAATCCCATAAGGTACACTAGGATCTGGCTTAAACCAAAGCCAGCTAGTGTAAACTGTCCGGACACTGTACGCGCACAAGTGCACGGATGTGACCGAACCCTGTCGCAAAACCATGCGACCTGTCGCAATACCATGCGACCTCTACTCTTTTTGCCTAAAGGCGAAAAGCTTTCTGTGTGGGACTCTAAAGACTCGACACTACGCTGGCAGTGGGTTTAACCACAGACCGCAAGCGGCACTAGCTGTGCATAACGGTCCCCAGGTAATGCTGACAAGAAGACCGACGAGGCGAAACCCATCTGAACTCCTACTGAGCCTGAGTGTGACATTCTCCGTACAGTCCGGTCTGTTCGTCTGATACATCGCATGGCGGGCCTAGGGGGTGGTAAACGTCAGTCCCCCAATAGCGGTACAAGTCGTGCCGGAGCGAAGCCCAAAACACCCTGAGATAACACTGGAAACCTACCAGTATATCTCGTTTTCCCTGGCCAGGGACTACTCGTGTAATGGCTCTCCTAGACACAGCGCGATGTCAACCCCCAATACCGGGAGAGACGAATCCTGTCTAACCGTCACTGCCTCCAAGTGCTTCGGGACTGCACCCAACCACTACCTGTTTGCATGACTCCTTTGAGCCGCGGTAGGGTAGTGATCAAAGTACAGTGGGAACACACTCGAGGCAGAATGACAGTGTCAAGTCAGCGGACTAAGCTGTACTCATGTCACCTGGGAACTGATAACTGACGATAGGTATAATACCAACTAGTCAGTTCCCGACGAGTCCTGTCCAGTGTACCCGTAACCTAACGAGCACCCGCATACTATCTCAAGTACGACGTACTGACGGCTGTGGGACAGACCATCTCCCATACTGGGATGAGAAGCGCATGGGCTGGTCTACTCTAGAGTATCGATGCCCTGTCTCGATAGTCCTGCGACCAGGGACCTGCATAAGGATTTGCTTATAGATTACCCAGTCCCACTAGTGTGACGGCCATCACATCGCTGGTAATCAAGCAAAGATCCTAAGGGCTCTACTAATGTGTATAGGCGATATACAAAAAAAAACACATGTACACATTGAAGTAGAAACAAACCAAGTAGCATACTACTATTTTGAGCAAGATTTTACATACAAGGTGAATATCCCAAGCATCCATTAAGTAATATACAAACCAGTATGATACAGTAATGGCCTCTAGGGTATATACACTAACAGAGACGACCAAGATTGATGTAGAGAATGAGTAGATGACTTTGTCTCACTTCGTCCAAATCCGTGGACGATCGGTTAATGAAGTTGCCGAGGGAATCGGGTGATGGAATGAAATGAGCTGTGAATTCCATACACCCCAAAATCTATCATAATCTTTTCAAGTGAAAACTCAAGTGTGAGAGAGAGAGGAGGGGCCGGCCACTTATAGGAGTGGGGGGGGTGAGTGTAGGAGAGGGGAGAGTAACCTTAAGCAAATATCATGTGTGAACACAAAGTAAAATATCTTAAGGAAAACAAAACCTCATTGAAATCAAAGCATGAGTCACAAGACAACTCACCATATCTAGAACCTTCTAGAACCTTCTAGAAGCATGACTCACCCTCATCCAAGAAAAGATAAATCCGTCTTTAACCGAATGTTAAAAGACGGCTGATAGAAAACTCGAAACTGGCAACTTCCAAAAGTGATCCTGAAACGACTTTCAGGATAACCCCGAAACTGTATAAATATACCCGCATTTGTATTACGACCGAATACAAATGCAACTGAGACAAAGATATTATATCTACTCAATACAATACTCGGATCCGGCTTAAACCAAAACCGACCAGTATCATCTGCCCGAAAACTAACACGTGCGTAAACGCACGTGCATTTTCCGAACCCTGCCATAAAACCATACGGCCTCTACAACGTTTCGCCCGAACTTGGGAAACTGTCTGTGGGGGACTCTAATGACTCGTCAGTACCCTGGCAGTGGGTTTAACCACAAACCGTCAGCGGCACTAGCTATGCGTAACGGCTGCCCATGGACTGACCTCAAGGGAGGCTGATGAGCGAACTCAAGGGAGGCCGATGAGTGAACTCATCCAGAAACCCTACTGAGCCTAACAGTGACAATGTATATACAGTCCGGTCCGTTCGTCAATGAGTATCGCATATCCGCCTAGGGGGCTAGTAACGTCAGACCCCCAGAAGCAGTATAAGTCGTGTCGGAGTGTAGCCCAATAACACCCTGAGATACTACTGGAGTACCTACCGGTAAATCTCCTGCCATGGCCATGGACTATGTGTAATGGCTCTCCTAGACACAGCACGACCTCGCCCCCAATACCGGGAGAGACGAATCCCCTGCCGATCCGCTCACGTGCCTCCATATGGCTCGGGACTGTACCCAAAAGCTACCTGTTTGCACGACTCCTTTGAGCCGTGGTAGGGTAGAAATCAAAGCACAGTGGGAACTCACACGAGATAAATGACGACCTTAGGTCGATGAACTAACCTGTACACATGTCACCAGGGAACTTCTATCTGACGATAGGTATAATACTAACTAGCAGATTCCCGGCGAGTCCAGTCCGGTGTATTCATAACCAAGTGAGCACCTGTATACATCTTAGGTGATCCAACTGACACCAGTGGCTTGTGAGACCGGCCACCGCCCCTCGTCGGGGTCTGGACTGTACACACTAGTCTACTCCGGAGTATCGATGCCCTGTCTCGAAACTCCCACGACTAGGGACCACAATTAAGGATATGCGTATAAACTACCCAACTCTCACGTATATGATCGCCATCATACTGTTGGTAGTAAAGCAAGATCCTAAGGGCTCCATCAAAGTGTAACATGCAATCAGTCACCTGAACATGTACACGACTGATAAAGGCAAACCAGATAGCATACTATCATCTCGAGTAAGACTGTCCTACCGGGATAGGTCCTCCGCAATCATTGCAATCACGTACCTGCGATCCAATAATTAACTATGAGGGCACTATCTCCAACAAGAGCAAAACCTCGAGTCCTGGCAAAAGAGGCAAAAGAAGCGGTGCGCCCGCCGCTACTTTGCCGACGGAGCGGACCTGCAAAAGGCTGTGGCACAACGGGGGTGAGTTTCCAACTCGTGAGTAATAAATAACATCTACACAGGCTATCGCAAGTATGCACACAAGCATCCTAGCATCTATAATACAGGTATGGCAGGATATAATAGCAGGTATGTATGCAATATGACTATACTAGCAAGTATGTATGCAATATAAATATACTCGTGATCCGCATATGTAAGTATAAGAAATCATCTTTTTCCTTTAGGAATCTCCTTTGAAATATCAGCACAATACCATTAGAACCAAACAGAATCCGTGTCCAGCAACGACACCTCAAAACTGTTTCAAATCTCATATCAAAGTATCTCTGGCCTCAGCCGTCCGGCTGACCCATCTCAAATATCAATATCTCATCATCTCGCGGCCACGGTCGGTATCCTCTGGATATCCGCCGTGCCAAAACAGTCACCGGTAGGTAATCCATCCCCTGCCAGGCTCAACGTCAACAACACATTCCTCTTGCCCCGGGGTACCTTACCGGGCCCACCATGTACCCGTAACGGTTCCTCCACTCCTCGACACGGATCTCGAAAACCACAGCAAAATCATGGTGGACGACACTTACATCACTAGAAAACCGCAATTTACATATTTTAAAAAAGTAATAAGTTTAGAAATTTTGCGGCTTTTCCCCAAAATCCAGAAATATCATAAAATCTCAAGAAGTCCTCATAAGTGCATATGTCAATGATAATGAATGCATATGGTATCAATAATCAAGTTGCGATGTATGATTAATAGACTAGGCATGAACAAATAATATGATGAGGTACATGCACATGAATAGCAATCCTACGATTTCATTTTAAGGAATTAAAGGCAATAGCACGTGTTTAAGTATCAATTATAGTAAAAGGTTTCAATTTATAGGTTATCTAGTGTGGTGGCATGGCAATTACCAGGGTGTGTGTGTAAGCATGAATAGTGCTCGTGCTGCATATAAAAACCCTGGGTGTGTGTGTAAGCATGAATAGTGCTCGTGCTGCATATAAAAACCCTGGCAATGGTGCAGGTGTCCTATAGAAGGGGTTCGTATATGTATGTCAATATAAGGCATCAATGCAGAAAATAATCATACAAGCATTACACCCCTAATTACTAACATTACTAAATATCTTTTTAAGCAACTAAAACTATCGAGCGACTTGCGCCATCCAACGATAGTCCCCCGTAGATGTTACATCTACTCACCGGAATCCCTAGCTAGTCACGTCCAATCACCGCTTTCCCCTTTCGCGCCGCGTCTGACGTCTCCGCGACCGAACCTGGAATTTACATCAATACAAACATAAGGCATATCAAGAACGACGCAATTCCCTAACGAAAATACCATAGTTCACAAGTTAGGTACAACGTGCACAAAGTGCGCGGAACACACGCGAAAATCGCAAAAATCTACTAAAAAGTCGATTGGTCGCCCGACCAAACTAAAACCCGAACACTCAAAAATCCGCACTCACACATCCTAAAAGTCATAGGATACGCTAAAAATGTCATCAAGACATCGCAATTAATTCATCACAATATTTTAATAAAAACTAGTAATCTAGAATTGCAATTTGGTGCAAACATCGACAATTAGCGACAAGGTTATCACGGTCCAACACAACCATCCAACCACACAACTAGTTAGCCACCAAAAACAAAATTTTTAACTCATTTACCATGCTACAAAACCCAATATCCAAACACAACCCTTTCTTGAATTTGGTAAATAGCAATCTTAATGAAAATTTCACACAAGTTTAACATAGATTAGCATAATATGAAGCCACTTAAGCAAAGTAACCTTAAAGATTGGTTTAGTAATTAACTAGATATCTAATTAGCTTTAATTAACTAAATAATGGTTTCTAAAAACCCTAGTTTAACTCTAACCATAAACCTTTAAAAACTAGATTAGAATCTAACACTAAATTAACACTAGATTTTAGCCCAATTAGTAATTTAACCACTTAGATTAAGCTAACAAAATAACTAGATAACAAAATAGCTTAATTAATCTCTTAATGGTGATCTAAACCCTAAATTAATTTCAAACCACAAACTTTAAAAAAACTAGTATGCAAATAGCACTAAAATTAACACTAAAACAATTTCCAAAGTTCTAATTAGCACACTTTAAACTACAATTTAACCAAGGATTGAAATTATACCTCACAAGCCCAAACCCTATGTTGCTAAAGCCTCCCAAGATGCCATCTTTCTCCAAGATTTGAACCAATTTGGGTTTGAGAAGAGAGGGAATAAGGTTTTGTGTTGAAATAGTGAAGGATTTGTTGATTTTTATTGAATTTTGATGCAAAATTTTTGAAGAAAATGAGAGAAAAGAGAAGGAAAATAATGGAAATGGGGGGGGGGGAGATGGTCTCAGCCAGAAGAGGGAGAGGGGAGTGGTGTGGGGTGTATGGAAAAGTCATGGTCAACCCCCTCAAAGTCAATACACCATACCTCCAAATACTATATTTTAAAACCTACACATTCAACTCAATTCATCCCTAACAAAAGAATTTTAAAACAAAAGAGAGAGGGAGAGTTTTCTGCAGTTTGGGACAGCCAAGGAGATGTGAGGATGTGTGTGTGAGAGTGCACAAATTTTTTTTTGCAAAAAGACCCCCTACAAGTCCAAAATTGCAAGTTTAAGCTTAAATTCAATAAATTTCGTTTTCCATAATAAAAATTAGTTAAAACTTGAAATAAAATACTAAAAATTTATGTTACAAATAGATTTTAATTAACATGATTTTAAAGCTTAAATTCAGCCCATTTAAATTTGTATTTATCGCTAATTTAATGTATTTTCTTACCGGCTTAAAATAATATTAAAAATTGAAAAATTAGGGAAAATTTTTAAACGACCAGAATTTCATAAGTAACTCATTTGCTACTAAAAACTAGCAATTGCCTATCAAAATTAGGTATAATTAGTCCTAAACTGCAAAACAACAAAAAGACGGTTTTCGGAAAAATACCGAATTTTCACCGATTTTCGGGAAAACACCAAAACGACATTTCAAGACGCTACAATCTTCCCCCCTTAAAGAAATTCGGTCTCCGAATTTAAAAATATATCTACGCGTACCTTCAAAGAGATGGGGATATTTCTTCCTCATCTCGTCCTCGGTCTCCCAGGTAACCTCCTCGCTGCTCGGGCTGCGCCAAAGGACCTTGACGGTTGGTATAATCTTCGATCTCAACTTCTTCACCTGCTGATCCAGGATGGCCACCGGCTGCTCTGCAAATGAAAGGTCGCGCTCTAGCTGGACTGTCGGGTGCTGAATCGCATGCGAAGGGTCGTGAAGGTACTTGCGGAGCATCGAAACATGGAAGACGGGGTGAACATCGGGAAAGATGGGTGGAAGGGCCAAACGATATGCAACAACGCCGACACGCTCGAGGATCTCGAAGGGACCTACGAATCTAGGGCTAAGCTTTCCTTTTCGCCCAAATCGCATCACGCCCTTCATCGGAGAGACTCTCAGAAAAACATGATCGCCAACTGCGAACTCTAACCTGCGACGGCGCCTGTCTGCATACGATTTCTGCCGGCTCTGAGCCGTTCTCATCCGGTCTCGGATCAACTGTATCTTCGCTGTCATCTCCTCAACAAGCTGCGGCCCCAGTATACTGCTCTCGCTGAGCTCTGTCCAACAAACGGGCGATCTGCATCTCCTCCTATACAATGCCTTGAATGGTGCCATCTGAATAATATCCTGGAAGCTGTTGTTGTAGGAGAACTCCACTAGAGGTAAATGACGATCCCGGCTACCGCCGAAGTCTAAAACGCACGCTCTGAGCATGTCCTCGAGAGTCTGAATGGTCCGCTCTGACTGTCCGTCGGTCTGCGGATGAAACGCTGTGCTGAAGCTCAAACGAGTGCCCAAAGCCTCCTGAAGTCTCTGCCAAAGTCGGCTGGTGAACTGGGTGCCTCGTTCTGACACGATACAAGTCGGTACGCCATGCAACCGCATGATCTCGTTGATGTAAAGCTGGACATACTGAGCGAAGCTGAAAGTCGTCTTCACTGGCAGGAAGTGAGCCGCTTTCGTCAATCGATCTACGATCACCCAGATGGAGTCATACCCTCGACTGGTCCTGGGTAGACCCACAATGAAATCCATCGAAATCTTCTCCCATTTCCACTCCGGAATGGGTAACGGCTGTAGCTCTCCTGCAGGCCTCTGGTGCTCGGCCTTGACTTGCTGACAAGTCAGGCATCTCGATACAAACTCCGCAAGGCATCTCGATACAAACTCCGCAATGTCCCCCTTCATCCCGTCCCACCAGTAGGTCTCTCTCATATCATTGTACATCTTGGTGGAACCGGGGTGGACACTATACATTGATCGGTGTGCCTCCTCAAGAATGTCGCGCTGTAATCCATCAGCATCTGGTACGCACAGTCTAGATCCATGTCGTAAAATCCCCTGATCGTCAATCACGAACTCGGACAATCTGCCCTGTCCCATCTGTGCCATGATCTCTGAGCAACGGTCGTCACTGCGCTGTGCCTCATATAAACGGTCAAGCAACTGTGGGCGTGCACGAACATGCGCGAGCTGTCCCCCTGTCTGAGTGAACTCGAACTCAACTCGGCTGTCGCATAACATCTGCCAATCTGCTGACGACTGCCTCTGCACTGCGCGCAAATAGGATAGACTACCCCCGGGCCTCCTACTCAACGCATCTACCACCACATTCGCCTTACCTGGGTGATATAAGATATCGCAGTCGTAGTCTTTCACCAACTCCATCCAACGACGCTGTCTGAGGTTCAGGTCTAGCTGCTGAAATATGTATTTTAAGCTCTTGTGGTCTGTGAATATTTGGCACGACTCGCCATATAGGTAATGTCGCCAAATCTTCAATGCAAAGACCACTGCAGCCATCTCCAAATCATGTGTGGGGTAGTTCTGTTCATGCTTCTTCAACTGCCGAGAAGCATATGCGATCACCCGGCCATGCTGCATCAATACGCATCCTAATCCCACTCGTGAAGCATCACAGTAGACCACAAATCCGCCTGATCCCGAAGGCAAAGATAATACCGGCGCCGTAGTCAAACATGTCCGCAGCTGCTGAAAACTGCGCTCGCACTCCTCTGTCTAAACGAAAGGAACTCCCTTCCGGGTCAAACCGGTCAAAGGTGCAGCTATACGGGAGAAGTCCTGAACAAAACGCCTGTAGTAGCCCGCCAGGCCTAGAAAACTACGGATCTCAGTAACCGATGTAGGTCGGGGCCACTGCTGAACAGCCTCAATCTTCTTCGGGTCCACACAAATGCCGTCTCTCGTAACCACGTGACCCAAGAATCCGACGCTGTCCAGCCAGAAAGCACACTTGGAGAACTTTGCAAAAAGCTGGTGCTCCCTCAGAGTCTGTAACGTAATCTGCAAGTGCTGCTCATGCTCCTCTCTGCTCCGGGAGTACACCAAGATATCGTCGATAAACACGATGATGAACAAGTCAAGATACAGCCTGAATGTACGGTTCATCAAATCCATGAATGCTGCTGGGGCGTTGGTGAGTCCGAACGACATCACCAAAAACTCATAGTGGCCGTAGCACGTGCGGAAAGCTGTCCTCGGTATATCCTCCTGTCGAACTCGCAGCTGATGGTATCCTGATCGCATGTCGATCCTCGAAAAATATCCCGCACCCTGAAGCTGGTCGAACAAGTCATCAATGCGTGGCAACGGATATCTGTTCCGAACGGTAACTTTGTTCAGCTGGCGGTAGTCGATACATAAGCGCAAACTTCCATCCTTCTTCTTGACAAACAGGACCGGAGCACCCCACGGAGAAACATTAGGTCGAATAAGCCCCTTATCTAACAAATCCTGCAACTGATCCTTCAGCTCCCGAAGCTCTGCCGGGGCCATCCGATAAGGCGGTATAGAAATAGGCCCCGAGCCGGGAATGAAATCAATGCAGAACTCAACGTCGCGCTCAGGTGGTAGCCCAGGTAGCTCATCAGGGAAAACATCAGGGAACTCACAAACAACCGGGACCCGGTCCAATGGAACCTCTGCAGCTCGAGTATCATAAATACACGCTAAAAATCCCTGACACCCCTTCCACAAGAGCTGACCAGCGCGAAGAGACGAAATCAAGCTGGGAAGGGTGACGCTGCGGTCTCCCTGAATAACAAGGACTGGCTCTCCCGGAAAGCTAAATATGACTGCCTTCTCACGGCAGTCCACCGAAGCATAACAAGTGGCTAGCCAATCCGTGCCTAGAAGCACATCAAAGTCCAACATATCGTGGAGAATCAAATCAACCGATGAATCCCTCTCCCCGATACGAACGGAACACAATCGAAAAACAAAACGAGCGACAAACGACTAGCTTACCGGAGTAACAACAACAAGCGGATGATCTAACGACGATGACGCACGGCCCAACATCGGTGCAAAGTGTGTAGATACGTACGAATGTGTGGAACCTGGGTCAAATAATACCCGTGCGTCGAAAGAACAAACTGGCAAGGTACCTGTCACAACGGCATTGGATGCCTGCGCATCCCGCGGTGTCAAAGCAAAAACTCGGGCCTGTCCTCCACCGATAGCGGGCTGACCTCGACCTCGGCCTCTGCCTCCTCATCCTCTCTGAATAGGACCGCCGTGTCCACGGCCTCTGGGTGCAGCTAACTGGCATGGAGCATCGCCTGTGGTAGGAAGTAGGGCTCTCTGAGGAGGGGGTGGTGATGGTGGTAGGGTCACATGCGGAACTGTCGCTTCTCCCTGTCGTCTCACCGGACAGTCTCTGACAAGATGGTGCGGACTCCCGCACCCAAAACACCCTGGCGACGGCTGCTGCCCCTGGGGATATGAACCATATAACTGTCCCCGTCCAAATCCTCTGCCTGGCCTATCTCTCGGAAAGAATCTGGCGCGCTGCCTCTGAGCCGGTACATCGGTGCGAATCCTCTTCGGCCCAGAAACGGCCGAAGTCTGTGATATGCGTGCCTCCATCCGTAATGCCGTATCCATAGCAGCTGAATAAGTGTCGTAGTGCTGGGCGCCAATGGCAAGATATAGCTGGGCATCGAGTCCCTGTACGAACCTCTTCATCATCTTCTCTTCGATATCCACCAAATAAGGAGCATATCGGGATAACTGTGTAAACTGGATGTCATACTCAGACACCGTCATCCCAGGTGTCTTGACTAAGGCCTCGAAGCTACGAGCTCTGGCGTCACGAACGCTCTCTGGGAGGAAACGAGCTAGAAAGACCGCTGTAAACTCGGCCCACGTCATAGGCGGTAGACCTGCAGCTCGACCTCTCAAGACTGACTCTCACCATGTCTGCGCGAGACCCTCTAGTCGGAAACTCGCAAGCTCTACCCATCGATCATCCGAACATCTCAGCGAACGGCAGATCCTGGCTAAACTGTCAAGGAACGTCTGTGGGTCCTCCGCTGCCTCGGTGCCGGTGAATACTAGAGGTCTCAGCCTCATGAAATCCTGTAGTGAAACCGGGATGGTCACGGCGGTAGTAGTAGGAGCAGGTATCATAGCAGTCTGGGATGTAGTAGGTGCATCATCCGGCCTCGGTGTACGACTGGCAGCAACTAGGGATCCTACCATCTGACGTAGCTCCTGCATGCCCCCATCATCTGTCGCAACTCCTCCATACCAGTCTCGAGTCTATCCATACGGCCTGGGGAAGGTGGATCGGTTTGTCCCTGCGGCGTAGGCATACCACCCTGCTCAGTCCTAGTCTCGGACGAGCCAGCTCGAATCTCGTCTCGGGCGGCAGCCCTCTGTGCCCTCGTAGCCTTCGGCGGCATAGTGGCTGTTACAGGAAAACGGGTAATAAGAACAGTGCGATAGAATCATAGGATACACGGAATTGAAGAAGGAATTTCAAGCAAGTATATCCTAAAGTCACTTAGGCGGAGTACCGTGTCGCAAGTATGCCGCGGACATACACACGCTACGTTACCCTACTTAAGTCACTTACTCCATCTACCAAGGGTCATCCTACACTCAAAAAGGTAAAATCTATCGCTTTGATACCAACTTTGTTACGACCCGCAGGGTACGGAACGTGACTGGCACTTAAGTTACGAAACGTCTCAAGACATCCGTAAAATAAGTAAGCCAAAGCCCAGAAAACAAAACCAAATAAGCAAAAGAGTGAAGAAAACCCAATCAATTGAAAGCGAGTTTATCAAATAAGTCATATAAAGCCTTTTTTAAAACAATATCAACTTTTCCGAAAATTTCGGCAGAGTCTCCTTTGTAAATACTGGCCCCCAAAATGGGTACAACAAGAATCTATATGAATCCAACAAATAAGGCATCCCAAAGCGGGAGCTAGCTCTTCGCCACAAGGCGGTCATAAATCCCACGCAATATAAAGCAACAACATGCGAAATAATCGTAATTAAGCATGAGAAAAACAACATGTCGACTCAAGTGAGCTCGACCCCAAAATACAGCATAAAAAGTCCACAAATCTCACAGTCTCATCTCTAGGTCAATATACAATAATGCTGGTAGATACAGTAGATGGAGTACACTAGATACAGAGAATATACAAGGTGGTACAAAAATAATGATATAACCCACCTAAGAGCAAAACCTCGAGTCCTGGCAAAAGAGGCAAAAGAAGCGGTGCGCCCGCCGCTACTGTGCCGACGGAGCGGACCTGCAAAAGGCTGTGGCACAACGGGGGTGAGTTGCCAACTCGTGAGTAATAAATAACATCTACACAGGCTATCGCAAGTATGCACACAAGCATCCTAGCATCTATAATACAGGTATGGCAGGATATAATAGCAGGTATGTATGCAATATGACTATACTAGCAAGTATGTATGCAATATAAATATACTCGTGATCCGCATATGTAAGTATAAGAAATCATCTTTTTCCTTTAGGAATCTTCTTTGAAATATCAGCACAATACCAATAGAACCAAACAGAATCCGTGTCCAGCAACGACACCACAAAACTATCTCAAATCTCATATCAAAGTATCTCTGGCCTCAGCCGTCCGGCTGACCCATCTCAAATATCAATATCTCATCATCTCGCAGCCACGGTCGGTATCCTCTGGATATCCGCCGTGCCAAAACAGTCACCGGTAGGTAATCCATTCCCTGCCAGGCTCAACGTCAACAACACATTCCTTTTGCCCCGGGGTACCTTACCGGGCCCACCATGTACCCGTGACGGTTCCTCCACTCCTCGACACGGATCTCGAAAACCACAGCAAACTCATGGTGGACGACACTTACATCACTAGAAAACCGCAATTTACATATTTTAAAAAAGTAATAAGTTTAGAAATTTTGCGGCTTTCCCCCAAAATCCAGAAATATCATAAAATCTCAAGAAGTCCTCATAAGTGCATATGTCAATGATAATGAATGCATATGGTATCAATAATCAAGTTGCGATGTATGATTAATAGACTAGGTATGAACAAATAATATGATGAGGTACATGCACATGAATAGCAATCCTACGATTTCATTTTAAGGAATTAAAGGCAATAGCACATGTTTAAGTATCAATTATAGTAAAAGGTTTCAATTTATAGGTTATCTAGTGTGGTGGCATGGCAATTACCAGGGTGTGTGTGTAAGCATGAATAATGCTCGTGCTGCATATAAAAACCCTGGTAATGGTGCAGGTGTCCTATAGAATGGGTTCGTATATGTATGTCAATATAATGCATGAATGTAGCAAATAATCATACAAGTATTACACCCTTAATTACTAACATTACTAAGAATCTTTTTAAGCTACTAAAACTATCGGGCGACTTACGCCATCCAACGATAGTCCCCCGTAGATGTTACATCTACTCACCGGAATCCCAAGCTAGTCACGTCCAATCACCGCTTTCCCCTTTCGCGCCGCGTCTGACGTCTCCGCGACCGAACCTGGAATTTAAATCAATACAAACATAAGGTTACATATCAAGAACGACGCAATTCCCTAACAAAAATACCATAGTTCACAAGCTAGGTACAACGTGCACAAAGTGCGCGGAACACACGCGAAAATCGCAAAAATCTACTAAAAAGTCGATTGGTCGCCCGACCAAACTAAAACCCGAACACTCAAAAATCCGCACTCACACATCCTAAAAGTCATAGGATACGCTAAAAATGTCATCAAGACATCGCAATTAATTCATCACAATATTTTAATAAAAACTAGTAAGCTAGAATTGCAATTTGGTGCAAACATCGACAATTAGCGACAAGGTTATCACGGTCCAACACAACCATCCAACCACACAACTAGTTAGCCACCAAAAACATAATTTTAAACTCATTTACCATGCTACAAAACCCAATATCCAAACACAACCCTTTCTTGAACTTGGTAAATAGCAATCTTAATGAAAATTTCACACAAGTTTAACATAGATTAGCATAATATGAAGCCACTTAAGCAAAGTAACCTTAAAGATTGGTTTAGTAATTAACTAGATAGCTAATTAGCTTTAATTAACTAAATAATGGTTCCTAAAAACCCTAGTTTAACTCTAACCATAAACCTTTAAAAATTAGATTAGAATCTAACAATAAATTAACACTAGATTTTAGCCCAATTAGCAATTTAACCACTTAGATTAAGCTAACAAAATAACTAGATAACAAAATAGCTTAATTAATCTCTTAATGGTGATCTAAACCCAAAATTAATTTCAAACCACAAACTTTAAAAAAACTAGTATGCAAATAGCACTAAAATTAACACTAAAACAATTTCCAAAGTTCTAATTAGCACACTTTAAACTACAATTTAACCAAGGATTGAAATTATACCTCACAAGCCCAAACCCTATGTTACTAAAGCCTCCCAAGATGCCATCTTTCTCCAAGATTTGAACCAATTTGGGTTTGAGAAGAGAGGGAATAAGGTTTTGTGTTGAAATAGCGAAGGATTTGTTGATTTTTATTGAATTTTGATGCAAATTTTTTGAAGAAAATGAGAGAAAAGAGAAGGAAAATAATGGAAATGGGCGGGGGGGGGGGAACTGGTCTCGGCCAGAAGAGGGAGAGGGGAGTGGTGTGGGATGTATGGAAAAGTCATGGTCAACCCCCTCAAAGTCAATACACCATACCTCCAAATACTATATTTTAAAACCTACACATTCAACTCAATTCATCCCTAACAAAAGAATTTTAAAACAAAGGAGAGAGGGAGAGTTTTCTGCAGTTTAGGACAGCCAAGGAGTTGTGAGGATGTGTGTGTGAGAGTGCACAAATTTTTTTTTGCAAAAAGACCCCCTACAAGTCCAAAATTGCAAGTTTAAGCTTAAATTCAATAAATTTCGTTTTCCATAATAAAAATTAGTTAAAACTTGAAATAAAATACTAAAAATTTATGTTACAACTAGATTTTAATTAACATGATTTTAAAGCTTAAATTCAGCCCATTTAAATTTGTATTTATCGCTAATTTAATGTATTTTCTTACCGGCTTAAAATAATATTAAAAATTGAAAAATTAGGGAAAATTTTTAAACGACCAGAATTTCTTAAGTAACTCATTTGCTACTAAAAACTAGCAATTGCCTATTAAAATTAGGTATAATTAGTCCTAAACTGCAAAACAACAAAAAGACGGTTTTCGGAAAAATACCGAATTTTCACCGATTTTCGAGAAAACACCAAAACGACATTTCAAGGCGCTATAGTATAATTCTTTGCCACCTCTCCAAATCCATTTATATGTCTTTAGTCATTACCTTCTGTACACCCCTTTAGGCCAAATGGTTTTCTTCCTTCCTTACCGTTCGGCACCAGCCTATGGTTTGGAAGAAGACTATCCAATAAGCATAATGGGTGTACTGTCCTGATCCTAGGAGCACTCGCAATGCGAGAGAAGGTGAAGATAAAAGACAACCGAATGAACCTTATTCCTATTTCTCCTGAACCAGGATCCATCCCCGAACTGGAACAAGTTCCTTTCGAGTTCGTATATAACCATACGATGGATTATCCAATAAACTTGGGATCTTCGTAGTGATACGGAGTGTCTTGGAGAAATACAAAGGTGATTTAGGACTGGCGAAAAAATACTTGGTTTGGTCGTGAATAGCAGTCGCAATTTACTTTGCCCTCTTACTAATCCCTTTCTTTATCTTAACTTAATACCTTCTGTACACCGTTTCGGCTAATTGGCTCTCTTCATTCCCTACCGGTCGGCACCAGCCTATGGCTTGGAAGAAGACTATCCAATTTGCATAATAGGTGTACTATCTCTTAAACCAAGGAGTACTCGCAACCTGAGAGAGAAGGTAAAAGGAAAAGAAAACTGAATAGTCCTATTCGTTTTCTCCAGAACCAGAAACCATCCTCGAATTCCTTCGAGTTCGTATATAACCATACGATGGTTTTGTCCAATGGAAGTGGACGTTCGTAGTTATACGGGGTGTCCTGGAGAAAAAGGGTAAAAGTAGGAGTGGTAATGAGGTTTGCAACTCTGACAATCCAAAAGCTAGTGTTAAGAAGGTTCGGTCAACTTGGTCACTGAGTCATAGTCTAGGGTCGGGTCAATGGTCGCTGCTAAAGAGAGAGAGAGAAAAGAAACACTCAGCGTGCACTCTAACCTAGATCAGAATGGTTATCACTTTATCTAATCTGGAAACCTCCCACTGTAACGTCAAATTCTTCCCCAAACCGGAAAGAAGAATTAGCCGGGATCACCCGAGGAGTAAACCAACTCATCAGTGGGAATCGGGATCCAACTATCATCGCATGATAACATGACGGAATCCGCTAACGTTATCACACTCTAGAAGGTATGCGCATATCTGGAAAGTTTCAGTTCTTTTGAAACTCCCGATGTGGATTTTTGCCCCATGCTCTTATGACCTTGATGAAGGCCAACATATCATAAGTCACATGTCAAGTTCTACCCGTCATTATCCAGGTTAATTTGAACCCACCCGTACATACCCTTGACGAAGGCCAAAATAGTAGTACGACTGTCCCAAACCAACGTATCTATCTATGCTGCAGAAAAGTAACAAATAGCTACCATACACTATGCCTTGACGAAGGCCAACATACATAGCATGAATACTAAGTGCTACCGTTCTGAAATAACGGAGGGCTACGAATGGTTTCTGGCGAAAACCTTTAACGTAATGAACTTGATATCGTTGAAGGAATTGATAGCTTCATAAAAATATAGTGACGAAAACCTTTGCTAAAGAGGTCACTCCCGGTGAAGGGATCTCGGCTCTTTCCCCTTAGAATGAGGTGCAGGATATTCCAACTGAATACCACGATGCAAAGAAAAAGTAATCGGCTATAGTGAATTTATTGCCCTGACGCAAACTTTTGTCCAAGGGGTCACTCCCGGTGAAGGGATCTCGGCCCTTGCCTCGTCGACTGAGGAGCAGGATATTCCAACTGAATACCACGATGCAAAACAAAAGAGAACACCCTTGCAATAACGGCTTTTTGAAAAAGTGTTCCAACAACATCAGAATAGGTTTGTTTATCTTGCATTGATCCAAATCAATGCAGTCCCATCAATTGATCACACCACAAAAAAACGAAAATAATGATGTACGTATATGCCATCCGCGCCATTGGGTCCCGTCATCACCCGTTAGGTTACTTAACTAACGACAGAGCGGGGACTGGACTAGCGGGGATGCAAAACATATACAACATCTACTAGTATATATTTATAATTTATAATTTTCGCTCAAGGCGTGATAAAATGCAACATCACAGAAATGTACAGCATCACAGAATAATACAGATATCTGGGATCCCCGGGTTTCACAGAGCCGCTACTGAAACCCGACGTTTCCCTGGTCGTGTGGATAGCCTGCGCAATGAAAATCCTAGACCCCTACGGGCGCGGCAAGTTACCCGCCAAAACCTGAAGCGAGGCAGCGCCATTCAGCAACGTGAATGGACCACCCAGCACTTCATGGAATTTGGTAACTTGGGCACCCCTCCTAGGTCAACCTGTACCCCCTACGAGTGCGGCGAATTGCCCGGCCAATTCTAGAGTAAAGCCCCTTCCGTCTCAATGCCATGAGATGCGGGCCCGTTGCCCTCTAGAACCCGGCTATCCGTGCACCCCTCCGCGGGGTAATCCTAGTACAGAAAGTAAAAATATACATACAACGGGTACATCGACCGCAACCTGGTCGTGCCCCAAAATAATAATACAAACAGGCAGTGACGACAGTCCACATGTCGGACGCTCGCCCCGCAATATCAAATGTACATATAAAACAAAACTGTACTAACATTGCATCCAGGCTATCCCCACGACCGATCCGCAACATCACAGCACAACACAGAACATCAACGTGAATGTCACGTTCGCAAATCCGTCTAAAAGGGCTATAGCAGATAGACTGGATTTACCGATCAAATGACATTCACGGTCGCAGATATAATGTAAATACTGTGAACTAACATGTTTAAAATATCCGATCGAACAAATTTACCGAAGTGGGCCCCAAGCAGTACTGTAGCACTTACAGAAAATCTGGGCCCAAAAAGAATATTTCAAAAACCCAATTTTCAACTCAGGAGCTATCTGCAAAAATTTGGTCAAGTGATCAGTCAATAGTGCGGCGGAACCGCGGCCCAAGCATGGGTTTAGCCGCGGTTCCGCGGCGTTATGGTGAGATCTCGCGACCAATTTTTCACAGATTTCTTAGATTTCCATGCACAGTATTCTGAAACAACCTGAAAAATTTTTAGAGCTGAAAAAAATTCGACAGAGAACAGTGCACTGAAAATAAGGTTTTTGCAATTTTTGTTCGATCGGGTTTTAAACATATTAGAGCAAGTTAGGCATGGTTAACGGCGTGTCTCTGATACCAGTGTAAGTCCACGGCGGTGCTCCGGCCGTCGATTCGACGCCGGAAACGCGGAAACAAAAAACTTTGCAAACTAGCAAACCGGCACCACCGCGCACTTTTAACCCGGATCGGGCCGTTAACCTAGCTACTAGCAAAATACAAGATGGGTAGAGAAGTATACCAAGCGATCCGTGTCCTTCGGTCTTCGTCTCCACTCCGATCTCCCGCGGAATCTCCGTCCGTCACCACCTCGTCGGAAAGGGCACCACGTAGCCGAGTTCTTTTACGGGCTCCCACCTCTGGACCGAGGCAACTCGGGCGCGAAGTTGGCTAGCCGACGCGTCCAAGGTTTGCTGTAGATGAAGTGTAGTAGCTTGTCTCTTTGGGGTTATGAGGTTGCCATGATGTGGTGGAGGTGAAGAAAGCAACTAAGGAAAATGTGCTTAGGAATTTAGGTAGCAAGCATAATGAGATGAGCATTTTCTCCACCAAAATAAAATCCCCCCACTTCTCCCTCTAGAAGTGGCCGGCCCCTCACATAAGAATGGTGGTGGGAATGAGACCAATTATTCAAGAGAAGAAAAGAAAATGATAATGGAAATAAAAGAATTACCTCAAGCCAAAATCAAATCCCATCCATCCAAATCAAGAGAATATGACCCATAAAGAATCTCATGATGAATAAACAATCATGAAGCCACACATAAGCATGAAACACCCTCCACAATAAGTAATTTGCAAAATTACAAATTACCCCCTCCATCGAAAAGTCCGGCCGGGAAAGAACAAAGGAAAACCGGCCGGAACGGAATGCAAACTGGCAACTTCAGAAAACTGATCCCGTAATAAATTACAGGAAAACCACGCTATTGCATATACATTCCCGCATTTGTATTCCCATTGAACACAAATGCAAAGAGACAAAATCTACACTATCTAATACTAGGATCCGGCTTAAGCCAAAGCCGGCTAGTAAAAACCGTCCGATCACGATCCGTGCAATACCGCACGTATCTGATCGAACCCTGCCATATCTCCATACGGCCTCTACAGCGTTTCGCCCAAAACCTGAGTAACTGTGTGTGGTGGACTCTAAAGACTCGTCAATACTATGGCTGTGGATTTAACCACTAGCACGTCAGAGGTATTAGCCATACATGACGGGCCACCAGCTATTGACCAAAAGGGACGTCGATGAGTGAACTCATCCTGACACCCTACTGAGCCTGTCAGTGACAATATCCATACAGTCCGGTCCGTTCGTCTATGAGCATCGCGTGGAGGGCCTAGGGGGTTGGTAAAAGTCAGACCCCCAAAAGCGGTACAAGTCGTGTCGGAGTGTAGCCCAGAACACCCTGAGATACTACTGGAATACCTACCAGCAAATCTCCTGCCTTGGCCAAGGACTTTTCATGTTCTGGCTCTCCTAGACACAGCGTGACCTCACCCCCAATACCGGGAGAGACGAACCCCTGCAGATCCGCTCACTGCCTCCATGTGGCTCGGGACTGTACCCAACTAAAACCTGTTTGCACGTCTCCTTTGAGCGTGGTAGGGTAGTAATCAAAGCACAGTGGGAACTCACACGAGACAAATGACGATCTCAGGTCGATGAAATAACCTTTACACATGTCACCAGGGAACTGCTATCTGACGTCTGGTATAATCCCAACTAGCAGGTTCCCGGCGAGTCCTGTCCGGTGTACTCATAACCCAATGAGCACCTGTATACATCTTAGGTGAACCAACTGACACCAGTGGCTTGTAAGACCGGCCACCTCCCCTCATCGGGGTCTCGACTGTATACACTAGTCTACTCTGGAGAATCGATGCCCTGTCTCAAAACTCCCACGACTAGGGACCTTTTAAAGATGTGCTTATGGATTCCAGCTCTCACGTATATGATCGCCCTCATACTGCTGGTAGTCAAGCAAGAATCCTAGGGGCTTTATCAACGTGTAATAGCGACTCATAAGGTCACCTAAGGCAGTACACGATGATAAAGATAAACCAGATAGCATACTATCATCTTGAGTAAGACTGTCCTACTGGGACAGGTCCTCCCTTCAATCATTGCAATCACGTGCCTGTGATCCAATAATTGACTCTGAGGGCACTATCTCCAACAGGTATTAACTCATTCGCCTCATTGGTTATGACCGTTATGCCCGATTTCTTTGGGACAACATGAATGGGGCCAACCTACTGGCTATCCGAGATAGGGTAAATGATACCAATATCAAGACATTTGACAATCTCCTTCTTGACCGCCTCCTTCATAATGGGGTTGAGGCGTCTTTGTGGATCCCTAACTGGCTTGGCATCATCCATCATGTGTATATGATGTTCAACTATTAGGGGACTAATCCCCTTGATGTCCGCTATAGTCCAGCCAAAAGCTTGTCGGCTGTTTTGTAAGACCATTAAACGGGCTTTCTCTTGCTCGAGAGCTAGAGAGGCCGATATGATAACGGGAAGGGTCTCATTCTCACCTATGTAAGCATATTTAAGGTGAGACGGCAAAAGCTTTGGTTCGAGTTTTGGAGGTGAAACAATTGAAGGTAACATTGGTGAAACTGTTTCAAACTCGAAGGATTTCATCAACGGTTCAAATCGAGTGTAAGCAACCGAGTCGGATGGTTCAACTAACTCATCCGAAAAATCAAAAGACTCAAACTCGGGTGGTGAGTCTTCAAAATCGTCCAAAAAGGTGAAACACTCATAGTCGTTTTCCGGCGTGAAAGCTGTGTCAGATTCTAGGAGGAACGCACTAGAGGCGATAAAACTGCTGTGATCGAACAGAAATTTTTCAAGCTCACAGTCCTCCTGTATGATCTCATGGATCGAGCAAACATCAAGTATACTAGCATTAGGCTCGGAGGGCTGATTCCCCAACTTAAAAATGTTGAGTTCAATCGTCATATTTCCAAAAGATAGATTCATTGAACCATTACGACAATTGATCACCGCATTAGAAGTCGCAAGGAATGGTCGACGAAGTATCACCGGAATTTGACTCCGGGGGTTAGCTACAGGTTGTGTATCCATAACAATGAAATCAACGAGGAAAATGAAGTCCCCTACTTTAATTAACACATCCTCTAACTCACGCCTAGGATGGGTGATGGATCGGTCGGCCATTTGGAGAGTACAATGAGTGGGTTTAAGCTCTCCAATGCCCAATTGTTCGTTATACTGAATTGGGTAACAAATTGACACTAGCACTAAGATCTAATAGTGCTCTATTGATGTTCTTGTCCCCAATTGTTATCGAAATTGTAGGACAGCCGGGGTCCTAATGTTTTTGGGGTAAAGATTGGACAAGAGCAGCACTAACAGCACTAGCCACGAAAACTTTCTTTGGTACTTGTGACTTCCTCTTCTTGGTGCATAAGTTCTTTAAGATTTTCGTGTAAGAAGGAACTTGTTGGATTGCATCCAAGAGAGGTATGTTTATGCTAATCTGTTTGAAAAACTCTACAATCTTCTCCATTTGTGGAGTTGGTTTATTGGATTTCAACCTGTTTGGAAATGGAACATTTTGAAAATTTGTTGAGTCCAATGTTTGTGGAGTAGATTGCGGAGTCGGAACGGATTCCAGTGTTGGTGTGTTCGTGAAGTGAGATGTGGGTTCGTTAGAAGCAGAAGAAGTAGAGCCTTGTGAAGAATGAAGAATAGGCTCTAACGAAGAAGATGAAGATGAAGATGAAGAAGAATAAGAAGAAGAAGATGAAGAAGATGAAGAAGAAGAACCACCGGCATGGGTGTCATTACTAATACCCACGTTATTGTGTAACACTTTTCCAGATCTCAACGTGGTCACCGCATTTACATTATGATTTTGTTGTTCATAAGTAGCATGTGCATTGTGTGTGTGACCGGGATTTGGCAATGGTTGAGATGGAAGCTTTCTCTTTTCTCGCTCGCTCAACGCAAGCATTTAGTTGTGCAATTTGGGCCTCAATTGATTTTATGCTTTGATCATGTGAAGCACTGTTTTGCACCAAAGATTGAATGGAAGTCTCCAACCTTGCTGCGGATTGTGTAGATTGTTTTAGAAATGCAACTAGACTTCTTTCTAGCGAGGTAATCTTATCATTATTCGGTTGAACAAAATTGTTTTGAGGATAAGAGTTGTTGGGCACAAAATTGTTCATGTGGTTTGGGTAAGGTTGTGGTTGGAAAGGTTGCTGGTATTGAGTTTGTGGAACTGCTTGTTGTTGTGGAGGAGGAGGCCTTTGAAAGTTGTCGTTTCCTTAGAATTGTTGATTTTGATTCCAAGCAAAATTTGGATGGCTCCTCCAACCAGGATTATAAGTCGAAGAGTATGGATCATTTCTTTATCTTTGCTGAAAGGCAGCATTGACTTGATCTTGTCCTTGAATAGGTGGATTGTAAGGACACTCTTCGGTAAGATGTGATGGATCTGAACAACAAGTGCAAACAGTTCGTGGGGGTAAAGCAGTGGCTGGAGAAGGCGATGAGATTTTGGTCTCAATTGCTTCTAGCTTTTTCGTAAGTGCGACCATTTCGGCCTTCATTGCAATCGACATATCTAGTTGATGTATGCCTGCTCTAGACTGACCTGTTGAAGAAGATGAGGTGATCTTAGTGCTCTCCTACTGAAGTGTTTGTTCAGCAAGATCGTCGAGAAACTTCCAAGCTTCGTCGCTAGATTTTGTTAGAAAGTGACCTTGATAAATATTTTCCAACAACTGCTTAGTTGCTAGGTTCAATCCCTCGTATAAAGTATGGCAAAGTTGCCAATTCTCAATACCGTGGTGAGGGCATTGAACAAGTAGGTCTTTAAATCTTTCAAAACACTTCCAAAAGGGTTCGGAAGGAAGCTAGGAAAATTGAATGATCGCATTGCAAATTCTCGCGGTCTTGTGATGAGGGTAAAACTTTTTAAGAAAAGCTTTAACAAACTCTTCCCAATTTTTAATAGAGTGTGATGCTGTGCTATACAACCATTTCTCGGCTAGGTCACATAAGGTGAATGGAATGACACGTAGCCTTATAGTATCATCTGAAAGTTGTGTTGTCTTCATCATTGCGCAAACGTTTTAGAATTTGTTTATGAAGATATAGGCATCTTCGGATTCCAGTCCGTGAAATTTTGGCAAAATGTTGATGAAGTGGGGTTTGATCTCAAAGTTATCCCCATTTGCCGGTGGGAGTGAAAGACAAGTAGGTAAGACGGTGCGGATAGGGTAGAAAAGATCCTGGAGCGCGATTCGTTGAGGCGCTTCAACAGGCGGGTGTTGTGGGTTATTCGCACCTAACGGAGGTGGAATCAGCCCCGCGGGTAAGATGTTGTTAGGATTGAATCCTGACATCTCCTTAGGAGACAAAGAATGTGAAGGTGAAGGTACGGAAGTGGAAGGAATTTCGACTTCGGAGTCGAAAGCGTCGTCAGTCGGTACCAACAAGACACGGGCTAATCGAGCACTAGTGTCCTTAGTCCACCGGACATACACTAAAGAGGTAGTGTAGTCAAAAGGTGAAAAACAGAAGGTAGGGGTAAGAAAACGTCAATAAGAAGAAAGTGGATGTAAGTGGGGTGCACGGATTTCTTAGCGACAAGTTGCAAGTTTTTGTAAAATTTTTTCCTTTTTGTGTTGTTTTTTTTATAAGGAGCTTTTTTGCAAAAAGAATTTCAAAAAGGCTTAGACACACGTTCAATCAATAACAAATGCACAATCAAGCCTAGATCTAGGGTCACCTAGGTCAGCTAGACAGCTCCTAACTGTTCCAAAGGGCAAGATGTGAGGACCTCAAACCGCCTCTTCACCACCAATTGTGGCCAGGTAAGCACAAGTAGCGAAAGGAGGGATCCGCTCACGAATCACCGTGAGACGGGCCTTTTAAAATTACCTTTCCCTACCTGTCTAGCCTAGGCACCACAAAGTCAGGTTAGGATCAACGGTCGATGCCTACAACTATTCCTTTTTCCTATTGAGCGTGAAGTCCTTATGGCCGAGTCTAATCTTTTTTAATTAACTTGATGGTCAATGCAATATGCTTTATGTGATTTTTGGGGTCCTGGGAAGGGTAATGAAATCCCCACCCAATCTGGATTGGTGTTTAAGCCCCTTAAAGTCAATTTAGATATGCAAAGCAGTAAACACAATCACTTGCAAACAATTTTTTTAGCGCGGCACAAAGAATCCTGCACATGATCAAGTTATTGAGAAGGGGGAGAAATTTTTGCACAAAGAACCCTGCAGGAAATTTTACAGAGGAGATATTAGGGAGTTACAGAGAAGAAGAGGAGCTTACAGAGGAGATTCCACGCGCTGATGTCACCAAGGCGCGGCGGTAGCATGGCAGGAGTGTGGTTTTCGCGGTGGAAACGCGGTGGAAGGTACGGTTCAGTTGCCAAAATTTTTTCTGCTCCTCTGGTATGATTTTCCTCTGTTTTCCAGCTCTGCTATTTTGTGTTTTGCTCTCTGCATTTTTCCAGATCTGAATTCATTCGTCGATCCTGCACAATTCAAACAAAACACCCTTCAAAAAATAACAAGATGATAAAATTTTTATATTTTTTTAAATTTTCAATTTTTTAATAATTTTTATGATTTTATATTAACCTGAAATTGCAAAAAGATAATACTACGTCATCCCCGGCAACGGCGCCATTTGATTGTTAGAAGATTTAGTGATCAAAGAATTAATTACCGCAATCAAGAACGGCGTCGCTTAGTAGCTAGCCAGTGAGTACGGGTCGGTCCACAGGGATTTTGTGTATTCTCAATTTGTTCTAACGAGTTAATTCCAAACGGTGTTGGATTGATTATCACTAAAAACTAAGTTGATTTAGACTAGGATTAAAATCTTGCTAGGGTTAGATTTAGGTTAAGTTTGGAAAGTTAATATTCCTCACCGCTTTCAATGGCCTAATTTAGATCTATTTAGGTGTTATGGTAATAATTAATAAAGGGGATTAGGAAGATCGGGAAGAAACATGAAACGATGTTTCTTCCTCTAGGTCCCTGTCCGTCCTTTCTTAATTCTTACCCTAACCTCCATGGAAAACATGCATAACCGGTCTTTTAAATTACGGTATCACCGTTACCTCGTGGGGTAAGGTACCGTAGGGAGCGGTGTGTGTATGTATGCATGGAGTCCTATGAATTAATATGTGATGGGCAAGAAAGGGGTGAGAGATTTTTATCTCTCAAATCTTTCCTATTCCTAACCCTAACAAGTGAGGAACTACTCACTCATTAGGGGATTGATAAAAGACATTTTTTTTGAATTTTCAATTTAAAAAGACTAACTATCTAAACTACGGCAGATTAATAAAAGTGTTAAACTAATTAACTAGGGCATATAATAAATCTATACTAAGGCAGAAAGGAAATTAAGAACTAGGGCAATGAAAAAAATCTACTTACTTTATTCGATGCTCTCAAAACATTACAATGGATTTCTGAATTATGATCAATGAGAAGAGGCATACCTCAAAAAGAGGTTTAGGGTTTCTATTTATAAATCATAGAAACCTTAGGGTTACATTCGATACATATCTGCATTTACAAATTTGCCCCTAAGAAGCCTAGTCAACGCACGCCATCCACCGTCAATGTTCACACCGACACGGGCTCATCATGGCCACGGAACCGCGTCCAACAGCCATGTTTGCCGTGGATCCGCGGCCATATAGGGGGCTTGTTGTCTGATTTCTTCTGTGCTGCTTTTGGTTACATTTGGCTTCCTGTTTCTTCACTTGGTTTCTTAGATTGTCTTCTAGTTTTCTTCCAGTTTTCCACAGTGCATAATGTCGTGGACTTTTACCGTTTGCTTCGTGTCGAAGTCTTGAACCTTTCGCTGCCTTTGTACTTTGTGAAATTGTCTATTGATCTTCATTTATTCTTCAAATTGTAGGCATGATAAAGATTCTTTCATTTGTTGGTCGTAGTCTCACTTTTGTATCGTCTTTTCATCATTTTCACTGTTTTGTTCTGAAAACCTGTAACCTGCAACTATGTAGCAGACATGGATCAAAAGCACCTGTTTATTTGTAAAAGGAATAAGAATGGAGAATATAATAATGCAAAATTATGATATGAACATTAATCTGGTAATGGTAGCACGGGTTTTAGAAAATTTTTGTTCCGCATTTGGCCACGGTTGTTAGTTATATGTATGCCCTAGAGGCCATTACTGTACATACGATGTATATTGTAGTGGATGCTAGGACATATATAGGGAGGACTTTCTTGCTCGACATGATAGTATGCTATCTGGTTGTACTTTATCTTAACATGTACTCTGATTATCTCTATATTACATGTTGATAAATCCCTTAGGATATGTACTCGACTACTGGGACTATGATGAGATCATACTAGTGGGGCCATGGTAGTCGACGAGTATATCCTATAACTGTTCCTAGTCGAGGGTGTATTGAGACAGGGCATCGATACACCGAGTAGACTAGCGTATACGCATCTTGACCCATATGATGGGCGATGGATGATCCCATATCCATCGGTGTTTTGACATCAAGGATGGTGTACGGGTGCTCAGTGGAGACTGGGTACACTGGACGGACTTGCCGAGAACTCCCAGATGGTATTATACCTCACGTCAGATGGCAGTTCTCCGGTGACACTGGCACATGTTAGTCTGTAGACCCGAGATCGTCATACAGTCTTGTGTGATTCCCACTGTGCTTTGATTTCCATCATACCACGTCCAAGAGGGTGTGCAAAAAGGTGGCTTTTGGGTACAGTCCCGAATCACATGGAGGCAATGAGCGATAGGAGGGGATTCGTCTCTCCCGGTATAGGGAGTTGATGTTGTGCTGTGTTCAATTGGCTATAACTGGAAATCCCTGGCCAGGGTTGCTGAGATTTACTGGTAAGTGTTATCAATAGTTTCTCGAACTGTTATTGACCTCATATCGACACGACTTATCAAGCTACTGGGTCTGACGTTTACCACCCCTAGGCGAGATATGCGACATATCAGACGACGAGACCGGACTGTACGGGAGTGTTACTGATTGGATTCACAGGAGAATGTACAGGCTTGCTTGTTGATCTTCTGAGTGCTCAATACCTGGGTGGCTGTTACGTTTAGCTGACCGCTTGCAGCTTGTGGGTGTTTGATGTGATCATTACCTACTGCCGGCGTATTATCGATTCTTTAGAGTCCTACACAGAGGTTTCTTGACTCAGGAAAAACGGAGTAGGGGCACATATGTGATATGTGCGGGACCGAGGATAATGCGATATGAGATACCGTATTCTATTCTCGCGATATTTGATATCAGTCGGGTCATCGGATCAAGTGTTGATTCGATGAATCGGTAAATGAGATATTAGTCGATTATATGCGATATAGCCGGATTGTCGGATCAAGTGTTGATTCGATAATTTAATGTATAATAATATATATGATATATTAAATTACATTAACTAATATTAGCTTACTAAAAGATTCTTTTTCTCACTCGGGTAATCCATTGATATATGTTAATTGTATTATTTTATTTTGTTACAATAAATATTATATATGTGATATATAATATTGTAACATGATATGATTACTAATGCAACATATTTTGTGGAGATTAAACAAGGTTAGGGTTTGAATTGGGTTAGATCTTTCATGAACATTCTAGAAGGTTTCTTTTTGTTTAAGTGAAGATATTATGCTTGATATTTTGTAATGACTCATTCTTAACCCAACCCAAGCCCTAGCCCTAGTTAAATCTCTACAAAGGTTTAGTTGACCATGGTTACATTATTAATCATATATTATTTCATTATTCATCATAAAAGGTTTTTTCAGTTGATTATTCATCTTCTTCTTCCTTGAGTTCTTTCATGAAAAGCTTTCTAGCTTTTTCAAAGGTGATGAAAATGAGTGAGAATAAGAAAACAAATGAGAGCTAAAATCCTACTTTATCATCCTCATCTATCCTTGCCATTTAGATGAGGGTGTTCACTTCATTTAGTGAGTGAGAGCTTGTGTTAAAGAAACTTCAAGGTAGATCATCTTTGTTATCGAAGATCGGAAGCAAGTTTGCATCAATCTCTTCATGGAGCCTCTCGAGAGTCCGGAACTTGATGATCGCAGCGAAGGGACCACAACACGGAGCTTATGAAGTGAAGGACTGGACTACAAAGGTTGTAATCCCAAACTCTTAGTGTTAAAGTGTTTAACATGCTTTGTTTCGCCTAATCTCTAGTTTAAAGATCTTGTTTAGGGTTGTTCGGCACGGCTAAAATTTTAATCAGGCATGGTTGATGCCTTGTAGAACCTTGTTAGAGTGCCTAGTAACCCTACAGACGGTTGGATGGCCGGGGCGCTCCCATAACCCTTCATCTCCGAATACATTAAACTTGGAAAATGGGTTTCTGACATTCGATTGTCTTCTATCGACTCTCAACGTACCTGCGTGAAGTCGTCTCTAGCTGGAAACAATCAATCTGATGACCTCGCATCGGGGTAGGCAACGAATCACATGTCCTAGTCATTCCTCTTGGATGACTAGCGATCTTGTATCATATCTCTAAGTACAACTTGTGCGGCGTTAGCTTCAAACATCTGGGCAACATCTCGTCAGTCGCAGCAACAACTGAACCATTCGTCCGCAAGCTGAACAATACCTTAGTCATCAAGAATAATCGGTGCATCGATTGTCATCACATTCTGGCTGGCCTCTAGAAATGGCACAATCCTCTGGTGCTGATCTGCACGTCCGAGAAATCTTATAAAAGCGATCCATCAAATGCTCATGGCGCGAAAAATACAATTGGACGATACATCTATGCAATCTTGTGTCCCTGGAATCACGCTCTGGTCAGTTCTCATCCGTGACGAGCTCATGCTGACGTAAATCTAGCCGTAGCTCTCTCTGCCCATGTAATCGTGGCAGCAAAACCCATAAATCAATATCGATGAGGATAGATCATAGGAATGAATATAATACCGTGCAAGGAAATGTACATCCTAAGGCTTCTTAAGCGGAGTAGTGTATCGTAAGTATGCCGCGGAACATACACACGGTACGTCACTCTCCTTAAGTCACCTACTCCATCAACCAAGGAACCTACGCGACGAAAGTTCGGGTCTAATACCCCCTCGACTAAGTCTAAGTTCCGTAAGGTCAAGCCAAGGTTCCGAATATATATATATGCCCTAGACTCCGCATAGTCAAACATAGACTCGAACCAACGTTAAACCTAGCGCTTTGATACCAACTTTGTCACGACCCGAAATGGCACGTGACTGCACTTGAATCATATGAAGTCTATATGACCCCATCTAATTCAAGTAAGCCAAGAAATCCCAGAAATCTATACCATTTAAAGAAAGAAGTGAAGAAAACTTGTTTTTAAAGCAAGCGGTTTTAATAACATATGCCGAAGTGTGCTTTTTTAAAATCTCAAGTCTTTTCCAAAAATTTCGTTAGAGTTTCGTTTGTAAATACTGGCTCCAAAAGGGTATAACATGCATAGTATGAATAAAGGCATCCCCAAGCGGGAGCTATCTCTTCGTCAATTGACGGTCAAAACAACGCAAGCAATATAATATACAACGCCGAAGGGTGAGGATCAAAAGTCAAAAAGAAACTCAAAATCATCAAGAAAACCACAATAATACAAGCGCGACTCTACGGTAGAAATAATATACAACTGGTCTTCTAAGTCTATAAATAATACAAGTCTGGTTGATGGAGTTTCTAAATACAACAGAATAAAATAAAGTACAATGGTGGTCACAATGCAAGTGAACCCCACCTACCAAAGTAATCACCCGGAATGAAAGCAGTATGCCAGCAAAGCCGTAAAGAAACCTGTACGGCAAAACCTGCAAGAAACTGTGGCACAACGTGGGTGAGTTGCCAACTCGTGAGTAGAAAATATCACCGAGCAGAAATCGTATATATGACTCAATCCTAGGTCAATACGATCAGTAATATATATCCTCAATATAAATAAGCCTGAAGCATGATAAGGTGGCAAGGGTAAACATCTATACATAAGTGTAATACCAAGTGCTCGTGTCAGCGCCCCAGGTAGCAACGTATCATAAATATGAGGTATGAATGCAATATAATGAAAACAGAATGCATCATGTATGAGAAAACTGTTTTCTTAATTTAGTGAGATTTCTGTATTTATAGTTTGCGTATCATCAATGAAATCATCAGAAATCAGTGTCAAGCATCGACACAAAATATATCTCAAAATCTCAGGCTCCGGCTATTCGGACTGGCCTGCACCATCAAATCTCAATATCTCAGGCTCCAGCTATCCGGACTGGCCTGTATCATCAAATCTCAATATCTCAGGCTCCGGCTATCCGGACTGGTCTATATCTTAAATCTCAAGACCACGTTGGTATCCTCCGGATATCTGGCGTGTCACAATAAAATCACCGGTCAGTAGTGCACCCCTGTCTCAGGCTCAACGCCATCATTTGCGACCTTCTCGCCCTGGGGTACCGCACCGGGTCCACCCTGTACCCACAGACGGTTCCACCTCCTCCTCAAATCGGGTGTATGATATCGCTCAAGAGCCGAGAAAACTCATGGTGGACATATCTCAAATCATAATATGAGAAAACCACACTTTTATATTTTAAAAATGATAACGAGTTTATAAAATCTTGCGGTTTCTCCAAATCCAGAAATCTCATTGAAAATCCAAAATCCAAACTGAAAAGTCAATAATAATGAATACTGGGCTCCGGCAATCCGGAATGGCCCTTATAATATTGCATGACAAATGAATATATAATATGCATGAAATATCAAGCAATGAATGCAATAATGAACTAGCATATGAAACAATAACATATTGGAACTATCAGCTAGCAAACGATATCAATAGAGCAATATTCTCTAAAGTGTACGTAACATGGCAATTACCGATGATGATGTGTGTGAGCCGCCAAGCAAGTGTACGTGGAGCATACACATCATCAGTAATGGTGCTGGTGTCCTAACAGCATGATTTTAATAATAACTGATGAAAACACAATATAAGCATGCAATGCGATGCGAACAGTAAGAATATGCAGAACATGAATAATAACGCAACATGTATGAATATACAGAAATGAATAGTAAATGCAACAATAAGGAATCTACATTAATATATATGGGTCATACAGTTTTGCCGTTTGAAATAACACGAATCGTGGTGTTTAGAAAATAGGGCTACGGTGTTTTTAAGAAGAGGTACGTCCTTTGAAATATCCATAGAATCTCTTGGCCTGTCTTTAAAATAGTCATGATTCGTCAGTTTTGAAATAGGTATGACCCGAGTCTAGTCTAACATCTACAAGTAAACTACTGGACTAAACTAATAAACTAATCGAAAGGGTAAGGAAAACCACCTAAGTCTGAGTCGATAGATATATATATATATATATATATATATATATATAAATATATATATATAGTCGGTGATCCCGCCTTAATAGTATCACATACGATACAATATATATAATATGACATCCTCAAATCAAGAGTGCAGATCTATCATCAATATATAGCTCGTACGGTAAATCCATCCTACGGCATCCCAAATCTGGGTACAAGTCAATATCATATTATCTCATTAATCAACTGGTATCCTTATCATCACATATCGTGAACTGAGGGTACCGATCTAAGTCTAGTACAATACTGATACCATCTACACAGATATATGCCTGTGCATGGAACACATCGCCTAAGGACCCACTATAATATCATGTCGTTTGTCATAATACGAACCAAATCATATCACCGATCTTGTGGCACCATACCCAATCTCATCGACTCATCTCCAACTACCATGTACTATCCTCATCATCCATATATATGTACACGTATATATATATATAGACGTATATATATATATATATATATATATATGTATATATATATACGTATATACGCATATACGTATATATATACGCATATACGTATATATATATACGCATATACGTATATATATATATATATATACGTATATATATATATAGTCCCATACCTATGTGTGTGTATATATATATACATATCCCCATATACGCACAAGTAATAAAAAGTATGTATGAGTGCGTGCGTGTGTGTGCAACAACTATTCTAGGGTTTCGCGATTAACACTGAACTATAGCATTCACTTCTAAATACGCTAAAACTGACCCAAGTCACTTAAAGCATTCTAACTACGTATATGCATCTATAATAACACAAAAATATATAGCTGTAACACATTGTACATTGTACTATGAAACTGCGGGCGTGCTATACGCCATCCACCCGACTTCCCCCGTAGATATATATCTACTCACCTCGATCCTCGCTTGCCGAAGTCGATATCGCCACGCCCTTTCTTGTCGTCCTGGAGTTCACGCGGAGGTACCTACATGTCATAACACATTGTATCGCATTAATATCTAATTCGCAATCGAAACGACACATGAATCACTCATAGGTTAAAACCTATGGTCTACTCACACAAAAGAGTCCAAAATCACCCGATATCGACGTACAAATGTCAAGTGACCGATACCAAACACAAATACTAAAACTTCAATTCATAAACATCGAGGAATTCAAAGCAACAACCCAATAAAATGGTCCCAGATTTTAGTTCAGGTGAAAACAAGGTGGACAAACAGTACTGGTGTGATGTATAGAGTGTATATGAGCTACAGAAGCAACCTGGGCACCCAATTCCACAAAGTGGCCGCCACATACCCTATAATTCCGGCCTGCTCAGTTTGGGGGTCTCTGTTGGGGCTCATTTTCACAGGGTGGTCTCGTAGGTTCTTAATTAGGTCAATGGTATTATTTGGTTTTCTTGCAAAACTCCCGGGTCATTCCAGATTCCCTGTAGGCGTCAAAGTCGTCACAAACCGACAAGGAATGTTTCAGATTATAATCTTGGGTTCTGTTTTAATTTTGATCTGGGTTTTAGATACTAAGGGGTATTATTTAATTATAAATTTCCCAAAAATAATATTTTTTTTCCTGAAATGTTACACTCGGCAGGGAAGCACTACCGACCGGTGATGGTTTGGCACGGCGGATATCCGGAGGATACCAACCGTAGTCGTGAGATCAGATGATATGGGCCGATCCGGACTGACGGAGCCCGAGATATGAGTATTATGTGTCGCTGTTGGACACGGATTTCATGATGTTTTCGAGTGTCGATGCTGGGCACTCAGGTTTTATCATGATTTTGTGTGTCGTTGCTGGACACACGTTGGATGATGCATTTATACATAATTCACATGATAAGCTATCACTTTATGACAGAGACACGAGTACACTGATATTACACTTATGCTCATATTATTACCCTTATCATCACTCGTTGTCTCTATATTATTATTTGCACTGTATGACCTAGGAGATGGTCATACATTCGATTTCTACTCGGTGATATTTTCTACTCATGAGTTGACAACACACCCCCGTTGTGCTACAGTTTTCTTGTAGGTCCGACCGCTCAGGTTTTTGTAACAGCTTTGCTGGCACACCGTTTCTTCTGGGTGATTTCTTTGGTAGGTGGGGTTCACTTGCATCGCGAACACCATTATATTTGTATATTTATTTCAGTTGTATCTAGTTAAAGATCCATCAACCAGACTATATATATTTGTAGACCTAGAAACCACCGTTGTATATTATTTCGGACCTTGAGTCGCAGTTGTGTATTTATTCTTTATTTTGGTTTTCATCGATGATGCTTGTTTTCTTTACTTTATTTCTCTGTTTTGATCATCGCGTTTAGCGTTGTATATTTATATCATTGCGTGGTTGTTTCCGCCATTTAGCGAAGAGCTAGCTCCCGCTTGGGAATCCCTATTCTTATTATTTTTGTGTATTGTTTTCGGGTTGAAATATACAAAGGAGGTCCTGCCCAAATTTCAAACGACGAAACATGTTTTCAATATTGTTTTCATATGGTATTACTTATGTTTTAAAGAGAGAACTTGACATCAATGTACCTTTATTTCAAAACTGCACCTCCAATATTTTCCCTAAAAAGGTTTAGATTTCTGGGCTTTTTTCTTACTTGAATTAGGTCGGGTCCTATAGACTTCACATGATTCAACTACCAGTCAAGTGCCTTTTCCGGGTCATAACAATGCAATCCTCTCTATCCTCGTCTATAAGAAAACTGTAGTATCTCTCGAGCGGATAAGATTGCCTATTAGATCTGTGGAGTGGCGCAGGGATGTCCGGTACTTTCGAAACTTCTGGTTCCACCATGCTTTCAGTTATAGCTTGTGGTTCTGGAATTTCTTCCAGTTTTATTGAGCTCCCACTTATTTCTTTTTCAAGAAATCGATTTTCAAAAAAGTGGGCATGCCGAGAAACAAAGACCTTTTGTTCTTCCGCGTAATAGAAAAGATACCTCCTGGAGTTCTTTGGGTATCCCACAAACTTACACAGTACTGAGCGTGCCTCGAGCTTGTCCGCATGCTGCTTTTTGACAAAAGCTGGACATATTCATATCTTTAGATACTTAAGATAGGGTTTATTCCCACTGCACATTTCATTTGGTGTGGTAGACACAGTCTTGGTAAGAATCTTGTTCAAAAGATATGCAACTGATTCTAGTGCATAACCCCAGAAGGATCGCAGTAACTCAGCGTTACTTATCATAGAACGTACCATATCCAATAAGACGCGGTTCCGCCTTTTCGATACATCATTATGTTGAGGTGTGTATGGAGGAGTAAGCTGAGAGAGAATTCCATTCTCTTTTAAATAACCCAGGAACTCGACACTTAAATATTCACCACCTCGATCAGATCTAAGCGTCTTAATACTTTTGCCTGTTTGTTTTCCACTTCATTTTTATATTCCTGGAATTTCTCAAAGGCCTTAGATTTATGTTTCATCAAGAATACATGTCCATACCTTGAGAAATCATCCGTAAAAGTAATGAAGTAGGAATAACCACTTCTTGCATGTATAGACATTGGACCACACACGTCGCTATGTATGAGTCCCAAGAGCTCGCTTGCTCTTACCCCGTGTCCAGTGAACGGAGTCTTTGTCATCTTTCGTTTGAGACATGATTGACAAGTTGCATAAGACAGATATTCAAACGGATCCAAATACCCTCTTTATGTAACTTCGTCAACCGTGTTTCATTGATGTGACCCAGTCTACAATGGCATAAGAAAGCCTGATTTAATTCTGGAGACATTCTTTTAAGTATGTTCCGGACGTTGAAAATCTGAGCTTGATTTAATACGTATATACCGTTATCTAGTGTACCTGACCCAATAAAACTATGATTAAAGTGGATGTGGACGACATCGCTTACAAATGTAAAATCATAACCTTCTTTAGATAGTAAAGATACAGAGATGATATTACATGTCAAACTAGGTACACAAAAATAGCTACGCAAAACCAAAATCTGCCCACTTGTCAATCCTAGGTGATATTCCCCTACAGATACAGCATCCACGCTCATTCCGTTAGCAACCCTAAGAGTCATATTACTTGCCTTGATAACTCTACAGCTTCTCAGTGCCTGCAATGAATTACAGATATGAGATCCTGATCTGGTATCTAGTACCCAGGAAGTAGAGTTAATTGACAGTCGGTTTTCAATCATAAACACACTTGAAACCGAAGCCACAACGTGCTTCGAATCTTCGTTTCTGGATTTCCAAGCCCTGCAGTCATTCTTCCAATGTCGTTTCCTATGTCAATAGAAACAATCATCGTTCCCTACTATCGGCGCCGAAACTTTTGCCCTGTCCTTTTTCTCTACCTTACTGACACCTCCTTTCGTCTTGGTGGAGGCCTTCTTCTTCTTCCCCTTGGTTTTTTCCTTAGATCTAGAAGAGGAAGATTCCCCAATAAGCAAAGCGGGTGTCTTCCTGGATTTTTTTAGGATGCTCTCAGTGCTCCTCAACATGTTGAGGGGTTCCGGAAGTGAAACTTTCTTACCCTGAATATTTAAATTCAAGATAAACTGGGCGTAGGTAGAGGGGAAGGACAGTAGAACCAAGTCTATATACAACTCGTTCTCCAATATGGTCTCAAGATACACGATTCTCTTCAATATAGCTGATCATCTTAAGGATGTGTCCCCAACAGATGACCCGACAGCCAACCTCGCCTGAAACAATTTTTTCGAAGTCTCATATCTTGCGATACGAGATTGCTCTCCATATAAGTCTTTGGTATGGAGGAAGATGGAAGCTAAGTCCATCTTCTTGTGCTGCCTCTGGTGTTCATTATCCATTGATGCCAACATGAGGCACTTGGCTCTCGCACTGTCTATTTCCCATGTCTTACGGATTTCAATATCCGCGACGGTGGAATCTGGACTTGGGACGGCAGGGGCTTTGGTAGTAAAGAGGTAGCCCATCTTGTCATAGGTAATGGTTATTTGGACATTCCTTAGCCAATCATTATAGTTTGGCCTAGTCAATTTATTTTTATCTAGCAGTAACTTAAGCCCAGTCATTTTGGTCGCTGCTGTCAAGAGAGAGAGAGAGAGAAGAAAACACTCAGCATGATACTCTTGCAAGTTTAGATTTGTTATTAGTTTATCTAAACAGGATGGCTTCCACCGTTTCTCGAATTCTCCTTCAAACCATAAAAGAAGAATTAGTCAGGATTAATCTCACCGTACAATTATTGCTTAACCTTTCGGCCAAGCTAGTGTCGGTAATTCGAGGGAGGTTTTCCAACGCTTTCGCGAATTTCCTTAATTAGATAACCTCTTTTCCCTGGAGGCGTAGCCCTGCTAACATCGTTCTAGGCAACTACTTGGTTTATAGCATTGATTTTTTAGTGAAAAAATTCTCCCGAGGAGTAGTGGATATTCACAGTAGGATCGGGATCCAAATATCATCGTGTGATAACCTTAAAGGAATCCTACCAAAATCATCACACTCCAAATGGTATGCAATGCTAGCAAGTTTCATTTTCATTTGAATCTCCCGATGTGGTTTTTGCCCCCGGCGCTTATGACCTTGACGAAGGCCAACATATCATAAGACGCAAGTCAAGTTCTACCCGTCATTATCCAGGTTAATTTGAACTCATCCGTAGAAACACTCGACGAAGGCTAAAATAGCTGTACGACTGTCCCAAATCAATGCATCTATCTATGCTACAGATGAATACTCAGCAGCTATCACTATGCCTTTGCGAAGGTCAAAATACATAACTTGAATACTACTGAATACCCATCTGAAATGACGGAAAGCTACGGCTGGTTTTGGAAAAGCCGTGAACATAAAGAACTTAATATAGTCGAAGGAACCATGATAGATTTTTTAAAAGGAGTGGTTTAGGCTCCGCATTTAAAAGTTTCTTTTCAAAAAAACCGAGTGGTTTTGAAATTATTCTAATGATTTAACTTTGGTTTGTTTTCTTTGCATTAATCAATATTAATGCGGTCCTATCATTTAACCCTATCATTGAAGAAAAGAAATGAAAATACAACGTACGGTTATGCTATCCGCATTCACCACGAGGTCCCGTCATGCACCGTTAGGTTACTTAATTAACGGCAGAGCGGGGGCTGGACTAGCGCGGGTGCAAAACATAAGCAACGTTTATTATATACAATACATACACACACACACACACACATTCGTCTCACGCAATAATAGGCATTCCAGATCACAACAAAATAGATGAATATATTGAATATACTAGGATTTCCGTATTTATTTTTAGTTTATAACGAAAGACGGATTCCACGGTCGTGATGAATAGCCAAACCCCACCCTAGACCCCTACGGGTGCGGCAAACTACCCGCCAAATTCCCGAAGTGAAGCAACCTCCCTCATTAAAATGAGTAGGCCACTTGGCACTTCAACAACCCGGTAGTTTGTGCACTCCACCTTGGGTCTATCCTAGGTGCAAGAAAAAGTAAATGAAATAATAGAACGGTGGCCACAACCTCGACCCGGATATGCCCCGCAAAAATAATATTACATCAATTTACAAATTTACATGAATGAAAGAAAAGAAAACACTTTTCTCACATCCCCCGGCTATTCATCCACGATGATCCAATACGTCATATACACAAACCATCACAAGATACTTATATGTGCAACCCCCACTAATCGACGTATAGCAATTAGCGGATGTTTAGCAACACATATACAAACTGAAACTTATAAACGATGTTAAAACTACGATTTCGAAATACTCCGTATTTCCCCAACATAAAGATAACATAATATGAAATCTGGGCAAAAACAAAGAACACCTGAAACCCTAAATCCAAGAGTACAGAACACTACAGAAAACCCAACACCTAACTCTACAGTTTGGCCAGCCATACTGGGGAAACTGGCAATTTCGCCGGCCATGTTTTAGATTTTTGGCCTCGGTTTTCTATGGTTTTCTAGTTACAACAGGAAGAGCACTCTGCAATTATTTAAATAATTTTTAGAGCCTCTTTGAAAATCGACAGAAACATGGCTTTCGTTTCGACTGTTTCAGAGTTATTTCGGTTTCGTAACTTTAAACATCATCTAACAAACTAGTTAAGGTCTGAGTAGGCTCTGATGCTACTTTAAGTCGATGTCGCACACTCCATGCACTTGTGGGGAGTCGGAATTTACAAAAAAACAATTTTTCATACTATACAACACCGACTTTAACTCCAGGATCTTTAAGAAAACCTTAACTAGTTATACTACTTAGAGGTTTAACTACTCGGTAAGAGTTTTATACTTTCTTGTTTACAAGTCTTTCGGGTCTTCTCTTCCTCCTCCTCTTCTTGAGCTCCTCGAAGATCGGATCGCGCTTGAAACGTCGGCCTCCTCGTGTCGAAGACGATCTAGCCGAGAGTAAGTACATCAAGCTCCAACCTCCAAACCGAGGTAACTAAGGTACCAGGTTTGCTAATCTAAGTAGCTTAGAAGATGTATAGTGTCTAATGGAGTGTTTCATCTCAAATAATTCTATGTCTCACAACACATGTGAAGGTTAGGGTTTTAGAGGAAGAAAGAGGAGAAAATGGAGAGAGAAAGAAAATGAGCAAATGATCTAGTCTTTGGCCGAGTGAAGAATGGCTCATAATACATCACTCATGAAGCATGGATTATTTTCACATAGAAAATAACAACTATGCTTCAATAGTGTATCCAAACTGTTGGCTATAATGCCCTCAAGTCAATTATTGGATCGCAGGCACGTGATTGCAATGATTGAGGGATGACCTATACCGGTAGAACAGACTTACTCAAGATCATAGTATATGCTATCTGGTTTGTCTTTATCATCGTGCACATGCTTCAGGTGACATTATAGATGTAACACCCTAGAATTTCGGTTAGTGTTAATTAGACGATAGTGCGGGATTTTGGTAAAAAGTTTACCAATTTGGGTTCCTCACATTTTATAACATTTAATTAATAATTTATTATTATTTGTTATGACTTGCACGTACATGTGCACGTTAATGTGAGGGTTTGTTTATGTTAGTCTAGTTCTTAGCAACCATGACATTTAACCCTAATCCTAATCCTTTGTTTTAAACCTTAACCTAACTCTAGATATTTTTTTGTGAGAAGAGAGATATTTTCTTTTGGATTTTTTTTTGTGAGAGATGGCATGGTGAGAATTGTGTGCATTTATTGCATGGTGCACTCACCTCTCTCTCTCATTACATTCACTTCTCTCTCTCTCTCTCTTTATCATTTCTTTCTCTCTTATTTCCTTCTCAATATTTCTCATCCCCTTCTTTTCTCAACTGAACACTCATCACCTCACCACTAAACATTCACTAATCCTTCACAAAACTTCACTAAATCTCACCAAAATCACTTCTTTTGCCTAGTTTTGCCTCTTGGATTCCCTGGAGCTTGGAAAGCTAGGATCTTTGTGTTCTTGTGGATAGGTATAGATCTCTATCTGTTCTTTTTGATGTCATAGAGTTGTGTAGCCCTTTAGTTTCAGTTTTGAACGTTTAAAGTTAAGTTTCGTGCAAATATCATATTTTTTAGTGTCATTTGTGATATCTGTGTTCTGCTGTGACCCCGTGAGTATACTAGAAAATCTAGCAGAGTAGTTGTGTTGTACCTGAGACTATAGGATTTCACCTGAAGCACGAGACCCCCTTGCTCGGATTTGGCCGGCTCCTTGAAAATCCGGCGACCACGGATTTCTGAAGGAGTTTGGGTGTGGGTTTCTGTGGGTAGGTGTCTGCAGTGGTTTAAGTGTGTTTGGTCTTGCTGGATTTTTATGTTTTTGCTGTATACAAAATCTGGGATCACAAAGCTATTTTCTAGTGTTACGACTACGCGCGATACGTTATACGACACGGTTCGTGCACTTTATGTGGTTTTGCTCTTGGGTTGGTTTCGTAGTATCTCTATGCACGTTAGGCACAATACGAACACTTGAGAGTATGTTTTGAGTTGGTGCGTCGGTTAAACGTAGTTTGTACATGTTATTGGTCGTTTGCTAATATATTGTCACGACCCGCAAAGTACGGAACGCGACCGGCACTTAAGTTACGAAACGTCTTAAGGCGTCCGTAAACTAAGTAAGCCGAAGCCCAGAATACAAAACCCAAAATAGGAATTAGAGTGAAGGAAAACCAATAATTGCAACATTTAACTCCATTAAACCACATCAAGTTTTATTTTAAAACAACTTTCCCTTTTTCCGAAAATTCCAACAGAGTTTCCTTTGTAAAACAAGCTCCAAACGAGTACAACAGGAATATAAATGAATAACATGAAAATGGCATCCCCAAGCGGGAGCTAGCTCTTCGCCTCAAGGCGGTCACAAATCCCACGCAATATAAAATGACAATGTGTATAGATAAGCATGAAGCATAAGAAATAGCATGTCGACTCAAGTGAGTTCGACCCCAGATATAACATAGCATAAATCCCCAAGTCTCACAATCTCGTCTCTAAGTCAATATACAGTAATCCAAATAAGTCAGCTACAGCTGAAATAGTAGTAGCAGTAGATGGAGTGTTCTAGATACAACGAAAATATAAGGTGGTACAAAATGATAATAACCCACCTATGAGCAAAAGCCTTGAGTCCAGGCAAAAAGTGCAAAAGAAGCAAAAGTATCCGTCGCTATAGTGCTGACGGAACGGACCTGCAGAAAAGCTGTGGCACAACGGGGGTGAGTTGCCAGCTCGTGAGTAATAAATAACATCTACTAAGGCTATCGTATGCATGCACACAAGTATCCTAGCATCCCTAAAACAGGTATGGCTACATGTACTAGCAGGTATGTATGCATCAACAGTGTACTAGCAAGTATATATGTCACATGGATGTAATAACAGGTATGTATGCCACAGGAAAGTACTATCATGTATGTATGCTATACGAGTCAACTCAAGATCTCATCATGTAGGTATAAGAATTGTTCCTTCCTTTGTTTTGAAACTTCCTTTTTAAACATCAGCATAATATCCAAGAAATCAATAAAATCCGTGTCCAGCAACGACACCTCAAAACTGTCCAAATCTCATATATCCATGTCCAATATCTTTGGCCTCAGCCATCCGGCTGATCTATATCAAATATCCATATCTCAATCTAGCGGCCACGGTCGGTATCCTCTGGATATCCGCCACGCCAAATGAAGTCACCGGTAGGTAATCCGTCCCCTGCCAGGCTCAACGCCATCATCTGTGATCCTCTTGCCCCGGGGTACCTTACCGGGCCCACCATGTACCCGTGACAGTTCCTCCACTCCTCGACACGGATCTCGAAAACCACGGCAAACTCATGGTGGACGACACTTTACATCACTAGAAAACCGCAACTTTTATATTTTTTAAGATGATAAGTTTGAAATCTTGCGGCTTTCCCCCGAAATCCAGAAATATCATAAATCTTATGAAATCTTCATGGATGCATATGTCAATGATAATGGATGCATGCGGTATCAATTTGCAATGTATGATTTATGCTAGGCATGAGCAATTGATATGATAATACATATGCACGAGAATAGCAATTCTTATGATTTCATTTAATTATTTATTGCAATAGCACAGGTCTAAGCAGTTAACATGTTTCAGATTTATAGTTATCTAGTGTCGTGACATGGTAATTACCAGGGTGTGTGTGTCCACATGAATATTGCTCGTGCTGCATATAAAAACCTGATAATGGTGCATGTGTCCTACAAATGAGTTTGCGTATATAGAACATCATATAGATCCTAATTGCAGCAAATGTTATACAAGTATTATTATTATTTTAATGTCACAAGTAAATGTCAAGTCTACTATCTTCAAGATTACTAAATCTATCGGGCGACTCGTGCCATCCAAACGATCGTCCCCCGTAGATGTTAAATCTGCTCACCCGTGATCCCGTGCTAGGTGTGTCCGACTACCTGCTTTCCTTTCTCTGCTGTGCTTGAAGTTCCTGCTGGCGAACCTAGAATTACAAAAGTCACCACATAAGGAAAAATCCTGCAAAACGCGATATATCGATAAAAAGGATACGCGTGCGTGAAACTAAACGCGCGTGCACACGACACGACGCGACGCACACAAACCCACCAGAACCTACACCGACGCGCTGTGTCGCGCAGCACGCTACAGAACCACGCGTATCACGCGCGTGTCGCACAAGTTAAAAACACCGGGAACACGTAAATAGCTCCAGATTTTGACCCTGGGCCCAACTCAAAAAGTTACAGATACCAACAGACTAACCTACCCAGAATGACCTTACACCCAAAATCCCCACACCCCACCCCCTACTCTGGCCGCAATTTGCGGCCAGAATGATTAAACCGGCGGCCGTGAGGGGGAGTTGGGTCCCGTGCTCTGTTTGTGTGTGTCTGCTAACCCCACCATACTACAGTCTTCACAATTTTATTCTGAAGGTCTCGGGTCAACAGCAGATCCAACAGAAGCCAAAAAGTCGATAAAACTGCAAAATTACGCCAAGTCGGGTAAATCGGGTGTCCTTATGAAATCTGGGGCAATCCTTTGGTTAACTGGTCTCAACAGAACCCAAAAGCGCTACTCTAACCAACACTACCCTTACATTAGCCAAAATTCCCTTAATTCACCCAAAATCACTACTAAGCATGCATTAAACACCAAACATGCAAGGTTACCATAATTTTAGCAATTTAATGCGATCCAACTAATTTTAACGACACTACTAGGCTAAAACAGACTAATTAACACCAAAAAGGTTCCATTAAGCTACAAGCACTCTAATGTAACTAGATCTAGCATCACGACACAATTCTAGTACTAAAACTCCATTTATCACTAAACTAGTTAAACAATCACATAAATCTAAACAATACGGAGAGAGTTTAGGAATTATACCCTCTAGGAACCTTGCAAACAAGGAGAAGGAGAAGAAGAGGAAGGAGAGTGCTGCCGTGCTGAACTGGTGCAGCTGCATTCCTAAGGCTGATGCTGCAACTGCTGATGCTGCTGCAGTGAAGGTTGGAGGTGTTGTGTTGATATTGTGTTGGGTTGATGTGGTGTGGTGTTAGGGCTGATATGGTGTAGCTGGTGTGTGGTCTTGGAGCTTTGGGCTGTTTGCAGTAGCTGAGTTTGCTGTTGCAGCTATGGTGATGTGGGTGTTGTGTTGGTTTCAGGTGCTGCTGTTTTGAAGCAGCAGCAGCAGCAGGGGGTTTGGTTAATCTTGAGGGAAGGGTTGAGTGTTGTGAGGGGGTGTTATGTAAGGAGTTGGGACTGATGTAGTTGCTGCTGCTGCTGATGTTATGATACAATGGCTGATGCTGATTGTGTGTTGCTGAAGTTTGGTCAAGGGTTGATGGTGTTGTTTTGGGGGCTGATTTGAGCTGGAGTTGGGCTGATGTGCTGGTTTTGATGGCTGATGATGTGTTGCTGTTGTGGCTGCTGTTTTTTTTTGATGTTTGCTTGGCTGTAGCAGTAGCTACTGTTGCATTAGGGGCTGTGGTTGGTGATGATTTTGCTGCTGGTGCAGCCACTGCTGAGCTAGGGTTTTGGTTGGTGTTGTTGCTGATGTTGTGGCTGAAATGGAGCTGGTATGGCTGATGTGTTTGTGTGAGTTGGATGAGTTTTGAGAGATAAGTAAAAGTTTTGAAGAATGTAGTGGGACACATACAAGAGCCATCATTCCCTCACTCTCAATAAATGCCACAAGACACCCATCACATTCTCTCCTTCAAATCACAAGCCAACCTTAAACCCTAATCTATCCTTAAAACTAAAACTCCTTAATTAACCCCAATTATCTTAACAAGGGTTTAGACCACCATGGTTAACTTAAACATGGCTAACCCACAAGCTCAAATATGGCAAGCCCTAATCTTAATCCTATTTAACATGCACAAGTGTGTGTGGTCGAGATAAAATTCCACAAAAATAACCATAAAACCAGATAAATACCTAGAAACCCGTTTTGGTAAACTTTTTACCAAAAACCCACATTAACACACAAATATTAGTAATCCTAACCTCAGGTGTTACAGTCTTCCCCGCTTAAGAAAATTCGTCCCCGAATTTTAAAGTATGCAACTACGCGTACCTTCAAAAAGATAAGGGAATTTCTTCCGCATCTCTCCCTCGGCCTCCCAAGTGATCTCCTCGCTGCCCGGGTTGCGCCAAAGAACTTTTACGGACTGCAGGACCTTTGATCGAAGTTTCTTCACCTGCCGATCCAAAATCTCAACTGGCTGCACGGTGAATGAAAGGTCGGGCTCAAGCTGAACTGTGTGATGCTGAATCGTGTGGGAAGGGTCATGAAGATAACGGCGTAGCATCGATACGTGGAAGACGGGATGAACATCTGAAAAGCTGGGTGGAAGAGCCAAACGATATGCAACAGCACCGACACGCTCGAGGATCTTGAAGGAACCTACGAATCTAGGGCTAAGCTTCCCCTTTTGCCCAAAACGCATCACGCCCTTCATCGGAGAGACCCTCAGAAAAATATGGTCGCTAACTGCGAACTCTAACCTGCGACGGCGCCTTTCTGCATATGATTTCTGCCTGCACTGAGCTGCTCTCATCCGGTCTCGAATCAGCTGAACTTTCTCGGTCGTCTCCTGCACGATCTGTGGCCCAAAAATACTACTCTCGCTCAGCTCAGTCCAACAGACGGGCGATCTACATCTCCTCCCATACAACGCCTCGAAAGGTGCCTTCTGAATAGTGTCCTGGAAGCTGTTGTTATAGGAGAACTCCACTAGAGGTAAATGACGATCCCAGCTACCGCCGAAGTCCAAAACGCACGCTTTGAGCATGTCCTCGAGAGTCTGAATGGTCCGCTCTGACTGTCCATCGTTCTGCGGATGAAATGCTATGCTGAAGCTCAAACAAGTGCCCAAAGCCTCCTGAAGTCTCTGCCATAGTCGGCTGGTAAACTGGGTGCCTCGATCTGACACGATACAAGTCGGTACGCCATGCAACCGCACGATCTCTTCGATGTAAAGCTGGGCATACTGAGCGAAGCTGAAAGTGGTCTTCACTGGCAGGAAGTGAGCCGCTTTCGTCAATCTATCCACGATCACCCAGATGGAGTCATACCCTCGACTGGTCCTGGGTAGACCCACAACGAAGTCCATCGAAATCTTCTCCCATTTCCACTCCGGAATGGGTAACGGCTGTAGCTCTCCTGCGGGCCTCTGGTGCTCGGCCTTGACTTGCTGACAAGTCAGGCATCTCGATACGAATTCCGCGATATCCCTCTTCATTCCGTCCCACCAGTAGGTCTCCCTCATATCATGGTACATCTTGGTGGAACCGGGATGGACACTATACACCGATCGATGCGCCTCCTCAAGTATATCGCGCCGCAATCCATCAGCATCTGGTATGCACAGTCTAGATCCAAATCGTAATATCCCCTGATCATCAATCACGAACTCGGAAAATCTGCCCTATCCTATCTGTGCCATGATCTCTGAGCAACGGTCATCTCTGCGCTGGGCCTCATATATACGGTCAAGCAACTGTGGGCGTGCACGAACATGCGTGAGCTGTCCCCCTGTCGGAGTGAACTCGAACTCAACTCGGCTGTCGCATAAAATCTGCCAATCTGCTGACGACTGCCTCTGCACTGCGCGCAAACAGGATAGACTACCCCCGGGCCTCCTGCTCAAGGCATCCGCCACTACATTCGCCTTGCCCGGGTGGTACAAGATCTCACAGTCATAGTCCTTCACTAGCTCCATCCAATGACGCTGTCTGAGGTTCAGGTCTCGCTGCTGGAATAAATATTTTAAGCTCTTGTGGTCAGTGAATATCTGGCACGACTCGCCGTATAGGTAATGTCGCCATATCTTCAGTGCAAAGACCACTGCAGCCATCTCCAAATCATGAGTGGGGTAGTTCTGCTCGTGTTTCTTCAATTGCCGCGAAGCATACGTGATCACCCTGTCGTGCTGCATCAACACGCATCCTAACCCCACCCGCGAAGCGTCGCAATAGACCACGAATCCGCCTGATCCTGAAGGCAAAGATAATACCGGCGCCGTAGTCAAACAAGTCCGCAGCTGCTGAAAACTGTGCTCGCACTGCTCCGTCCAAACGAAAGGAACTCTCTTCCGGGTCAAACCGGTCAAAGGTGCAGCTATACGGGAGAAGACCTGAACAAAACGCCTGTAGTAGCCCGCCAGGCCTAGAAAACTACGGATCTCAGTAACCGATGTAGGTCGGGGCCACTGCTGAACAACCTTAATCTTCTTCGGGTCCACACATATGCCATCTCTCGTAATCATGTGACCCAAGAATCCGACGGTGTCCAGCCAGAATGCACACTTGGAGAACTTAGCGAACAGCTCGTGCTCCCTCAGAGTCTGTAACGTAATCCGCAGTTGCTGCTCGTGCTCCTCTCGGCTCCGGGAGTACACCAAAATATCGTCGATGAACACGATGATGAACAAGTCAAGATACGGCCTGAATGTACGGTTCATCAAATCCATGAATGCTGCGGGGGCGTTGGTGAGTCCGAACGACATCACCAAAAACTCATAGTGGCCATAGCGTGTACGGAAGGCTGTCTTCGGTATATCCTCCTGTCGGACTCGCAGCTGGTGGTACCCCGATCGCAAGTCGATCCTAGAAAAATACCCCGCACCCTGGAGCTGGTCGAACAAATCATCAATGCGCGGCAACGGATATCTGTTCCGCACGGTAACCTTGTTCAGCTGGCGGTAGTCGATACATAAGCGCGAACTTCCGTCCTTCTTCTTGACAAACAGGACCGGAGCACCCCATGGAGAAACGCTGGGTCGAATGAGTCCCTTATCTAACAAATCTTGCAGCTGGACCTTCAACTCTCTAAGCTCCGCCGGGGCCATCCGATAAGGCGGTATAGAAATAGGACCCGAGCCAGGAATCAAATAAATACAGAACTCGACATTGCGCTCAGGTGGCAGTCCTGGCAGCTCGTCAGGGAAAACACCGGGGAACTCGCATGCAATCGGAACCTGGTCCAATGGAACATCCGTAGCTCTAGTATCGCATACACAGGCTAGAAATCCACGACATCCCTTTCTCAACAGCTGATCAACGCGAAGAGAAGAAATCAATATGTGAGGGGCGGCCCCACGGTCCCCCTGCACAACAAAAGCCGACTCGCCGGGAAAACAAAATCTAACTGTCTTCTCGCGGCAGTCCACCGACGCATATCACGTGGCAAACCAATCCATGCCCAAAAGAACGTCGAATTCCAACATCTCAAGAAGGATCAAGTCGACAGGCAGCTCTCGCTCACCAATACGGACGGTACAGGATCGGAACACGTGCCTAGCAACAAAAGACTCTCGCACAGGAGTGGTCACAACAAGCGGCTGATCAAGCAAACCGGACTCTCTACCCAAACTCGGCACGAAATGTGTGGAAACATACGAATGCGTGGATCCGGGATCAAATAACACGTGTGCATCAACAGAGCATACTGATAGGGTACCTGTAACGACGGCATTGGATGCCTGCGCATCTTGAGGTGTCAATGCAAAAACTCGGGCCTGTCCTCCTCCAATAGCGGGCTAACCACGGCCTCGGCCTCGGCCTCTGCCTCCTCGTCCTCTCTGGATTGGTGCGCCGCGCCCACGGCCTCTGGGTGCACCTAACTGGCATAGAGCATCGCCTGTGGCAGGTAGTATAGCTCTCTGAGGAGTGGGCGGTGATGGAGGTAGAGTCACATGCGGAACTGTCGCCGCTCCCTGTCGTCTCGCTGGACAATCTATAATACGATGGTGCAGACTCCCGCACCCAAAACACCCTGGCGATGACTGCTGTCCCTGTGTATACGATCCATACAGCTGACCTCGTCCGAACCCTCTGCCGGCCCTATCATTCGGAATGAATCTGGCATGCTGTCTCTGATCTGGCGTGCCGGTACGAATCCTCTTCGGCCTGGGGACGGCTGAAGTCGCTGAAATACGTACCTCCATCCGTAACGCCATATCCATAGACGCTGAATAGGTATCGAAATGCTGGGCGCCAATGGCAAGATATAGCTGGGCATCCAGTCCCTGTATGAACCTCTTCACCCTCTTCGCTTCGGTATCCACCAGATACGGAGCATATCGAGACAACTGTGTAAACTGGACGTCGTACTCCGACACCGTCATTCCTGGTGTCTTGATCAAGGCCTCGAAACTACGAGCTCTGGCGTCGTGAACGCTCTCCGGGAGGAAACGGGCAAGGAAAACTGCTGTGAACTCGGTCCAGGTCATGGGCGGTAGACCTGCAGCTCGACCTCTCAGAACCGACTCCCACCATATCTGTGCGAGACCCTCTAGTCGGAAACTCGTAAGCTCTACCCAGCGATCATCAGAACATCTCAGCGAACGGCAGATCCTGGCCAAGCTGTCAAGGAACGTCTGCGGGTCCTCTGCTGCATCGGTACCCGTAAAGACTGGAGGTCTCAGCTTCATGAACTCCTGTAGAGAAACCGGGATGGTCACGGCGGTAGTAGTAAGAGCAGGTATCATAGTGGTCTGGGATGTAGTAGGTACGTCATCCGGCCTCGGTGCACGACCGGCTGCAACTAGCGATCCTACCATCTGACGTAGCTCCTGCATACTCCCGATCATTTGTCGCAGCTCCTCCATACCAGTCTCAAGCCTATCCATACGTCCTGGGGGAGGTGGATCGGTCTGTCTTTGCGGCGTAGGCATACCACCCTGCTCAGTCCTAGTCTCGGACGAGCCAGCTCGAATCTCGTCTCGGGCGGCAGCCCTCTGTGCTCTAGTAGTCCTCTGTGGCATAGTGACTGGTACAGGGAACAGGACAATAAGAAAGGTGCAATAGAATCACAGGATACATGGAATTGAAGAAGGAATTCTAAGCAAGTATATCTTAAAAGTCACCTAGGCGGAGTACCGCATCGCAAGTATGCCGCGGACATACGTACGCTACGCTACCCGACTTAAGTCACTTACTCCATCTACTAAGGGTCATCCTACACTCGGAAAGGTGAAACCTATCGCTCTGATACCAACTTTGTCATGACCCGCAATGTACGGAACGCGACCGGCACTTAAGTTACGAAACGTCTTAAGGCGTCCGTAAACTAAGTAAGCCGAAGCCCAGAATACAAAACCCAAAATAGGAATTAGAGTGAAGGAAAACCAATAATTGCAACATTTAACTCCATTAAACCACATCAAGTTTTATTTTAAAACAACTTTCCCTTTTTCCAAAAATTCCAACAGAGTTTCCTTTGTAAAACAAGCTCCAAACGAGTACAACAGGAATATAAATGAATAACATGAAAATGGCATCCCCAAGCGGGAGCTAGCTCTTCGCCTCAAGGCGGTCACAAATCCCACGCAATATAAAATGACAATGTGTATAGATAAGCATGAAGCATAAGAAATAGCATGTTGACTCAAGTGAGCTCGACCCCAGATATAACATAGCATAAATCCCCAAGTCTCACAATCTCGTCTCTAAGTCAATATATAGTAATCCAAATAAGTCAGCTACAGCTGAAATAGTAGTAGCAGTAGACGGAGTGTTCTAGATACAACGAAAATATAAGGTGGTACAAAATGATAATAACCCACCTATGAGAAAAAGCCTCGAGTCCAGGCAAAAAGTGCAAAAGAAGCAAAAGTATCCGCCGCTATAGTGCTGACGGAACGGACCTGCAGAAAAGCTGTGGCACAACGGGGGTGAGTTGCCAGCTCGTGAGTAATAAATAACATCTACTAAGGCTATCGTATGCATGCACACAAGTATCCTAGCAACCCTAAAACAGGTATGGCTACATGTACTAGCAGGTATGTATGCGTCAACAGTGTATTAGCAAGTATATATGTCACATGGATGTAATAACAGGTATGTATGCCACAGGAAAGTACTATCATGTATGTATGCTATACGAGTCAACTCAAGATCTCATCATGTAGGTATAAGAATTGTTCTTTCCTTTGTTTTGAAACTTCCGTTTTAAACATCATCATAATATCCAAGAAATCAATAAAATCCGTGTCCAGCAACGACACCTCAAAACTGTCCAAATCTCATATATCCATGTCCAATATCTCTGGCCTCAGCCATCCGGCTGATCCATATCAAATATCCATATCTCAATCTAGCGGCCACGGTCGGTATTCTCTGGATATCCGCCGCGCCAAATGAAGTCACCGGTAGGTAATCCGTCCCCTGCCAGGCTCAACGCCATCATCTGCGATCCTCTTGCCCCGGGGTACCTTACCGGGCCCACCATGTACCCGTGACGGTTCCTCCACTCCTCGACACGGATCTCGAAAACCACAGCAAACTCATGGTTGACGACACTTTACATCACTAGAAAACCGCAACTTTTATATTTTTAAAGATGATAAGTTTGAAATCTTGCGGCTTTCCTCCGAAATCCAGAAATATCATAAATCTCACGAAATCTTCATGGATGCATATGTCAATGATAATGGATGCATGCGGTATCAATTTGCAATGTATGATTTATGCTAGGCATGAGCAATTGATATGATAATACATATGCACGAGAATAGCAATTCTTATGATTTCATTTAATTATTTATTGCAATAGCACAGGTCTAAGCAGTTAACATGTTTCAGATTTATAGTTATCTAGTGTCGTGACATGGCAATTACCAGGGTGTGTGTGTCCACATAAATAGTGCTCGTGCTGCATATAAAAACCCGGTAATGGTGCATGTGTCCTACAAATGAGTTTGCGTATATGGAACATCATATAGATCCTAATTACAGCAAATGTTATACAAGTATTATTATTATTTTAATGTCACAAGTAAATGTCAAGTCTACTATCTTCAAGATTACTAAATCTATCGGGTGACTCGCGCCATCCAAACGATCGTCCCCTGTAGATGTTAAATCTACTCACCCGTGATCCCGTGCTAGGTGTGTCCGACCACCTGCTTTCCTTTCTCTGCTGCGCTTCCTGCCGGCGAACCTAGAATTACAAAAGTCACCACATAAGGAAAAATCCTGCAAAACGCGATATATCGATAAAAAGGATACGCGTGCGTGAAACTAAACGCGCGTGCACATGACACGACGTGACGCGCACAAACCCACCAGAACATACACCGACGCGCTGTGTCGCGCAGCGCGCCACAGAACCACGCGTATCACGCGCGTGTCGCACAAGTTAAAAACACCGGGAACACGTAAATAGCTCCAGATTTTGACCCTGGGCCCAACTCAAAAAGTTACAGATACCAACAGACTAACCTACCAAGAAGGACCCTACACCTAAAATCCCCACACCCCACCCCCTACTCTGGCCGCAATTTGCGGCCAGAATGATTAAACCGGCGGCCGTGAGGGGGAGTTGGGTCCCCGTGCTCTGTGTGTGTGTGTCTGCTAACCCCACCATACTACAGTCTTCACAATTTTATTCTGAAGGTCTCGGGTCAACAGCAGATCCAACAGAAGCCAAAAAGTCGATAAAACTGCAAAATTACGCCAAGTCGGGTAAATCGGGTGTCCTTGTAAAAACTGGGGCAATCCTTTGGTTAACTGGTCTCAACAGAACCTAAAAGGGCTACTCTAACCAACACTACCCTTACATTAGCCAAAATTCCCTTAATTCACCCAAAATCACTACTAAGCATGCATTAAACAACAAACATGCAAGGTTACCATAATTTTAGCAATTTAATGCGATCCAACTAATTTTAACGACACTACTAGGCTAAAACAGACTAATTAACACCAAAAAGGTTCCATTAAGCTACAAGCACTCTAATGTAACTAGATCTAGCATCACGACACAATTCTAGTACTAAAACTCCATTTATGGAGAGAGTTTAGGAATTATACCCTTTAGGAACCTTGCAAACAAGGAGAAGGAGAAGAAGAGGAAGGAGAGTGCTGCCGTGCTGAACTGGTGCAGCTGCAGTCCTAAGGCTGATGCTGCAACTGCTGATGCTGCTGCAGTGAAGGTTGGAGGTGTTGTGTTGATATTGTGTTGGGTTGATGTGGTGTGGTGTTAGGGCTGATATGGTGTAGCTGGTGTGTGGTCTTGGAGCTTTGGGCTGTTTGCAGCAGCCGAGTTTGCTGTTGCAGCTATGGTGATGTGGGTGTTGTGTTGGTTTCAGGTGCTGTTGTTTTGAAGCAGCAGCAGCAGCAGGGGGTTTGGTTAATCTTGAGGGAAGGGTTGAGTGTTGTGAAGGGGTGTTATGTAAGGAGTTGGGACTGATGTAGTTGCTGCTGCTGCTGATGTTATGATACAATGGCTGATGCTGATTGTGTGCTGCTGAAGTTTGGTCAGGGGCTGATGGTGTTGTTTTGGGGGCTGATTTGAGCTGGAGTTGGGCTGATGTGCTGGTTTTGATGGCTGATGTTGTGTTGCTGCTGTGGCTGCTGTTTTTTTTTTTTGATGTTTGCTTGGCTGTAGCAGTAGCTACTGTTGCATTAGGGGCTGTGGTTGGTGATGCTGCTGCTGCTGGTGCAGCCACTGCTGGTGCAGCCACTGCTGAGCTAGGGTTTAGGTAGGTGTTGTTGCTGATTTTGTGGCTGAAATGGAGCTGGTATGGCTGATGTGTGTGTATGAGTTGGATGAGTTTTGAGAGATAAGTAAAAGTTTTGAAGAATGTAGTGCGACACATCCAAGAGCCATCATTCCCTCACTCTCAATAAATGCCACAAGACACCCATCACATTCTCTCCTTCAAATCACAAGTCAACCTTAAACCCTAATCCATCCTTAAAACTAAAACTCCTTAATTAACCCCAATTATCTTAACAAGGGTTTAGACCACCATGGTTAACTTAAACATGGCTAACCCACAAGCTCAAATATGGCAAGCCCTAATCTTAATCCTATTTAACGTGCACAAGTGTGTGTGGTCGAGATAAAATTCCACAAAAATAACCATAAAACCAGATAAATTACTAGAAACCCATTTTGGTAAACTTTTTACCAAAAATCCACATTAACACACAAATATTACTAATCCTAACCTCAGGTGTTACATATACACTTGTTATATTGTTTTATATTTTAGGTTCGCAGGCGGGGACTTCGGACGCTGCGAAGAAGGGGAAACATGTGGTTGGCTTTACATAGCCAGGAGCGTTGGTGAGTAGATTTAACATCTAAAGGGGAATCGCCCGCATGGCGTTATGCGTCTGGGCTAGAGATGTTATGATGTTAGTCGCATATTCTATTGCATATATTGAGTTTGCGCATACACCTCATTGCATATTATTACTTGTTGTGCTTGGACTTGTACCTTTCGGACACTGCACTATCATTGACGGCTCATGTTGCACGAGCACTGATTGTATGCCACACACACCGTCAATAATTATCATGACATGCACAACACATCTACATATGTGATATTGTATTGTTTAGGGATATTGAGGCATGATCCTTATATTCCTTTTTGCATATGACATACAGCATACCTGTATGCCTAGATACTTACGCATATGCCTTGACATGCTTACATGTTAGTTACCCATATACCTATATGGTATTGTACCATTAGTGATAGGTATATACACATATGAGACATAGCTACATGTACATCTTGCATACATACTTACATTTATACCTGAAGGGTATTACATCATTACTGATAGCCAGATACATATACCTTGCTATACTTACATTTTTACACATATATCTGGCTATACCTAGATGTTCACCTTTATTTGATATTATATAGATTTGGAGAAATTAGGAACCGCATGATATATATATATTAACTTGTTATAGTTAAATAGCGGCATTTCCTTTATATGCTCACATTACAGTTTTATGTTGCATATATTATATTCATGGATTTTCGCATTAAGATATGGATTTTTCATGATGTTTTCTGGATTTGAGGACCGTGGTAGTTTCATGAAATTATGCATTATTTACAAAACCCGGTTTCTCTTGATATGATATTTCAGCAGCCACCATGAGATTTATCGGTTCTGATATATATACCCCATGCAAGGAGACGTCGTGGGCCGTGTGCGGGTATATGGTGGGGGCCGGTGGTACCCCGGTGCAAGAAAGGTATTTCGATGGGCCACGCTGATGAGCCTGACAAGGGAACCATACCTACCAGTGACAGTATTTTGACTCGGCAGTTATCGTTGGGATGCCGACCGGAGTCATGTACGTATGGATATGTCGAATTGCGAGGGTTGAAGCTGGGAACTCAGGTTTTTGAGATAGCGTATGATACGTACCTATCAGGGCTAGTCGTGGTGACAACATCTGATAGACCGATATTTATGTGTCGATACTAGACACTCGTTTTCATGATATTTTTACTCCTAAGTATATATAACAGTGGAATGGGACGATGTTATATATATATATATATATATATATATTAGTGGAATGGGACGCTAATATATATGCATATATATCTAATTTATATACATCATCATAATGATTTATGCAAATATACTTATTCATTTTATGAGACTTGCTCGATATTGGATACAGGATATATGATATTTACTTGATATTGGATACAGGATATATGAGATTTACTTGATATTGGACACTCAGAATATATGAGATTTACTTGATATTGGACACTCGAGATATATGAGACTTACAGGATATGAGAGCCAATTTGGGGGCTGATTTAAGAAAATTAGGATTTGGATTGTTTTTATGGACTTTGGTCCTACCACGAGGTCAGGATTCCGTGAGGATGACATGTTTTATCCCATACTCCGCATTTATTTTATATGCATTGCTTCATGTATTCGTTGTACCTGATAGAGTACCTTTCATGACTGTTGCATATACATATTGTCATATTATTGCTTCATGTATTAGTTGTACCTGATAGAGTACCTTTCATGACTGTTGCATATACATATTGTCATATTATTGCTTCATGTATTAGTTGTACCTGATAGAGTACCTTTCATGACTGTTGCATACACATATTGTCATATTATTGCTTCATGTATTAGTTGTATCTGCTAAAGTACCTTTTATGACTGTTGCATACATATGACCATTTATTGCTATCCGCTTGCATACGTTAGATTCGCGCTGTACGTGCATACTTGCGATTACCTGCATATGTTATTTACTATTCACGAGTTGGCAACTCACCCCTGTTAAGCCACAGTGTTTTGCAGGTTGGTCCTGAGAGTAGTCGAGGCAGGGCTTCTACCTATCATTTAATCTTTTGCAGCGGATACCTCTTCGGCTGACTGTGTACAGTTTTGCTATATGTTGGTTTTGGGGTTATCCGATGCTGCTCATTGTATATTCATTGTACCATGTACTCTCCATCTACCACTTTCATGTATGGCTTAGAGACTTGATGTGAGGATGATATTGTATATTATTTGTGACTTGGAGGTCTTTTATGCAGTTTTATTTATATCATCTTTTATTTCTTCGCTACGGCGTGGTATATCTGTTGTGGTGGTTGTTTTCCGCCTTTGGGCGTGTATTTGCTCCCGTTTGGGGATGCTTTACTTATATCTTTGTTGAACTCCTTTTTGGGGCTGGTTTTTATAAAGGAGGTGCTACCAAAACTTTAAAGGAAATAAAGTTGGACTTTAAAGAATTAGGTTTGAGATTTCCAAAGTTTTAAAAATGTTATTAACACTTACTTCTTTTGATGGTTTAGATTGCTGGGTTTTCGACTTACTTAAATTGCGTTACGCCTGTAGACGTTGCGTAGTTTAAGGGCCGTCACGTGCCAATTTCGGATCGTGACAAAGTTGGTATCAAAGCGCTAGGTTTTACCTTTCGGAGTGTAGGATGACCTTGGTATGATGTAGTAGGTAGCTTAAGCAGAGTAACGTAGTGTGTATGTCCTCGGCAAACTCACGACACGGTACTCCGCTTAAAGTGACCGATGTACTAATTACTTGATATTCCTTTCTTGATGATACATATCCTTGTGATTCGATTTCCGTGTTCTTATCGAATCCTTTTTCCACTTATACCCTTTGCCGCCGATGACTATGCGGACTCAGAGTGATGCAGCGAGGGCCGAGGTCAGAGATGACTCGTGTGGGATAAGGATTGACCAGGATGGTACACTCGCTGTACAGGAGCAGATGGATCCGCATTCGATAGATCGTATCGCTAGGCTTGAGGCAGAGATGCAGGACTTGCGCCAGTCGATTAGGTCTTTGGTTGAGGCTAGTCGAGCGCGGCGACAGGAGGTTGCTACCCCTATTACCCAGTTCTTCCTTGCAATCAGCACACAACATTTCGTCACCTATACAGCTCCAGTGGACGCAGCCCTTTTCGATGAGGAGCGTCTTTCCGAGACTTTAGGAGTTCGAGGACCGAGGAGGGCTCATACAGGTGTATCGGCCTAGAGACAGAGGTTCAGTCGCCATGATAGGTTTCGTGCACGTCGCGGGAGTAGCAGAGGCTTGGGACGAGGACAGTCGCTCAGCTCTCATCCCCAGGAGGTTCAGCAGCCATCGTATGGATGTTTTCGATGCGGGAGCCTTCAACACTTTGTCAGACATTGTTCCTTATCACCGCATCAGGCTTGTGTTCAGAGAGGTTGTGGTCATGAAGGTTTCACTCAGAAGGGACGGGTTGGCAGAGGAGGAGTTCAGCCAGTTGCGGGTAGGGGGCAGACACGAGCGTTTGCTTGTACTCATCGGGACGCGCGGGCGTCCAATGCAGAGTTTTCAGGTATTCTTAATTCGTATGTTCTTTTGATGCACTTGTTTGTTTTACATACTTTGTGCTGTGGTTGGGCCGAGAGTCGTGTTAGCTAGATCAACCATTTGTTGTGTTAACTTCTGTCAGCGATTCTTTTGTTGCGCGACACGTGTGTTAGTCGTGTGCCAATCGGATAGGAGATAGAGATTCGTCCGTTGTTTTGACCCTTCTAGAGATGTTGGATTTGACGTTCTCCTGGGCATGGACTGGTTAGCTACGTGCTTTGCGTTTGTGCACTGCCGCGAGAAAACAGTCAGGTTTTGTTTTCCCGGCGAGTCAATTCTTGTTGTGCATGGGAGGACAATGGTGCCGCCCCTCACGGCTTGAATTCATCCTTTTTCGGTAGTCGGTTTTTGAGAAGAGGATGTCGAGAATTCTTGGCTTTCATTCGTGATACTGGAGCCATAGTAGGTTCGTTGGACCGGGTTCCTATCGTGCGGGAGTTTCCGATGTTGTTCCAGATGAGCCGGCGGAGCTTAGGGAGCTTAAGGATCAGCTGCAGAGTTGCTTGTAGGGGGGCTTATGCGTCTTAGTGTTTCGCTTTGGGGATCTCCTATGCTGTTCGTCAGGAGAAGGACGACAGTTGAGGTTGTGTATTGATGGATCGTCAATTGAACCGAGTTACGGTGCTGATAGGTATTCTTTACCTTGCATTGACGATTTCTTTGATCGGCTCCAGAGTGCGAGACATTTTCTAAGTTTGTTTGGGATCAGGTCATCATTGGTTGCGGGTTCAGAGTGATGACATTCCGAAGACTGTTTTTGTGCGCGCTACGGACAGTATGAGTTTTGGTGGTGTCGTTGGACTCACCAATGCCCTAGCAGCATTCGTGAATATGATGAACCGGATTTCTTCAGGCCGTTCCTCGACCAGTTTATTGTTGTGTTATTGATGACATTCTGGTCTATTCCAAGAGTCGTGAGGAACATGAGCAGTACTTTAGAATTTGTTTTGCAGACATTGGGAGAGCACTAGCCGTTTTCTAAATTCTCGGAGTGTTCCTTTAGGCTTGATTGTGTTGACACCTAGGTCTTGTAGTTACGGAAGACGGTTTTTGTATGGACCAGAGGAAGATCGAGGCCGTACAGCTTTGGCCCAGTCTTGTATATGGGACGGAGGTCCGCAGATTTTTGGGCTTAGCAGGTTTTTACCGCCGTTTCGTGTAGGATTGCTTATGTATCGCTGCACCATTGATTGGACTAATCGGAAAGGAGGTTCCTTTTCTTTGGACCGGGGCATGCGTGCGGAGTTTTCAGCAGTTGAAGACTCGGTTGACGACTGCACCGGTTCTTTCTTTGCTTTTGAATCGGACGACTTTGTTGTTTACTGTGATGTTTCGCGAGTGGGGCTCGATTGTGTACTGATGTGACACTATAGGGTTATCTCTTTTGCTTCCCGAAAGTTGGGGGAAGTACGAGCAGGATATCCCACTCATGATCTGGAGAGGGCCGCGGTGGTCGTGCGTTGAAGATTTGGAGACACTACTTATGTGGAGAGTCGTGTCAGATTTTCATGGACCACCAGAGCTTAATATATATCTTCCTGCAGTGGGTTTTGATTGTTGAGACAACGCCGTTGGATGGAGCTTGTGAAGGATCGTGTTTGTGAGATCCTTGTTACCTGTGGCAAGACGATTGAAGTAGCTGATGCTGGGGTCGTAGGCCGGGGGTAGTTTTTTCCAGTTGTGCGCAGTTTAGAGACAATCTTCTGCAGATTTACAGTTCTTGCGTAACTGTTGAGTACAGTTTAAGTTCTCCTTTACTGAGGGGATAACTTTCTCATGTCCGTGCATGTCCACTTTTACTTAATCGTTTTCGTGAGGCACAGGCCGCCGATACTCGTTTGTCTGAGATTCTTGAGCATACTCGGCTGGGTAAAGATTCAGAGTCCTTGATTTGTGACCAGAGTGTGCTACGTTTAGGGATGCGTTTGTGTGTACCTAATGTAGATGGGTAGAGACGCGAAATCTTAGAGCAGGCACATCAGTCAGCTTTCAGTGTTCATTAAAGTTCCACCAATATGTGACATGACTTGTGAGATAGTTACGAGTAGGCAGTGATGAAGAGTGAAGTTTCGGATTTCGTTTCAAGGTGTCTGTCTTTTTGTAACCTAAGGTTGAGCATTTGAGACCGGCTAGAGAGTTGCAACCTTTAACCGTTCCGGAGTGGGAATGGGAGCAGATCTCCATGAATTTCGTTATGGTGTCTATCCAGTTCTAGGCAGGGTGTGACTCCATTTGGGTGTTTGTTGTCCGGTTATGCTTAGTTTGCTCAGTTGTTCTTCGTTAAGTTTGTGGTTTGCACGGAGTTCCTTCATGTATTGTATCCAATAGAGGCATCCTGTTCGCTTGCCGTCTTTGGCAGAAGCTTCAGGAAGCCTTGGGTACTGGTTGAGCTTTAGCTCCGCTTTTCCATCCGCAGGACGATGGTTTGGGAGAGCGGGCTATACAGACTCTAGAGGATATGCTTGTGCGTGCGTACTAATTGTTGTTGGCAGTTGGGATCGTCACTTGCCATTGTTAGGGTTCTCCTTCGATAGCTGCTATCGGGAGACATTCCAATTGGAAACCTCTAGGCCTTGCTTCGTAGGTGGTGTCGATCGCCTTTCTGTTTTTCTGATTCCGCAAGAGTAGGATTTTTGGACCCCAGCTAGTCGAAAGGCTTCAGAGATGATCCAGTTGATTCTGGTCAGGATGAGAGTAGCGCAGTGCAGACAGAAGTCTTATGCCGACCGTGGTGGTCGCAGACTTGAGTTCGTAGTGGGAGATCATGTATTCCTACATATTTTCCGATTAATGACGTGTTGAGTTTTGGAAGCTTATCCCAGGATTGTAGGACCTATTGAGATCCTTAGAGCGAGTTAGTTCCTTGCCTATAATTTGGCAATTCCGCCCAGATTATTGAGTATTCACCACATATTCCTTGTGTCGATAATTCGCAAATACCTTCATGACCTTTCTCACATGATTTAGCACCAGATCATTTAATTGGGATGCGATCTTTTCGTTCACCGGCAGCCAATTGTGTTAGTGGTTCGGCAGGTGGAGAAATTTCGGTCAAGGGTCTTACCATCTGTGGAGGGTTTTCTTGGGCATAGCCGTATAGTGAGGAGATCACTTAGAAGGCTGCGAGCGAGATTTGGGAGTTTTGCACTCATCTCCTTAAAGGTACGCTTCGTAAGAATTTTTAAATTCGGAGATGAATTTTCTTTAAGGGAGGGAGATTGTAACGCCTTAGAATTTCGGTTAGTGTTAATTAGACGATAGTGCGGGTTTTTGGTATAAAGTTTACCAATTTGGGTTCCTCGCATTTTATAACATTTAATTAATAATTTATTATTATTTGTTATGGCTTGCACGTACATGTGCATGTTAATGTGAGGGTTTGTTTGTGTTAGTCTAGTTCTTAGCAACCATGACATTTAACCCTATTCCTAATCCTAATCCTTTGTTTTAAACCTTAAGCTAACTCTAGATATTTGTTTGTGAGAAAAGAGATATTTTCCTTTGGATTTTTGTTTTGTGAGAAGTGGCATGGTGAGAATTGTGTGCATTTATTGCATGGTGCACTCACCTCTCTCTCTCTCTCTCTCTACCATTTCTTTCTCTCTTTCTTTTTCTCTTATTCCCTTCTCATTATTTCTCATCCCCTTCTTTTCTCAACTGAACACTCATCACCTCACCACTAAACCTTCAATAATCCTTCACAAAACTTCACTAAATCTCACCAAAATTTCTTCTTTTGCCTAGTTTTGCCTCTTGGATGCCTTGGAGCTTGGAAAGCTAGGATCTTTGAGTTCTTGTGGATAGGTATAGATCTCTATCTGTTTTTTTTGATGTCATAGTGTTGTGTAGACTTTTAGTTTCAGGTTTGAACGTTTAAAGTTAATTTTCGTGCAAATATCGTATTTTTGGTGTCATTTGTGATATCTGTGTTCTGCTGTGACCCCGTGAGTATATTAGAAAATCTAGCAGAGTATTTGTGTTGTACCTGAGACCATAGGATTTTGCCTAAAGCACGAGACCCCCTTGCTCGGATTTGGCCGGCGACCTTCCTTGAAAATCCGGCGACCTCGGATTTCTGAAGGAGTTTGGGTGTGGGTTTTTGTGGGTAGGTGTCTGCAGTAGTTTAAGTGTGTTTTGTCTTGCTGGATTTTTATGTTTTTGCTGTATACAAAATCTGATATCACATAGCTAGTTTTTAGTGTTACGACTACGCGCGATACGTTATACGACACGGATCATGCACTTTGTGTGGTTTTTCTCTTGGGTTGGTTTCGTAGTGTCGCTACGCACGTTAGCCACAATACGAACACTTGAGAGTATGTTTTGAGCTGGTGCGTCGGTTAAACCTAGTTTGTACGTGTTATTGCTCATTTGCTAATATATACTTGTTATATTGTTTTATGTTTTAGGTTCGCCGGCGGGGACTTCGGAGGCTGCGAAGAAGGGGAAACAGGTGGTTGGCTTTACTTAGCCAGGAGCGTTGGTGAGTAGATTTAACATCTACAGGGGAATCGCCCGCATGTAGTTATGCGTCTGGGCTAGAGATCTTATGATATTAGTCGCATATTCTATTGCGTATATAGAGTTTGCGCATACACCTCCTTGCATATTATTACTTGTTGTGCTTGGACTTGTACCTTTTGGACACTGCACTATTATTGATGGCTCATGTTGCACGAGCACCGATTGTATGCCACACACACCGTCAATAATTGTCATGACACGCACAACACACCTACATATGTGATATTGTATTGTTTAGGGATATTGAGACACGATCCTTATATTCCTTTTTGCATATGACATATAGCATACCTGCATACCTACATGCTTGCACATATGCCTTGACATGCTTACATGCGAGTTACCCATATACCTATATGGTATTGTACCATTAGTAATAGGTATATACACTTATGAGACATAGCTACGTGTACATCTTGCATACATACTTACATTTATACCTGGAGGGTATTACATCATTACTAATAGGTAGATACATATACCTTGCTATACCTACATGTTTACACAGATATCTGGCTATAGCTATATGTTCACCTACTTTTATTTGATATTATATAGACTTGGAGAAATTAGGAACCGCATGATATATATATTAACTTGTTGCAGTTAAATAGCGGCATTTCCTTTATATGCTCACATTACAGTTTTATGTTGCATATATTATATTCATGGATTTTCGCATTGAGCTATGGATTTTTCATGATGTTTTCTGGATTTGAGGACCATGGTAGTTTCATGAAATTATGCATTATTTGAAAAACCCGGTTTCTCTTGATATGATATTTCAGCAGCCACCATGAGATTTATCGGTTCTGATATATATACCCCATGCGAGGAGGCGTCGTAGGCCGTGTATGGGTACATGGTGGGGCCCGGAGGTACCCCGGGGCGAGAAAGGTATTTCGATGGACCACGCCGATGAGCCTGACAGGGGAACCATACCTACCGGTGACAGTATTTTGACTCGACGGTTATCGTAGGGATGCCGACCGGAGTCATGTGTTGGAGATAGTGCCCTCAGAGTCAATTATTGGATCACAGGCACGTGATTGCAATGATTGAGGGAGGACCTATCCCGATAGGACAGTCTTACTCGAGAGGATAGTATGCTATCTGGTTTACCTTTATCATCGTGTACTGCTTTAGGTGACCTGACATGTCACTATTGCACGTTGATAGAGCCCCTAGGATTCTTGCTTGACTGCCGGCAGTATGAGGGCGATCAGATAAGTGAGAGCTGGAGTCTATAAGCACATCCTTAAAAGGTCCCTAGTCGTGGGAGTTTCGAGACAGGGCATCGATTCTCCAGAGTAGACTAGTGTATACAGTCGAGACCCCGACGAGGGGCGGTGGCCGGTCTCACAAGCCACTGGTGTCAGTTGGTTCACCTAAGATGTATACAGGTGCTCATTGGGTTATGAGTACACCGGACAGGACTCGCCGGGAACATGCTAGTTGGTCTTATACCTCATGTCAGATAGCAGTTCCCAGGTGACATGTGTACAGGTTAGTTCATCGACCTGGGGATCGTCATTTGTCTCGTGTGAGTTCCCACTGTGCTTTGATTACTACCCTACCACGGCTCAAAGGAGTCGTGCAAACAGGTTTTAGTTGGGTACAGTCCCGAGCCACATGGAGGCAGTGAGCGGATCTTCAGAGGTTCGTCTCTCCCGGTATTGGGGGTGAGGTCGCGCTGTGTCTAGGAGAGCGATTACACGAAGTCCTTGGCCAAGGCAGGAGATTTACTGGTAGGTATTCCAGTAGTATCTCAGGGTGTTCTGGGCTACACTCCGACACGACTTGTACCGCTTTTGGGGGTCTGACTTTTACCAACCCCCTAGGCCCGACATGCGATGCTCATAGACGAACGGACCGGACTGGACGGATATTGTCACTGACAGGCTCAGTAGGGTGTCAGGATGAGTTCGCTCATCGACGTCCCTTTTGGTCAATAGCTGGTAGCCCGTTACGTATTGGCTTATACCTCTGACGTGCTAGTGGTTAAATCCACAGCCATAGTATTGACGAGTCTTTAGAGTCCACCACACATTCAGTTACTCAGCTTTCGGGAGAAACGCTGTAGAGGCCGTATGGAGATATGGCAGGGTCCAATCAGATACGTGCGGTATTGCACGGATCAGGATCGGACGGTTTGTACTGGAGGCCGTATGGTTATATGGCTGGGTTCGATCAGATACGTGCGGTATTGCACGGATCATGATCGAACGGATAATACTTGCCGGTTTTGGTTTAAGCCGGATTCTAGTATAGTACAGTGTAGTTTTTGTCTCAATGCATTTGTATCCGGTCGGAATACAGATGCGGGTGTGTATGCACAGTATCGGGGTTTTCCTGTAATTTTCTATGGGACCAGTTTTCTGAAGTTGCCAGTTTGCATTCCGTTCCGGCCGGTTTTCCTTTGTTCTTTCCCGGCCGGACTTTTCCGATGGAGGGTGTTATTTGCAAGTTTGCAGATAACACATTGTGGAGGGGTTTCTTGCACTTGTATTCATTATGATATGTTAAGCATCTTTTCATCCATGATGGTGCACTTAATGAGATTTGAAAGGATATGGTTTGGATGTAAGTTTGTCATCATGATGTTTTGTTTATGGTCACCTTTCTACTTTTACTACACTCACTCTCCTTCTTGGTTTGATGATGGTTGATTTCATTTTTCCCTCCACCATGCTCTTGATAAGGCCGGCCACAATTTTGAGAGAGAGAGAGAGGTTTTCATTTTTGAGAGTGTGGCATTCTTGATCTCATTTCATGCTAGAAAAATGCAAGCACCATTTTTCTTATCTTGTTTCCTCCATCATCTTCAAAGGCAACAAAACCCCAAATGAGACACAACCCTACACATTCTACAGCAATTCTTGGGCATGTCGACTTGCCAGCTTCGTGCCCGAGTTGCCTCGGTATTGAGGTGGGAGCCCGTAAAAGATGCAGGCGATGTGGTGCCCTTCCGGCGAGGAGGCGACAACCGGAGTTTCCCCAGGAGATCGGGACGACGACGAGAAGACCGGAGGACTCGGATCATTCGGTATATCTCACCCCCTATCTTGTTAGCTAGTATCGGTTAATGGTTACGATCCGGGTATTCTGTCCGCGGTAGCGCCAGTTTAAAGTTAAGAAAAATTTTGATTCCGCATTTTGGCCTCGGATAGACGGCCGGGGCGCTGCCGTGGAGCAACATGGTATCAGAGCCACGCCATTAACCTTGCCTAGCTTGTTCTAATGCGTTTTACTTATCCGATCGACCAAAATTCCAAAATCCGCGTTTTGCATGCATCAGTTTTCTGTCGTTTTTTTTTCTGGCTCTAAAAATTTTTCAGGTTGTAGAAAACTGATGTACAAGAAGTTCTAAGAGTTCTGGGAAAATTCGAGACATTGATCTCTCAGGTAGAGCGCGGAACCACGGCAAAACCCCCCTGGTTGCCGCGGTTCCGCCGCAGCTTTGAGGGATCAATGGGTTGAAATTTTCCAGTGGGCTTCTGGGCTGATTTTAGGGGTTTTGGAATATTAAAATTGGGCCCAGAATTTCTGTGAGTGCTACAGTATTGCTTGGGGTCCCACTTGTTAATTTTTGATCGATCGGATATTTTAAACACATTATTTCACAGTATTTACATTATATCTGCGACCGTGAATATCACTTGATCGGTAAATCCTGTCTAACTGCTATAGCCCTGTTAGACGGATTTGCGAACGTGATTTTCACGTTGATGTTCTGTGTTTATGCTGTGATGTTGCGGATCGGTCGTGGGGGATAGCCTGGATGCAATGTTAGTACAGTTTTGTTTTATATGTACATTTGATATTGCGGGGCGAGCGTCCGACATGTGGACTGCCGTCACTGCCTGTTTGTATTATTATTTTGGGGCACGACCAGCTTGCGGTCGATGTACCCGGTGTATGTATATTTTACTTTCTGTACTAGGATTACCCCGCGGAGGGGTGCACGGATAGCCGGGTTCTGGAGGGCAACAAGCCCGCATCTCATGGCATTGGGACGGAGGGGGCTTCGCTCTAGAATTGGCGGGCTATTCACCGCACTCGTAGGGGGTACAGGTTGACCCAGGAGGGGTGCCCAAGTTGCCGGATTCCGTGAAGTGCTGGGTGGTCCATTCACGGTGCTGAAGGGGGCTGCCTCGCTTCAGGTTTTGGCGGGTAACTTGCCGCGCTCGTAGGGATCTAGGATTTCATTGCACAGGCTATCCACACGACCAGGGGAACGTCGGGTTTCAGCAGCGGCTCTGTGAAACCCGGGGCTTCCAGATATCTGTATTGTTCTGTGATGCTGTACATTTCTGTGATGTTGCATTTTATCACGCCTTGAGCGAATATAATATATTGGTATATATATTAGTAGATGTTGTATATGTTTTACATCTGCGCTAGTCCAGTCCCCGCTCTGTCGTTAGTTAGCTAACCTAACGGGTAATGACGGGACCCAGTGGCGAATGCGGATGGTATATACGTACATCAGTATATTTTCGTTCTTTGTGGTGTGATCAATTGATGGGACTGCGTTGATTCGGATCAATGCAAGATAAACAAACCTATTCTGATGTTGTTGGAACACTTTTTCAAAAAGCTGTTATTGCAAAGACGTTCACTTTTGTTTTGCATCGTGGTATTCATTTGGAATATCCTGCTCCTCAGTCGACGAGGCAAGGGCCGAGATCCCTTCACCGGGAGTGACCCCTTGGACAGAAGTTTGCGTCAGGGCATTAACTTCACTATAGCCGATTACTTTTGCTTTGCATCGTGGTATTCAGTTGGAATATCCTGCACCTCATTCTAAGGGGAAAGAGCCGAGATCCCTTCATCGGGAGTGACCTCTTTAGTAAAGGTTTTCGTCACTATATTTTCTAAAAAGTTATCCAGTTCCTTCAACGATATCAAGTTCATTACGTTAAAAGTTTTTCGCCAAAAACTAGACGTAGCCCTCCGTCATTTCTTACAAGTATTACTTAGTATTCGTGCTGCGTTTGTTGACTGTGTCAAGGCGTAGTGTGCGGTAGCTAAGTAGTGTTTGTTTGTAGCATATTAATGGGATTGGTTAGGACAGTCGTGCGGCCTTGTTGACTGTGTCAAGGGCTCGTACGGGTAGGTTTAATGCAATCCAGGATAATGACGGGTTGAACTTGACTAGGACTCTTTGATTTGTTGACTGTGTCAAGGTCACTTGGGTCCTAGGGGTAAAAATCCACATCGGGAGTTTCTAAAGAAACTGAAACTTGCCAGATATGCGCATACCTTCTGGAGTGTGATACCGTGAGTGGATTCCGTCACGTTATCATGCGATGATAGTTGGATCCCGATTCCCACTGATGAGTTGGTTTACTCCTCGGGTCATCCCGACTAATTCTTCTTTCAGGTTTGGAGGAGAATTTGACGGTACAGTGGGAGGTTTCCTGATTAGATAAAGTGATAACCATTCTGATCTAGGTTAGAGTGCACGCCGAGTGTTTCTTTTCTCTCTCTCTTTGGCAGCGACCATTGACCTGACCCTAGGCTATGACTCAGTGACCAAGTTGGCCGAACCTTCTTAACCCTGGCTTTTGGATTGTCAGAGTTGCAGACCTCATTGCCACTCCTACTTTTACCCTTTTCTCCAGGACACCCCGTATTGCTACGAACGTCCACTTCCATTGGACAAAACCATCGTATGGTTAGATACGAACTCGAAGGAATTCGAGGATGGTTTCCGGTTCTGGAGAAAACGGATAGGATTATTCAGTTGTCTTTTCCCTTTTACCTTCCCTCAAGTTGTGAGTACTCCTTGGTTTAGGAGATAGTACACCTATTATGCAAATTGGATAGTCTTCTTCCAAACCTTAGGCTGGTGCCGACCGGTAGGGAATGAAGAAAACCAATTAGCCTAAACGGTGTGCAGAAGGTATTAAGATTAAGACAAAGCAAGGGATTAGTAAGAGGGCAAAGTAAATTGCGACTGATATTCACGACCAAACCAAGTATTTCTTCGCCAATCCTAAATCACCTTTGTATTTCTCCAGGACACTCCATATCACTACGAAGATCCACAGTTTATTGGATAATCCATTGTATGGTTATATACGAACTCGAAAGGAACTTGTTCCAGTTCGGGGATGGATTATGGTCCAGGAGAAATAGGAATAAGGTTTATTCGGTTGTCTTTTATCTTCACCTTCTCTCACATTGCGAGTGCTCCTAGGACTAGGACAGTACACCCATTATGCTTATTGGATAGTCTTCTTCCAAACCATAGGCTGGTGCCGAACGGTAGGGAAGGAAGAAAACCAATTGGCCTAAAGGGGTGTGCAGAAGGTAATGACTAAAGACATAAAAAGGGATTTGGAGAGGTGGCAAAGAATTATACGGTTATAGTTGTGAATCTGGATAATGGTAGAGGCATTACTAGGAATACCAGGATACCCCATCGAAACATTTCAATGTTTCAGTTCAACTGTCTACTGTTAAAGGAAAACTGTTTTTCCGATTGGACACTTACTCCAGGGTATGTATTTACCAGGCTTGATTCTCACATCTGTATGGTTTTACAGATGATGAGTGGGAGTAAGTTATTGGGAATAGGGTGATCATCCTCATTATATCGGGATTCGTTGTAATCAGTGATATTTGAGGAGATCATCTAGGCTGTTTGCCGGTCGGCAAATATTTGGTTTTGAATATCCGCTGTTGTGCACCAATTTCAAATTGATATATCTGTACGTCTATTTTCATAGAGTGAGATATACCTTCTGATATTATGTCGATGACATTTACCTATATCAGTGGATGGTTAGGTAAGGAGCATTAAACAACGGTGTAATTCTTCTTAACCATAAGTACAGTTTTCAACCTACGACACACAGTGAAAGAGTTGTTTGACTCAGCGGACTTATACAGAGTATTGTATGTTGTCCAGTGTCCATTAGGACAGAGGGGTTGGTCCTCATACTATATTCTGTTTACTTTTAACTTCTCTAGTTCTTAGACATGTGTTTCGTAGAAACACAGGGTCTAAGTTTTGAGGAGTTATAGGTATTTGAATAGAGTAGAGTACCAAGTGTAGCAAGTATCGGGATTCTTCAATGTGATCGAAGATGTAGATACTTATGTATGGTATTCAGTTGATAGTAATGATAAAGAGAAATTGCTTCTCTTTCAGGTTACTCATAATTGGAAGCATTCCTAAGTTGAGTAACGCTGATCGGCCTCCTTCCATTTAGTTGACATGCACTGGAGATAGCTGCATGATTTGAATCTGGTTCATTTAAATCAGTGCCTCTGGTTCTATATTGGATATAGAACAGTTCATATCTTAACGATGTTAAGGTACGGGGAGTTGTCCGGCTTATGATTAAAACCAGACACTGGACAACTCAAGGCACGTTTCTGTGATGGCTGTTTGTGGGTTGACCCAGGATATGACGAGGGTTGACTTTCTACCATCTGGAAGATCAATAGTGATATTGTTCTTAACTCGCCACATTTTAAAAAGAAATGGTTATTTTTCAGAAAACAGTACTGGGAGTATGATAGAACTGGAAGCGATTCCAGAACCGCAAACGATTACTGAAGATTTGATAAGGAACCTAAAGATTCAATCTGATTTGACATTCCATTGGCCACTCCGCAGATAAGGTGGGTAACTTCAGGCACCCGAGAGGTACTCCGGTAGCCTCAAGGACGGTGACAGGAAAGTTCTTGTTTACCCATACTTGCCATTGTTGTTGCATATACATATTGTCATATTATTGCTTCATGTATTAGTTGTACCTGATAGAGTACCTTTCATGACTGTTGCATATACATATTGTCATATTATTGCTTCTTGTATTAGTTATAACTGCTAGAGTACCTTTTATGACTGTTGCATACATATGACCATTTATTGCTATCCGCTTGCATACGTTAGATTCGCGCTGTACGTGAATACTTATGATTATCTGCATATGTTATTTACTATTCACGAGTTGGCAACTCACCCCCGTTATGCCACAGTGTTTTGAAGGTTGTTCCTCAGAGTAGTCGAGGCAGGGCTTCTACCTATCATATCATCTTTTGCAGCGGATACCGCTACGGTTGACTGTGTACAGTTTTGCTATAGGTGGGTTTTGCGGTTATCCGATATTGCTCATTGTATATTTGCTGTACCATGTACTCTCCATCTACCACTTTCATGTATGACTTAGAGACTTGATGTGAGGACGATATTGTATATTATTTATGACTTGGAGGTTTTTTATGAAGTTTTATTTATATCGTGTTTTATTTCTTCGCTACGGCGTGGTATATCTGTTGTGGTGGTTGTTTTCCGTCTTTGGTTGTGTATTTGCTCCCGTTTGGGGATGCTTTACTTATATCTTTGTTGTACCCCTTTTTGGGGCTGGTTTTTACAAAAGGAGGTGCTGCTAAAATTTTAAAGGAAATAAAGTTGGACATTAAAGAATTTGGTTTGAGATTTCAAAAGTTTTAAAATTTTTATTATCACTTACTTCTTTTGATGGTTTAGAGTGCTGGGTTTTCGGCTTACTTAAATTGCGTTACGCCTTTAGACGTTGCGTTGTTTAAGAGCCATCACGTGCCAATTTCGGGTCGTGACAACAGATCACTATTACATATTGATAGAGCCCATAGGATTCTTGCTTGACTACCAGCAGTATGATGGCGATCATATACGTGAGAGTTGGGTGGTCTATAAGCACATCATTAAAGTGTCCCTAGTCGTAGGAGTTTCGAGACTGGGCATCGATACACCAAGAGTAGACTAGTGTATACGGATCGAAACCTCGACGTGGGGCGGTGGCCTGTGTCACAAGACATTGGTGTCATTTGGTTCACCTAAGATGTATACAGGTGCTCATTGGCTTATGAGTACATCGAATGGACTCGCCAGGGACATGCTGTTTGTTATATGTATATCCTAGAGGCCATTACTATACATACAATGTATATTGTAGTGGATGCTTGGACATATATAGTGAGGACTATCTTGCTCGACATAATAGTATGCTATCTGGTTGCTCTTTATCTTAACATGTACTCTGGTTGTCTCTATGTTACATGTTGATAAAGCCCTTTGGATGAGTACTTGACTACGAGGATTATGATGCAGATAATACTAGTGGGGACAGAGTAGTCGTTAATTACATCCTTCAAATGTTTCTAGTCGTGGGTGTATCGAGACAGGGAATCGATATACCAGAGTAGACTAGCGTATAGCTTCTCGACCCATGTGGATGGGCGATGGATGATCCCATATGCATTGGTGTTTGACATCGGAGACAGTATACGGGTGCTCAGTGGAGACTGGGTGCACTGGACGGACTCGCCGAGAACTCCCAGATGGTATTATACATCACGTCAGATGGCAGTTCTCTGGTGACACTGGTACAGGTTAGTCTGTAGAGGCAAGATCGTCATAGAGTCTTGTGTGATTTCTACTGTGCTTTGATTTCCACCTTACCACGTTCAAGAGAACGTGCAAAACGGTGGCTTTTGGGTATAGTCCCGAATCACATGGAGGCAATGAGCGATAGGAGGGGTTTCGTCTCTCCCGGTATTGGGAGTTGATGTTGCGCTGTGCTTGATTGGCTATAATAGGAAGTCCCTGGTCCGGGTTGCTTCAGAGATATACTGGTAAGTGTTATCAGTAGTTTCTCGACCCGTTATGAGCCTCACATCGGCACGACTTATCGAATTACTGGGGTCCGACGTTTACCACCCCTAAACGAGATATGCGACATATCAGACGAAGAGACCGGACTGTACGGTAGTGTTACTGATTGGATTCGCAGGAGTGTGAGCAGGCTTACCTGTTGATCTTCTGATCGCTCAATAGCCGGGTGGCCGTTATGTTTAGCAGACCGCTTGCAGCTTGTGGGTGTTTGATAGGATCATCACATACTGCCGGCGTATTGATGAGTCTTTAGAGTCCTACACAGGGGTTTCCTGGCTCAAGCGAAACGGAGTTGGAGCACATATGAGATATGTGAGGGACCGAGATTGATACGATAGGAGATACCGTATTCTATTCTTGTGTCATGTGACAACGCTCGGTTATATGAGATATAGCCGGGTTATCGGATCAAGTGTTGATTCGATAAGTTGTTACATTTGATATTTGTCAGTTATATGTAATATAGCCGGATTATTAAATCAATTGTTGGTTTAATGATTTAATGTATAATTATATATTTGATATATTAAATTACATTAACAAATATTCATTCACTTAAGATTTCTTTTCTCACTTGGATTATGCACATTGTATATATGTGATATATGCAAGTGTACATTGTTTTGTGTCATGCTTGATGATACATGGATATGGGTGTGTGTATGACTTACACCATACTTGGTTTAATTACTAGGGTTTTATCTATTTTGGTAATTACAAAATGGTGGTATTTTGTCATGGATGAAAGCTTGTAGAAGCTTGTAGTTATCTTTGACCAAGTCCACTCTTTTGTTTTGCCTTAGATTTTTATTAACCCAACCAATTAAACATTGCCATGGTTAGCTCTCTACAAGGGTTAAGGGATGTCATATACTTACCATGGTTTATTTTCTAACCTCATGATTTTATTTTTCATTCACTTGATAATTATCATGAGAGTTATCTTCTTCTTCTTCTTCTTCCAAAAAAAAAGCTTTCTAGCTTCAATGGAGATGTGAGAAAATGAGTGATAAAATGAAATCTAAAGTGAGCCCACTTCCTACTTCATCATCCTCTACTACTTTCCATTTAGCATAGGGTGTTTGCTTCACTAATTCCACAATTAGTGAAGAGATAGCCTGGGTTAGTGTCTCCTCGACGTAGATCATCTTCGGCCTCGAAGACTTCGAAGCAAGCATGTTCGTTTCTTCATGGGAGCCTTTCTAGAGTCAGGAGTTCACGATCGCAGCAAAGGGACTACTAAATGGATCTATTGAAGTGAAGGACCGGTCTACAAAGGTTGTATTTCTTGCTCACTTTTACTTACAAAGTGTATGCATTTTTATTTCTGTCGATTTCTAGTTAACGATTCTTAGTTAGGGTTAGCTAGAACGGCAAATTTTTGAATTTGGCATGGACGATGCCTCCCGAAACCTTGCTATCGTGCTAGGTAACCTTGCAGTGGTATCAGAGACATGCTAGAAATTTATACGGATTTTGTTAAGATTACGAAACCGAAATACTCCGAAACTTGAAACGCTAAAATGAAGTTTCAGTCGATTTTAAATAATTGTCAATTTTTTTAAAAATTAGTATAAAGTGTTGTATGTGATTTAATATGAACACTGTGAAAATTTGAGTGGGTTTCATGCAATTTTGACCGGCCACCATACCCCCAATCTCGGCCAAATCCGAGCAGAACCCTCTGAATTTTTGATTGTGTTCAGGTGACTTGGTTTTGATGTTTCAGGTGTTGTTCATTTTTGCTAATTTTGCAAGTTGTTGGGGTAAAAATTTGCACCCCGGTTGACCGAGTCAAAATCAAGGTCAAGCCCCAAGCTAGGTGGGCCCAAGCCCAGGTCAAGCGGGCCCATGCCCAAGTCGAGCCCGCGGCCAGCCTCTCCATGCCAACAACAAAATCATGTAATACATAATTTTTATGTAATTTTTTATACATGAATGTATGCAAAATGGGCATAAAGCCAATATTTTGTAAGCCCATGGCTTATATGCAAAAATGAAATGGCACATGAGCCATGGGATATGCAAAATGCCATTTTGTGAAGCCCGAGGGGCTATATGTAAATATGTAAGCCTATAAAAGATAGCATGCTGATGAATAAAGAATACTTTTCATTCTCTCAAAAACCTAGGGTTTATACCTCTTTCCTCTTTCTGAAGGTTTCAAACCTTCTTCTTTCTTTTGAATTAAATCAAGAGTTTTACTCTTCCATTTCCAAAACTAAATAGTTTTTCACCACAAAACCCACAAATGGGAACTTGGTTCTGTCATTAGATCTCAAAAAGAAGAGATTTTTAAAATCTCACATCTCTTGATCTTCATGATCCGGCCAAACAACAGGAGGAAGAAGGAGACCCATCTCCAGAAACTCCACATTGGGGAAGAACTAGGGCTCAAAGGGAGAAGCCCTTCATCAGCTTCAAAACATCTTAGGAGTTTAACTCTTCACACACACACACACACACACACACACAGAATAATAAGTGCTCCTTTCTGGGAGTACAACTCCTATTGTATGGACCAAGTCCCTTTTGCTGCTCGAGCACCCACATGCTGACACGTGGTGCGATAGCGCTCTTGCGCCCAGAGCGCTAGCGTACGAGGGCCCACATGCTGACACGTGGCACCCTAGCGCTTAGAGCGCTAGCGTCCAAAGTGCTAGCGCTCAAGCGCCCAAGTGTTGACACGTGGCGCTCTTGCGCTCAGAGCGCTAGCGCCCGAGCGCCTACGTGCTGACATGTGGCGTGCTAGCGCTCAGTGCGCTAGCGCTCTTGCACTCAGTGCGCTAGCGCCCTAGCGCCCACGTGCAGACACGTGGCGCGCTAGCGCTCAGTGCGCTAACGTTCTTGCGCTCAGTGCGCCAGCGCCCGGGCGCCCACGTGCTGACACGTGGCGTGCTAGCACTCAGTGCACTAGCGCTCTTGCGCTCAGAGCGCTAGCGCCCTAGTGCCCACATGCTGACACATGGCGTGCTAGCGCTCAGTGAGCTAGCGCCCAAGCGTCCATGTGCTGACACGTGGTGCGCTAGTGCTCAAAGCGCAAGCACTCTTGCGCTCAAAGCGTTGGCGCTGGCCCCACGCATCCTTTGGATGCCTTTCCCCCCTTTTTTATATATTTACATATATATATATATACACACACATATGTATACATATGTACACTGCACATTGAGTTCGCATGACCAGTTTAACCCATTAATCGGAGGTTCCCTCGCCCCAAAAGCGAGGGGTAATTAACGGCAGCTTAGTCCGTGGCTGCTGGAGATTCGGATCCCCATAATCAATAAACCCCGGCCTACCCTTGGCAAGGGGAATCTGTAGTATGCCTGATAAGCGCGCGCGTATTCCCATCTCAATGGGGTGACGAAAAACACCCTACAGATTCTGGCACGCCCGGTGGGACGGATCTCTCCTCCCATATTTCGGGTTAAGCATTCATGCGAACTCAATCAATATACATATCGATATTTATACTAAAATAATGCCCTTTCTTGCAGGTTTTCAAGCAATCACTTTTTAACATTGTCTCCAAGGACGATCTCAGCTCTCAGCACGGCTCCCATCTCCTACACGATGAAGATGGACGTCAGGACGGTCCTCCCGGCCAGTCTCGGGCGACAATGGGAAGAGCCACCGCTACCATTCGGCTCTATCCTGTTCGTGTCAGCTAACGCCATCCCAGCTCCTCAAGCCCCAGTGACAGAAAAACTGGTCTCGAAAGGCAAGAGGCCAAATGTGGTGGTCTCGAAAGCGCCCCAAATCAAATGCAAGTCGATGTTTGAACGGCTCTCCTTGTCCCCAGCTGGGGGCAAGGCCATTAACACTAACAAAGCAACAGGGCGTCTCGAGCAAGCTCTGGCGATGCTCTTGACAATTGCTCAATTGGGTATCTTCTCTAAGCTCCCCATCACTCAGCCTATGGTGGCTTCCCGGAGAGCAGAAGCCTGCCAAGCGCTCAAGGCAGAGAAGCTGAGGCAAAAGCGGCTCAGATACAGAGCCAACAAAAGGGCTAGAGCTCCGGCCATGTTAAAATTTATGAATTTCTAAAGCCCGGACCGCTTCGCGAAACCAGCTGCCAGTGATGAAAGGATGGCTGAATGTGTTATCCACACCATCTACATGGTGGGCACGCGTCCCAGCGACAACCTTCGCACCAAAAGCAAGGATGGTGCCACCACTTCTCAAATCCAACCTGGTATGAATATAGTTGTCACTTCTCAAGACCAGCATCCTCCGGAGGGTGATGAAAATCCTCCAAGTGAGGCTGATAGGAAGAGAGAGCCCTCAGTTCATGAGGAGTCGGGCTCGGAAAGCGAAGATGAGCCAATCTTCCGTCCTAAGAACGCAGAGCAGCAATTTCTCCAAGAGCTCCGAAAACAGCTCAGAAGCAAAGACAAGGAGATGGCCAAGCTCTACTCAAAGATCGACGACTTGAAAAATGTCGTCTTACGGCTTACGGCCCAACTTGCCTATCGGCCGCCCAATCAAGCGCAGGGCTCTGCTCATGAACTGGGAAACGGTGTCCCGAGACAGCCGACGCCTATTCCCTCATATCCAAAGGTGGGCGGACCGCACGAAAGTCAGTCGCATCCTATCTCGGGAAATGTCTTGGCTACCGATGACAGTAGCCCGCTAACTCAAGATCAAATCATGGATTTGGTTGCCAATAAAGTCAAATCATTAGTAGCCGAATCCGAAGCGCAAAAAGATATCAGCAGTAGTGGGAGACCATATCCTGCTCAGTATGATCTGGTAGAATTTCCTAGCGTCTATGTCATTCCCAAATTCGGAAGATTTGATGGGACAGGAAATGCGAATCAGCACATCGCCCACTTTAAAGCCTCATGCGGGAATACTGGGGCAATGACGCGCTTCTCCTTCGCCAGTTCGTTAATAGTTTGACTGATGTTGCTTTCGACTAGTACGCGAGCATACCGAATGGCTCCGTTACTACTTGCGTCCAAATGGAATCTTTGTTTCGACAAAGGTTCATGAGCGTCAGCGATAAGATCACCATTGCCGAGCTCGTAAGGACCAAGCCCAAGAACAACGAAAGCAACACGGATTTTATAGCCCGATGGCGCAATCTCTCTGTCAAATGCGAACCGCTGATAGAGCAAGACCAATCTGCCAGTCTCCTCGTCAGAAATCTCAACAATTGGATGGCCCTGTTTCTATGCATCGCGGGTCTCAAAACATTCCAAGAGCTAACCAGGAAAGTCCTGATGTTGGAACTCTCAAAGCAGGAGTCCTCCTCTGACTCCCAAAATAACAATAGGTCCTGGAGAAACCGAAAGGACAATAATCGCAAAGGCAGAAATCCCGACAATTCTGAGTCTTTCAACACTTCGGCTAACCGAAATAAGCGAGGGATAAGCGGGCCTAGTGCCAACCAGCCTCGGAAGCCAGTGTTCGGAGAGGGAGGAGAATCTCCACTGAAAGAGAAGCTGGACAAGATCTATTCCTTCAGAAGGGACAAAATCCGTAAAATATTCAAAGACGCCCTGAGGAACGGTCTACAACTGCCAGAGTCAAAAAGACCGCAGGAAGAGAATAAGACCGACGACCCCAAATACTGCCCCTATCACAGAGTGATAGGTCATGCCATTGAGGACTGCTTCGTCATCGAAGATTGGGTCGAAAAGCAATACAAGGCAGGAGAGATAGAACTGTCCAAAGGCATGTTAATAAACAGTCATGTCGCAACCGCCAATTTTACACAAACGGAGACCGAAGATCTTCGTGAAACTGATTCTCTCATACATCTGCCTTTCACTGAAAACAATCGACCACCACGTCATTAAACTGGGAACAGTCGACCGCTAAGTCGTTAAACTGGGAATGTAAAAAAATATATATAAAAAAAATTTGTGTATATAAACAAAAAATGTGTAAGTAAAAGAAAAATAAAGAAAAGCCGAAATGATAGGGCAACTCGCAATAAAAATCAGCGAGTAAATATGAAAATGAAAATAAATCCGAAATGATGGGGCAACCGCGAATAAATAACCGAAATGATAGGGCAATCGTGACCTTCGCGATAAGAAAAGCTGAAATGATAGAGCAATCGCGGTAAAACAAAAAAAAAACAAAACAATGGCGAATGATGAGTCGCTCCTGGTACCATATTCTAGTGCAGCGATGCAAACGCCAACCAAAATCCAATTTTTCAAAATTCTCCCAGCCCTACGGTTCGTCCCCAAATTGACTACCGTATACAATCCACGGGCTCAAATAATTCTCATAACCCTCATGCCCCACCGTAATCACCAGTTACGCGGCTAGTCTCCGCCTTTGGAATTATGCTCCATTGAGAAGACCCACTCATGTGTCCTCACGATACATGAGGAGAACAAACCTTTGTGGGATCCTTACGACTCATAAAGGAAAAACACACTTAGGAGTCCTCACGACTCTTAAAGAGGAAATACAGCTGCGGGATCCTTATGACTTGTAGGGAGAAAATGCTTTTATGGGACCCTCACGGCCCATAAAATTGAAAAGTCTTAGGTGATAGGGATCTAAACCTGTCTCCTAAGCCATCGCTCCCCAATCCCCAAGCGGCGAATGATGAGTCGCTCCTGGTACCATATTCCAGTGCAGCGATGCAAACGCCAACCAAATTCCAAATTCCATACCCCAACGGCGAATGATGAGTCGCTCCTGTTACCATATTCCAGTGCAGCTATGCAGACGCCAACAAAGTCCCAAAATTTTTATGGCCCTACGGTCTGGATCATACATCCTGCAAAACCGTATACAATCCACGGGCGTAAAACAATCCCAATCTCTCCAAAAAAATAATAAAATAAAAAAAGAGGTATGTCCACAAGTAAAACGGGCACGAATGAAAACCCGAAAGGGCTCCGTGAGTAAAAACAGCAGGACTGCCGGCGAGTTTGTGAAAACCCGAAAGGGCGCAAACTCGTGAGAAAGAGATGAAATGCACTCACAAATTCCTCTCGACTTTGTGAGGAGAAAATTTCCGCGTGAGATCCTTACGACTCACAAAGGAAAAACACACATATGAGTCCTCATGACTCCTAAGGAGAAAATACACCTGCGAGATCCTTACGACTCGTAGGGAGAAAATGCTTTTATGGGACCCACACGGCCTATAAAATTGAAAAGTCTTAGGTGATAGGGATCTAAACCTGTCTCCTAAGTCATCGCTTTCCAAATCCCATACCCCAATAGCGAATGATGAGTCGCTCCTGGTACCATATTCCAGTGCAGCGATGCAGACGCCAACCAAATTCCAAACTCAAACCCCTAAGTGGCGAATGATGCGTCGCTCCTGGTACCATATTCCAGTGCAGCGATGCAGACGCCGTCTAAAACTCAAATTCCTAATGGCGAATGATGAGTCGCTCCTGGTACCATATTCTAGTGTAGCGATGCAGACGCCAACCGAATTCCAAATCCCATACCCCAACGGCGAATGGTGAGTCAGCTCCTGGTACCATATTCCAGTGCAGCGATGCAGACGCCAACAAAGTCCCGAAATATTTACGGCCCTACGGTCTGGATCATACATCCTGCAAAACCGTATACAATCCACGGGCGTAAAACAATCCCAATCTCTCCCGAGTCCTACCGGTGAGACCACATTCAAAGTCCCACCAAAAATAATAAAATAAAAATAAAAAAATAAAAAAAGCTATGTCCACAAGCAAAATGGGCACGAATGAGAACCCGAAAGGGCACCGTGAGTAAAAACAGCAGGACTGCCGGCGAGTTTGTGAAAACCCGAAAGGGCGCAAACTCGTGAAAAAGAGATGAAATGCACTCACAAAGTCCTCTCGACTTTGTGAGGAGAAAATTCCCACGTGAGATCCTTATGACTCACAAAGGAGCAACACACTTAGGAGTCCCCACGACTCCTAAGGAGAAAATACACCTACGGGATCCTTACGACTCGTAGCGAGAAAATGCTTTGTGAGACCCTTACGGCTCACAAAATTGAAAAGTCTTAGGTGATAGGGACCTAAAACCTGTCTCCTAAGCCATCGCTTCCTGATAAGCAAGCGCAAATGATGATTCGCTCCTGGTACCATATTCCAGTGTAGCGATACTGATGCCAAGCAAAAACCAATTTCCTAGTCCTCCCGGGGCAAATGATGAGTTGCTCCTGGCATTATTCTAGTGCAGCAATGCATATGCCAAACAAAAGCCAAATCCTCAAATCCACTCATAGCAAATGATGATTCGCCCCTGGTACCATACTCCAGAGTAGCGATGCTGATGTCAACCCAAATCAAATCAACCAACAAGCTCTGCGTCGGAATCATGCTTCATCTCAGAATGTACACCCCGTGTCGAAATCATGCTTTGCCTTGGTGTATCTGCCTTCCCTGTCAGAATTATGCTTCGGCTCGGAATCAACCAACGACCTCCTCGTCGGAATTATGCTCAACCTCGGAATCAAGTCAACCAACAAGCTCTACATCGGAATCATACTTCGTCTCAGAAGGTGCACCCCGTGTTGAAATCATGCTTCACCTTGGTGTATCTGCCTTCCCTGTCGGAATTATGCTTCGTCTCGGAATCAACCAACGACCTCCTCGTCGGAATTATGCTTCGCCTCGGAATCAACTCAACCAGCAAGCTCTGCGTCGGAATTATGCTTCATCTCAGAATGCACACCGTGTCGAAATGATGCTTCGCCTTGGTGTATCTGCCTTCCCTGTCGGAATTATGCTTCGGCTCGGAATCAACCAACGACCTCCTCGTTGGAATTATGCTCGGCCTCGGAATCAAGTCAACCAGCAACTCTGCGTCGGAATTATACTTCTTCTCAGAATGCACCCCGTGTCGAAATGATGCTTCGCCACGGTGTACTTGCCTTCCCTGTCAAAATTATGCTTCGTCTCGGAATCAAGTCAGCCAACAAGCTCTGCGCCGGAATCATGTTCCGTCTCAGAATATACCCCGTGTCGAAATCAATGCTTCGCCTCGGAATATTTGCCTTCCTTGTCGGAATTATACTTCGCCTAGGAATCTACCTCTGCATCGAAATCATGCTTCAGTCAGAATGTCTGTCGCTCTTCGGAATCATTCTCCGATCCCTGGAATGATGCTCCGCTCAACGGAATGATGCTCCGATCCTTGGAATCATGCTCTGCTCTTCGGAATGATGCTTCGAATCCTGGAATCATGCTCCGCTCTTCGGAATGATGCTCCGAACCCTGGAATCATGCTCCGCTCATCGGAATGATGCTCCGATCCCCTGGAATCATGCTCCGCTCTTCGGAATGATGCTCTGATCTCTGGAATCATGCTCTGCTCTTCGGAATGATGCTCCGAACCCTGGAATCATGCTCCGTTAATCGGAATGATGCTCCGATCCCCTGGAATCATGCTCCGCTCATCGGAATGATGATCCGATCCCCTGGAATCATGCTCCGATCCCTGGAATTAAGCTCCGTAAATCGGAATGATGCTCCGATCTACGGGAATCAAGCTCCCCGAGGGATACTCCGACCGTAGAATTATGCTCCGCGAATCAGAATGATGCTCCGATTCCCAGGAATCATGCTCCCCGGGATGATGTTCCGCCCCCGGAATAATGTTCCACCTCGAAGTCCAGCTTCAAGATCCATCAATTTCATGCACAGAACTCAAATGTGCGGTGTGCATTTATTGATGGGGGGTAATTTGTTGGGGTAAAAATTTGCATCCCGGTTGATCGAGTCAAAGTCAAGGTCAACCCCCAAGCAAGATGGGCCCAAGCCCAGGTCAAGCGGGCCAATGGCCAAGTCGAGCCCGCGGCCAGCCTCCCCATGCCAACAACAAAATCATGTAATAAATAATTTTTATGTAATTTTTTATACATGAATGTATGCATGCAAAATGGGCATAAAACCATTATTTTGTAAGCTCATGGCTTATGTGCAAAAATGAAATGGCACATGAGCCATGGGATAGGCAAAATGCTATTTTATGAAGCCTAAGGGGCTATATGTAAATATGTAAGCCTATAAAAGGCAACATGATAATGAATAAAGAACACTTTTCATTCTCTTAAAAACCTAGGGTTTGTATCTCTTTCCCCATTCTGAAGGTTTTAAACCTTCTTCTTTATTTTGAATTAAATCAAGAGTTTTACTTTTCCTTTTCCAAAAATAAATAGTTTTTCACCACAAAACCCACAAATGGGAACTTGGATCTGTCATTAGATCTCAAAAAGAAGAGATTTTTAAAATCTCACATCTCTTGATCTTCAAGATCCGGCCAAACAACAGGAGGAAGAAGGAGACCCATCTCCAGAAACCCCACTTTGGGGAAGAACTAGGGCTCAAAGGGAGAAGCCCTTCATCAGCTTCAGAACATCTTAGGAGTTTAACTCTTCATATATATATATATATATATACATACATAAAGAATAATAAGTGTTCCTTTCTGGGAGTACAACTCCCATTGCAGGGACCAAGTCCCTTTTGCTGCTCGAGCGCCCACGTGCTGACACGTGGCGCGCTAGCGCTCATAGCGCTAGCGTGCTTGCGCTCAGAGCGCTAGCGTCCAAAGCGCTAGCGCTCGAGCGCCTGTTGGATATATATGCCCTAGAGGCCTACATTGTATAGGATGCTTGGGATATGTATGTACATGACAGTCTTGCTTGATATGATAGTACGCTATTTGGTTTGACTTTGTCTTAACGTATAATATATTTTACTTGGTATTTATATATATGTGTTGATAAAGCCCATAGGGTGTTTGTCTGACTACCGGCGTTGTGATGGCAGTCATACTAGTGGGAGCTGGATAGTCAATAGGCACACCCTTAGATGTCCCTGGTCGCAGGAGTATCGAGATTGGGCATCGATACTCCGGAGTAGACTAGTGTATACATATCTAGACCCTGACGAGGGGCAATGGATTGGTCCCGCAACCATTGGTGGTGTTCACCTAAGATTGTATACAGATGCTCACTGGGTGTGAGTACACCGGACAGGACTCGCCGAGAACTGACTGGATGGTATTATACCTAACGTCAGATAGCAGTTCTCAGGTGACATGTGTGCAGATAGTCCGTTGGCTTAAGGTCATCATTTGTCTCGTGTGAGTTCCCACTGTGCTTTGATTGTTACCCTACCACGGCTCAAAGGAGTCGTGCAAACAGGTTTCAGTTGGGCATAGTCCCGAGCCATATGGAGGCAGTGAGTGACTGTTAGGGATTCGTCTCTCCCGGTATAGGGAGTTGATATCGCACGGTGATCGGTTGGTCATTACCATAAGTCCCTGGCCAGGGCTGATTGAGAATTACTGATAGGTTGATCAGTAGATTCTCGGATGGTAATAGAGCCATACCGACACGACTTGTATGGTTATTAGGGGTCTGACGTCCACCACCTCCCTAGACCATACATGTGATACTCTTAGACGAACAGACCGGACTACGCGGATATTGTCACAGACAGGCTCAGTAGGATTTCAGATGGGTTACCTCATCAGCTTTCTTATCGACAACTACCTGGGGACCGTTACGTACAGCTAGTGCCGCTTGCGGTCTGTGGTTAAACCCACTGCCAGCGTAGTAGTCGAGTCTTTAGAGTCCCACACAGAGATTTCCCAAACCCAGGCGAAAAGATATAGAGGTCGTATGGTTTTACGACAAAGGTTCGGACGCATACGTGCTTGAACGCACGTACGACATTCGGACAGTTTTTACTAGCCGGCTTTGGTTTAAGCCAGATTCTAGTATCAGGTTATTGGATTTATACAGTCTAAAGTTTTTCCGTGTTTTCACGGATGAGAGGGGCGTTCTCGTAATTTTCCGAGAAGCTTCTAGAAGGATGTGACATAAAGAGAGAGAGGTGGCATTTTCATTTAATGAATTAGTGACTCATTGTGAATGATTCATCATATCATTAATGCATTATTAAATGCTTAATGACTCATGTAATGAATCACCCACTTGCATTAATGAAACATGATGAATAATCTCTTATTATTCTTTTCTTTTCAATTCATTATGTTTCATATATATCAAGTGAGAAGCTTTATTCATTATAATAATATCATTATCATCTTCTCACTCTCTCTCTTCAAGTTCTCTCTCCTTCACCAAACCCTGATCCTACCCTCATGAGTTGAGAACAAGGATTAGGAAAGACTAATTACTCCATAACCTATCTCTACATCACCTTAGCTACTCTATTTAGCAACTAAAGAAACTAAGTAACCTCAAGTTTAGAGGTTATAGCTTGGATTAGGGTTCTCGGGTGGATCGTCTATCACGGGAGAAAGCCGAAGAGGACGTGGAGATCCAAAGAGGCCGTAGACAACATCAAGACGAAGGACTAGAACCGTTTGGTATAATCTCTTCGCATAGTAGTTTAAAAACTCTATAGGTTTTGTTAAAACTTGTATAGCAAACGATTCATACGGTTAATCGATGTTTGATCATAGAACTTGATTGTTATTCATATTTCTGCCTCCCCACAAGTATTGGGGTGTTGAACATCGACTTACAGCGCCCACGTGTTGACACGTGGCGCTCTTGCGCTCAGAGCGCTAGCGCCCAAAGCGCTAGCGCCCGAGCGTCCACGTGCTGACACGTAGAGCGCTAGCGCTCTTGCACTCAGTGCGCTTGCGCCCAAAGCGCTAGCGCCCGAGCGCCCACGTGCTGACACGTGGCGCGCTAGCGCTCAGTGCGCTAGCGTTCTTGCGCTCAGTGCGCCAGCGCCCAAAGCGCTAGTGCCCGAGCGCCCACGTGCTGACACGTGGCGCGCTAGCGCTCAGTGCACTAGCGCTCTTGCGCGCAGAGCGCTCTTGCGCGCAGAGCGCTAGTGCCCAAAGCACTAGCGCCCTAGCGCCCACGTGCTGACACGTGGTGCGCCAGCGCTCAAAGCTCTAGCGCTCTTGCGCTCAAAGCGTTGGCGCTGGCCCCACGCTTCCTTTGGATGCCTTTCCCTTCTTTATATATATATACACATATATATATACGTATGTATACGTATGTACACTGCACATTGAGTTCGCTTGACCATTTTAACCCGTTAATCGGAGATTCCCTCGCCCCAAAGGCGAGGGGTAATTAACGGCAGCTTAGTCCGCGGCTGCCGGAGATTCGGATCCCCATAATCAATAAACCCCGGCCTACCCTAGGCATTGGGAATCTGTAGTACGCCTGACAAGCGCGCGCGTATTCCCATCTCAATGGGGTGACGAAAAACACCCTACACATGTGATATAATCTTTCACTATAAGCACTTCGGAGTTTTTCGTATTCGTAGTTTTAACATTGTTTCGGGTTTTTCACATGTTGTCTAGGTGAAGTTAGAAAGTTTGAACGATTGTCAAAAGCCCATTTTCCAAGTTTAACGTATTCGGAAAAATATGCAAGTGATTCTGTCGACCCTCTAGAAGAACGAAACCTTAACTCGATTATGTGACCGTCAGAATCACCACTAAACCCTAGAGTTTGTGGTAGTTCAGCGTTGTCACATGTGAGGCGTTGGTTTGACCCTTCTACGGCTGGTTCATAGGTACTGTGGCATCTTCTGGGTATTATTGAACTGTGCTCAAGTGTTGAGCTGTCGGAAAATTATGGGACTTTGATGAATCAATCGAAAAGTTTAACGTCGTCCAGATATTATGTGATGGGATACAATACTTGGAATCAAAACTAATTTGAATTTTATAAATCTAGCAGTTTAGTCTCATTTGATCGGCTGCCACGAGATTTTGATGCGATCAAAAGTCCGTTGCAATCACGTAGCGTACGCGGATACTTGCCGGGTAACATTATTAGACAACCACGCCCCATAGCCCCGACTAAGTGACTGTAGGAGAACCCCGTTGCAAAAAACATCTGTTCGGGTGCTCGCGGCAGCGGTGTTCCGCCTTAGTGCACTTTGTCGACGACATCGGGGGGTGCGTCCGTCTACTAAATTTTCCGACAAGCAGTCGATCAGGATGTCGGGAATCTTGTTGAATTTCCCGACAAGAAATTGAAAAGTGTTTTCAAGATCGAGACAAAAATGCGGGGTTTATAATTGTTAGGCATGTGATGTCTAAGGAATTCATTTGGTTAGGCATGTGATGTCTAAGGTGGTTGCGGATTCCAACTGTTGTTGTTTTTCACCTTCTTTTCTGCGATCGTAAGTGTAATATATGGTGTATCGCCGGTTTCGTTGCTATATGTCAACGACAATTGGGATACGCATATTTACTTACGTTGATGACATGTGATGTTATGTGTTGCTGTGATATGTTATATTGGATCGTCGTACTTTGAATAGCGGGGGTTTTATGTGAGATGAGAGTTTTTTCATTTTCATTCATGTAAAATTCATTGTATGTAATATTCTTTTATTGGGGCACTTCCGGGTTGAGGATGATGTCACCATTGTATATTATTTACTTTTCTGCATTAGGATAGACCCAAGGCGGGGAGCACAAGTAACCGGGTTCTAGGGTCCAGTGGGAGACCATCCCGAGGAGTCATGACCTGGTCTCCTAACTCTAGAATTGGTAGGGTTGCTTGCCGCTCTCGTAGGGGTCTAGGGGTGTGGGATTGGCTATTCATCACGACCGTGGAATCCGTGTTTTATACTGACTTAATTTAAAATACGGAAATCCTAGTATATCCAATATTTCATATGTTGTTTTCTGCTGCGATATCTGTGATGTGATCATTTGATATATATGTTGAGATAGATACTGGATATAGTATATGTGATATATTATATTGACGTCGCTTATGTTTTACACCCGCGCTATCACTGCCCCGCTCTGCCGTTGGTTACCTAACCTAACGGTGCACGAGTGGACATCGAAGCGAATGCGAATGGCATAAGCATACGTTGTATTTATCTGTGAATGTTTAGGTAATTTAAAATGATGGGACTTCATTAATGAGATTAATGAAATAAAATAAACCTAAAGATGTTGTAGAAACTTGTCTCAAAAACTGGTAGCTCCAGTTCTTGCTTTGCATATCGGTATTCTGATTGGTAGAGCTATTTGCGTATTCCTTAAATTTAAATTTATCGCAATCAAGACGGTGTCGCTTGGTAGCTAGCCGGTTGAGTACGAGTCGATCCACAGGGAAATGGTGTCATTTTCTTTAAGTTCTAACGAGTTAAGTCCTAACTTTGGTAGGTTTTGTTTTAAGATCCAAGAATGAGAATAAATTGATATAAAGGCTTGCTAGGGTTAGGATTAGGTTAGTTCGAAATACGGATTCTTCTCACTTCTTTCAATGCCCCAGTTAAGAATATAGGTTTTAGGGTAATAGTCAACGACGAGGATTAGCACGACTAGGAAGAAACTTAGTTTCTTCCTTTTGGTCCTTGTCCGTCCGTTCTTGGCTCTTAGCCTTAACCTCCGCTTAATTCAAGCACAATTGGTCTAACTAGAGAATCACCGCTATCATGTAGGATACGGTGCCGTAGTAAGCGGATTATGGCTGATTTAAAAAGAGTCCTTAATTAAAATTATTTGGGCAAAGAAAGGAGTGAGGGAGATTTCCTTCTCTCAAACCTTCCCTCTCCTATCCCTAACAAGTGAGCAATTATTCACTCATTAGGAAGATAACAATAAAATTCAATTTTTTTAATTTAATAGATGAACTAAATTGCAGATAATAAAAGAACCGATAAAAAATTGCAGGAATTAAAATTCAGATAAAAAGAATGCGAGATAAAAAAATAAAGCTTACTTTATTGATGACCTCTCAACAATGCATTACAATTGGAATTATAATTTAGATCTAAGAATTAAAAAGAAGCATAAAAACTAAAGAGAGGCATCCTCCAAAGAGGCACCCTAATAGAGGAACCCTATAAGAGGCACGCCTAATTAGGCTTTTGGCTCTCCTATTTATAGATAAAAAAAAGCCTAGGTTACATTCTGATCCATACATGAATTTACCAAACTACCTTAAGAAAACCGGGTCAAAGCACCGACACCTCTACCGACATTTGCATCGATATGTGCACCATACGGCCGCGGTTCCGCGGCAGATTAGCCTGTTTGGCCGCGGTTCCGTGGCTAATTGGTGGAGTCGTAGGCTTATATCTTCAGGGTTGCTTCATGTTGCTTTTATCTTCTGTTTTCTTCACTTGATTTCTCAGAATCTCTTCTATTTCCTTCCAGATTTTCAATAGTGCAGAATGATGTGGACTTTTGCCTTGAGCTTCACGTTGAAGTCTTGAATCTTGTGCTGCCCTTATGCTTTGTGCATTGAAATGCTCAATGATTTTCCATTTGTTTCTTGAACTGGTAGGCGGCATTATACGGATTCATCTGTTGTTGGTCGTAGTCTCACATTTGTTGCGACTTTTCATGAATTTCACTGTAAAGAGCTGAGAACCTGTAACTTGCAACTATTTAGCAGACATGGATCAAAAGTACCTACTTATATGCAATGTGATTAAGAATGAGCGGTATAAAAATGCAAAAATCTGATATGAACAAATACCCCCAAACTTATCTTTTGCTCGTCCTGAGCAAAGCCAATTTTATTCTCAACAAATCCTAACCTAACTTTCTCAGGGAACGCCATTACACTGAGCTCATGCAACAAGCCATTAAACCTCTAGGTGTCCCTATTAGGAGAAGTGTTGTCTCGTGAGGGTTTTTAGCGGATACTACCCACAAAATCCGATCAATTTGGCCGTTGACTCTAATTCTTCAACTCGGTATTCTAGCAAGGAATTCTATTATCTTCAACTTAGAAATCATCAACCCGTATTTTTCACGCTTCCTTTTCATTTAACTTAAGATTATATATGTTTTGCATGTTTATAAAGCTTTCAGCATCTCCTAAGTTTTCCTTCTAAGATGCAATCTTAACTCAGGAATTTTTATCATCTCTACTTAAGATATAAGCCCTATCTTTTATTCCTATCTCGAATCCAAACTCCAATTATTGTAAGTCCGTGGCAGCGCCCCGGCCGTCTAACAGACGCCAATATGCGGAACAAAACTTTTACGACTGGCGCTATCGCGTACTTTATCCTGGATCGTCCATTAAAGCTTAACTAACAAATTGTAAAGATGGTAGAATTGTTATACCGAATGATCCGAGTCCTTCGGTCTTCAACCATCATCCCACGCTATGTTGCAACTCATCCGAACTTGCTCGATCTCCGGTGTCGTCGTCTAGGTGGCACCACGTCGACGGATCTTTAAACGGGCTCCCGTCACTGAACCGAGGCAACTCGATCGTCAAGTTTGCTAAAAGAAACGACCAAGATGAAGTAGAGAATGAGTAGAATACTTTGTCTCGTTACGTCCAAGGCTATGGACGAACGGTTAATAGAAGTTGTCATTTGGAATCGGGTGAATGGAAATTGAACTAGGAAATTTCTATACACTAGTTATCATAATCTTTTCTCACAAATCAAAATGAATAACCATCCAATTCTCACAAAAGGGGGCCGGCCATATAAAGGAGAGGAGGGAGGTGAGTGTAGGAGCAAGAGAGGGGTGACAATATGCTTTGAACTTATCATCACAATTAAAGAAAGAATGAGTCATGTATGAACACATTAAATGCATCATTAAAGAACCATTAATGAACAAATGAGTCACAAGCCTAATCATCACTTCTAGAACCTTCTAGAAGCATGACTCACCCTCAAGACGAAAAGACAAATCCGTATTTAACCGAATGATAAATACGGCTGATTGAAAACTGAAAACTTCAAAAAGTGATCCTGAAACGAATTTCAGGATAACCCCGTAATAGTATAAACATACCCGCATTTGTATTACGACCGAATATAAATGCAACTGAGACAAATATATTATATCTACACAGTATAATACTGGGATCCGGCTTAAACCAAAGCCTACCAGTATTATCTGCCCGAAAATTGACACGTGCGAAAACGCACGTGCTTTTTCCGAACCCTGCCATAATACCATACGGCATCTACAACATTTCGCCCGAACTTGGGAAAGTGTCTGTGGGGGACTCTAATGACTCATCAGTACACTGGAACTGGGTATAACCACTAGCACGTCAAAGGTACAAGCTGTACGTAACATTTTGCTTATGTATTGATTGGAAGGGAAGCTGACGAGTGAACTCATCTATAAACCCTACTGAGCCTGACAGTAATAATATCTGTACAGTCCGGAACATTCGTCTATGAGTATCGCATATAGGGCCTAGGGGGTCGGTAAACGTCAGACCCCCAATGGCTGCATAAGTCGTGTCAGAGAGCAGCCTAGAACACCCTGAGATACTACTAGTATACATACCAGTATATCTTGATTACCCTGGCCAGGGATTTCGTGTAATGGCTCTCCTAAACACAGCTCGATCTCACCCCCAATACCGGGAGAGACGAATCCCCGAAGATCCGCTCACTTGACTCCAATGTGGCTCGGGACTGTACCCAAAATATACCTGTTTTCACGACTCCTTTGACCCGTGGTAGGGTATAAATCAAAGCACAGTGGGAACTCACACGAGACAAATGACGAACTCAGGTCGATGAACTAACCTGTACACATGTCACCAGGGAACTGCTATCTGACGATATGTATAATACCAACTAGCATGTTCCCGGCGAGTCCTGTCCGGTGTACTCATAACCTAATGAGCACCTGTATACATCTTAGGTGATCCAACTGACACCAGTGGCTTGTGAGACCGGCCACCGCCCCTTGTCGGGGTCTCGACTGTATACACTAGTCTACTCTGAAGTATCGATGCCCTGTCTCGAAACTCCCACGACTAGGGACACTTTAAGGATGTGCTTATAGACCCCATCTCCCACATATATAATCGCCATCATACTGCTGGTAGTCAAACAAGATTCCTATGGGCTCTATCAAGATGATAAAGTCAAACCAGATAGCATACTATCATCTCGAGTAAGACTGTTTTATCGGTATAGGTCCTCCCTCAATCATTGCAATCACGTACCTGCGATCCAATAATTGACTTAGAGGGCACTATATCCAACAATCTCCCACTTGCACTTAAGGCTAATTATTGCGATGTCGTGTACTCACAGCTCGTGTGATACCGAGCATCCAACTCCTCTACTAATCAGTTTCACAAAGCTCGTTTGCAAAACTATTGTATTTGTGAAATAGCCTCAGTGAGTGGATCCGCCTTAAAGTTTCTTTCTATCTCTCTCTTAATCTCAAGTTTGTGGAGAAAACCATCTCCCGAATCGAGTAATACCTGTCTTAGAATATGTCTGGATATCTGATGGGACCCAGTTCATAAATGAATTCTAAATCCAAACTTCTTAGACTGTATCGATCACTGAAACTAATTAGTGTTGCGCACTGTGCCTCCCACAGTATCCTCTTGGACCGCCTGTCCATAATACTGTCCCTCGTCTGAAGAAAAACTATAACTCTGAAAATCACTCTGTCATCTATGTCACCTTTGAAGCCTGGAATGATAACCGTCTCCCGAAGGAGGCCGCCGTCATCAAATCCTTAGAACATGCACTTATGTTCTAAAACTGCTTCCTTATGTTTCTTCAGAATTGGATTAATATAAACTTATTGCATCTAGTGCAAAACAACATTTGGTGTGGTATTTGACATCTCACGATTGACTCAATTTCCTAAGCAAGTGATCTGCCAATCATGAACGTCCCTCTCCCCTTTAGTCTGTAAGACACCTTTAGAGAGGGTGACTTCATCACCTGCAGGTACACCACCATGCCAGGAGCCATCTATTCTAAAATACTATTAGAATATTGTCAAAGTACCCACATTGGGAAACTACCCAAATCTATATCTGAAACCATTAGATCTAGTAACCAGAATGTTTTATATTATATCCATATCCTTTGTGGAGAAACAACTGTGTGACAGACCACAGTACAACCGATCGTAGTATAGGAATTTTACTTCCTACTCTGTGTATGTTATCCAAATACCATGACATTACACCCTACTACCTTCTTAACAGATCCATCCCCTATTCTGATGAAGTCAAACCCATGACTGTCATATCAAAAATCAGATGATCTATCTCCGCTATATCTGCTCAAGTCTATAAATAGACACTAGCTACTTGCCCACTATGCTTCCGCTGCTCCCATTGACTACAACAACCCTCTGGCAGAATAATATATACGTGTACTTCTAAAACTAGTTTAGAACGACGCTATATATTTCCTCCTGCCGGGTCTCATAGTCTGGAACAACAGTAGTGTCAAGTATGGGTAAACAAGAACCTCCCTGTCACCGTCCTTGAGGCTACCGGAGTACCTCTCGGGTGTCTGAGGTTACCCACCATATCTGCGGAGTGGCTATTGGAATGTCAAACCTGATTGAATATATAGGTCCTATTAAACTTTCCGTAATCGTTTGCGGTTTTGGAATCACTTCCAGTTCTACCATGCTCCTACTACTGTTTTTTTTGAAAAAATCCATTTAAATAAAACTGTGGCGAGTCAAGAACAATATCACTATTGATCTTCCAGATGGTAGAAAATCAACCCTCGTCGAAGCTAGGGTCAACCCACAAACTTCCATTTCAGAAACGTGCCTTGAGTTATCTAGTGTCTGGTTTTAAGCATAAGCTGGGCAACACCCCGTACCTTAACATCGTTAAGATATGAAGCATTCTATATCAAATATAGAAACTTTGGCACTTATTTAATTCGAACCAGATTCAAATTATGCAGCTGTCTCCAGTGCATATCATCTTAATGGAGAGAGGCTAATCGGCATTACTCAACTTAGGAATCCATCCAATTATGAGTAACCTGAAAGAGAAACAAGTTTCTCAAAAAGTTTACTATCAACTGAATACCAATCACAAGAATCTACATCTTCAAATTCTTTTTGAAGAATCCCGATACTTACGACACATGGTTCTCTACTTTATTCCTATACCCGCAACTTCTCAATACTTAAACATTGTATTTCTACGAAACACTTGTCTATAAAGTAGAGAAGTTACAAGTAAACAGAATATGGTACGAGGACCAACCCCTTTGTCCTGATGGACACTGGACAACATGCAATACTCTGTATAAGTCCGCTGAGTTGAATAACTCAAAACATGTGCATCGGAGGTTGAAAAATGTACCCAGGCGATTTATTCAAATATCACCAATTACAACAAATTCCGATATAATGAGGATGATCACCTAATTCCCAATAACTCACTCCCACTCTACATCTGTAAAACCGTACAGATGTGAGAATCATACCTGGTAAATACATACCCTGGAGTAAATATCTAATTGGAAAATCAGTTTTCTATTAACAATGCACAGTAAATATGAAACATAAATATGTTTCGTAGGGGTATCCTAGTATTCTTTAGTAATGCCTCTTCCATAATCCATATCATGACTTTAACCATATATTTCCCTGCCATCTTTCCAATTCCCTTTAATTTGTCTTTAGTCGTTACCTTCTGTACACCAACATTAGGCTAAATGGTTTTCTTTCTTCCTTACCGTTCGGCACCAGCCTATGGTTTGGAAGAAGACTATCCAGTAAGCATAATAGGTGTACTCTCCTAATCCTAGGAATACTCGCAACTTGAGAGAAGATGATGATAAAAGACAACTGAATAAACCTTTTTCCTATTTCTCCTGAACCGGAATCCATCCTCGAAAAAATATCCTTCGAGTTCGTATATAACCATACGATGGATTTATCCAATGGAATTGGATGTTCGTGGTGATACGGGTTGTTCTGGAGAAATGGAAGGTGAAGTAGGAGTGGCGATGAAATACGTGGTTTGGTCGTGAATGTTAGTAGTCTCAATTTACTTTGCCCCCTTTCTAATCCCTTTATTTTGTCTTTAGTTATTACCATCTGCACACCCTACTTAGGCTAATTGGTTTTCTTCATTCCCCACCTTTCGGCACCAGCCTATTGTTTGGAAGAAGACTATCCAATAAGCGTAAGGTGTACTCTCCTAAACCAAGGAGCCCTCATAACCTGAGAGAAGGTGATAATAAAAGATAACTGAATAAACCAATTCTATTTCTCCTGAAACTGGATCCATCCTCGAAGAAGTCCTTCCGAGTTCGTATATAACCATACGATGGATCTATCCAATGGAAGTAGATGTCCGTAGTAATACGGGGTGTTCTCAGAAATACAAAGGGTAAAAGAAGGAGCGACAATGACTTATGCAACTTTAGACAATCCAAAAGTTAGTAAATTAAGAAAGTTCGGTCATCTTGGTCACTGAGTCATAGTCTAGGGTCGGTCAAAGGTCGCTTCCATAAGAGAGAGAGAAAAGAAACACTCTGCGAGCACTCTAACCTAGATCAGAATGGTTATCACTTTATCTAATAAGGAAACCTCCCACTGTTATCTCAAATTCTCCTCCAAACCTGAAAGAAGAATTAGTCGGGGTCACCCGAAGAGTAAACCAACTCATCAGTGAGAATCGGGATCCAACTATCATCGCATGATAACTTGATGGAAGCCACTCAAGTCATCACACTCCAGAAGGTATGCGCAAGTCTGGCAAGTTTCTTGTATGTTTGAAACTCCCGATGTAATTTTTATCCCATGCTCTTATGACCTTGACATAGGCCAATAAATCATAAGCAACATGTCAAGTTCTACCCGTCGTTGTCCTGATCAACTTAAGTCATCGTACATGCCCTTGACGTAGGCCAACAAGGCTGTACGTCTGACTTAAACTAATGCATCTATCTATGCAACAAATGAATACCCAGCAGCTACCAAACACTATGTCTTGACGGAGGCCAACAAACATAGCTTGAATACTACTGACCATCCATAAGAAACGACGGAGGATTACGGCTGGTTTTTGGCGAAAAACCTTTAACGTAATGAACCTGATCTCGTTGAAGGAACCTGATAGCTTTATAAAAATATATAGTAGCGGAAACCTTTTGTTAAAGAATTCACTCCCGGTGAAGGGATCTCGGCTCTTTCCTCGTGGAATGAGGTGTAGGATATTCCAACTGAATACCGCTATGCAAAACAAAAGGAAACGTCTTTGTAATAATTTCTTTTTAAAATTTGTTCCAACAATATCAAATATAGGTTTGTTTTATCTTGCATTGATAAGAATCAATGCAGTCCCATCAATCAATCACACCAGAAAAGAACGAAAATAAAATGTACGTATATGCCATCCGCATTCGTCACTGGGTCCCGTCATCACCCGTTAGGTTACTTAACTAACGACAGAGCGAGGACTGGACTAGCGCGGGTGTAAAACATATACAACATCTAATAGTATATATACTAATATACAATAATCGCTCCAGGCGTGATAAAATGCAACATTACAGAAAAGTAATAAGCATCACAGAACAATACAGATAATCTGGGATCCCCGGGTTTCACAGAGCCGCTACTGAAACCCGACGTTCCCCTGGTCGTGTGGATAGTCTGTGCAATGAAACCTAGACCCCTACGGGTGCGGCAAGTTACCCGCCAAAACCTGAAGCGAGGTAGTCCCCACAACATAGTGAATGGAATACCCGGCACTTCACGGAATCCGGTAAATTGAGCACCCATCCTTGGGTCAACCTGTACACCCTACGAGTGCGGCGAATAGCCTGTCAATTCAAGAGTGAGGTCCCTTTGCCTCTCAATGCCGTGAGATACGAACCCGTTGCCCTCCATAACCCAGCTATCCGTGCACTACACCGCAGGGTAAACCTAGTACAGAAATACAAAATAGTACAACAGGTACATCGACCGCAACCTGGTCGTGCCCCAAAAGAATATTATACAACAAGCAGTAACGACAGTCCACAAGTCGGACGCTCGCCCCGCAATATCAAATGTACAAATAAATTCAAACAGCTCTATCATTGCACCCTGCTATCCACCACGACGAATCCGCAACATTACAGCACAATACAGAACATCAACGCGAATGTCACGTTCGCAAACCCGTCTAAAAGAACTATAGCAATCAGACGCGGTTTACCGATCAAATGACATTCCCGGTCGGAGATATAATGAAAATACTGTAAACTAACAAATTTAAAATTTTGATCGACAAAATTTCCCGAAGTGGGCCCCACGTACATCTGGTGTACAGTAATAAAATATGGGCCTAAAAGAACAGTACCTGAAACCACAATTTTCCAAGATGAAAGCCCAGAAGAAAAATGGTCCACCAATTCACCAATTCGGCGGCGCTTCCGCGGTCAAAGGTAGGCTTTGACCGCGGAACCGCGGCCGTTTGGTCGAATTGGTGGATCGTTTTTCTTCAGGGTCCATTAAAAAGCCTGCTTGATTTTCTGGTGAGGTCAAAATAATTTTTGGAACAGTTTAAAAATCAACAGAAACTGTTAGTAAAGAAAAATGTAGTTTCGGAAATTCCGTTCGATCGATCTTTTAAACGCGTTAGCATAACTTAGTATAGCTTAATGGTGAGGCTCTGATACCACTGTAAGTCCGCGGTAGCGCCCCGGCCTTCTAACAGACGCCAATATGCGGAACAAAACTTTTACGACTGGCGCTATCGCGTACTTTATCCCGGATCGTCCATTAAAGCTTAACTAACAAATTGTAAAGAGGGTAGAATTGTTATACCGAATGATCTGATTCCTTCGGTCTTCAACCATCATCCCACGCTATGTTGCAACTGATCCGAACTTGCTCGATCTCCTGTCTCGTCGTCCAGGTGGCACCACGTCGACGGATCTTTAAACGGGCTCCCGCCTCTGAACCAAGGCAACTCGATCGTCAAGTTTGCTAAAAGTGACGACCAAGATGAAGTAGTGAATGAGTAGAATACTTTGTCTCGTTACGTCCAAGGCTATGGACGAACGGTTAATAGAAGTTGCCATTTGGAATCGGGTGAATGGAAATTGAACTAGGAAATTTCCATACACTAGTTATCATAATCTTTTCTCACAAATCAAAATGAACAACCATCCAATTCTCACAAGAGGGGGCCGACCATATAAAGGAGAGGAGGGAGGTGAGTGTAGGAGCAAGAGAGGGGTGACAATAAGCTTTGAACTTATCATCACAATTAAAGAAAGAATGAGTCATGTATTAACACATTAAATGCATCATTAAAGCACCATTAATGAACAAATGAGTCACAAGCCTAATCATCACTTCTAGAACCTTCTAGAAGCATGACTCACCCTCAAGACGAAAAGACAAATCCGTATTTAACCGAATGTTACATACGGCTGATAGAAAACTGGAAACTGGCAACTTCCAAAAGTGATCCTGAAACGAATTTCAGGATAACCCCGTAACAGTATAAACATACCCGCATTTGTATTACGACCGAATATAAATGCAACTGAGACAAAGATATTATATCTACACAGTATAATACTGGGATCCGGCTTAAACCAAAGCCTACCAGTATTATCTGCCCGAAAAAAGACACGTGCGAAAACGCACGTGCTTTTTCCGAACCCTGCCATAATACCATACGACATCTACAACGTTTCGTACGAACTTGGGAAAGTGTCTGTGGGGGACTCTAATGACTCATCAGTACACTGGCACTAGGTATAACCACTAGCACGTCAGAGGTACAAGCTGTACGTAACGTTTTGCCTATGTATTGATTGGAAGGGAAGCTGACGAGCGAACTCATCTATAAACCCTACTGAGCCTGACAGTACCAATATCTGCACAGTCCGGAACATTCGTCTATGAGTATCGCATATAGGGCCTAGGGGGTCGGTAAACGTCAGACCCTCAATAGCTGTATAAGTCTTGTCAGAGAGCAGCCCAGAACACCCTGAGATACTACTGGTATACCTACCAGTATATCTTGATTACCTTGGCCAGGGATTTTGTGTAATGGCTCTCCTAAACACAGCGCGATCACACCCCCAATACCGGGAGAGACGAATCCCCGAAGATCCGCTCACTTGACTCCAATGTGGCTCGGGACTGTACCTAAAATATACCTGTTTGCACGACTCCTTTGACCCGTGGTAGGATATAAATCAAAGCACAGTGGGAACTCACACGAGATAAATGACGACCTCAGGTCGATGAACTAACCTGTACACATGTCACCAGGGAACTGCTATCTGACGATATGTATAATACCAACTAGCATGTTCCCGGCGAGTCCTGTCTGGTGTACTCATAACCTAATGAGCACCTGTATACATCTTAGGTGATCCAACTGACACCAGTGGCTTGTGAGACCGGCCACCGCCCCTTGTCGGGGTCTCGACTGTATACACTAGTTTACTCTGGAGTATCGATGCCCTGTCTCGAAACTCCCATGACTAGGGACACTTTAAGGATGTGCTTATAGACCCCAGCTCCCACATATATGATCGCCATCATACTGCTGGTAGTCAAACAAGAATCCTATAGGCTCTATCAAGATGTTAAAGTCAAACCAGATAGCATACTATCATCTCAAGTAAGACTGTTTTATCGGTATAGGTCCTCCCTCAATCATTGCAATCACGTACCTGCGATCCAATAATTGACTTAGAGGGCACTATATCCAACAATCTCCCACTTGCACTTAAGGCTAATTATTGCGATGTCGTGTACTCATAGCTCGTGTGATACCGAGCATCCAGCTCCTCTACTAATCAATTTCACAAAGCTCGTTTGCAAAACTATTGCATTTGTGAAATAGCCTCAGTGAGTGGATCCGCCTTGAAGTATCTTTCTATGTCTCTCTTAATCTCAAATTCGTGGAGAAAACCATCTCCCGAATCAAGTAATACCTGTCTTAGAATATGTCTGGATATCTGATGGGACCCAGTTCATAAATGAACTCCAAATCCAAACTTTTTTATCTCTTTATTTACCTCTTATACTTTTATTTTATTTTCCTTCATACTAAGGATTTTAGAAAAGAGCATTTCAAGGTATCCTCTACTATCCTAAGTTTCAAGATGTGTGTGAGTGCGTAAAGTAGGGTATATATTTTCAGAATTTGGACTTAAGATTCAGAATTATTTTTCAGACTTATACTTCAAATAGAGCTTTCAATACTCTTCCCTTTTTTCGATTTATCACAAGAACTGAAATCAAAATTTGCCTATTTCTAAATAAACTACAAGGACGTATATTTTCTACAGTTAAACTTTAAGAAAGTTTATTTTTAGGGTTTTTAATTTACTAAGTTTAGGATCTAGTTATTCCTAACTAGTCAACCGTCATGTTGAACTTGAGTCAAATATGGCCAATAATGAAAATTTTAATTTATGATTTTTATGGGTTTTAAAATAAGTATGTAAATGCAAAAATATACACATGAATGCGAAGGTAGAAAGCTTACCGAGCACACCCCCAAACTTAAACTTGACAGTGCCCTCACTGTCAGGCTACACCTAGAGGGTCAAAATTGCCGGTACTCCCCTATTTGTTTATTTATTTTTATTTTAATTTTTTTAACAGAAAAAGAAAAAAAAATATATATACACAAAAAGGTCCCCCAAACTTAAGTGAAACAGTGTTTCCACTGTTGCCATTTTTTTAAATCTCATAAACCTGTAAACTTGGGAGGAAAAATTTATTAACGGGGACATGAAATATGATTGTGAAAATCTCCCCCAAACTTATTTTTGGCTCACCACTTTTAGTTAAAAAATTATTTTCAAGAGCCACATTATACCCTTCTAAATTTAAGTTAAATAATGTTAAGCTTTTAAAGAGGGGGGAGGGTTCAAAGTTACCGGTCAATGCCAAGCTTTGCAAAGACCAAAAGTCAACACCAACCATTCGAAGAGTTTATCAGTGAAACGCACCGGTTGGTGGATGAACATGTTGTATGGAGCCAGGAAGAAATGGGGAAGAGATAAGTGGTATAAAAGAAAAGGTTTACGTTTCGATTTGTAGAGATGAAACAATAATGGTGAACGGAAATGAGAATGTGGATGATTAGGAAGGGGAAGAATGGTCACATTCTCGTATGGGATAAGAAGAAATGGTGGTGGTTCGACTTCTTCAGTTGGAGGTTGATTAATCACAAAATCCGTGTCGTTTAGGAATGCGAGTTCGTCGGCGAAAATATTTTCGAAACTTTCATCGATGGTCCGATTGAACGTTTCAATGTCAATAAGTGTCGCGCCAGAATTCAACACGCTTGATTTTTCAAAAATTATGGAAGTAAGAGACTCGTAAAGCTCATATACCTTATTCTCAAAAGAGTCTAAATCATGTTGTTTTTCTAGAATCATCGAACTCAAAATATCAGATTATGATTCATTAACACTTGCTATCATTAAAGGAAGATTAGAAGAAGAACCAGAGAAAGTGGAAGAAAGAAGTTGAATACGAACTTGAGGGTGGAGATGGAGTGTATAACTTAGCACAATTTGTAATGACCAATGTGTAAAAAGCGATTGTGCTAATCTATCAACCCATTGAGAAATGAGGTCAAATCCCTCAAGATTCGTGAGAAAACATAGGTATGTCGAACTTAGTAAACTAGACATTGAAAATGAAAGTGTAACGGTTTCTTGCAAGGTCGGAGCGAGGATGGAGGGAAGTGATTGAGGAAGGGTATCGGTTAAAGATTCAGGAGGGTGTGCGCAGTCAATGAAAGGGATAGAATGAATTGGAAAATCCGACTCCTCAAGTAAATCTGCTTCATCCTCAATAATTTCCTCAATACTCTCCTCAAAATTTAGCTTATCCATGCAATTCTCATCAAAATCAAGACGCATATAAAGTTCGGGAGAAACATTTAATGACTCGGGATGATGAATTGGAGAGCGAAACTCATCCAAATCTGTGGTTTCATCATCCAAAATATTCCCAGCATCAATATCCTCGATCAAGTGAAAATTAAATTTCTCAGACACCTCATCAAAAGCATGGATATCAATCAATTCAGGTTCTAAGACCGAGGTGTAGAGGTCAAAATGATTGGTGATGGTTTCACTTGAAAGGGACCCTTCACAATCAGGTAAATCAAACACTAAAAAGTCGCACAACTCATTAAACGTTTTATCCTCAACTGGTGAATCATTTGGAAAACTTGATAGAAATTCAAAACCAGAGTCGTAGGATTCAATTGGGGATGGGTAGGTTTGATTTGGAAGGGTGTACAACTCACTCTCACCACTCAAATTCTCAATATGACCAACCGCCTCATCATACATTGGGAAATGTGGAGCTAGTTGGAAACTAGCTACTGGGTCACTAGGTTGTATGAGGGCGGCCATGGACGCATTCAAATCTATCATCTATTAGCATGACGCTACCCTAAAGTCTTCTAAAGCCTTTTCCAAACTAGACATGGGTTGTGAAGGAGTTTCAGTAAAAGATTCAATGTTGTTTGGATACTGGAAACTCCCAAATGCTGTGTAGAAGCAATGTCTAGGGAAGGTGCGAAAGTCGGGTGGGACTGGTAGGAATTGAATGGTTGGACATGAGTAGGATCAACATTTGGATAAGAAGATGAATGGAATTGTTGATCCAAAGAATTCGCAGTGGTGAAAGAAGTGAAAGATCGGTTACGAGATTGTTCAATATGTTCAGCAATATACATAGGTTTTAGGGTTACAACTGGACTCTCAAAAGGGGTATCAATATAAGAAGGGGTGAATGTTTGAAATGGTTGATACGAAGTGGATTGCTGAGTCCAATTGTTTGTGCTAGATGCATTTATTCGATCTTTCAAAGAGATTTTTGGCCTGGAGGGGTCCTTCGAAATTCGACCAAAACAAGAACCGTAGGAAGTAATGTCTGGTTGTGGGTACCAAAGGTCGGCAAGAGTTTTGCGAGGTTGGGTACTCATGATGTGATAAGAGAAAGGAGAAGAAAAAGAATGTGATTTTAAAATTTTTTTTATATTTTAGAAAAAATTGTTTGCTTTTGGAGTTTTGAAATTTTTGAAAGTGTTTTTTTTAGAAAGAGTTTTTGCAAGAATGTGCACAGACTTACGGCAAAATTTCAAACAATCACAGTTAAAACATGCACAATCATACCTAGAGTTATGGTCCTGAAAGTCCACCAGACTAACTGTTCCAAAGTGACAAGTTGTAAGATATCCCTCAAATCGCCTTTTCACCGCCAATTCTGGCCAGGTAAGCACAAATGAAGAAAGGAGGGTTCCGCTCATGAATCACCATGAGACTGGCCTTTTAAGGTTACCCTTCTCACTTTTCTAGCCTAGGCACCACAAAGTCAAATTTAGATAAACGATTGAATGCCCACAACCTTCCTCTGTTCTAATGAGCACGACAGTTCTTAGTTGGCTGAGTCTAGGTATTTGTTAATTTAGCTCAATGGTGATGCATATGCTTTTTAGTGATTTTTAGGGTCTTAGGAAGGGTAATGAAATCCCCACCCAATCTTAATTGGTGTTATAGCCCCTTAGATTCCGTTTTAAATATGCAAAGCAGTAACACACCAAAATTTAAAACACTTGCAAATTTTTTATATTTGGTAGCGCAAAGAATCCTGCACAAAAACAACTTATTGGATCGGAGAAAGAGAATCTGTGCAAAGGAACCTGTAGGAATTTTTTTCAGTGGAGTGAAGAGGAGATTAGATGAGAAATGAGATACTCACAGAGATTTTCTGGGTTGCTGATGTCACTCTTTGACCGAGGTTCCGCTGTCACGACCCGTAGGGTACGGAACATGACTGGCACTTAAGTTACGAAACGTCTTAAGACGTCCGTAAAATAAGTAAGCCAAAACCCAGAAATCAAAACCAAAAAGCAGAAGAGTGAAGGAAAACCTATCAATTAAAAGCGAGTTTATCAAATAAGTCATATCAAGCCTTTTTAAAAACAATATCAATTTTTCCGAAAATTTCGGCAGAGTCTCCTTTGTAAATACTGGCCCCCAAAATGGGTACAACAAGAATATATATGAATACAACAAATAAGGCATCCCCAAGCGGGAGCTAGCTCTTCGCCACAAGGCGGTCACAAATCCCACGCAATGTAAATCAGCAATGTGCATAAATAAACATAAGAAGCACAAGTAAAACAGCATGTCGACTCAAGTGAGCTCGACACCAAAATACAGCATAAAAAGCCCACAAATCTCAAAGTCTCGTCTCTAGGTCAATATACAACAATACTGGTAGATACAGTAGATGGAGTACTCAGATACAAAGAATATACAAGGTGGTAGAAAATAATAATACAACCCACCTACGAGCAAAAGCCTCGAGTCCAGGCAAAAGAGGTAAAAGTAGCAAGTGCGCCCGCCGCTACTGTACTGACGGAGCGGACCTGCAAAAGACTGTGGCACAACGGGGGTGAGTTGCCAACTCGTGAGTAATAAATAACATCTATATAGGCTATCGCAAGCATGCACACAAGCATCCTAGCATCTATAATACAGGTATGGCAGGATATACTAGCAGGTATGTATGCAACATGAAGGTACTAGCAGGTATGAATGCAATATGAATCAACTCGTGATCTGAATATATAGGTACAAGAAGTCATATTTTTTCTTTTAAGAATCTCTTTTCTTTTAAAATATCAGCACAATACCAAAAGAATCAACAAGAATCCGTGTCCAGCATCGACACCTCAAAACTGTCTCAATCTCATGTATCCATATCATAGTATCTCTGGCCTCAGCCGTCCGGCTGACCAATCTCAAATGTCAATATCTCATCATCTCGCGGCCACGGTCGATATCCTCTGGATATCCGCCGTGCCAAAAAGTCACCGGTAGGTAGTCTATCCCCTGCCAGGCTCAACGTCAGCAACACGACCTTCTTTCTCCAGGTACCTTACCGGGCCCACCATGTACCCGAGACGGTTCATCCAACTCCTCGAAACGGGTCTCGAAAACCACAGCAAACTCATGGTGGACGACACTTACATCACTAGAAAACCGCAATTTACATATTTTAAAAAGGTAATAAGTTTTAGAATTTTTGCGGCTTTCCCCCGAAATCCAGAAATATCATAAAATCTCAAGAAATCCTCATAAGTGCATATTGTATCAATAATCAAGTTGCGATGTATGATTAATAGAATAGGCATGAACAAATAATATGATGAGGTACATGCACATGAATAGCAATCCTACGATTTCATTTTAAGGATTTAAAGGCAATAGCACAGGTTTAAGCATCAATTATAGTAAAAGGTTTCAAATTATTGGTTATCTAGTGTGGTGGCATAGCAATTACCAGGGCGTGTGTGTACGCATGAATAGTGCTCGTGCTGCATATAAAAACCCTTGCAATGGTGCAGGTGTCCTATAGAATGGGTTTGCATATGTATGTCAAATAAGGCATGGATGTAGTTACTAATATTACTAGAAATCTTTAACTACTTAAACTATCGGGCGACTTGCGCCATCCAAACGATAGTCCCCCGTAGATGTTATATCTACTCACCGGAATCCCCAGCTAGCTACGTCCAACCACCGCTTTCCCTTTCCATGCCGCGTCCGAAGTCTCCGCGACCGAACCTGGAATTTGCATCAACACAAAACATAAGGTTACATATCATTAAACGACGCAAATCCCAAACGAAAATATCTACGTTCACAAGTTAGGCACAACGTGCACAAGCTGTGCGGAACACACACGAAAATCGCAAAACAAACTAGAATCGTCGTTTTGGGACGCCCGGCAAAACTAAAACCCGATCACAAAAATTCCGCACTCACACATCCTAAATGTCGTAGGATATGCTAAAAATATAATCAAGTTATCACAAATAATTCATCACATAATTTTATAAAAAAACTAGTAAGCATAAAACTTGCTAATTTGGTGCAACATCGAAAATTAATGATAAAATTATCACAATCCAACACAAACATCTAACCACACAACTAGTTGTAAGTCGATGTACTTCACCCCAGAACTTGTGGGGAGGCGGAATTTTCGAAAACGATCATGTTTAAAGAACGAACATCGACTGACCGCTTAAATCGAAGCTAAGCTACAAATAACCGTACACAAAGAGTTTCATAACTATTGTGTTTAGGGATTATACCTAATGAAACTAAGTCCTTCGTCTTTACGATCTCCTCGTCCTCCTCGGCCTTCTCTTTGTAGTAGACGATCCACCCGAGAGCAAAACTCCAAGCTTAGCCTCTAAACTTGAGGCAACTAACCTTCTTGGATTGCTAATCAAAGAAGATAGATTGAGATAGAGTGATGGTTATGGATTATCAAGTCTAACTAATCCTAGATCTCAACACATGAGGGTGAGGATTAGTCTTTTGAAGATGAGAGCTTGAGGAGAGAGAAGGTGAGAATGATAATGGAATAAGTTTATGAGTATCATAATAGATATGAAGCATTTTCTAATAATAAGAAAAGAATAAAGAGTGATGAATAATCATGCTTCATAAAATATCAAGTGGTGATTCATTAGCATGAGTCATTAAGCAATAAATATGCATTAATGAGATGAATGAATCACCACCATGACTCATATAACTCATTCAATGTATATGACACATAACCCTCCTTAGTCACCATCTTCTAGAAGCTTCTCGTACAATTACGAGAACGCCCCTCCGATCCGCAAAAATACGGAAAAACTTTAGACTGTAAAAATCCAATAACCGGATACCAGTAACTGGCTTAAACCAAAGCCGACTGGTAAAAACTGTCCGAAAGTCGTACGCGCGTAAACGCACGCATGCGTCCGAACCCTTTGTCGCAAAACCAAGCAACTTCTATATCGTTTCGCCTGGAATAGGAAACTCTCTGTGTGGGACTCTAGAGACTCGACTACTACGCTGGCAGTGGGTTTAACCACAGACCGCAAGCGGCACTAGCTGTACGTAACGGTCCCCAGGTAGTTGTCGATAAGAAGGCCGATGAGGAAACCCATCCGAACTCCTACTGAGTCTGATGTGACAATCTCCATACAGTCCGGTCCGTTCGTCCAAGATTATCGCATATCGGGCCTAGGGGGGCGGCAAGCGTCAGTCCCCTAATAGCGGTATAAGTCGTGTCGGAGGGAAGCCCATTACACCCTGAGAAACTACTGGAACCTACCAGCAAATCTCGCTTGCCCTGGCCAGGGACTTTGCGTAATGGCTCTCTGACACAGCACGATATCTACTCCCAATACCGGGAGGGACGAATCCTGTCTAACCGCCACTGCCTCCAAGTGCTCGGGACTGCACCCAACTGCTACCTGTTTGTACGACTCCTTTGAGCCGTGGTAGGGTAGCAATCTAAGAACAGTGGGACACACTCGAGGCGAAGTAGCAGTGTCAAGTCTGCGGACTATGCTGTACTCATGTCACCTGGGAACTGCTCACTGACGACTGGTATCAAACCAACCAACAGTTCCCTGTGAGTCCTGTCCGGTGTACCCGTAACCTAACGAGCACCTGCATACTATCTCCAGTACGACGTACTGACGGCTGTGGGACAGACCATCTTCCGAACTGGGATGAGAAGCGTACACACCAGTCTACTCCGGAGTATCGATGCTCTGTCTCGATAATCCAACGACCAGGGACCTGAATAAGGATGTGCTTGTAGACTACCCAGCCCCCACTAGTGTGACTGCCATCACAACGCTGGTAGACAAGCAAGATCCTAAGAGCTCTATCAATACGTACACTCACATATTAAGATAGAAAAACCAAGTAGCATACTACCATGTTTAGCAAGACTGTTATATACATGTGAATATCCCAAGCTTCCATTAAGTAATATACAAGCTAGTATGATACAGTAATGGCCTTCTAGGGCATAAACACTAACAATCTCCCACTTGCACTAGGGCCATGTACTGGCATATCGTAGACCGATGATCTCGAGTAGCCTCTCGAACTGAATCTGAGGTAGGGCCTTCGTGAATGGATCAGCAATGTTCTCTTCAGTAGCAACTCTCCGAACCTCGATCTCCTGACGATCAATGATCTCCCTGATCAGGTGATACCGCCTCATGATGTGTCTGGACTTCTGATGGGACCTTGGTTCCTTCGCTAAAGCTATAGCTCCATTGTTGTCGCAATACAGAGGTATTGGATCAACTATGGTAGGAACCACCTGAAGTTCTGTTAGGAACTTCTTCATCCAGACTGCTTCTTTTGCGGCATCGCAAGCAGCTATATACTCCGCTTCCATCGTCGAGTCAGCAACGGTGTCCTGCTTGGAGCTCTTCCAGCACACCGCCCCTCCATTGAGGGTAAAGACATAACCTGACATGGACTTGGAATCGTCCTTATCACTCTGGAAGCCGGAATCAGCAAAGGCCTCCAACCTGAGGTCTTTTCCGCCGTAAACCAAGAACATCTCCTTAGTCCTCCTCAGGTACTTGAGAATGTTCTTTACTGCTATCCAGTGTTTCTCCCCTGGGACTGACTGATACCGGCTTACCACGCTCAGTGCGTAAGCAACATCTGGTCTGGTACACAACATCGCATACATTATAGAGCCTACCGCAGAAGCGTAGGGTATAATAGACATGCGTTCCCTATCCAAATCAGTCTTGGGAGACATCTCTTTGGAGAGGGTGATTCCGTGACAAGCCGGTAGATTACCGCGCTTAGAATCTTCCATACTGAATCTTTTCAGTACAGTGTTGATATACCTGGACTGCGAAAGTCCCAACATCCTCTTGGATCTATCACGATAGATCCGGATCCCCAGAATGTAAGAGGCATCACCCAGGTCTTTCATGGAGAACCTGTGTGACAAGAATCCTTTGACAGATTGTAGCATAGGAATGTCATTTCCTATCAATAGAATGTCATCCACGTACAAGACGAGGAATACGACACTTCTGGCCACAACTTTACTATATATGCACGGTTCATCTGGATTTTTGATAAAGTCATATTCTTTGACTGTCTCATCAAAACAGATGTTCCAACTCCGCGATGCCTGCTTTAGTCCATAAATGGACTTAAGCAGCTTGCATACTTTCCCGCTGATCCCACTCTGATTGAAACCCTCTGGCTGATCCATATAGACGCTCTCTTCTAAATTTCCATTCAGAAAAGCCGTCTTTACGTCCATCTGCCAGATTTCATAATCATGGAAGGCAGCAATAGCAAGAAGGACCCGAATGGATTTGAGCATAGCCACTGGAGAAAAAGTTTCGTCATAGTCCAAACCAGGTCTTTGACGAAAACCCTTTGCAACAAGTCTAGCCTTATAGGTTTCCACCTGTCCATCTACACCAATCTTTTTCTTGAAGATCCATTTGCATCCTATGGGTTTTACCCCATCTGGAGCAAAGTCCAAAGTCCATACTTTGTTGGTGTACATGGACTCCATTTCGGTCCGCATTGCATCTAGCCATCGTACCGAGTCGCCGCTCTGGATGGCCTGCTGGAAGTCAGTAGGTTCATCATCATCTATGATGCAATCCTCTCTATCCCCATCTATGAGAAAACCGTAGTATCTCTCAGGCGGATGAGACGGCCTACTACTCCTGCGGAGGGGTGCGGGAATGTTCTGTTCTTCTTGAACTTCCTGTTCTACCAAACTTTCAGTATTAGTTTGTGGTTCTGGAATTTCTTCCAGTTCTATTTCGCTCCCACTGTAAGTCCATATTGCGACCCCCGGTGCTTACGGGGAGGCGGAAACGGTATAAAAAACAAATTTTTATCGCAAGAGGCAACATGGACTAAACAAGGTCGGGATCGTGTCTAAACTAAACTAGCATAAACGCTAAAAGGAGTTAGCTACTCGGATGAAGGTTATACCTAAACTTGAACTCCTTCTTCTTGAAATCTTGTAGAGGTTGATGGTTCTCTTTTCGTCGCCTTCTCCCGTCGAAGATGGATCCACCTCGAAGGTTCGACCTTTGGGCTCTTCCTCGATCTTTGAGTGAACTAGGGTTTCCGGCTTGCTAAACCTTGAACCTAGAATGAGTAGAGAGTAACTAGGGTTTGCTTTTCTTTTTAAAGAGAAGGATTCTCAACACATGAGAAGGTTTCTCTTTGCTAGAGGAAGAAGAAGATGAAAATGAGGAGAGAGAGAGGTTATGATAGAATGAGCTATCCTTTTTCTTTCTTGCAACCATAATGCAAAAGAAAAAGAATTATCAATAATAATAATAAAAATGAAAAGGTTGATGGAAAGTTTTAGAATGACCATTATCATTTCAAACATTAAATGAATTTGCTAGAATCAAAGAGCATCTTTCTTTTGTAATGATGATGGTCAAAACTTCAACCATAGTCAACAAGTCAACCATGGTCAACAAGTCAACAAAAACCAACCATGACACAATTTTATTTTATTATATATTATTAATTGATATAATACAAATCCATTAGGGTTTGGAAAAAGACGACTGTCAACCGTGCATACGCACCCGTTCGGAAACCCTAATGAAAGTCATCTTCCCCTTCCTCAAATAACCGTGCATACACACCTGCATCCTTATTCCGAGGAACATGAATACGGAGATAAAAGCAACCCCAAAAACATATACCAGTATCTGACTCAAACCAGAGCCAGCCAGTAATATCCGTCCGGACTCTAAACGTGCACAAGTGCGCGGATGAGAACGAACCCTGTCGCAAAACCATGCGACCTCTACTCTGTTTTGCCCAGAGGCGAATACCCTCTGTGTGGGACTCTAAAGACTCGACACTACGCTGGCAGTGGGTTTAACCACAGACCGCAAGCGGCACTAGCTGTGCGTAACGGTCCCCAGGTAGATGTCGACAAGAAGGCTGACGAGGTGAAACCCCATCTGAACTCCTACTGAGTCTGAATGTGACATTCTCCGTACAGTCCGGTCTGTTCGTCTGATACATCGCATGTCGGGCCTAGGGGGCGGTAAAACGTCAGTCCCCCAATAGCGGTACAAGTCGTGTCGGAGTGAAGCCCAAAACACCCTGAGATAACACTGGAAACCTACCAGTATATCTCGCTTGTCCTGGCCAGGGACTACTCGTGTAATGGCTCTCCTAGACACAGCGCAATGTCAACCCCCAATACCGGGAGAGACGAATCCTGTCTAACCGTCACTGCCTCCAAGTGCTTCGGGACTGCACCCAATCACCACCTGTTTGCACGACTCCTTTGAGCCGTGGTAGGGTAGTGATCAAAATGCAGTGGGAATACACTCGAGGCGAAGTGCCAGTATCAAGTCAGCGGACTAAGCTGTACTCATGTCACCTGGGAACTGATAACTGACGATAGGTATAATACCAACCTTTCAGTTCCCGACGAGTCCTGTCCAGTGTACTCGTAACCCAACGAGCACCCGTATACTATCTCCAGTACGACGTACTGATGGCTGTGGGACAGACCATCTCCCACACTGGGATGAGAAGCGCATACGCTAGTCTACTCCGGAGTATCGATGCCCTGTCTCGATAGTCCTACGACTAGGGACCTGTATAAGGATGTGCCTATAGATTACCCAGCCCCCACTAGTGTGACTGCCATCACAACGCTGGTAATCAAGCAAAGATCCTAAGGGCTCCACTAATGCGTATAAGTGATATACTGAAATAAACACAAGTACACATTGAAGTAGAAACAAACCAAGTAGCATACTACTATATTGAGCAAGATTGTTTATACAAGGTGAATATCCCAAGCTTCCATCAAGTAATATACAAACTAGTATGATACAGTAATGGCCTCTAGGGCATATACACTAACAATCTCCCACTTGCACTAAGGCCATGTACTGGCGTATCGAAGACCTATCATCTCGATCAGCCGCTCGAACTGAGTCTGGGGTAAGGCCTTGGTGAATGGATCTGCAGTGTTCTCTTCTGAAGCAACCCTCCGAACCTCGATCTCCTTGCGATCCACGATCTCCCTGATCAGGTGATACCGCCTCAAGATGTGCCTGGATCTCTGATGGGACCTGGGTTCCTTTGCTAAAGCTATAGCCCCGTTGTTGTCGCAATACAAAGGTACTGGGTCAATAATGGACGGAACCACCTGAAGTTCTTTTAAGAACTTCCTCATCCAGACAGCTTCTTTTGCGGCATCAGATGCAGCGATGTATTCCGCTTCCATAGTCGAGTCTGCAACGGTTTCCTGTTTGGAACTCTTCCAACACACCGCCCCTCCATTGAGGGTAAAGACAAAACCCGACATGGACTTGGAATCATCCTTGTCACTCTGGAAGCTGGAGTCTGCAAAGGCCTCAATCTGGAGGTCTTTTCCGCCATACACCAAGAACATCTCCTTAGTCCTTCTCAGGTACTTGAGAATGTTCTTTACTGCTATCCAATGTTTCTCCCCAGGGTTTGACTGATACCGGCTTACTACACTCAGTGCATAAGCTACATCCGGTCTGGTACACAACATCGCATACATTATAGAGCCTACCGCAGAAGCGTAGGGTATAATAGACATGCGATCCCTCTCCAAATCAGTCTTGGGAGACATCTCTTTAGAGAGGGTGATCCCGTGACAAGCCGGTAGGTTACCGCGCTTGGAATCTTCCATACTGAATCTTTTCAGTACGGTGTCGATGTACCTGGACTGTGAAAGTCCTAATATCCTCTTGGATCTATCACGATGGATCCGGATCCCCAGGATGTAAGAGGCATCACCCAGGTCTTTCATGGAGAACCTGTGTGACAAGAAACCCTTGACAGATTGTAGCATAGGAATGTCATTTCCTATTAAGAGAATGTCATCCACGTATAAAACAAGGAATACCACAGTTCTCGCTACAAATCTACTATAGATGCACGGTTCATCTGGATTTTTGATAAAGTCAAATTCCTTGACCGTCTCATCAAAACAGATGTTCCAACTCCGCGATGCCTGCTTTAGTCCATAGATGGACTTAAGCAACTTGCACACCTTTCCGCTGCTTCCACTCTGAATGAAACCCTCTGGCTGATCCATATAGACACACTCCTCTAAATTTCCATTTAGAAAAGCGTTTTTTACGTCCATCTGCCAAATCTCATAATCGTGGAAGGCAGCAATGGCAAGAAGGATCCGAATGGATTTCAGCATAGCCACTGGAGAAAAGGTTTCGTCATAGTCCAAGCCAGGTCTTTGACGGAAACCCTTTGCTACAAGTCTAGCTTTATAGGTTTCAACCTGTCCATCTACACCAATCTTCCTTTTGAAGATCCACTTGCATCCTACGGGTTTTACCCCGTCTGGAGCAATGTCCAATGTCCATACTTTGTTGGTGTACATGGACTCCATTTCGGTCCGCATTGCATCCAGCCATTTTACCGAGTCAACGCTCTGAACGGCCTGCTGGAAGCTAGTAGGCTCATCATAGTCTATGATGCAATCCTCTCTATCCCCGTCTATGAGAAAACCGAAGTATCTCTCGGGCGGATGAGACTGCCTACTACTTCTGCGGAGCGGCACAGGAATGTCCTGTTCTTTTGAACCTACTGGCTCTTCCAAGTTTTCAGTAATAGCTTGTGGTTCTGGAATCTCTTCCAGTTCTATTGCGTCCCCACTTATCTGGGTTTCCAAAAACTCAGTTTCCAAGAAGCGGGCATGTTGAGAAACAAAAACCTTTTGTTCCTCAGCGGAATAGAACAGATACCCCCTGGAGTTCTTTGGGTATCCCACAAACTTACACTGTACTGAACGTGCCTCGAGCTTGTCCGCATGCTGCTTTTTTACAAAAGCTGGACATCCCCATATCTTAAGGTACTTAAGACAGGGTTTCTTCCCACTCCACATCTGATATGGAGTGGTAGGCACAGTCTTGGTAGGAGCCTTGTTCAAGAGGTATGCAGCTGCTTCTAGTGCATAGCCCCAGAAAGATCGCGGTAACTCAGCCTTACTCATCATGGAACGAACCATATCCAATAGGGTTCGATTCCTTCTTTCCGATACACCGTTATGTTGCGGAGTGTATGGAGGAGTACGCTGAGAGAGAATTCCATTCTCTTTTAAATAGTCCAGGAACTCGGCACTCAAGTATTCACCACCTCGATCCGATCTTAGGATTTTAATACTTTTGCCTGTTTGTTTTTCAACTTCATTCTTATAATCCCGAAATTTCTCAAAGGCCTCGGATTTGTGCTTCATTAAGAAGACATGTCCATACCTAGAGAAATCGTCTGTGAAAGTGATGAAGTATGAATAACCGCTTCGCGCATGTGTAGACATTGGACCACACACGTCACTGTGTATGAGTCCCAAGAGCTCGCTCGCTCTTTCTCCGTGTCCAGTGAACGGAGTCTTTGTCATCTTTCCCATGAGACAAGATTCACAAGTGGCATAAGACTGATACTCGAACGGATCCAAGTATCCTTCTTTATGTAACTTAGTCAACCGTGTCTCATTGATGTGACCCAGTCTACAATGCCATAAGAAAGCCTGATTGATATCTGGAGACTTTCTTTTGTGTGTATTCTGGACATTAAAAATCTGTGGTTGGTTTAATACGTATATACCATTGCTCAGTGTACCTGACCCAATCAGAACTTGATTAAGGTGAATGTTTACAACATTACTTACAAACGCAAATTCATAACCTTCTTTAGAAACCAAAGATACAGAAATGATATTACAAGTTGCGTTGGGTACAAAAAAGCAATTATGCGAAACCAAAACATGTCCATCTGACATTCCCAGGTGATAGTCCCCCACGGCTTTAGCATCCATGCTAGCTCCGTTCGCAACTCTGAGGGTCATGTCACCTGCTTTCAAAAACCTACGGTTTCTCAACGCCTGCAAAGAATTACAGATATGAGATCCTGATCCGGTATCCAATGTCCAGGAAGTAGAGTTTATAGAAAGACAGTTTTCAATAACATACACACCTGAAGCTGAAGCCGCAACCTGCTTCAGTTCCTGTGTCCTGGCTTTCCAAGCCCTGCAATCTTTCTTCCAATGTCCACTCTTGTGACAATAGAAGCATTCCTCTTTACCAACAAGCTTCCCCGCAATCTTTGTTGCCTTTTCCTTTCCCTTCGTACCCACTTTACTAACACCGCCTCTTGGTTTGGCGGGGGCTTTCTTCCTCTTTCCCTTGGCTTTCGCCTTGGACCTAGAGGAAGAAGATCCTCCTACAAACAAAGCGGGTGTATCCCTAGCTTTCTGTAGGGTGCCCTCTGCGCTCCTCAGCAGGTTGAGGAGTTCTGAAAGTTCAACTTCCTTTTCTTGCAAGTTGAAATTCAGTATGAACTGGGCGTAAGTGGATGGAAGGGACTGGAGAATTATATCCGTATAGAGTTCACTATCCAACGTGGTCCCAAGTTCCGCGAGCTCCTCAGTGTAGCCAATTATCTTAAGCACGTGGTTCGCTACCGATGATCCGATGGCCAACTTTGTCGAAAATAACTTCTTCGACACTTCGTATCTTGCGATACGAGACTGCTCTCCATACAGTTCTTTTGTATGAAGAAATATGGATTCCAAATCCATATTCTCGTGCCTCCTCTGATGTTCGTTGTCCATCGAGGCAAGTACGAGGCATCTGGCCTTCGCGCTGTCAATCTCCCAAGTCTTACGGATTTCCTTATCCGCGACGCTGGAGGTGGGACCTGGGACGGGGGGAGCTTTGGTGGTAAGAAGATACCCCAGCTTGTCGTAAGAGATTGCCAATTTGACATTCCTGAGCCAATCTTTGTAGTTTGGCCCTGTCAGTATGTTTTTATCTAGAAGTAACTTAAGTCCAGTCATTTCGATTTGGTCACTGCAGGGGGAGAGAAGAAACACTTAGCACGATGCTCTTGCAAGTTTAGAATGGTTTTTAATTTGTCTAAACAGGATGGCTCCCACTGTCTCTCGAATCCCTCCTCAAACCACAAAGGAAGAATTAGCCGGGATTAATCCCACCGTACAATACTTGCTTAACCGTTCAGCCAGGCCAGTGTCGGTACTTCGAGGGAGGTTTTCCAACGCTTTCGCGAAGTTCCTTAATTTAAGAACCTCTTTTCCTTGGGGGCGTAGCCCCGCTAACACCTTTCTAGGCACCTACTAGGTTTATAGCATTGATCGTTTAGTGAGAAATTTCCCGAGGAGTAGCATATACTCACAGTAGGATCGGGATCCAAATATCATCGCGTGACGAAAATGAAGGAATCCTACCATAATCATCACACTCCAAATGGTATGCAAATCTAGCAAGTTTCAGTACTTATGAAACTCCCGATGTGGATTTTTGCCCCATGCTCTTATGACCTTGACGAAGGTCAACAAATCATAAGTCACATGTCAAGTTCTTCCCGTCATTATCCAGGTTAATTTGAACCCACCCGTATATACCCTTGACGAAGGTCAACAAGGCAATACGACTGTCCCAAACCAACGCATCTATCTATGCTACATATGAACACCCAATAGCTACCAATCTCTATGTCTTGACGAAGGTCAACAAACATAGCTTGAATACTATTGAATTTTCATACGAAACGACGGAGGGCTACGAATGGTTTTGGCGAAACCGTGAACGTAGTGAACTTGATATAATCGATTGGAACGAGATAGCTTTTAGAAGGAGTGGCTCAAGCTCCGCATTTAAAAGTTAGTTTTGAAAAGAACCGAGTGGTTTTTCGAAAGTGTTCCAACGACTTTAACTTGGTTTATTATCTTGCATTAGTTCTTTTAATGCGTGATATTCTTGCATTAGTTCTTTTAATGCGTCCCATCATTTAATTCCTACCATTGCAGAAAACAACCAAAATATGACATACTCTTATGCCATTCGCATTCGCCACGGGGTCCCGTCATCACTCGTTAGGTTACTTAACTAACGACAGAGCGGGGGCTGGGCTAGCGCGGCTGTAAAACATAAGCAACGCCTAAATAGAAAGCAATGATAGACATTACAGATCACAGATGAATACATTGGATATACTAGCAATCCGCAATCCTTTCGAGCCTGCAATGAAAAGCGGATTACACGGTCGCGGTGAATAGCCAAATACCCCACCCAAGACCCCTACGGGTGCGGCAAACTACCCGCCAAGTACTCGGCAGTTTGTGCACCCCCTCCATGGGTCTATCCTAGGAGCAAAAACAGTAAAAAGAATTATACAATGACGGCTACAACCCCGACCCGGTTGTGCGGCCAAACAAATAATATAATTACATCAATTTACATTTACAATGAATGAAAGAAAAACAAAAGCTCATCTCACATCCACCCCGGCTATTCACCCGCGACAGTCCAACAGATTCATATACACAATCCAATATCAAACACAGATCATGTATAACCCCGACTAATCGACTTATAGCGATTAGCCGACGTTCAATACATGCAAGCATCACAGATATAACCAACATAGCCAAAGTGCAGTGAAGTTCGGAAAAATACGGAATTATAGGACCCCAAAAGTGAATTTCAGTTCTGGAAAATCTGGGCACATATAATATATTTTAAAAATCCCAAAACCAACACAGACACACACTGCACGAAAAACGATGCACAGAAGACGACAAACCGCGGCGCTTCCGCGGCACATGCCTACCTCGTGCGGCGGAAGCGCGGCGGTTTGAACGAATCACTGCATCGTTTTTCTTGGGTGTTCACACAAAACCCTGAGCCGATTTTTGGAGTATAAAGTTTTTCATTTAGAGCAGAAAAAAATCCAACAGAAACTTAGGGTTTTGGTTTTTCCGGTTTTGTGATTTTTCGGTTTCGAACTTCCATACACTTCGCTACCAAGCTAGTTTAAGTTTAGTTAGTCTCTGATACCACTGTAAGTCCATATTGCGACCCCCGGTGCTTACGGGGAGGCGGAAACGGTATAAAAAACAAATTTTTATCGCAAGAGGCAACATGGACTAAACAAGGTCGGGATCGTGTCTAAACTAAACTAGCATAAACGCTAAAAGGAGTTAGCTACTCGGATGAAGGTTATACCTAAACTTGAACTCCTTCTTCTTGAAATCTTGTAGAGGTTGATGGTTCTCTTTTCGTCGCCTTCTCCCGTCGAAGATGGATCCACCTCGAAGGTTCGACCTTTGGGCTCTTCCTCGATCTTTGAGTGAACTAGGGTTTCCGGCTTGCTAAACCTTGAACCTAGAATGAGTAGAGAGTAACTAGGGTTTGCTTTTCTTTTTAAAGAGAAGGATTCTCAACACATGAGAAGGTTTCTCTTTGCTAGAGGAAGAAGAAGATGAAAATGAGGAGAGAGAGAGGTTATGATAGAATGAGCTATCCTTTTTCTTTCTTGCAACCATAATGCAAAAGAAAAAGAATTATCAATAATAATAATGAAAATGAAAAGGTTGATGGAAAGTTTTAGAATGACCATTATCATTTCAAACATTAAATGAATTTGCTAGAATCAAAGAGCATCTTTCTTTTGTAATGATGATGGTCAAAACTTCAACCATGGTCAACAAGTCAACCATGGTCAACAAGTCAACAAAAATCAACCATGACACAATTTCATTTTATTATATATTATTAATTGATATAATACAAATCCATTAGGGTTTGGAAAAAGACGACTGTCAACTGTGCATACGCACCCGTTCCGAAACCCTAATGAAAGTCATCTTCCCCTTCCTCAAATAACCGTGCATACACACCTGCATCCTTATTCCGAGGAACATGAATACGGAGATAAAAGCAACCCCAAAAACATATACCAGTATCTGACTCAAACCAGAGCCAGCCAGTAATATCCGTCCGGACTCTAAACGTGCACAAGTGCGCGGATGAGAACGAACCCTGTCGCAAAACCATGCGACCTCTACTCTGTTTTGCCCAGAGGAGAATACCCTCTGTGTGGGACTCTAAAGACTCGACACTACGCTGGCAGTGGGTTTAACCACAGACCGCAAGCGGCACTAGCTGTGCGTAACGGTCCCCAGGTAGATGTCGACAAGAAGGCTGACGAGGTGAAACCCCATCTGAACTCCTACTGAGTCTGAATGTGACATTCTCCGTACAGTCCGGTCTGTTCGTCTGATACATCGCATGTCGGGCCTAGGGGGCGGTAAAACGTCAGTCCCCCAATAGCGGTACAAGTCGTGTCGGAGTGAAGCCCAAAACACCCTGAGATAACACTGGAAACCTACCAGTATATCTCGCTTGCCCTGGCCAGGGACTACTCGTGTAATGGCTCTCCTAGACACAGCGCGATGTCAACCCCCAATACCGGGAGAGACGAATCCTGTCTAACCGTCACTGCCTCCAAGTGCTTCGGGACTGCACCCAATCACCACCTGTTTGCACGACTCCTTTGAGCCGTGGTAGGGTAGTGATCAAAATGCAGTGGGAATACACTCGAGGCGAAGTGCCAGTATCAAGTCAGCGGACTAAGCTGTACTCATGTCACCTGGGAACTGATAACTGACGATAGGTATAATACCAACCTTTCAGTTCCCGACGAGTCCTGTCCAGTGTACTCGTAACCCAACGAGCACCCGTATACTATCTCCAGTACGACGTACTGATGGCTGTGGGACAGACCATCTCCCACACTGGGATGAGAAGCGCATACGCTAGTCTACTCCGGAGTATCGATGCCCTGTCTCGATAGTCCTACGACTAGGGACCTGTATAAGGATGTGCCTATAGATTACCCAGCCCCCACTAGTGTGACTGCCATCACAACGCTGGTAATCAAGCAAAGATCCTAAGGGCTCCACTAATGCGTATAAGTGATATACTGAAATAAACACAAGTACACATTGAAGTAGAAACAAACCAAGTAGCATACTACTATATTGAGCAAGATTGTTTATACAAGGTGAATATCCCAAGCTTCCATCAAGTAATATACAAACTAGTATGATACAGTAATGGCCTCTAGGGCATATACACTAACACCCACTTGATTCCTTTTCTAAAAACTGATGTTCTAGAAAATGGGCATTACGAGAAACAAATACCTTTTGTTCCTCTGCGTAATAGAAATAATATCCCTTGGAGTTCTTTGGATATCCCACAAACAAACATTTTACTGATCGTGCCTCGAGCTTGTCCACATGCTGCTTTTTAACAAAAGCTGGACATCCCCAAATCTTCATATGCTGAAGATGGGGTTTCTTCCCAGTCCACATCTGATATGGAGTGGTAGGCACAGTCTTGGTAGAAGCCCTGTTCAGAAGATATGCCGCTGATTCTAGCGCATAACCCCAGAAAGATCGCGGTAACTCAGCATTACTCATCATGGATCGTACCATATCCAATAGGGTTCGATTCCGTCTCTCCGATACACCGTTATGCTGTGGAGTGTATGGAGGAGTAAGATGAGAGAGAATTCCTTTCTCTTTTAGGTAACCTAGGAACTCGGCACTTAAGTATTCTCCACCTCGATCAGATCTCAGTGTTTTAATACTTTTGCCTGTTTGGTTTTCTACTTCATTCTTATACTCTTGGAATTTCTCAAAAGCCTCGGATTTATGTTTCATCAGATAAATGAATCCGTATCTTGAGTAATCATCCGTGAAAGTAATGAAATAGGAAAAACCACCTCTTGCATGTGTAGACATTGGACCACATACATCGCTGTGTATGAGTCCTAAGAGCTCGCTCGCTCTTACTCCTTGTCCAGTAAATGGAGTCTTTGTCATCTTTCCTTTGAGACAAGATTGACAAGTGTCATAGGTTTGATATTCGAACGTGTCCAAATATCCTTCTCTATGTAACTTAGTCAACCTTCTCTCATTGATGTGACCCAGTCTACAATGCCATAAGAAAGCTTTATTTAAATCTGGAGACTTTCTTTTTAGTGTGTTCTGGACATTGAAAATTTGGAGTTGGTTTAACACATATATGCCGTTATTTAGAGTACCGGACCCAATCAAACCATGATTAAGGTGGATGTTAACAACATCTCTTACAAACGTGAAATCATAACCTTTATTTGATAACAAGGAAACTGATATGATATTACATGTTAAGCTTGGTACAAAATAACAGTTATGCAAAACCAAAATATGTCCACTCGTCAATCCTAGGTGATAATCCCCGACGGACGCAGCTCCCACGCTAGCTCCGTTAGCAACCCTGAGGATCATATCACCTTCCTTCAGCACTCTACGGTTTCTCAGTGCCTGCAATGAATTGCAAATATGAGATCCTGATCCGGTATCCAATACCCAGGAAGTAGAGTTGATCGACAGACAATTCTCAATTACAAACACACCTGAATTCGAAGCCACAGCTTGCTTCGGTTCCTGGTTCTTGGCGATCCACGCCTTGCAATCCTTCTTCCAGTGCCCTTTCCTGTGACAATGGAAGCACTCATCCGGGCCAACTATCGGTACTGCTATCTTTTTCTTTCCCTTCTTTCCCACCTTATTAACACCTCCTCTAGGTTTGGGTGCGGCCTTCTTCTTCCTTCCTTTGGCCCTAGCCTTGGACCCGGAAGAAGATGCACCGCCAACAAACATAGCGGGTGTTTCCCTTGCCTTCTGTAAGGTGCCCTCTGCACTCCTTAACATGTTCAGGAGTTCCGCAAGTTCAACTTCTTTTCCTTGAAGATTGAAGTTGAGGATAAACTGGGCGTAGGTGGGAGGAAGGGACTGGAGAATAAGGTCTGTATAGAGCTCATTATCCAAAGTCGTCCCAAGGTCTGCGAGCTCTTCAATATAGCCGATCATCTTTAGGACATGTTCACCTACCGATGACCCGACAGCCAACCTCGCTCGAAACAAGTTCTTAGAGGTCTCGTATCTTGCTATACGAGATTGATCTCCATAAAGTTCCTTTGTATGGAGAAATATGCCATCTAAGGACATATCCTTGTGCCTCCTCTGATGTTCATTGTTCATAGAGGCAAGCACGATGCACTTGGCTCTCGCGCAATCTAAATCCCAAGTTTTGTGGATTTCCTTATCCGCATTGCTGGATTTGGGACCAGGGACAGCAGGTGCCGTAGCGGTGAGGACGTACCCCAGTTTGTCATAGGTCAAAGCCATTTTGACATTCCGCAGCCAATCTTTATAGTTTGGCCCTGTCAGTATATTTTTTTCAAAAAGTAACTTAAGTCCAGTCATTTTCAGGGTCGCTGCAATTAGGAGAGAGAGAAGAAAACTCTTTAGCATGATGCACTTGCAAGTTTAGAGTGGTTTTTAGTTTATCTAAACTGGATGGCTCCCACTGTTTCTCAAATCCTTCCTCAAACCATAAAAGAAGAATTAGCCAGGACTATTCTCACCGTACAATACTTGCTTAACCGTTCAGCCAGGCCAGTGTCGATACTTCGAGGGAGGTTTTCCAACGCTTTCGCGAAGTTCCTTAATTAAATAACCTCTTTTCTCTGGGGGCGTAACCCCGCTGACACCTTTCTGGACACCTACTAGGTTTATAGCATTGATCGTTAAGTGACGAATATCCTGATAAGTAGCATATACTCACAGTAGGATCGGGATCCAAATATCATCGTATGATAATGTTGAAGGAATCCTACCAACATTCATCAAACTCCAAATGGTATGCATCTCTTTGCAAATTTCAGTTTCTTTAGAAATTCCCGATATAAGTTTCTGCCCCATGCTCTTATGACCTTGGCTTTGGTCAAAATGTCATAAGTCACATGTCAAGTTCTACCCGTCATTATCTTGTCAATTTGAACCCATCCGTATATACCCCTGACTTTGGTCAAATGGTAATACGACTGTCCCAAACCAACTCATCTATCTTATGCAACAAATGAAAACCCAGCAGCTACCAAACACTATGCCTTGACTTTGGCCAAAATGCATAGCTTGAATACTACTGAATACCCAAATGAAATGACGGAGGGCTACGAATGGTTTTGGCGAAACCGTGAACGTAGTGAACTTGATATAACCGAAGGAACCTGATAGCTTTTAAAAGGAGTGGTTAAAGCTCCGCATTTAAAAATATCTGTTTTTAAAATTAACCAAGTGGTTTCTTTTAAATTGTTCCAACGATTTAAACTTTGGTTTGTTTTTCTTTGCATTACAGATAATGCGTCCCATCATTAACCTATCATTGCAGAAAACAACGAAAATACAACGTCCTCTTATGCCATCCGCATTCGCCACGGGGTCCCGTCATCACCCGTTAGGTTACTTAACTAACGACAGAGCAGGGGCTGGGCTAGCGCGGGTGTAAAATATAAGTGACGTCTAAATAGCTATCATAAATATAGATATTTTACATTCGTCTGACGCAATGATATACATTCCAGAACACAGATAAACAATATTGGATTTGCAAGCAATCTGTATTTCTTTTGAGCCTGCAAGAAAAGACAGATTACACAGTTGTGATGAATAGCCGTTACCCCACCCTCGACCCCTACGGGTACGGCAAACTACCCGCCCGGCAGTTTGTGTACCCCACCTTGGGTCAGTCCTAGGAGCAAAAACAGTAAAATGAAATAATACAACGGTGGCTACAACCGCAACCTGGATGTGCCCCGCAAAAAATAATATTACAACAAATTACATTTACAACAAATGAATTAAACAATAACCCATTGCTAAACCCCGGCTATACACTACAACAGTCCAATACAGTTTATATGCACAAACAGATATAACCATTACAGAAATGTGCAACCCCCTGCCAACCGACATACTAGCAGTTAGGGGAGGTTTACGAACACATTTATCAATCACAGATATAATCCAACATGCAAATACTGTACAATTTCGATCGATTAAACATCTTTAATATTGCTCCAAAAACTGCTCTGTAAACTGGAAACCTGAGCAAAATTAAAATATTCCAGAAAACCCCAAATACCAGAGAGGACCCACACATGAAAGACGAGTCCATGACTCGGCAACTCGGCCGCGGAACCGCGGCGGATCGGTGGGATCCGCCGCGCTTCCGCGGCGCTTTAGGCGATTCATGGGCTCGAATTTCTTGGGTGTTCTTCTGGACCCTTTTCAAGCTTTCTGAGCTCACCTGAAAAATTTTTGGACTTCATTTAAATTTCGACAGAAACTTGACATTTTTAGGGTTTTCCGGCTTCGTTTTTCCGTTCGAAATTCGTACAAATTTGCAAAAAGGTTATTTATTGTTTAGCGAGGCTCTGATACCACTGTAAGTCGATGTACTTCACCCCAGAACTTGTGGGGAGGCGGAATTTTCGAAAACGATCATGTTTAAAGAACGAACATCGACTGACCGCTTAAATCGAAGCTAAACTACAAATAACCGTACACAAAGAGTTTCATAACTATTGTGTTTAGGGATTATACCTAATGAAACTAAGTCCTTCGTCTTTACGATCTCCTCGTCCTCCTCGGCCTTCTCTTTGTAGTAGACGATCCACCCGAGAGCAAAACTCCAAGCTTAGCCTCTAAACTTGAGGCAACTAACCTTCTTGGATTGCTAATCAAAGAAGATAGATTGAGATAGAGTGATGGTTATGGATTATCAAGTCTAACTAATCCTAGATCTCAACACATGAGGGTGAGGATTAGTCTTTTGAAGATGAGAGCTTGAGGAGAGAGAAGGTGAGAATGATAATGGAATAAGTTTATGAGTATCATAATAGATATGAAGCATTTTCTAATAATAAGAAAAGAATAAAGAGTGATGAATAATCATGCTTCATAAAATATCAAGTGGTGATTCATTAGCATGAGTCATTAAGTAATAAATGTGCATTAATGAGATGAATGAATCACCACCATGACTCATATAACTCATTCAATGTATATGACACATAACCCTCCTTAGTCACCATCTTCTAGAAGCTTCTCGTACAATTACGAGAACGCCCCTCCGATCCGCAAAAATACGGAAAAACTTTAGACTGTAAAAATCCAATAACCGGATACCAGTAACTGGCTTAAACCAAAGCCGACTGGTAAAAACTGTCCGAAAGTCGTACGCTCGTAAACGCACGTATGCGTCCGAACCCTTTGTCGCAAAACCATGCAACCTCTATATCGTTTCGCCTGGAATAGGAAACTCTCTGTGTGGGACTCTAGAGACTCGACTACTACGCTGACAGTGGGTTTAACCACAGACCGCAAGCGGCACTAGCTGTACGTAACGGTCCCCAGGTAGTTGTCGATAAGAAGGCCGATGAGGAAACCCATCCGAACTCCTACTGAGTCTGATATGACAATCTCCATACAGTCCGGTCCGTTCGTCCAAGACTATCGCATATCGGGCCTAGGGGGGCGGCAAGCGTCAGTCCCCTAATAGCGGTATAAGTCGTGTCGGAGGAAAGCCCATTACACCCTGAGAAACTACTGGAACCTACCAGCAAATCTCGCTTGCCCTGGCCAGAGACTTTGCGTAATGGCTCTCTGACACAGCACGATATCTACTCCCAATACCGGGAGGGACGAATCCTGTCTAACCGCCACTGCCTCCAAGTGCTCGGGACTGCACCCAACTGCTACCTGTTTGCACGACTCCTTTGAGCCGTGGTAGGGTAGCAATCTAAGAACAGTGGGACACACTCGAGGCGAAGTAGCAGTGTCAAGTCTGCGGACTATGCTGTACTCATGTCACCTGGGAACTGCTCACTGACGACTGGTATCAAACCAACCAACAGTTCCCTGTGAGTCCTGTCCGGTGTACCCGTAACCTAACGAGCACCTGCATACTATCTCCAGTACGACGTACTGACGGCTGTGGGACAGACCATCTCCCCAACTGGGATGAGAAGCGTACACACTAGTCTACTCCGGAGTATCGATGCTCTGTCTCGATAATCCAACGACCAGGGACCTGAATAAGGATGTGCTTGTAGAGTACCCAGCCCCCACTAGTGTGACTGCCATCACAATGCTGGTAGACAAGCAAGATCCTAAGAGCTCTATCAATACGTACACTCACATATTAAGATAGAAAAACCAAGTAGCATACTACCATGTTTAGCAAGGCTGTTATATACATGTGAATATCCCATGCTTCCATTAAGTAATATACAAGCTAGTATGATACAGTAATGGCCTTCTAGGGCATAAACACTAACACTAGTTAGCTACAATCACAAAATTTCAACTCATTTTCCATGCTTCAAAACACATTTTCCAAACACAACCCTTTTCATGATTTTCATAATTAGCAATTTCAATCCAAAACTATACATGACAACACCAAATCAACACTAATTTGAAGCCCACACAAATAAAGTAACCTCATTAATTTAGGTTAGCAAACAACTAGATAGCAAAATAAATTTAATTAACCAAGTAATGGTGTGCTAAAAACCCTAGTTTAAAACAAACTACTCTCTAAAAAAAACTATATTAGAAACTAACACTAAATTAACACTAAAACAATTTAATTTAAGGAACTTAACCAAAAGAATTTAATTAGGTAGAATTTATACCTCAAACTAGAGATCTAGCAAGAACAATTTGCCTCCAATGATGGCTTCATAGCACCATGACCCAAGTTATAAAACCCAAGGAGAATGGAATAAAGAATGGGAATTAAATTGTGAGATTTAATTTTGATTTTGGAGCAATTTTTTGAAGAAATTTGAGAGAGAATGAGAAGAGGAAATGGAGGGGATTTCCTGCAGAATTCTCAGCCAGAGGGAGAAGTGAGGGATGGTGTGGTTGTTGTGAGAAAATGTCCAAGTCAAAGCCATCCCATACCTCACTAAAAACCACCTCAAATTAATATATTTTAATCCTACACTTGAATTCTATTCCCACTTAACAAATGAGTTGAAGAAAATTAATGAGGAGGGGGGAAATCTTGTAGTGGGCTCGGCCCATGTGAGGGTGAGGAAATTGTGAGAGGTTGCAAAAAAAAATCCAAGCAAAAAGGCCCCCCACAAGTTCATATTTGCAAGTTTTAGTTCAAAATAAATATATTTTCGTTTTCCATGATAAAAACCCATTAAAACTTGAAATAAAATAACAAAAATTTATATTACAACTAGATTTTTGTTAACATGATTTTAAAGATAAAAATTAGCCCATTTAAATTTCTATTTATCGCTAATTTAATGTATTTTTTTTACCGGCTTAAAATAATATTAAAAATTGAAAAATTAAGGAAATTTTTTAAATGACTAGAAATTTATAAGTAACTCATTAGCTACTAAAAACTACCAATTACCTACCCAAATTAGGTATAATTAGGCCTAAACTGCAAAATAACAAAAAAGACGATTTACGGAAAAATACCAAATTTTCACCGATTTTCGGGAAAACACCAAAACGACTTTTCAAGGCGTTACATCCGCGGTCAAACTGTCGATTATACCGTGGTTCTGCGGCTATTCAGACGTTTGACTGCTTCAAAGTTGTTTCCTGTGCTAAGTTTGTTTTCCGCTTTCTGTCTAGATCTCCTGAATATTGATTTGTTCACTGAATTTGCTCCAGATCTGAAACAGAGTTTGCTCCAAGCCTGCACACTTGCACAAAAACCTTTCAAAAATAACATGATGATTTTTATTTATTTTATTTTTATTTATTTTTTTAAAAAAAACTTTCAATTTTTATAATTTTTAAATTTTTTTTAATTAACCCAAAATTACACAAAGAAAGAGACTACCGTCTCCCGGCAACAACGCCATTTGATTGGTAGAGCTATTTGCGTATTCCTTAAATTTAAATTTTCCGCAATCAAGACGGTGTCGCTTGGTAGCTAGCAGGTTGAGTACGAGTTGATCCATAGGGAAATGGTGTCCTTTTCTTTAAGTTCTAACGAGTTAAGTCCTAACTTTGGTAGGTTTTGTTTTAAGATATAAGAATAAAAATAATTTGATATAAAGGCTTGCTAGGGTTAGGATTAGCTTAGTTCAAAATAGGGATTCTTCTCACTTCTTTCAATGCCCTAGTTAAGAATATAGGTGTTAGGGTAATAGTCAACAACGGGGATTAGCACGACTAGGAAGAAACTTAGTTTCTTCCTTTTGGTCCTTGTCCATCCGTTCTTGGCTCTTAGCCCTAACCTACGGTTAATTCAACCACAACCGGTCTAACTTGGAAATCACCGTTGTCATGTAGGATAGGGTGCCGTAGTGAGCGGATTATGGTCGATTTAAAGAGAGTCCTTAATTAAAATTATATGTGTAAAGAAAGGAGTGAGAGAGATTTTCTTCTCTCAAGCCTTCCCTCTCCTATCCCTAACAAGTGAGGAATTACTCACTCATTAGGAGATAACAATAAAATTCGTTTTTTTTTTATTTTAATAGATGAACTAAATTGCAGATAATAAAAGAACAGATAAAAAATTGCAAGAATTAAAATTCAGATAAAAAGAATGCGAGATAAAAAAATAAACTTACTTTATTGATGACCTCTCAACAATGCATTACAATTGGAATTAAAATTTATATCTAAGAATTAAAAAGAGGCATAAAAACTAAAGAGAGGCATCTTCCAAAGAGGCACCCTAAAAGAGGCACGCCTAATTAGGCTTTTGGCTTTCCTATTTATAGAAAGAAAAAACCCTAGGTTACATTATGATCCATACATGAATTTACCAAACCACCGTAAGAAAACCGGGTCAAAGCACCGACACCTTCACCGACACGTGCACCATATGGCCGCGATTACCCGTCAGAATAGCCTGTTCCGCGGCCAACTGGTGGAGTCATGGGATTATTTCTTCAGGGTTGCTTCATGTTGCTTTTATCTTCTGTTTTCTTCACTTGGTTTCTTAGAATCTCTTCTATTTCCTTCCAGATTTCCAATAGTGTAGAATGATGTGGACTGTTGCCTTGAGCTTCGTGTTGAAGTCTTGAATCTTGTGCTGCCATTGTGCTTTGTGCATTGAAATGCTCAATGATTTTCCATTTGTTCCTTGAACTGGTAGGCGGCATTATACGTATTCATCTGTTGTTGGTCGTAGTCTCACATTTGTAGCGACTTTTCATGAATTTCACTGTAAAGAGCTGAGAACCTGTAACCTACAACTATTTAGCAGACATGGATCAAAAGTACCTACTTATATGCAATGTGATTAAGAATGGGCGGTATAAAAATGCAAAAATCTGATATGACCATATTCCTTGTAGAATATCCAACACTTTATTCGATAAGGAAAGAGCCGAGATCACTTCACCGGGAGTGACCTCTTTAGCAATAGCTGGCAGATGCTACAACTCTCGGTTTGTATTTTGATTGCTTCTATAGTTTTTGCTTTGCATAGTGATATTTGTGAAATATCCTGCACCTTATTCAATAAGGAAAGAGCCGAGATCCCATCACCGGGAGTGACCTCTTTAGCAAAACTGGTAAAAGCCTCAAAAGCACTCCTTTTCAAAATCACTCGATTCTACGACGATATCAAGTTCATTACGCAAAAGGTTTTCTTAAAAACCTGTCGTAGCCCTCTGTCATTTCAGATAAGTTATAGTTAGTATTCGTGCTGCGTTTGTTGACTTCTGTCAAGGCTTAGTGTGCGGTAGCTGATTAGTGCTTATCTGCAAAGCATATGATGCGATTGAGTTAGGGTAGTCGTGCGACCTTGTTGACCTCTGTCAAGGGTCATACGGGTGGGTTCAATTCAATCAGGAAATGACGGGTTGAACTTGACTATCACCCTATGGTTTGTTGACCTCTGTTAAGGTCATAGGACGCTTGGTGCAAAATATTATCGGGAATTTCAAGAGTTGAAATTTGCAATGAGATTGCATACCTTCTATGAGATAGTTGGATCCCGATACCCTTTGCGAGTAAGATTTACTCCTGAGAGAGTTTTACACATAACAATTAGCCGATCAAGTTGGTGTCTAGAAAGGTGTTAACGGGGTTATGCCGTTGGGAAACGGGGTTATGCCGTTGGGAAATGAGGTTTATTTTAATTAGGTCCGTGCGAAAGCATGGGGAACCTCCCTCAAAGTACCGACACTGGGCTGGCTGAAAGATAGACGAACTTGTAGGGTGTAATTAATCCCGGCTAGTCTTTCCTTTTAGGGTTTGAAGGAAGATTTGACTAAAACAGTGGGAGCCATCCTGATTAGATAAATTAAAAATCAATCTAATCTTGCAAGAGCATACGCTGAGTGTTTTCTTCTCTCTCTCTCCATGCAGCGACCATGTCATGCCTTAATCAAGATAATACGGTTGTATTGACCGAACCCGCTTGTTATACTGAGCTGGGGAACGTTGGTCCCGCTCCAACTTATAATTGTTATAAGACCGAGCAGGAAATTGGGAATTACCAAAATTCCCGTGCTGCCCAAATGAAGAAAGTGCATGATGATGCATCTTCTTCGGGTGTGTTCATTACCGAGAACTATTTCTCAGTATCCTCTACGTCCTAGGTAAGAGATACCGGATCAGGATCCCATAAATGTAATATGTTACATGGGCTACAGATATGTATAGAACTGAGAATGGGTGATATGTTTCAAGAGTTGGAAACGGTGCAAGTGTTGCAGCCAAGTATGTTGGCAGTTATCACCCTGTATTCCCAAATACATTGATTCTGAATGAATGTTTTTGGATACCGAACCTGATATACAACATCATATCAGTCTCTTTATTTAGTAAAGAAGGATATAATTTTGTATTGTTGGATAATGTTTTGAACATTTCCTATATCAAGAGTTGATCGGTTTATCTAAAAGCATTTACGTTATAAATCAAACCACAGTTCTTAACGTACAAAACACACACAAGGGGAAGAGTATAGAAATGAACGAATCCTTCTTGAGGCATTGTAGACTAGTGTTGGATATAGTGCCCTCAAAGTCAATTATTGGATCGCAGGTACGTGATTGCAATGATTGAGGAGGACCTATGCCGGTAGGACAGTCTTACTCGAGATGATAGTATGCTATCTGGTTTGCCTTTATCAGTCGTGTATAGGTTCAGGTGACTGATCACGATTATACTTTGATAGAGCCCTTAGGATCTTGCTTGACTACCAACAGTATGAGGGCGATCATATACGTGAGAGTTGGGTGGTCTATAAGCATATCCTTAATAGTGGTCCCTAGTCGTGGGAGTTTCGAGACAGGGCATCGATACTCCGGAGTAGACTAGTGTATACAGTCGAGACCCCGATGAGGGGCGGTGGCCGGTCTCACAAGCCACTGGTGTCAGTTGGATCACCTAAGATGTATACAGGTGCTCATTGGGTGATGAGTACACCGGACAGGACTCGCCGGGAATCTGCTAGTTGGTATTATACATATCGTCAGATAGCAGTTCCCTGATGACATGTATACAGGTTAGTTCATCGACCTGAGGTCGTCATTTGTCTCATGTGAGTTCCCACTGTGCTTTGATTTCTACCCTACCACGGCTCAAAGGAGTCGTGCAAACAGGTAGTTTTTGGGTACAGTCCCGAGCCACATGGAGGCACGTGAGTGGATCGGCAGGGCATTCGTCTCTCTCGGTATTGGGGGTAGAGGTCGCGCTGTGTCTAGGAAAGTCATTACACCAAGTCCTTGGCCAAGGCAGGTGATATTTACTGGTAGGTACTCCAGTAGTATCTCAGGGTGTTCAGGGCTTGTCTTCGACACGACTTATACAGCTATTGGGGGTCTGACGTTACTAGCCCCCTAGGCCGGATATGCGATACTCATAGACGAACGGACCGGACTGTATATACATTGTCACTGTTAGGCTCAGTAGGGTTTCTGGATGAGTTCGCTCATCAGCCTCCCTTGAGGTCAGTCCATGGGCAGCCGTTACGCATAGCTAGTGCCGCTTACGGTTTGTGGTTAAACCCACTGCCAGGGTACTGATGAGTCATTAGAGTCCCCCACAGACAGTTTCCCAAGTTCGGGCGAAACGTTGTAGAGGCCGTATGGTTTTATGGCAGGGTTCGAAAAATGCACGTGCGTTTACGCACGTGTCATTTTTCGGGCAGATAATACTGGTGGGCTTTGGTTTAAGCCGGATCCATGTATTATACAGAGTGGATATAATATCTTTGTCTCAGTTGCATTTGTATTCGGTCGTAATACAAATGCGGGTATATTTATACAGTTACGGGGTTATCCTGAAATTCGTTTCGGGATCACTTTTGGAAGTTGCCAGTTTCCAGTTTTCTATCAGCCGTATTTAACATTTGGTTAAATACGGATTTATCTTTTCTTGGATGAGACATAGTTCTAGAAGTTTCTAGATGATGAGAGGAAGCTTCATGGATGGTGACTTTGTTAGTGATTCATTGTTAGCATTAAATGTGAGATGAGGTGTATTAGTGACTCATGCTTTAGCTTTAATGTTTCTTGTTTACCTAAGGATATTTTCTCTTGATCTTTTATCCTATGGTTACCTCCTTGCTCGTACACTCACCTCCCCCCTCTACATAAGTGGCCGGCCCCTCTTGGATGCCGACTTGGTTTTTTACACACTCATTTGATTAGAAAAAGATGATAGATTTCGGTGTATGGGATTTTACAGCTCATTTCATTCCATCACCCGATTCCCACGGCAACTTCATTAACCGTTCGTCCATGGTTTTGGACGAAGCGAGACAAAGTATTCCACTCATTCTCTACATCAATCTTGATCGTCTCTTTTAGCAAACTTGACGACCGAGTTGCCTCGAGTCAGAGGCGGGAGCCCATTTAAAGATCCGATGATGTGGTGCCACCTGGACGACGAGATCGGAGATCGACGAGATCGGAGCAGCCGCAACGGAGCGTGGGATGATGGTTAAAGAACGAAGGACTCGGATCGTTCGGTATAACCTTTCTTCCCTCTTTGTAGATTGTTAGTTTAGCGTTAATGGCAGATTCGGGTTTTAGTATGCGATAGCGCCAGTTATAAAAGTTTTTGTTCCGCATTTGGCGTCTGAAAGACGGCCGGGGCGCTACCGTAGACTTACAACTAGGTTATATCAATGCGACCCGACTAGCTGAAGTTAAATAAAGATGCATATTTAAATCAGTTTGAATTTACATCTTATGAAACTTGCCAGTAATGTTTCAAAGATAAACACGACCGTAGCTCCGTTTATAAGAAACAGCGAAAGAGTTAGATGAACTCTTGGGATTGATACATGATGATGTATGTAAGTCCCCTGTTTACACATGCCAGAACTGGTTATTTGTACTTCATTACATTCACTGATGATCTCTCAAGATTCGGACATATATTCCTGTTGAAACACAAGTCTGAACCTTTTGAAAAATTCAAAGAATATAAATCAGAAGTAGAGAACCAAAACTGGTATAAGTATTTTGTCCTTTGATGTGATCAGGGAGGAGAATACTTGTGCACGGAATTCCTGGACTATTCTAAAAGAGAATGAGATTCTTTCTCAGCATTACTCCTCCGTATACTCCACAACACGTTGGTATATCGGGGTGGAGCAATCGCTCCCTATATGATATGGTGTGCCTTATGATGAGTAATACTGAGTTGCCTATTTCCTTTTAGGGGTTATGCACTTGTGAAGCTGCATACCTATTGAATTGGGTTCCAACTAAATCAGATGCCTACCACTCCATATGCGATATGGTATGGGAAGAGCCTATCTCTTAAGGATGTTAAGATTTGGGTTGTCCGGGCTATGTCTAAAAGCAAAATCCGGACAAGCTCGAGGCAAGGTCAGTTCTGTGGAAGTTTGTTGGATATCCCAAGCATTAGCAAGGGAATATCTTCTACCGCACTGAGGGGCAAAAGGTGTTTTAGTTCTCAGCATGCTACCTTTTGGAAAGGGAATTTCTTGTGAAGAAATTAGTGGTCATGAGGTAGAACTGGAAGATGTTCCAGCTATACAAACTACAGTTGATGATTTGGTAGAACCGGAGGATTCAATAGTTCCCAACGAACCTCAGCCTCTCCGCCGATCTAGTAGGGTTTCTCACCCATTTGAGAGATACTTCGGTTTTCTCTATGACAGTGGGATCAAGGATTGCATCATGAGATGATGACCTAGCTAGTTTTCGAGCAGGCCATCAGGAGTGGGGACTCTGTAAGGATGGCTGGATGCTATGCGATCTGATATGGAATTTGTGTACACCAACAAAGTATAGACTTTGGTTGCTTTATCTGAAGGGTTAAATCCCTATCAGGAGCAAGTATATCTTGAGAAGATTACTTGGTGTACATGGAAAAGTTGAGACTTTCAAAGATATACATGATATAAAAGGTTCTTGTCATTGACCTGGTATGGATTATGATGAAACCTTTTCTCCGGTGGATATGCTTAAGTCCATCCGGATCCTACTTGCCATTGCTACATACCATGACTATGATATCTGGCGGTTGGGTGTCATAACTGCTTTTCTAAATAGTGATTTAGAAGAGAGCGTCTATAAGTACATAGCCAGAGGGCTTCGTATACAGTGGGAGCAGCGGAAACGTGTGCAAGTTGCTTTATGGGTTAAAGCAGGCATCCCGGAGTTGGAACATCTGTTTTGATGTGGCAGTCAAAAAGTTTGACTTCATCAAAATGGTAGATGAACCTTGTATATACAAAAAGGTAGTAGGGAGTATGGTGGTAATCCTCGTATTGTACGTGGATGACATACTCTTGATAGGAGTTTCCTTTGCTACACTCGGTCAATCTTCTCTTATCACAAGGATTCTCCATGTAGGATCAAGGTGATACCTCCTTAAATCCTGGATTTTGGATCTATGAGATAGATCTAAATGGATGTTAGGATTCTCACTAGGTGTAGTGAGATGGTATCAATCGATCTTGGGGAGAATCACTGGATAGTTTCCACGGTGGTAAGGTCGACTGAATGTCAGTAACAGGCATTGTCTTTACCCTCAGTGGAGGGACGGTGTGTTGGAAGAGTTCCAAGCTAGATACCCTGGCAAACTAGACGATAAAGGATGTATATATTTCTACCAAGGATACTGCCAAAGAGATAGTCTGGATGTACACTAGTTCATGAGATGAACTTCATTCCTACCATTGTGTGACAATGGAGTTGTGGCTTAGGCCTAGGAACCCCCGTCCCATTAGTCATCCAAACATATTCTTAGGCAGTATCTCCTGATCATTGAGATGGTTGATCTCCCGGGAGATCGAGGATAGGTGAGTAGACACAGAGGACAACAGCGCGGATCCACTCATAGGCCTATTTCCCAGGAGAGACTTTTATGGGATTGTTGAGTATGAGATACCACAACTACTGCTAATTGTTGGGTATAGGATACTACAACAGATGGCCCTAGTGCAAGTCGGATATTGTTAGTTATATGTATGGCCTAGATGACATTACTGTACATACGATGTATGTTGTAGTGGATGCTTGGACATATATAGTGAGGACTTTCTTGATCGACAAGACAGTATGCTATCTGGTTGCTCTTTATCTTAACATGTACTCTGACTGTCTCTATGTTACATGTTGATAGAGCCCTTAGGATGAGTACTTAACTACCAGGATTATAATGCAGATCATACTAGTAGGGATAGATGTCACGACCCGAAATTGGCACGTGACGGCCCTAATATTACGCAACGTCTACAGGCGTAACGCAGTAAAAGAAAGCCCAAACCCAGAAATCTAAACCATTAAAAGACAAGAAAAGATAACAAACATTTTTAAAACCTTTAAAATCAAAACCCAAATTCTTTAAAAGTCCAACTTTCTTTCTTTAAAATTTTGGCAGCACCTCCTTTGTAAAAACTAGCCCCAAAAATGGGTACAACATAAATATAAATAAAGCATTCCCAAACGGGAGCAAATACACGCCCAAAGGCAGAAAACAACCACCACAACAAATATACGACGCCGTAGCGAAGAAATAAAAGACGATAGAAAGGAAACTGTATAAAAGACAACAAGTCACAAATAATATACAATATCGTCCTCACCAAGTCTCTAAGTCAACAAGAAAATATAGTAGATGGAGAGTACAAGGATACAACGAATATACAATACAACAATACAGATAATCACAAAACCCACCTAAGCAAAACTGCACACGATGAGCTGAAGCGGTATCCGCAGCAAAAGATGATCAGATAGATGAATAGCCTACCTATGTGATATGGTGTGCTCTATGATGAGTACTAATTTCTTTTGGGGTTATGCACTTGAGAAGTTGCATACCTATTGAATAGGGTTCCAACCAAATCAAATGTCACCACTCCACATGTGATATGGTATGTGAAGAGCCCATCTCTTAAGGAAGTTAAGATTTGGGGTTATCCGGCCTATGTCAAAAGCAAAATCCGGACAAGCTCGAGGCAAGTTCAGTTCTGTGGAAGTTTGTTGGATATCCTAAGCATTCGCAAGGGAATATCTTCTACCACACCGAGGAACAAAAGATGTTTTATTTCTCGGTATACCACTTTTTGAGAAAAAGGGAATTTCTTGTGAAGAAATTAGTGGTCCTGAGGTAGAACTGGAATGAGTTCCAGCTAAAACAAACTACAGCTGATGATTTGGTAGAACCAGAGGATTCAACAGTTTCCAACGAACCTCAGCCTCTCCGCCGATCTGGTAGGGTTCCTCATCCACCTGAGAGATACTTCGGTTTCTCTATGACAGTGGGAGCGAGGATTGCATCATGAGATGCTGACCCAACTAGTTTCGAGCAGGCCATCAGGAGTGGGGACTCTGTGAAAATGGATGGATGCTTAGAGATCTGAGATGGAATCCTTATACACCAACAAAGTATGGACTTTGGTTGCTTTATCTGAAGGGTTAAATCCCCAACAGGAGCAAGTATATCTTGAGAAGATTACTTGGTGTACATGGAAAAGTTGAGACTTTCAAAGCTATGCTTAAGTCCATCCAGATCCTACTTGCCACTGCTATATATCATGACTACGATATCTGGCGGTTGGGTATCATGACTGCTTTTCTAAATGATGATTTGGAAGAGAGCGTCTAAAAGTACACAGCCAGAGGGCTTCGTAGACAGTGGGAGCAGCGGAAACGTGTGCAAGATGTTTTATGTGATAAATCAGGCATCGCGCAGTAGGAACGTCTGTTTTAATGTGCTAGTCAAAGAGTTTGACTTCATCAAAATGGTAGATAAACCAAGTATGTACAAAAAGGTAGTAGGGAGTATGGTGGTGATCCTCGTATAGTACGTGGATGACATACTTTTGATAGGGAATGAGTTTTCTATGCTACGCTCGATCAATCTCCTCTTAATCACAAAGATTCTCTATAGGATCAAGGTGATACCTCCTAAATCCTGGGTTATGGATCTATGCGATAGATCTAATTGGATGTTAGGATTCTTACTAGTTGTAGTGAGATGGTATCAATCGATCCTGGGGAGAATCAATGGAAAGGTTCCAGGGTGATAAGGACGACTGGATGTTAGTCCCAGGCATTGTTTTTACCCTCAGTGGAGGGACGGTATTTTGGAAGAGTTCCAAGCTAGATATCATGACAGACTAGACGATTAAAGGCAAGATATATCGTTACTAAGGATGCTACCAAAGAGACAGTCTGGATATATTTTAGTTCATGAGATGAACTTCGTTCCTTCCATTGTGTGACAATGGAGTTGTGGCTTATGCCTAGGAACCCCCGTCCCATCATAGATCCAGACATATTCTTAGGCAGTATCGCCTGATCATGGAGATGGTTGATCTCCAGGGAGATCGAGGTTAGGAGAGTAGACACAGAGGACAACAGCGCGGATCCACTCACAAAGGCCTATTTTCCAGTAGAGACTTTTTATGGGATAGTTGAGTATGAGATACTTCAACCACAGCTTATTGTTGGGTATGAGATACTACAACAGATGGCCCTAGTGCAAATGGGAGATTATTAGTTATATGTATGCCCTAGAGGCCATTACTGTACATACGTTATATATTGTAGTGGATGCTTGGACATATATAGGGAGGAATTTCTTGCTCGACAAGATAGTGTGCTATCAGGTTACTCTTTATCTTAACATGTACTCTGATTATCTCTATGTCACATGTTCATAAAGCCCTTAGGATGAGTACTTGACTACCCGGACTATGATGCGGATCATACTAGTAGGGACAGTGTAGTCGCCAAGTACATCCTTCAAATGTTCCTAGTCGTAAGAGTGCCGAGACAGGGCATCGATACTCCAGAGTGGACTAGCGTATGCACTTCTTGACCCATATGATGGGCGATGGATGATCCCATATCCATTAGGGTTTAACATCAGAGAAGGTATACGGGTGCTCAGTGGAGACTGGGTACACTTGACGGACTCGCCGAGAACTCCCAAATGGTATTATACCTCACGTCAGATGGCAATTCTCTGGTGACACTGGTACAGGTTAGTCTGTAGACCCGAGATCGTCATAGAGACTTGTGTGATTCCCACCGTGCTTTGATTTCCATCATACCACGTCCAAGAGGGCGTGCAAAACGGTGGCTTTTGGGTACAGTCCCAAATCACTTGGAGGCAATGAGCGATAGGAGGGGTTTCGTCTCTCCCGGTATAGGGAGTTGATGTTGCGCTGTATTCGATTGGCTATAACTGGAAATCCCTGGCCAGGGTTGCTGAGATTTACTGGTAAGTGTTATCAGTAGTTTCTTGAACTGTTATGGACTTCATATCGACATGATTTATCAAGCTACTTGGGTCTGACGTTTACCACCCCTAGGCGAGATATGCGACATATCAGACGAAGAGACCGGACTGTACGGGAGAGTTACTGGTTGGATTCATAGGAGAATGTACAGGCTTGCTTGTTGATCTTCTGATTGCTCAATACCCGTGTGGATGTTACGTTTAGCTGACCGCTTACAGCTTGTTGGTGTTTGATATGATCATTACTTACTGCCGGCGTATTGACGATTCTTTAGAGTCCTACACAGAGGTTTCCTGGCTCAGGCAAAACGGAATAGGATCACATATATGATATGTGCGGGACCGAGAACAATACGTGTATGTGATACCATATTAGATTCTCGCGATATGAGATATCGGCCGGGTATATGTGATATAGCCGGGTCATCGAATCAAGTGTTGATTCGATGAACTGATACAGATTATATTAGTCGGTTATTTGTGAAATAGCCGGATTATCGGATCAAGTGTTGATTCGATAATTTAATGTAAAATTATATATATTTGATATATTAAATTATATTAATTAGTATAAGCTCACTAAAAGATTCTTTCTCACTCGGGTAATACATTGATATATATGTGGTATATGTTAATTGTATTATTTTATTTTATTATAATAAATATTGTATATGTGATATATAATATTGTAACAAGTTAAGGTTACAAATGCAACATGTTTTGTGGAGTTTAAACATGGTTAGGGTTTGGATTAGGGTTAAGCTTTCTTGAGGCTTCTAGAAGCTTTGTTTTAGTTTTTAAGCAAAGATATTTTGTACAGATATATTCATAGATATTTCTTAACCAAACCCAAACCCTTCACCATAGTTAATTCACTACATGGGTTATGTCTATATTCTTAACCCATGGTTGCATTTTCTAACCTCACACTTGATTTCATTATTCATCACAAAGTGATTTCTTCTTCTTCTTCCTTTGAGAAAAGCTTTCTAGCTTTTTCTAATGTGATGAAAATGAGTGAGAAATTGAAAACAAATGAGGGCTAAATTCCTACTTCATCATCCTCATCTATTCTAGCCGCTTAGATTAGGGTGTTTGCTTTGTTAATACTTGATTAGCAAAGCAAGAGCTTGGGTTTGAGTTTCTTCAAGGTAGATCATCTTTGTTATTGAAGATCGGAAGCAAGATTGCATCTTTCTCTTCATGAAGCCTCTATAGAGTCTGGGTACACGATGATCACAGCGAAAAGACCTCAACATGGAGCTTTATAAGTTAAGGAACGGACTGCAAAGGTTGTAATCCATAACTCTTAGAAGTAAAGTTGTTTACTTGCTTTGTTTCGCCTAATCTCTAGTCTAAGATCTTGGTTAGGGTTGTTCGGCACATGAAAAATTTGAATTTAGCATGGTTGATACCTTGTAGAACCTTGTGACTGTGCTTAGTAACATTACAGTGGTATCAGAGCCAAGCTAGAGCTTTAGACGAAGTCTAGATGAAGTTTAAAGTCTGATCGAACCCCAAAACGTCGCAATCCACCCCCTCTCTGGAAATTTTTTAAAATGTTGATTTTTTCTGTATTAAAAATACTCAGAAAATTAAGCAGGGAATTCTAAGGATAACTGTAAAATACGACCACCTAATTCCATTAAAGCGCCGCGGAACCGTGGAAATACCATGCATTGCGCGGCGGTTCCGCGGCCGTACGTGGATATTAGGGACTCATTTTTCTACAGTAACATCCGTAGGTATCTCTACATGCTTCTGGGAATTTTTAATATTACTCAAGTGTTGAGTTTTCTGGAGATCTTTTGTATTCGTTGATTCGATCGGAAAGTTTAATTTCGTTTAAGTTTTTTCGGGTAATTTAGAACGTGTTAAAAATTTCGAACGGATATCAATAACTCACTTTTCCCCTACCGGAAAATTTCCAAGTGTTGGATTTTTTCCTTAATTAAAGTGGATCCTCTAGAAGAACACAAACCTTAACTCGATTATGTGACCGTCTGAACCGCCTCTAAACCTTTGGGTTTGGAGCAGTACGGCGTTGCCACATGTGAGGCATTGGTTTGACCCTTCTACAGCTGAACCATTTGTACTGTGGCATGTGGTGGATACTTTTTGAAATCCTCTCAAGTGTTGAGCTATTTGGGAAATCTTGGGTGATTGTTTATTCGATCGGAAAGTTTAACATTGTCTATTTATCTGGAATATGATACAATATTTGGAATCCATAAGTAGTTATGAGATAACTAATTTGAATGTTATAAATCTAGCAGTTTAGTCTCATTTGATTGGTTGCCACGGGATTTTGATGTGATCAAAAGTCCGTCGCAATCGCGTAGCGTACGCGGATACTCGTCGGGTAAACTTAATAGATAGCTACGCCCCATAGCCCTGACCAAGTAACTGCAGGAGAACTCCGTCGCCAAAAGAATCCGTTCGGGAGCTCGCGGCAGCGGTGTTCCTCCTTAGTGCACTTCGTTAACGGCATCCGGGGGTGCGGCCGTCTACTAAAGTTTGCGACGAGTATTCGATCAGGATGTCGGGAATGTTGTTGAATTGCCCGACTTGATATTGAAAAGTGTTTTCGAGATCGAGACTAAAATGCGGGGTTTATAATTGTTAGGCATACGATGTCTAAGGAATTCATTTAGTTAGGCATGAGATGTCTAAGAAGGTTGCGAATTCAAACTGTTGTAGTTTTACACTTTCTTTTTAGTGACCATAAGTGTAATATATGGTGTATCGCCGGTTTCGTTGCTATACAACAATGACAATTGGGATAAGCATATTTACTTACGTTGATGATATGTGATATTATGTGTTGCTGTGATATGTTATATTGGATCGTCGTGTTCTGAATAGCTGGGGGTTTTATGTGAGATGAGCGTTTTTATTTTCATTCATGTAAAATTCATTTATGTAATATTCTTTTATTGGGGCACTTCCGGGATGAGGATGATGTCACCATTGTATATTATTTACTTTTCCGCATTCGGTAGACCCAAGGCGGGGAGCACAAGTAACCGGATTCTAGGGTCCAGTGGGAGACCATCTCGAGGAGTCGAGACCGGGTCTCCTAAACCTAGAATTGGCAGTGTTGCTTGCCGCTCTCGTAGGGGTCTAGGGATGTAGGTTTGGCTATTCATCACGACCGTGGAATCCGTGTTTTATACAGACTCGTATTAAAACACGGACCTCCTAGTATATCCAATATTTCATATATGTTCTTCTGCTGCAATGTTCTGTGATGAGATCATATTACTGCCTGAGACGAATGCTTATATTATAGATATGAGATATATGTCAGATTGCTCATTTCGTTTCAAATATGATGCTTGTGAAGCATAATAAAATGGGACTTCATTAATGAGATTAATGAAACTAAAAGAAACCTAAAGATGTTGTAGAAATTTGTCTCAAAAACAGGTAGCTCTAGTTCTTGCTTTGCATAGCGGTGTTCCTTGTAGAACATCCAGCACCTTATTCGATAAGGAAAGAGCCGAGATCCCTTCACCGTGAGTGACCTCTTTAGCGAAACTAGCAGATGCTACAAACTCGGTTTGTCTTCTGATTGTTTTTATAGTTTTTGCTTTGCATAGTGTTAATTATGAAATATCCTGCACCTTATTCGATAAGGAAAGAGCCGACGATCCTTTCACCGGGAGTGACCTCTTTAGCAAAACTAGAAAAGGCCTCAAAAACATTACATTTAAATCGCTCGATTCTACAACGATATCAAGTTCATTACGCAATGGGTTTTCTTAAAAACCTGTCGTAGCCCTTCGTCATTTCAGATAAGTACTACTTAGTATTCGTGCTGCGGTAGTTTCGCATTCGTCAAGCGTAATGTACGGTAGCTAACTAGTGCTTATCTGTTAGCATACTATGCGATTGGATTAGGGTATTCGTACAGCGTTGTTTGGCATTCGTCAAGGGTCGTGCGGGTGGGTTTAATTCAATCAGGAAATATACGGGTTGAACTTGACTAGCGGACTACGGGTTGTTTGGCATTCGTCAAGGTCATAGCACGTTAGGGGCAGAAGCATTATTGGGAATTTCAAGAGTTGAAATTTGCACTGAGATTGCATACCTTCTATGAGATAGTTGGATCCCGATACCCGCTGCGAGTAAGAGTTACTCCTGGGAGAGTTTTACACATTATGATTAGCCGATCAAGTAGGTGTCTAGAAAGGAGTCAACGGGATTAAGCCTCTAGGAAAACGAGGTTTACATTAATTAGGTCCGTGCGAAAGCACAAGAAACCTCCCTCAAAGTACCGACACTTGCCTGGCTGAAAGATTGGCGAACTTGTAGGGTGTAATTAATCCCGGCTAGTCTTTCCTTTTAGGGTTTGAAGGAAGATTTGACTAAAACAGAGGGAGACATCCTGATTAGATATATTAATAACCAATCTAATCTTGCAAGAGCAAACGCTGAGTGTTTTCTTCTCTCTCTCGCTCCTGGTTGCGACTATGTCACGCCTTAATCAAGATAATAATACGGATGTATTGACCGAACCCGCTTGTTATACTGCGCTAAGGAACGTTGGTCCCACTCCAACTTATAATTGTTATAGGACAGAGCAGGAAATAGGGGATTACCAGAATTCCCGTGCCGCCCAAACGAAGAAAGTGCATGTTGATGCATCATCTTTGGGTATGTTCATTACCGTGAACTATTTCTCAGTATCCTTTACGTCCTGGGTATGAGATACCGGATCAGAATCCCGCAAATGTAATTTGTTACATGGGCTACAGATAGTTAGAGAAATGAGAACGGGTGATAAGTTTCAAGAGTTGGAAATGATGCAAGTGTCGCAGCCAAGTCTGTTGGCAGTTATCACCCAGTATTACCAAAATACATTGATTCTGAACGAATGTTATTAGATACCAAACCTAATATACAACATCATATCAAACTCTTTATTAGTAAAGAAGGATATAATTTTGTATTGTTGGATAATGTTTTGAACATTTCCTATATCAAGAGTTGATCGGTTCAGGCACGTTATCTAAAAGCATAGACATTCTAAATCAAACTACAGTTCTTAACGTACAGAACACACACAAGAGGAAGAGTTCAGAAATGAACGAATCCTTCTTGAGGCATTGTAGACTAGGTCATATCGATGCGACCCGACTAGCTGAAGTTACATAAAGATGCATATTTAAATTAGTTTGGAATTACATCTTGTAAAACTTTCCAGTCATGTCACAAAGAAAGGATGACCATAGCTCCGTTTATTGGAAACAGAGAAAGAGTTACCGAACTCTTGGGATTGATACATGCTGATGTATGAAAGTCCCCTGTCTACATATGCCAGGACCGGTTCTTTGTACTTCTACCGAACTCTTGGGATTGATACATGCTGATGTTTGAAAGTCCCCTGTCTACATATGCCAGGACCGGTTCTTTGTACTTCATTACATTCACTGATGATCTCTCAAGATTCAGACATATGTTCCTGTTGAAACATAAGTCCGAAGCTTTTGAGATATTCACAGAATATAAGTTAGAAGTAGAGAACCTAAAACGGGTAAAAGTATTATGTCCTTTGATGAGATCAAGGAGGAGAATACTTGAGCACAGAATTCCTGGACTATTCTAAAGGAGAATGAGATTCTCTTTCAGCATTATTCCTCCGTATACACCACAGCACGTCGGTGTATCGGGGCGGAGCAATCGCACCCTATGTGATATGGTGTGCTCTATGATGAGCATTACTGAGTTGCCTATTTTCTTTTGGGGTTATGCACTTGAGAAGTTGCATACCTATTGAATAGGGTTCCAACCAAATCAAATACTTACCACTCCATATGTGATATAGTATGGGAAGAGCCTATCTCTTAAGGAAGTTAAGATTTGGGGTTGTCCGGCCTATGTCAAAAGCAAAATCCGGACAAGCTCGAGGCAATGTCAGTTCTGTGGAAGTTTGTTGGATATCCCAAGCATTCGCAAGGGAATATCTTCTACCACACCGAGGAACACAAGATGTTTTATTTCTCGGCATACCACTTTTTGAGAAAAAGGGAATTTCTTGTGAAGAAATTAGTGGTCCTGAGGTAGAACTGGAAGGAGTTCCACCTAAAACAAACTGCATCTGATGATTTGGTAGAACCGGAGGATTCAATAGTTTCCAATGAACCTTAGCCTCTCCGCCGATCTGGTAGGGTTCCTCTTCCACCTGAGAGATACTTCGGATTCTCTATGACAGTGGGAGCGAGGATTGCATCATGAGATGATGAACCAACTAGTTTCGAGCAGGCCATCAGGAGTGGGGACTCTGTGAGAATGGCTGGATGCTTAGCGATCTGAGATGGAATCCTTATACACCAACAAAGTATGGACTTTGGTTGCTTTATCTGAAGGGTTAAATCCCCATCAGGAGCAAGTATATCTTGAGAAGATTACTTGGTGTACATGGAAAAGTTAAGACTTTCAAAGCTATGCTTAAGTCCATCCAGATCCTACTTGCCACTGCTACATGCCATGACTACGATATCTGGCGGTTGGGTGTCATGACTGCTTTTCCAAATGATGATTTGGATGAGAGCATCTATAAGTACACAGCCAGAGGGCTTCGTAGACAGTGGGAGCAGCGGAAACATGTGCAAGATGTTTTATGTGATAAATCCGGCATCGCGGAGTTGGAACGTCTGTATTGATGTGCTAGTTGTTCATATCAGATTTTTGCATTTTTATACCGCCTAATTTTTATCACATTGCTTATCGGTAGGTACTCTTGAGCCGTGTTTGCTAGTTAAATTGCAGGATACAGGTTCTCAGCTCTAAACAGTAAAATTCATGGAAAAGCACGACAAATTCCGGATTACTGCCAACCACAGATAAAATACGGGTCTCCGCTCTATATCCGTATGTTGCCGCACACCAGTTTAAGGGACAAAATGGCAAATCGATGTCATTTTCATGCACAAAACTCAATGTCAACACAAGATTCAACATATCTACACGGAGCTCAAGGAAATCATGGCAAAAGATCCACATCACATAACCTTTTGTTCTGATAAAATTCTGGAAATATTGTGAAGAGATTCTGAGAAAAAACATATACCACACTGAAGAGTACTAAAATCCAGGGAGAACCACAAAATTTCATGACCTAAGTCTCCTAAAGGGCCGCGGTTCCGCGGCATGAGCATGCTTAGGCCGCGAAACCGCGGCCGTACGGCCTCGACAGAATGTCATCTTTTGGGTGTAGATTGGTAATTTTATGTGAGGACAGATTGTTGCCCTAGGTTTTCAGTTTCCTGCCTATAAATAGCCTAGAACAATGCCAAGTGAAGGGTGCTTATTCTTGTATTTAGATTTTAGGATATATGTTGTTGTTCTTCTTCCTCTTCTCATCTCTTCTCCATTAAAAACTTGTAGTGAGCTTTTATGAGTGAAGGATGAATAAAAGAGTTCTTTTTGTTACCATGCTCGTCTTGTTATTTTGTTAATGATAATTGCTTGTATTTTTCATTTGCTAATCTAGTTGTTGTTATTTGTTGTATGCTTCTTTCTTGTTCTCTTTTTCTTTTTCTTTAAACAACAATGATGCTTAAGCTTGATCCTTGCCAAAGTGAGGTCTCAAATAGCTAGTTGTAATCTTCTAACCTCTTTCTTTCTATCTTCCTCCTTTGTTTTATTTCCCTTTTTCTTGTAATGGGTGAGTAGTCTTTTCACTTGTTAGGGTAGGATAAGGAAAATTTGAGAGAAGGAAATCTCTCTCACTCTTTTCTTGCCCAACATCTTAATTCAGACTCCCGTTAATTGAACCACAATCCGCTCCCTACGGCACCCTATCCTACATGATAGCGGTGATTCCTTAGTGAGACCGGTTGTGGTTGAATTAACCGGAAGTTAAGGCTAAGAGCCAAGAACGGACGGACAAGCACCAAAAGGAAGAACTTAAGCGTTGGAAAGCCTAGCTTATACTCGCAAGTTCCTTCCTAGTCGTGCTAATCCCCGTTGTTGCCGATTACCGTAACACCGATATTAAGAGTGTCAACGAAAGATGTGAGCGACTCCTAACTCAAACTAACCTAATCCTAACTCTAACAAGCTCTCTTTATATATCATTTTAGTACATAGTTAATCTAAAAACAAACCTGGACATTTGGACTTAACTCGTTAAAGCACTTAGAAAAAGATTCCCATCTCCCTGTGGACGACCCGTACTCAACCGGCTAGCTACAAGCGAAAACGTCTTGATTGCGGTAATTAACTAAGCACGCAAGAACTCTACCAATCAAATGGCGCCGTTGCCGGGGAGACGGTAGTTTATTTCTTTGTGTAATTTCGGGTTAATTTGTGAATATAAATATAACCGAAAAACAAAACAAAAAAAATATACATTGTAAAAAGCCTTCTTGTTATTTTTGATTAGTTTTTGTGCAAGTGTGAAGGAGAAAAGGAAGTTCAAGTTCTGTGCCAAAGACGTGGGAAGTTAGACCCATATCTCTCGGCTACACCGCGTTTGATCCAAACGGAACCAACGGTCTACTGTAAAATTCTGGAGCAAACCCAGTAAGCAAATTAAGATTCAGGAGCTCTAGACAAGAAGAGGGCACCCAAAACATCATGTGCAGGAAATTTAAAGTTCCGATCTTACTTTCTGGCCACGGAACCGCGGCCTAAGCGCTCTCTGGCCGCGGAACCGCGGCTTGGTGTGCCCTCATCAACCCAAAATCCCTGTGAGTGTTCCTTATCTATTCCCCACTCCTCTGAACTCCACTGAACTGTGTTATCTGCAGCATTCTTTGTGCAAACTCTCTTCCCCCTTCCAATAAATTGTTTTTGTGCAGGATTCTTTGCGCCGCGCTAAAAAAATAAAAATTGATTGTAGTTGATTGTTACTGCTTTGCATTTATTAATATGGACTTTTAAGGGGCTTGAAACCAATCCAGATTGGGTGGGGATTTCATCACCCTTCCCAAGACCCCAGAAATCACAAAAAGCATATGCATTGACCATTGTTTAATTAAAAAATACTAGACTCAGCCCTAAGGACTTCGCGCTCAATAGGACAGAGGACTAGTTACAGGCATCGGCCGTTTATCCTATCCTGACTTTGCGGTGTCTAGGTAAGTGTGTCCAAGACAAGTGGTTACTTAATTTGGACCACCACTTACGTAGTGGGGAGCTTCCCACTTACCTGGCATTTACCTGGCCGCAATTGGCGGAGAAGAGGCGGTTTGAGATCCTATTTCTAGCCCTTTGGAACAGTTAGGAGCTGTCTAGCTGACCTAGGTGACCCTAGATCTAGGTGTGATTGTGCATATCTTGTTTGTGATTGCTTGAAGCCGTGAGTCCGTACATATTTCTGTAAAGCTCTTCCTAAAAAAACACAAAAACCAAAAACTTTTATAAAATCTTGCCCTTTGTCACCCAAACCCCATTTTTTTTTCACCCACCACCCATCGTATTTCTCCATTGACGTTTTCTTACCCTCACCTTCTCCGCTTTGACTATACTAAACTCGTTTAGTGTATGTCCGCTTGGACTCGGGACACTAGCGCCCGTCTAGTCCGCGTTACGTTAGTCGCTACCGACTACGCGATAGACTCAGACGTCGAAACTCCGTCCACGCCTCTTTCACCCTTACCTTTTCCGGCCAACTCCGACGTTGACCCAAATTCTGTTCATACATCCTCACCTTCACCATCACCAACCTCTTCTTCCGCGACGTCAGGATTTAATCAAAACATCCCTACAACTCCCCCGGAATTGATTCGACCTCCTATGGATGCGAATAACCCACCACAACCGCCTGTCGTAGCGCCACAGCGAATCGCGCTCCAGGATCGTTTCTATCCCACCCGCTCTGCACTCCCCACCTGTCTTTTCCTTTCACTGGCCAATGGGGATAATTTTGAAATTAAGCACCACTTCATTAACATGCTTCCGAAATTTCATGGGCTTGAATCTGAAGATGCCTATATCTTCATCAACAAGTTCCAAAATGTTTGTGCCATGATGAAAACTACCCAGCTGTCGGACGATGCTATACGGCTACGGGTCATTCTGTTCACTTTGTCCGATCTTGCTGAAAAATGGCTGTATAGCACCGCTTCCCACTCCATAACCAGTTGGGACTAGTTTGTGAAAGCGTTTCTCAAGAAATTCTATCCGAATCATAAAACCGCAAGGATCTATAAAGAAATCAACCAATTCTCTCAGCTTCCTACTGAACCCTTCTGGAAGTGCTTTGACCGGTATAAAGACCTTCTTGTTCAGTTCCCTCACCATGGCATCGAGAAATGGCAACTTTGCCAAACCTTATACGAGAGCCTGAACCCAGCAACCAAGCAGTTGTTGGAAACCATTTGTCAGGGCCACTTCCTATCGAAATCTGACGAGGAAGCGTGGCAATTTTTCGACGACCTTGCGGAACAAACGCTTCAATGGGAGAGCACCAGACCGAATTCTTCTTCTTCTTCCTCCACTTCTACTGGTCAGTCTAGGGTAGGAATTCACCAACTCGATGTCTCTATTGCGATGAAAGCTGAAATGACTGCAATAACAAGAAAACTTGAATCGATAGAGAGCAAATTTTCATCTCCTGCTCCTTCCCCTGTTCTTCCCCTACGTACCATTTGTGCTTGTTGTTTCGATCCTTCTCACTTAACCGAAGAGTGTCCTTACAATCTACCATCTCAAGAACAGGATCAGGTTAATGCTGCATTTCAGCAAAGACCAAGAAATGATCCATACTTTTCCACCTACAATCCCTGTTGGAGGAACCACCCCAATTTCGCCTGGAATCAGAATCAACATCAATTTCAAGGCAACAATTTCCAGAGGCTCCCTCCTCCGCAACAACAAGCGCAACAACAAACTCAACATCAATTTCAGCAACCCTTCCAACCCCAACCTTTTCAAAATCAGACGAACAACTTTGCACCCAACAATTCTTTTCCACAAAACAACTTTGTTCTGTCAAACAACGATAAGGTTTCCTCGCTAGAACGAAGTCTGGTGGCGTTCATTAAACAATCGACACAATCCACCGCCAACATCCAGTCGTCTATTCAGTCTTTGGTGCAACACACTGCTGCACACGGGCAAAGCATCAAGACCATCGAAGCCCAGATTGCACATCTCAATGCGGCGTTAAGCGAGCGAGAAAAGGGGAAGCTTCCATCTCAACCACTCCCAAATCCCGGTCACCCACATAATATACATGTTGCTCTTGAACAACAGAACCATAATGTGAGTTCCGTGACTACATTGAGATCGGGAAGGATGCTGCACAACAACATCGGCACAACAATTGAGGATAATGACACACCGGTCGCTTCTTCTTCCTCTTCCTCTTCCTCTTCTTCTTCTTCTTCTTCTTCTTCTTCTTCGTCTTCTGAGCCTATTCTCCATTCGTCAAAAGGCTCTTCTTCTTCTTCTTCTGCTCTGAACGGACCCACTTCTCATTCCACGAAAACACCAGCTCTAGGATCCGTTCCAACTCCATAATCTCCTCCACAAGCATTGGACTCAACCAATTTTAAAAACGTTCCATTTCCAAACCGGTTGAGGTCCAATAAACAAAATCCACAAGTGGAAAAGATTCTGGAGTTGTTTAAGCAGGTTAACATCAACATTCCCCTTTTAGATGCTCTCCAACAAGTCCCGTCCTACGCGAAAAACTTAAAGGACTTATGCACGAAAAAGAGGAAATCTCAGGTACCCAAGAACGTTTTCCTGGCTAGTGCCGTGAGTGAAGCTCTTACCCAATCTTTACCTCAAAAACGGAAGGACCCTGTCTGTCCCACGATTTCTATTACCATTGGGGATAAGAACATCAACCGCACACTATTAGATCTTGGTGCCAGTGTTATCCTGCTTCCGTACTCAGTATATGAGCAACTAGGTGTAGGAGAACTGAAACCCACACACTGCACTCTCCAAATGGCCGATCGATCGATCACCCATCCTAGGGGTGAGCTAGAGGATGTGTTAATCAAGGTTGGGGACTTCATATTCCCTGTTGACATCATTGTTTTAGACACACAGCCTGTAGCTAACCCCCGGAATCAAATTCCAGTGATACTCGGTCGCCCATTCCTTGCAACCTCAGATGCTGTGATCAATTGTCGAAATGGTTCGGTGAACCTATCTTTCGGAAACATGACAATTGAATTCAACATTTTTAGGTTAGGGAATCAGCCCACCGAACCTAATGCTCATATACTAGACGTTTTCTCAATCCAGGAGATCACCCCAGAAGAGTGTGAATTCGAGAAGTTTTTGTTCGATCACGGTAACCTTGACGCCACTAGTGCGTTCCTCTTCGAACCTGCTGCCGTTTCTGCGCCCGACAATGACTACGAGTGTTTCACTTTCTCGAACGATCTTGGCTACTCACCACCCAAGTTTGAATCCTTCGAATTTTCGGGTGAGTTACCTGAACCATCCAACTCGGTCGCTTACACTCGTTTTGAACCTTTTCTGGAATCCTTTGAGTTCGAGACCTTTTCACCAATCTTGCCTTCAATCATTTCACCTCCAACGCTCGAACTCAAGCCTTTGCCGTCTCACCTTAAGTACGCTTACTTGGGTGAGAATGAGACCCTCCCTATTATCATCTTGGCTTCTCTAGCTCCAGAGCAAAAGAAAGCCCTTCTTGCGGTCTTGCACAGCAATAGGCAAGCTTTTGGCCGATCCATGGTGGACATCAAGGGGATTAGTCCCCTGATCGTTGAACATCACATTCATCTGATGGATGATGCCAAACTAGCCAGGGATCCACAAAGGCGACTCAACCCAGTCATGAAGGAGGCTGTGAAAAAGGAAATCGTAGAGTGTCTGGATAGTGGTATCATTTACCCTATCTCTGATAGCCAGTGGGTTAGCCCCATTCACGTTGTCCCCAATAAATCAGGCATAACGGTCATCACTAGTGAGGCGAACGAGTTAATCCCTACTCGCACCCAAACTGGGTGGCGAGTATGCATCGATTACAGAAAACTCAACGCCGCAACGCGGAAGGACCACTTTCTGCTACCTTTCATTGACCAAATGCTTGAACGATTGGCCGGACACGAGTACTACTGCTTTCTTGATGGCTACTCCGGCTATAATCAGATTCCCATCGCCGAAAAAGACCAGGACAAGACCACATTCACTTGTCCTTTCGGCACGTTTGCATATCGTCGCATGCCCTTTGGGTTATGCAATGCGCCCGCTACCTTCCAGCGGTGTATGATGGGAATCTTCTCAGACATGGTGGAAAAATTCCTGGAGATCTTCATGGACGATTTCTCCATCTTCGGCGATTCCTTTAATGAGTATTTGCTACATCTCGACGCTGTCCTTACCCGATGTAAGGACAAGAACCTCTCTTTGAATTGGGAGAAATTCCACTTCGTGGTGCGCGAAGGTATTGTCTTAGGACATATCATTTCTCAAAATGGCATAGAGGTTGACAAAGCGAAGATTGAGGTCATTTCCAATCCCCCTCCTCCCAGATGCGTCAGAGACATCCGAGCCTTCCTTGGCCATGCCAGTTTCTATAGACGGTTCATCAAGGACTTTAGCAAGATTGCTAGGCCCTTGCCTTCAATCATTTCATCAAGGACACGCCACTCGACTTCAACTCGAGCTGTATGACTGCGTTCGAGTCATTAAAAAGCTCACCCACTTCTGCTCCCGTTCTTTCTTCTCCTGACTGGACGCACCCATTTGAGATTATGTGCGATGCATCCGACTTTGCCATTGGTGCTGTCCTTGGACAACACATCAATAAGATGCCGCACGTAATCTATTATGCTAGCCGAACCCTGAACGACGTCCAACTTAATTATACAAAAAATGAGAAGGAATTCTTGGCTGTTGTATTTGCTTTAGAAAAGTTTAGGCCCTACCTCATCGGCTCTCCAGTCATTGTCTACACAGACCATTCTGCTCTGCGCCATCTTTTTGCGAAGAAAGATGCAAAATCCCGGCTAATACGTTGGATCCTCTTGCTTCAAGAGTTTGACCTTGTCATCAAGGAAAAAAGAGGATGTGAGAACGTATTCGCCGACCATCTCTCATGACTTCCTTCTTCGCCGTCGCTTCAAATTCCGATCAACGACGTTTTTCCGGATGAACAACTCTTGACAGTATCTTGAGAACCCTGGTTCCCAGATATTGTGAACTATCTGGCCATAGGATTATTACCGACTAAATGGTCAAGTCAGGACAGACTTCGATTCTTATCTCAAGTAAAACACTTTTACTGAGACGAACCCTATCTATTCAAGTACTGTCCCGACCAGATTATTCGTCGGTGTGTCCCTGACGATGAATTCAAGAGTGTGCTGTCATTTTGCCATGATCAAGCATGTGGCGGACATTTTGTCCCCAGAAAGACAGCTGAGAAGATCTTGCAGTGTGGTTTCTTCTGGCCACAACTCTTTAAAGACGCTCATGACTACTGCAAGACTTGCTCTCGGTGCCAACACTTGGGCCGGATATCCAGGAAGAACGAGATGCCGCTCCAACCAATCTTGGTTGTGGAGATTTTCGATGTTTGGGGGGTAGATTTCATGGGGCCGTTTCCCAGCTCTTTTGGGAACTTGTACATCCTTCTCGCTGTCGATTACGTCTCTAAGTGGGTCGAGGCTGTGCACAGCCGGACTAACGACAACAAGGTTGTCGTTAGGTTTCTTAAAGAAAACATTTTCTCCCGGTTTGGGCACCCCCGAGCGATCATTAGCGACAATGGAACTCATTTCTGCAATAAGACATTCGAGGCTTTGTTGCAGAAATATTCCATTAATCATAAGCTATCTACGCCCTACCACCCCCAAACCTGTGGGCAAGCCGAAGTTTCAAATCGGCAAATCAAGCAGATACTGGAGAAGACGGTTTCCGAGAACTGTAAGAATTGGTCGCTCAAACTCTCTGATTCCCTTTGGGCATTTCGAACCGCTTATAAGACCGATCTTGGCATGTCTCCCTATCGGCTTGTGTACGGAAAGGCTTGCCACCTCCCTGTGGAAATAGAGCATCGCGCATTTTGGGCGATAAAAGAGCTGAATCTGTCTCTCGAAGATGCCGGCAACCATCGGAAGCTGCAGTTGAACGAATTGAGCGAGCTTAGGGATGAGGCTTACGAAAACGCGGTTGTCGTTAAGAACCGAACGAAGGTGTTTCACGATAAACACCTTTTGCGCAAAACTTTCACACCTGGTCAGCAGGTGCTGCTTTACGACACCCGGCTACATTTCCATCCAGGTAAGCTCAGATCTCGCTGGAAAGGGCCATACTTTGTGCGGAATGTGTATCCGCATGGCGCTGTGGATTTGGAGAATCCAAAGGACGGTTCATTTTTCAAAGTAAACGGACACCGACTTAAACCGTACCTTAGCGCCGAACCAACAGAGGAGCTCCTAGTCTTACAGGAGCCGGTTTACCCTGCATAATCTTCCTCTGCCTACCACCAAACTTCGGTTATCCAGCCAAGAACAGTGGACACTGTTCCAAATAAGTTTGGGGGTACGTATATACCATTTTGTATATATTTGTGGATATTCGTTTACATTTTTGCTATTTTTCTTTTCTTTAAAAACAAAAACAAAAAAAAATTGTGTATATCTAACCGACAATTTAGACCCTTCAATGATCTCTTCATGCAATGACAGTGAGGACACTCTCCAGTTTAAGTTTGGGGGTACGCTCGGTACGCATTTCTAACCTTCGCATTCATATGTATATTTTGCTTCTGCATACTAAAATCCATAAAATCCATAAAAATCAGAAAATTTTCTTAAAACATAAAAACTTTTCTGTCAAGTTAGCTAGTGGGAGAACTCAGATTCAACAGTTCGACGGTTTTGTTTGATAAGATAAGAATAACTAAATCTTATTTTTAGATTTTGGAAACCTGAAAGATAACTCTCCTTTGAAGTTAACTATAGCTGATATACGTCTTTACATCACACTACACGTGTCGTGAGTTTTGGAAATTAGATGACAAGTCTATTATGTCTAAAAACTTTTAAATGGATAAATGATTTTCTGAGGATCAAATAGGTTTGTTCTGAAATAAGTAATATCAAGAATAGTTTATGAAGTGAAGCGAATATGAAGGAATGTTATTGATGCCTTAATTGGAACTAAGTCTGAAAAATAACCCATCTGAAACTTGATTGGAATGATTACACACCTAACCAACTAAACACGTCTTTTATCCAAAAAAATAACCGAACTGCCGGTTATATCTCCGTTCGCATTGAATCATCATGATTTTCACGCTAAATTGTCTTTTGTTTTTGGGCTTAGGTAACTTGAGTAATTAAGTCCGCTAGAGTGTCTCTACACCTAATGCCCTAAAGCCAACTGGTTTGGGTGCATTGGCCCAAAGCTCGTTAAAGAAGCCTAGAAAGTCCAGATTAAAACAAAGTCAACCAAGTGTTCTCTCCGAGTTAAAATTCCTAACGGTTCTTTGTGTGAGAATAATATTGACAAAAGACAGGTTTTTATAAAAAAATATTTCTAGCGGAGTTATAAAGGTTTTATTCTATGATAAAGACTATTGCACGTTCACAGAGGTGTGTATGAAATGAAAACAAGAAAAAGGTGGAGTGAAAAATAAGACCTAGTTTCCTGTTAAGGAAGATAGAAATTCTGAAATTGAAACCTTACTGGAAAACGAAACTTGAAAAATACTTAACTCTTTATAAAACTTATGTGATCCTTTTAAAAATTTTATCTGGGCTTTATTGTGTGACAAGATGACTTTAACCGATCCTTCTGGAACTTAACAACACTATTTGCACTGCACGTAAAGACATATAAAATCTTAAGTTAAATAAGAAGCGAGGTGTGAAAAATAAATGTTCGATAGTCTAGACTTAGGACAATATAATTGTTATTTTCTGAAACAAAACCTTAGGGTTTGGATCATAGTTATTTTGCAAAACTAGCTTGACCGGATTTTGTGGGTAGTATCCGCTGAAAACCCTCAGGAGACAACACTCCTCCTACTAGGGACACCTAGGGGTTTAACGGCTTGTTGCACATGCTTAGTACAATCGTGTTCCCTGCGAAAGTGAGGTTAGGAATTTTTGTGAATAAATTGGCTTTGCTCGGGACGAGCAAATGATAAGTTTGGGGGTATTTGTTCATATCAGATTTTTGCATTTTTATACAGCCCAATTTTTATCACATTGCTTATCAGTAGGTACTCTTGAGCCGTGTTTGCTAGTTAAATTGCAGGATACAGGTTCTCAGCTCTAAACAGTGAAATACATGGAAAAGCACGACAAATTCCGGATTACTGCCAACCACAGATAAAACACGGGTCTCCGCTATATATCCGTATGTTGCCGCACACCAGTTTAAGGGACAAAATGGCAAATCGATGTCATTTTCATGCATAAAGCTCAATGTCAACACAAGATCCAACATATCTACGCGGAACTCAAGAAAATCATGGCAAAAGATCCACATCACATCACCTTTTGTTTTGATGAAATTCTGGAAATATTGTGAAGAGATTCTGAGAAACAACATATACCACACTGAAGAGTACTAAAAATCAGGGAAAACTACAAAATTTCATGACCTAAGTCTCCTAAAGGGCGGCGGTTCCGCGGCATGAGCATGCTTAGTCCGCGGAACCGCGGCCGTACGGCTTCGGCAGAATGTCATCTTTTGGGGGCAGATTGGTAATTTATGTGAGGACAGATTGTTGCCCTAGGTTTTCAGTTTCCTGCCTATAAATAGCCCAGAACAATGCCAAGTGAAGGGTGCTTATTTTTATATTTAGATTTTAGGATATATGTTGTTGTTCTTCTTCCTCTTTTTATCTCTTCTCCATTAAAAACTTGTAGTGAGCTTTTGTGAGTGAAGGATGAATAAAAGAGTTCTTTTTGTTACCATGCTTGTCTTGTTATTTTGTTAATGATAATTGCTTGTATTTTTCATTTGCTAATCTAGTTGTTGTTATTTGTTGTATGCTTCTTTCTTGTTCTCTTTTTCTTTATTCTTAAACAACAATGATGCTTAATCTTGATCCTTGCCAAAGTGAGGTCTCAAATAGCTTGTTGTAATCTTCTAACTGTTAGTGTATATGCCCTAGAGGCCATTACTGTATCATACTAGTATGTATATTACTTGATGGAAGCTTGGGATATTCACAGTTATACAGACAATCTTGCTCAATATAGTAGTATGCTACTTGGTTTGTCTCTGCTTTAATGTGTACATGTGTGTTTATTTATTATATCACCTATACGCATTAGTAGAGCCCTTAGGATCTTTGCTTGATTACCGGCGTTGTGATGGCGATCACACTCGTGGGGGCTGGGTAATCTACAAGCACATCCTTATACACGTCCCTAGTCGTGGGAGTATCGAGATAGGGCATCGATGCTCCGGAGTAGATTAGCGTATGCGCTTCTCATCCCAGCACGGGAGACGGTTTGTCCCACAGCCGTCGGTACGTCGTACTTGAGATAGTATGCGGGTGCTCGTTGGGTTACGAATACACTGGACAGGACTCGTTGGGAACTGATGGTTGGTATTATACCTATCGTCAGTTATCAGTTCCAGGTGACATGAGTACAGCTTAGTCCGCTGACTTGACACTGTCACTTCGCCTCGAGTGTGTTCCCACTGTTCTTTGATTACTACCCTACCACGGCTCTGCTGAGTCGTGCAAACAGATAGTAGTTGGGAGCAGTCCCGAAGCACTTGGAGGCAGTGACTGTTAGACAGGATTCGTCTCTCCCGGTATTGGGGGTTGACATCGCGCTGTGTCTAGGAGAGCCATTACACGAGTAGTCCCTGGCCAGGGCAAGCGAGATATACTGGTAGGTTTCCAGTGTTATCTCAGGGTGTATTGGGCTTCACTCCGACACGACTTGTACCGCTATTAGGGGACTGACGTTTACCGCCCCCTAGGCCCGCCATGCGATGTATCAGACGAACAGACCGGACTGTACGGAGATTGTCACATACAGACTCAGTAGGAGTTCGGATGGGTTTACCTCATCGGCCTTCTTATCGACATCTACCTGGGGACCGTTACGTACAGCTAGTGCCGCTTGTGGTCTGTGGTTAAACCCACTGCCAGCGTAGTGTCGAGTCTTTAGAGTCCCACACAGAGAGTTTCCCTGCACTGAGCGAAACGTGTAGAGGCCGTATGGTTTTACGGCAGGGCTGCGATCACTTACGTACACTTGTGTGCGTGTGGTGTTCGGGCAGGCAATACTAGCGGGCTTTGGTTTAAGCCGGATCCTAGTATTGCATGGATGGATTTGTTTTGTCTTCTGTGCATCCGCATTCTACGGAATACGGATGCAGGTGTGTATGCACAGTTTTCCGGAGCGATGAAGGAGGAGGTGCCTCATTAGGGTTTTGGCAGTTGGTTCGGCCAAAACCGCTATGTGGCAGGCTCATTAGGGTTTTGACAGTTGATTCGGTCAAAACCATTTTGAGGCCGACTCATTAGGGTTTCGACAGTTCGTTTGGTCAAAACCATTATGAGCCGGGGACATTATTTACTAATCCTTTCATTGATAATTTTGTTATGGCTAATTACATTGACCATTTGACCATCTTGACTTTGTTGACCATTTGACCAAAGTTGACTTGGATCTTCTTAGAAGATCTAAAGTATTCTTTGGTTTTCTTTTTCTTTTGTTATGATAATGGTCATGTCATTTGTAGCCATCACCTTTATCTTGATGGGATTAGTAATCATAGTGTTTGTGCATTATTGCAACCATGGTTAGCTTTTCTCTTGGTTAAGCTTTTCATTTGCTTATTCTCATTCTCTCTCTTGAAATGAGAAGCTCCATGGTTGCTAGAAAATCTCCTTCTTCTTCCTCCTCTTGATTTCTCCTTGATCTCATGTGTTGAGAGAAAAAGGATTCTACTTGACAAACACATCCATACATCTTCTCTACACAACCTAGGGCTTCTAGATTAGCAATCTCCTTGCCCTAGTTACCTCGGCTTGAGGTGGAGCTCGGTGTACATCTCTCGGGTGGATCGTCTTCGACTCAAGGAGGCCGCGGAGGTGACCGGAGTCCGGATCAACCATTGAGCAAGCAATGAGAAGAACAACAAGAAGAGAAGAACATCAAAGAAGAACAACAACAAGAAGAGAAGGAGTTCAAGTTGAGGTATAACCCCTAACCGAGTAGATACATCTCATGTTAGGATGCTAGTATATTGTTTAGCAAAGATCCGGCTTTTACGGTCCATGTTACAAAGTTTAGAAAAATTTTGATTTACCGTTTCCGCAACCCCGAAAGTACCGGGAGAGGTAACGTGGACCTAACACTAACCTCTTTCTTTCTATCTTCCTCCTTTGTTTTATTTTCCTTTTTCTTGTAATGGGTGAGTAGTCTTCTCACTTGTTAGGGTAGGATAAGGAAAGTTTGAGAGAAGGAAATCTCTCTCACTCTTTTCTTGCCCAACATCTTAATTCAGGCTCCCGTTAATTGAACCACAATCCGCTCCCTACGGCACCTTATCCTACATGATAGCGGTGATTCCTTAGTGGGACCGGTTGTGGTTGAATTAACCGGAGGTTAAGGCTAAGAGCCAAGAATGGACGGACAAGCACCAAAAGGAAGAACTTAAGCATTGGAAATGCTAGCTTATACTCGCAAGTTCCTTCCTAGTCGTGCTAATCCCCGTTGTTGCAGATTACCGTAACACCGATATTGAGAATGGCAACGAAAGAAGTGAGCGACTCCTAACTCAAACTAACCTAATCCTAACCCTAACAAGCTCTCTTTATATATCATTTTAGCACATAGTTAATCTAAAAACAAACCTGGACATTTGGACTTAACTCGTTAAAGCACTTAGAAAAAGATTCCCATCTCCCTGCGGACAACCCATACTCAACCGGCTAGCTACAAGTGAAACCGTCTTGATTGCGGTAATTAACTAAGCACGTAAGAACTCTACCAATCACTAGTCAAAGAGTTTGACTTCATCAAAATGGTAGATGCATCAAGTACGTACAAAAAGGTAGTAGGGAGTATGGTGGTGATCCTCATATAGTACGTGGATGACATACTCTTGATAGGGAAGGAGTTTCCTATGCTACGCTCGGTCAATCTCCTCTTAATCACAAAGATTCTCTATAGGATCAAGGTGATACCTCCTAAATCCTGGGTTATGGATCTATGAGATTGATCTAATTGGAAATTAAGATTCTCACTAATTGTAGTGAGATGGTATCAATCGATCCTGGGGAGAATCACTGGAAAGGTTCCAGGGTGATAAGGTCGAATAAATATCAGTCGCAGGCATTGTCTTTACCCTCAGTGGAGGGACGGTATGTTGGAAGAGTTCCAAGCTACATATCGTGACATACTAGACGATTAAAGGCAAGATACATCGTTACCAAGGATGCTACCAAAGAGACAGTCTGGATATATTTTAGATCATGAGATGAACTTCGTTCCTGCCATTGTGTGACAATGGAGTTGTGGCTTATGCCTAGGAACCCCCGTCCCATTAGAGATCCAGACATATTCTTAGGCAGTATCACCTGATCATGGAGATGGTTGATCTCCAGGGAGATCGAGGTTAGGAGAGTAGACACAGAGGACAACAGTACGGATCCACTCATAAAGGCCTATTTCCCAGTAGAGACTTTTTATGGGACAGTTGAGTATGAGATACTTCAACCACAGCTTATTGTTGGGTATGAGATACTACAACAGATGGCCCTAGTGCAAGTGGGAGATTGTTAGTTATATGTATGCCCTAGAGGCCATTACTGTACATACGTTGTATATTGTAGTGGATGCTTGGACATATATAGGGAGGACTTTCTTGCTCGACATGATAGTATGCTATCTGGTTACTCTTTATCTTAACATGTACTCTAATTGTCTCTATGTCACATGTTGATAAAGCCCTTAGGATGAGTACTTAACTACCAGGACTATGATGCGGATCATACTAGTGGGGACAGTGTAGTCGTCAAGTACACACTTCAAATTTTCCTAGTCGTAGGAGTGCCGAGACAGGGCATCAATACTCCAGAGTAGACTAGCGTATGCGCTTCTTGACCCATATGATGGGCGATGGATGATCCCATATCCATTAGTGTTTGACATCAGAGAAGGTATACGGGTGCTCAGTGGAGACTGGGTACACTGGACGGACCCGCCGAGAACTCCCAGATGGTATTATACCTCACGTCAGATGGCAGTTCTCTGGTGACACTGGTACAGGTTAGTCTGTAGACCCGAGATCATCATAGAGTCTTGTGTGATTCCCACTGTGCTTTGATTTCCATCATACCACGTCCAAGAGGGTGTGCATAATGGTGGCTTTTGGGTACAGTCCCGAATCACATGGAGGCAATGAGGGATAGGAGGGGTTTCGTCTCTTCCGGTATAGGGTGTTGATGTTACGCTGTGTTCGATTGGCTATAACTGGAAATCCCAGGCCATGGTTGCTGAGATTTACTGGTAAGTGTTATCAGTAGTTTCTTGAACTGTTATGGACCTCATATCGACACGACTTATCAAGTTACTGGGGTCTGACGTTTACCACCCCTAGGCGAGATATGCGATATATCAGACGAAGAGACCGGACTGTATGGGAGTGTTACTGGTTGGATTCACTGGAGAATGTACAGGCTTGCTTGTTGATCTTCTGATTGCTCAATACCTGGGTGGCTGTTACGTTTAGTTGACCGCTTACAGCTTGTGGGTGTTTGATATGATCATCACCTACTGCCGGTGTATTGACGATTCTTTAGAGTCCTACACAGAGGTTTCCTGGTTCAGGAAAAATGGAGTAGGAGCACATATATGATATGTGCGGGACCGAGAGTAATATGTGTATGTGATACCGTATTAGATTCTCGCGATATGAGATATCTGCCGGGTATATGTGATATAGCCGGGTCATCGGATCAAGTGTTGATTCGATGAACTGATACAGATTATATTAGTCGGTTATTTGTGAAATAGCCGGATTATCGGATCAAGTGTTGATTCGATAATTTAATTTAAATTTATATATATTTGATATATTAAATTACATTAACTAGTATAAGCTCACTAAAAGATTCTTTTCTCACTCGGGTAATACATTAATATATATATATATATATATATATATATATATATATGTGGTATATGTTAATTGTATTATTTTATTTTGTTAAAATAAATATTGTATATGTGATATATAATATTGTAACAAGTTAAGGTTTCAAAAGCAACATGTTTTGTGGAGTTTAAACATGGTTAGGGTTTGGATTAGGGTTAAGCTTTCTTGAATCTTCTAGAAACTTTGTTTTTGTTTTTAAGCAAAGATATTTTGTAAAGATATTTTCATAGATATTTCTTAACCAAACCCAAACCCTTCACCATAGTTAATTCTCTACATGGGTTAAGTCTTCATTATTAACCCATGGTTGCATTTTCTAACCTCACACTTGATTTCATTGTTCATCACAAAGTGAATTCTTCTTCATCTTCCTTTGAGAAAAGGTTTCTAGCTTTTTCTAATGTGACGAAAATGAGTGAGAAATTGAAAACAAATGAGAGCTAAATTCCTACTTCATCATCCTCATCTATTCTAGCCGCTTAGATTAGGGTGTTTGCTTTGTTAAGACTTGATTAGCAAAGCAAGAGCTTGGGTATGAGTTTCTTCAAGGTAGATCATCTTTGTTAATGAAGATCGGAAGCAAGATTGTATCTTTCTCTTCATGAAGCCTCTCTAGAGTACGGGTACATGATGATCGCAACGAAGGGACCTCAACACGGAGCTTTAGAAGTGAAGGAATGGACTACAAAGATTGTAATCCATAACTCTTAGAAGTAAAGTTGTTTACTTGCTTTGTTTCGCCTAATCTCTAGTCTACGATCTTGGTTAGGGTTGTTCGGCACATGAAAATTTTGAATTTGGCATGGTTGATGCCTTGTAGAACCTTGTGACTGTGCCTAGTAACCCTACAGGTGAAACGTTGTAGAGGCCGTATGGTTTTATGGCAGGGTTCAATCATATTCTTGCACTTGTGCACGGATCATGATCGGACGGATAATACTAGCGGGCTTCGGTTTAAGCCGGATCCTAGTATTATATTGTTGAATTACTTTTGTCTCGTTGTATTCATATTCAGTCGGAATACGGATGCAGGTATGTATATACGGATGGGGAGTATTCTTATAATTCGTTACGAGTTTACTGTTGGCTATAGTGTCCTTAAAGTCAATTATTGGATCGCAGGCACGTGATTGCAATGATTGAGAGAGGACCTATACCGGTAGGACAGTCTTACTCGAGATGATAGTATGCTATCTGGTTTATGTTTATCATCGTGTACATGCTTTAGGTGACATTACAGATCACTATTACACATTGATAGAGCCCTTAGGATTCTTACTTGACTACCAGTAGTATGATGGCGATCATATACGTGAGAGTTGGGTAGTCTATAAGCACATCCTTAAAGTGTCCCTATTCGTGGGAGTTTCGAGACTGGGCATCGATACTCCATGAGTAGACTAGTGTATACGGATCGATACCCCTACGAGGGGAGGTGGCCGGTCTCACAAGACATTGTTGTCAGTTGGTTCACCTAAGATAGTATATAGGTGCTCATTGGGTTATGAGTACACCGGACAGACTCGCCGGGAACATGCTAGATGGTATTATACCTATCGTCAGATAGCAGTTCCCTGGTGACATGAGTACAGGTTAGTCTATCGACCTGAGATCGTCATTTGTCTCGTATGAGTTCCCACTGTGCATTGATTACTACCCTACCACGGGTCAAAGGAGTCATGCAAACAGGTTTTAGTTGGGTACAGTCCTAAGCCACATGGAGGCAGTGAGCGGATCGGTAGGGGATTCGTCACTCCCGGTATTGGGGGTGAGATCGCGCTGTGTTTCGGAGAGCCATTACACAAAGTCCCTGTCCAGGGCAAGCGAGATTTACTAGTAGGTATTCCAGTAGTTTCTCAGGGTGTTCTGGGCTACACTCTGGCATGACTTATACCGCTATTGGGGGTCTGATGTTTTCCAGCCCCCTAGGCCCGATATGCGATACTCATAGACGAACGGACCGGACTGTACGGATATTGACACTGACAGGCTCAGTAGGGTTTCAGGATGAGTTCGCTCATCGGCCTCCTTTTTTCTCAATACCTGGGCAGCCGTTACGTACAGCTAGTGCCACTGACGTGCTTGTGGTTAAATCCACTGCCAGTGTATTGACGAGTCTTTAGAGTCCCCCTCAGAAAGTTTCCCAAGATCTGGCGAAATGTTGTAGAGGCCGTATGGTTTTATGGTAGGGTTCGTTCATATACGTGCACTTATGCACGGATCATGATCGGACGGATCATACTAGTGGGATTTGGTTTAAGCCGGATCCTAGTATTAGATTGTTGGATTATTTTCGTCTCGTAGTATTCGTATTCAGTCGGAATACGGATGCGGGTATGTATATACAGATGATGGATATTCTTGTCATCCGTCACGAGTTTACTTTAGAAGATGTCATTCTATTTATTTTTTAAAAATTTGGATTATTGTTTATTATGTGGAAATTGTGAGTGCCAGTTTTGTTCAAGAGCTTTAAATATGGCATGTGCAATTTTGGTGACTCATGGTGTGTTTTCTTGTGCCATGTCTATTCTCTTGATTGATTATTCTTTTGGATTAGGTGTGGAGAGAGAGAGGGCTGCCACTTGTGGCAAGGGATTGGTCTTGAGTTTATATTACACCTCTCACATTATATCTCACATAATAATGAAGCTTATTTTCTTCACTAGCTTTCTTCTTGTGCTCACAACATCCATCAATTACTTCTTCTTCATCCTCCACTCTATCCCTCTCATGTGTTGAGAATCCTAGAGCGTTATGAGACAAAGTAATCACACACTATCTCTACATCACCTTGGACATCTCGGCTGGCAAACTTGATGTCTGAGTTGCTATGGTTTGAAGCGGGAATCCGTATAAAGAATTCAGGACGTGGAGCCACTTCGACGAGCGAGATCGGAGAGTGAACTTCGTTGGGGGCAGCCGCAACTAGCAAGGGATAGAGATTGAAGACCGAAGGAGACGGATCGATCGGTATAATCTCTTTAACCACCTTACAGTTTACTATTATAGGGTTAATGGCAAGATCCGGGTTTTAGGGTTACGTTAGCGCCGTTTTGAAAAGTTTTTGTTCCGCTTTTAGCCTCGGATTGACGGCTGGCGGGATGCCGTAGCCGTACATGGTATCAGAACCAAACCATTAACCGCATACTAGTTGGTTTAGACGATGTTAAAGTATTGATATCAAAATAGACCCGGAACACTGTAAGTCGATGTCACGCACCACACGTGTCCGTGGGGAGGCGGAATTAGCAAAAAATGATTTACGAGCTTCGCAACATCGACTCAAACCAAGGATCGAACACAAACCATAGCTAGCAAACTACTTGAGCTTTAACTACTCGGATTCGGAGTTATACCTCACGTTACTTGTCCTTCGGGTCTTCATCGCTGTCCTCCACACCTCGTAGGCTCTATGGAGGATGGGCACCTCAACGGCCTTCTCGAGTCAAAGACGATCCACCCGAGAGTTTATAGTCCGAGCTCCTATCTCGAATCTGAGATAACTACGGCTTCTAGTTTGCTAATCTAGAAGTCCTAGAGGGTGTAGAGTATTTAGATGGATTACTTAGTCATTTAAACCCTAGGATTCTCAACTCATGAGAGCTTTTAGGATTTGAGGAAGAAGATGAAGAGTTGAGGAGAGAGAAGTGTTTTGTGATAATGAAATGAATAATACTCATGCTAGAATAATATGAAGCATAATATATCTTTCTTGATAATATCTAGCATGCTTCATTTAATTCTAAGTGTGAATCACTTTATGATTCGTTAAGCATTTAATGTAAACATACACCTCATCCTCCACCTCATTTAGTTTAAATACTAAAAGGAAATATACACAAATGAGTCACCTTCTTCTAGAAGCTTCCCGACAAATTACGAGACTGCCCCTCCCATCCGTATTTCCGAAAAACACGGATAATCTTAGACTGAATAAATCCATCTATATAATACTGGAATCTAGCTTAAACCAAAGCCCGCTAGTATTATCTGCCCGGTCACAGTACGTGCACAAGTGTACGTAAGTGATCGCGGCCCTGCCGTAAAACCATACGGCCTTTACACCTTTTTCCCGATGCAGGGAAACTCTCTGTGTGGGACTCTAAAGACTCGACACTACGCTGGCAGGGGGTTTGACCACAGGCCGCAAGCGGTACTACCTGTACATAACGGTCCCCAGGTAGATGTCGATAAGAAGGACGGTGAGGAAACCCATCCGAACTCCAACTGAGCCTGATGTGACAATCTCCGTACAGTCCGGTCTGTTCATCTAGGACTATCGCATATTAGGCCTAGGGGGCGGTAAACGTCAGACCCCTAATAGCGGTATAAGTTGTGTCTAGTGAAGCCCATTACACCTTAAGAAACTACTGGAGCACCTACCAGTAAATTTCGCTTGCCCTGGCCAGGGACTTTGCGTAATGTCTCTCCATACACAGCACGATATCAACCCCCAATACCGGGAAAGACGAATCCTGTCTAACCGCCACTGCCTCCATATTCTTCGGGACTGCACCCAACTACTACCTATTTGTACAACTCCTTTGAGCCGTGGTAGGGTAGTAATCTAAGAACAGTGGGAACACACCCGAGGAGAAGTAGCAGTGTCAAGTTGATGGACTAAGCTGTACTCATGTCAACTGGGAACTGCAATCTGACGATAGGTATAGTACCAACCTGCAGTTCCCGGCGAGTCCTGTCCGGTGTACTCGTAACCTAACGAGCACCTGCATACTATCTCCAGTACGATGTACTGATGGCTGTGGGACAGACCATCTACCCAGCTGGGATAAGAAGCGTATGCACCAATCTACTCCAGAGTATCGATGCCCCGTCTTGATAATCCTACGACCAGGGACCTTTATAGGATGTTACTTATAGACTACCTAGACTCCACTAGTGTGACTGCCATCACAACGCTGGTAATAAAGCAAAGATCCTAAGGGCTCTACTAATATCTATAAGCGATATGTTAAAAGAAACACATGTACATATTAAAGTAGAAACAAACCAAGTAGCATACTACCATTTTTAGCAAGACTGTTAATACAACTATGAATATCCCAAGCTTCCATTAAGTAATATACAAACTAGTATGATAAAGTAATGGCCTCTAGGGAATAAACACTAACAATCTCCCACTTGCACTAGGGCCATGTACTGGCATATCGCAGACCTATCATCTCGAATAGCCTCTCGAACTGCATCTGAGGAATGGCCTTAGTGAATGGATAAGCAATGTTATTCTCCGTATCTACTCTCTTCACCTCGATCTCCCGTCGATCTACGATCTCCCTGATCTGGTGTGTAAGTCGATGTACTACACCCCAGTACTTGTGGGGAGGCGGAAATTTCAAAAACGATCTTGTTTAGTGAACGAACATCGACTAACCGCTTGAATCGAAGCTAAACTATAAATAACCAAACACAAAGTGTTTCTAAACTACTGTGTTTAGGGATTATACCTAATGAACCAACTCCTTCGTCTTTACGATCTCCTTGTTCTCCTCGGCCTTCTCTAGGTAGTAGACGATCCACCCGAGAGCAAAACTCCAAGCTAAACCTCTAAACTTGAGGCAACTAACCTTCTTGGATTGCTAATCAAAGAAGCTAGGATGAAATAGAGTGATGGTTATGGATTGATTAGTCTTACTAACCCTTGTTCTCAACTCATGAGAGGGGAGGATTAGTCTTTGAAGAGGGAGAGCATGAGGAGAGAGAAGGTGAGAATGAATTACAAATGAGAATAGTAAATCTATCATAATAAATATGAAGCATTCTTATTTTTGAGAAAAAGAATAATACATAATGAATAAGCATGCTTCACAAATATCTAATGGAGATTCATTGTCATGACTCACTAAGCATTTATCATGCATTAATGATATGCATGAATCACCCTCATGACTCACTAAACTCATTTAATGCAAATGACACCTAAACCTCCTTAGTCATCACCTTCTAGAAGCTTCTCGAGTAATTACGAGAACGCCCCTCCGATCCGTAAAAATACGGAAAAACTTTAGACTGTATAAATCCAATAACCGGATACCAGTAACTGGCTTAAACCAAAGCCGACTGGTAAAAACTGTCCGAAAGTCGTACGCGCGTAAACGCACGTATGCGTCCGAACCCTTTGTCGCAAAACCATGCGACCTCTATATCGCTTCGCCTGGAGTAGGAAACTCTCTGTATGGGACTCTAGAGACTCGACTACTACGCTGGCAGTGGGTTTAACCACAGACCACAAGCGGCACTAGCTGTACGTAACGGTCCCCAGGTAGTTGTCGATAAGAAGGCCGGTGAGGAAACCCATCCGAACTCCTACTGAGTCTGATGTGACAATCTCCATACAGTCCGGTCCGTTCGTCCAAGACTATCGCATATCGGGCCTAGGGGGGCGGCAAGCGTCAGTCCTCTAATAGCGGTATAAGTCGTGTCGGAGCGAAGCCCATTACACCCTGAGAAACTACTGGAACCTACCAGTAAATCTCGCTTGCCCTGGCCAGGGACTTTGCGTAATGTCTCTCTGACACAGCACGATATCTACTCCCAATACCGGGAGGGACGAATCCTGTCTAACCGCCACTGCCTCCAAGTGCTCGGGACTGCACCCAACTACTACCTGTTTGCACGACTCCTTTGAGCCGTGGTAGAGTAGCAATCTAAGAACAGTGGGACACACTCGAGGCGAAGTAGCAGTGTCAAGTCTGCGGACTATGCTGTACTCATGTCACCTGGGAACTGCTCACTTACGACTGGTATCAAACCAACCAACAGTTCCCTGTGAGTCCTGTCCGGTGTACCCGTAACCTAACGAGCACCTGCATACTATCTCCAGTACGACGTACTGACGGCTGTGGGACAGACCATCTCCCCAACTGGGATGAGAAGCGTACACACCAGTCTACTCCGGAGTATCGATGCTCTGTCTCGATAATCCAACGACCAGGGACCTGAATAAGGATGTGCTTGTAGACTACCCAGCCCCCACTAGTGTGACTGCCATCACAACGCTGGTAGACAAGCAAGATCCTAAGAGCTCTATCAATACGTACACTTACATATTAAGATAGAAAAACCAAGTAGCATACTACCATGTTTAGCAAGACTGTTATATACATGTGAATATCCCAAGCTTCCATTAAGTAATATACAAGCTAGTATGATACAGTAATGGCCTTCTAGGGCATAAACACTAACAATCTCCCACTTGTACTAGGGCCATGTACTGGCATATCGTAGACCGATGATCTCGAGTAGCCTCTCGAACTGAATCTGAGGTAGGGCCTTCGTGAATGGATCATCAATGTTCTCTTCAGAAGCAACTCTCCGAACCTCGATCTCCTGACGATCAATGATCTCCCTGATCAGGTGATACCGCCTCAAGATGTGTCTGGACTTCTGATGGGACCTTGGTTCCTTCGCTAAAGCTATAGCTCCGTTGTTGTCGCAATACAGAGGTATTGGATCGACTATGGTAGGAACCACCTGAAGTTCTGTTAGGAACTTCTTCATCCAGACTGCTTCTTTTGCGGCATCGCAAGCAGCTATATACTCCGCTTCCATCGTCGAGTCAGCAACGGTGTCCTGCTTGGAGCTCTTCCAGCACACCGCCCCTCCATTGAGGGTAAAGACATAACCCGACATGGACTTGGAATCGTCCTTATCACTCTGGAAGCCGGAATTAGCAAAGGCCTCCAACCTGAGGTCTTTTCCGCCGTAAACCAAGAACATCTCCTTAGTCCTCCTCAGGTACTTGAGAATGTTCTTTACTGCTATCCAGTGCTTCTCCCCTGGGTCTGACTGATACCGGCTTACCACGCTCAGTGCGTAAGCTACATCTGGTCTGGTACACAACATCGCATACATTATAAGCCTACCGCAGAAGCGTAGGGTATAATAGACATGCGTTCCCTTTCCAAATCAGTCTTGGGAGACATCTCTTTGGAGAGGGTGATTCCGTGACAAGCCGGTAGGTTACCGCGCTTAGAATCTTCCATACTGAATCTTTTCAGTACAGTGTCGATATACCTGGACTGCGAAAGTCCCAACATCCTCTTGGATCTATCACGATAGATCCGGATCCCCAGAATGTACGAGGCATCACCCAGGTCTTTCATGGAGAACCTGTGTGACAAGAATCCTTTGACAGATTGTAGCATAGGAATGTCATTTCCTATTAATAGAATGTCATCCACGTACAAGACGAGGAATACGACACTTCTTGCTACAACTTTACTATATATGCACGGTTCATCTGGATTTTTGATAAAGTCATATTCTTTGACTGTCTCATCAAAACAGATGTTCCAACTCCGCGATGCCTGCTTTAGTCCATAAATGGACTTAAGCAGCTTGCATACTTTCCCGCTGCTCCCACTCTGATTGAAACCCTCTGGCTGATCCATATTGACGCACTCATCTAAATTTCCATTCAGAAAAGCCGTTTTTACGTCCATCTGCCAGATTTCATAATCATGGAAGGCAGCAATAGCAAGAAGGACCCGAATGGATTTGAGCATAGCCACTGGAGAAAAAGTTTCGTCATAGTCCAAACCAGGTCTTTGACGAAAACCCTTTGCAACAAGTCTAGCCTTATAGGTTTCCACCTGTCCATCTACACCAATCTTTTTCTTGAAGATCCATTTGCATCCTATGGGTTTTACCCCATCTGGAGCAAAGTCCAAAGTCCATACTTTGTTGGTGTACATGGACTCCATCTCGGTCCGCATTGCATCTAGCCATCGTACCGAGTCGCCGCTCTGGATGGCCTGCCGGAAGTCAGTAGGTTCATCATCATCTATGATGCAATCCTCTCTATCCCCATCTATGAGAAAACCGTAGTATCTCTCAGGCGGATGAGACGGCCTACTACTCCTACGGAGGGGTGCGGGAATGTTCTGTTCTTCTTGAACCTCTGGTTCTACCAAACTTTCAGTAACAGCTTGTGGTTCTGGAATTTCTTCCAGTTCTACTGCGCTCCCACTCTTTTGATTTTCTAAAAAATCAGTTTCTAAGAAGTGGGCATGATGAGAAACAAAAACCTTTTGTTCCTCTGCGTAATAGAAATAATATCCCTTGGAGTTCTTTGGATATCCCACAAGCTTACACAGTACTGAGCGTGCCTCGAGCTTGTCCACATGTTGCTTTTTTACAAAAGCTGGACACCCCCATGTCCTAAAATGTTTTAGACAGGGTTTCTTCCCACTCCACATCTGATATGGTGTGGTAGGCACAGTCATGGTTGGAACCTGGTTTAAAAGATATGCCGCTGATTCTAGCGCATAACCCCAGAAAGATCGCGGTAACTCAGCATTACTCATCATGGATCGTACCATATCCAATAGGGTTCGATTCCGTCTCTCCGATACACCGTTATGCTGTGGAGTGTATGGAGGAGTAAGCTGAGAGAGAATTCCTTTCTCTTTTAGGTAACCTAGGAACTCGGTACTTAAGTATTCTCCACCTCGATCAGATCTTAGTGTCTTAATACTTTTGCCGGTTTGGTTTTCTACTTCATTCTTATACTCTTGGAATTTCTCAAAAGCCTCGGATTTATGTTTCATCAGATAAATGAATCCGTATCTTGAGTAATCATCCGTGAAAGTAATGAAATAGGAAAAACCACCTCTCGCATGTGTAGACATTGGACCGCATACATCGCTGTGTATGAGTCCTAAGAGCTCGCTCGCTCTTACTCCTTATCCAGTAAATGGAGTCTTTGTCATCTTTCCTTTGAGACAAGATTGACAAGTGTCATAAGATTGATATTCGAACAAGTCTAAATATCCTTCTCTATGCAACTTAGTCAACCTTCTCTCATTGATGTGACCCAGTCTACAATACCATAAGAAAGCTTTATTTAAATCTGGAGACTTTCTTTTTAGTGTGTTCTGGACATTGAAAATTTGGAGTTGGTTTAAAACATATATGCCGTTATTTAGTGTACCTGACCCAATCAAACCATGATTAAGGTGGATGTTGACAACATCTCTTACAAACGTGAAATCATAACCTTTATTTGATAACAAGGAAACTGATATGATATTACACGTTAAGCTTGGTACAAAATAACAGTTATGCAAAACCAAAATATGTCCACTCGTCAATCCTAGGTGATAATCCCCGACGGACGCAGCTCCCACGCTAGCTCCGTTAGCAACCCTGAGGATCATATCACCTTCCTTCAGCACTCTACGGTTTCTCAGTGCCTGCAATGAATTGCAAATATGAGATCCTGATCCGGTATCCAATACCCAGGAAGTAGAGTTGATCGATAGACAATTCTCAATTACAAACACACCTGAAGTTGAAGCCACATCTTGCTTCGGTTCCTGGTTCTTGGCGATCCACGCCTTGCAATCCTTCTTCCAGTGCCCTTTCCTGTGACAATGGAAGCACTCATCCGGGCCAACTATCGGTACTGCTATCTTTTTCTTTCCCTTCTTTCCCACCTTACTAACACCTCCTCTAGGTTTGGGTGCGGCCTTCTTCTTCCTTCCTTTGGCCCTAGCCTTGGACCCGGAAGAAGATGCACCGCCAACAAACATAGCGGGTGTTTCCCTTGCCTTCTGCAAGGTGCCCTCTGCACTCCTTAACATGTTCAGGAGTTCCGCAAGTTCAACTTCTTTTCCTTGAAGGTTGAAGTTGAGGATAAACTGGGCGTAGGTGGGAGGAAGGGACTGGAGAATAAGGTCTGTATACAGCTCATTATCCAAAGTCGTCCCAAGGTCTGCGAGCTCTTCAATATAGCCGATCATCTGTAGGACATGTTCACCTACCGATGACCCGACAGCCAACCTCGCTCGAAACAAGTTCTTAGAGGTCTCGTATCTTGCTATACGAGATTGCTCTCCATAAAGTTCCTTTGTATGGAGAAATATGCCATCTAGGGACATATCCTCGTGCCTTCTCTGATGTTCATTGTTCATTAAGGCAAGCACGATGCACTTGGCTCTCGCGCAATCTAAATCCCAGGTTTTGCGGATTTCCTTATCCGCATTGCTGGATTTGGGACCAGGGACAGCAGGTGCCGTAGCGGTGAGGACGTACCCCAGTTTGTCATAGGTCAAAGCCATTTTGACATTCCGCAGCCAATCTTTATAGTTTGGCCCTGTCAGTATATTTTTCTCTAAAAGTAACTTAAGTCCAGTCATTTTCAGGGTCGCTGCAATTAGGAGAGAGAGAAGAAAACTCTTTAGCATGATGCTCTTGCAAGTTTAGAGTGGTTTTTAGTTTATCTAAACTGGATGGCTCCCACTGTTTCTCAAATCCTTCCTCAAACCATAAAAGAAGAATTAGCCAGGACTATTCTCACCGTACAATACTTGCTTAACCGTTCAGCCAGGCCAGTGTCGATACTTCGAGGGAGGTTTTCCAACGCTTTCGCGAAGTTCCTTAATTAAATAACCTCTTTTCTCTGGGGGCGTAACCCCGCTGACACTTTTCTGGACACCTACTTGGTTTATAGCATTGATCGTTAAGTGACGAATATCCTGATAAGTAGCATATACTCACAGTAGGATCGGGATCCAAATATCATCGTATGATAATGTTGAAGGAATCCTACCAACATTCATCAAACTCCAAATGGTATGCATCTTTTTGCAAATTTCAGTTTCTTTAGAAATTCCCGATATATATTTTTGCCCCATGTTCTTATGATCTTGACTAAGGGCCAACAAATCATAAGTCACATGTCAAGTTCTGCCCATCATTATCCTGTTGATTTGAACCCATCCGTATATACTCTTGACTAAGGGCCAAACAAAGTAATACGACTGTCCCAAACCAACTCATCTATCTATGCAACAAATGAATACCCCAGCAGCTACCAATCATTATGTCTTGACTAAGGGCCAAACAAACATAGCTTGAATACTACTGACCATTCATAAGAAATGACGGAGGGCTACGACTGGTTTTGGCGAAACCGTGAACGTAGTGAACTTGATATAACCGAAGGAACCTGATAGCTTTTAAAAGGAGTGGTTAAATCTTCGCATTTAAAAATATCTATTTTTTAAAAATAACCGAGTGGTTTCTTTTAAATTGTTCCAACGATTTAAACTTGGTTTATTTTCTTTGCATTATAGATAATGCGTCCCATCATTAACCTATCATTGCAGAAAACAACGAAAATACAACGTCCTCTTATGCCATCCGCATTCGCCACGGGGTCCCGTCATCACCCATTAGGTTACTTAACTAACGACAGAGCGGGGGCTGGGCTAGCGCGGGTGTAAAACATAAGTGACGTCTAAATAGCTATCATATATATAGATATTTTACATTCGTCTGACGCAATGATATACATTCCAGAACACAGATAAACAATATTGGATTTGCAAGCAATCTGTATTTCTTTTGAGCCTGCAAGAAAAGACTGATTACACAGTTGTGATGAATAGCCGTTACCCCACCCTCGACCCCTATGGGTACGGCAAACTACCCGCCCGGCAGTTTGTGTACCCCACCTTGGGTCAGTCCTAGGAGCAAAAACAGTAAAATGAAATAATACAACGGTGGCTACAACCGCAACCTGGATGTGCCCCGCAAAAATAATATTACAACAAATTACATTTACAACAAATGAATTAAACAATAACCCATTGCTAAACCCCGGCTATACACCACAACAGTCCAATACAGTTCATATGCACAAACAGATATAACCATTACAGAAATATGCAACCCTCTGCCAACCGACATACTAGCAGTTAGGGGAGGTTTACGAACACATTTATCAATCACAGATATAATCCAACATGCAAATACTGTACAATTTCGATCGATTAAACATCTTTAATATTGCTCCAAAAACTGCTCTGTAAACTGGAAACCTGAGCAAAATGAAAATATTCTAGAAAACCACAAATACCAGAGAGGACCCACACATGAAAGATGAGTCCATGACTCGGCAACTCGGCCGCGGAACCGCGGCGGATCGGTGGGATCCGCCGCGCTTCCGCGGCGCTTTAGCCGAATCATGGGCTCAAATTTCATGGGTATTCTTCTGGACCCTTTTCAAGCTTTCTGAACTCACCTGAAAAATTTTTGGACTTCATTTAAATTTCGACAAAAACTTGACATTTTTAGGGTTTTCCGGCTTCGTTTTTCCGTTCGAAATTCGTACAAATTTGCAATAAAGTTATTTATTGTTTAGCGAGGCTCTGATACCACTGTAAGTCGATGTACTACACCCCAGTACTTGTGGGGAGGCGGAAATTTCAAAAACGATCTTGTTTAGTGAACGAACATCGACTAACCGCTTGAATCGAAGCTAAACTATAAATAACCAAACACAAAGTGTTTATAAACTACTGTGTTTAGGGATTATACCTAATGAACCAACTCCTTCGTCTTTACGATCTCCTTGTTCTCCTCGGCCTTCTCTAGGTAGTAGACGATCCACCCGAGAGCAAAACTCCAAGCTAAACCTCTAAACTTGAGGCAACTAACCTTCTTGGATTGCTAATCAAAGAAGCTAAGATGAAATAGAGTGATGGTTATGGATTGATTAGTTTTACTAACCCTTGTTCTCAACTCATGAGAGGGGAGGATTAGTCTTTGAAGAGGGAGAGCTTGAGGAGAGAGAAGGTGAGAATGAATTACAAATGAGAATAGTAAATCTATCATAATAAATATGAAGCATTCTTATTTTTGAGAAAAAGAATAATACATAATGAATAAGCATGCTTCACAAATATCTAATGGTGATTCATTGTCATGACTCACTAAGCATTTATCATGCATTAATGATATGCATGAATCACCCTCATGACTCACTAAACTCATTTAATGCAAATGACACCTAAACCTCCTTAGTCACCACCTTCTAGAAGCTTCTCGAGTAATTACGAGAACGCCCCTCCGATCCGTAAAAATACGGAAAAACTTTAGACTATATAAATCCAATAACCGGATACCAGTAACTGGCTTAAACCAAAGCCGACTGGTAAAAACTGTCCGAAAGTCGTACGCGCGTAAACGCACGTATGCGTCCGAACCCTTTGTCGCAAAACCATGCGACTTCTATATCGCTTCGCCTGGAGTAGGAAACTCTCTGTGTGGGACTCTAGAGACTCGACTACTACGCTGGCAGTGGGTTTAACCACAGACCGCAAGCGGCACTAGCTGTACGTAACGGTCCCCAGGTAGTTTTCGATAAGAAGGCCGATGAGGAAACCCATCCGAACTCCTACTGAGTCTGATGTGACAATCTCCATACAGTCCGGTCCGTTCGTCCAAGACTATCGCATATCGGGCCTAGGGGGGCGGCAAGCGTCAGTCCCCTAATAGCGGTATAAGTCATGTCGGAGCGAAGCCCATTACACCCTGAGAAACTACTGGAACCTACCAGTAAATCTCGCTTGCCCTGGCCAGGGACTTTGCGTAATGGCTCTCTGACACAGCACGATATCTACTCCCAATACCGGGAGGGACGAATCCTGTCTAACCGCCACTGCCTCCAAGTGCTCGGGACTGCACCCAACTGCTACCTGTTTGCACGACTCCTTTGAGCCGTGGTAGGGTAGCAATCTAAGAACAGTGGGACACACTCGAGGCGAAGTAGCAGTGTCAAGTCTGCGGACTATGCTGTACTCATGTCACCTGGGAACTGCTCACTTACGACTGGTATCAAACCAACCAACAGTTCCCTGTGAGTCCTGTCCAGTGTACCCGTAACCTAACGAGCACCTGCATACTATCTCCAGTACGACGTACTGACGGCTGTGGGACAGACCATCTCCCCAATTGGGATGAGAAGCGTACACACCAGTCTACTCCGGAGTATCGATGCTCTGTCTCGATAATCCAACGACCAGGGACCTGAATAAGGATGTGCTTGTAGACTACCCAGCCCCCACTAGTGTGACTGCCATCACAACGCTGGTAGACAAGCAAGATCCTAAGAGCTCTATCAATACGTACACTTACATATTAAGATAGAAAAACCAAGTAGCATACTACCATGTTTAGCAAGACTGTTATATACATGTGAATATCCCAAGCTTCCATTAAGTAATATACAAGCTAGTATGATACAGTAATGGCCTTCTAGGGCATAAACACTAACATGGTGATACCGCCTTAAGATGTGTCTGGACTTCTGATGGGACCTGGGTTCCTTCGCTAAAGCTATAGCGCCGTTGTTGTCTTAACACAGAGGTATTGGATCAATACTGGTAGGAACCACCTGAAGTTCTGTGAGGAACTTCTTCATCCAGACAACTTCTTTTGCGGCATCGCAAGCAGCTATGTACTTCGCTTCCATCGTCGAGTCAGCAACGGTGTCCTGCTTGGAACTCTTCCAACAGACCGCCCCTCTATTGAGGGTAAAGACATAACCTGACATGGACTTGGAGTCATCATTGTCACTCTGGAAGCTGGAGTCGGCAAAAGGCCCCGATCTGGAGGTCCTTTCCACCATACACCAAGAACATCTCCATAGTCCTCCTCATGTACTTGAGAATGTTCTTTACTGCTATCCAGTGCTTCTCCCCTGGGTTTGCCTGATACCGGCTTACAACGCTCAATGCGTATGCTACATCTGGTCCGGTACATAACATCGCATACATTATAGAGCCTACCGCAGAAGCGTAGGGTATAATCGACATGTGAGCCCTTTCCAAATCAGTCTTGGGAGACATCTCTTTGGAGAGGGTGAATCCGTGAGAAGCTGGTAGGTTACCGCACTTAGAATCTTCAATATTGAATCTTTTCAATATGGTGTCTATGTACCTGGACTGCAAAAGTCCCAACATCCTCTTTGATCTATCACGATAGATCTGGATCCCCAGAATGTAGGTGGCATCACCCATGTCCTTCATGGAGAACTTCTGTGACAAGAATCCTTTGACTGACTGTAGCATAAGAATATCATTTCCTATTAGAAGAATGTCATTCACGTACAAGACGAGGAATACTACAGCTCTTCCTACAATCTTACTGTATATGCATGGTTCATCTGGATTCTTGATAAAGTCGAATTCTTTAACAGTATCATCAAAATAGATGTTCCAACTCCGCGATGCCTGCTTTAGTCCTTCAATGGACTTAAGCAACTTGCACACTTTACCGCTGCTCCCACTCTGAATGAATCCCTCTGGCTGATTCATATAGACGCACTCTTCCAAATTACCATTTAGAAAAGCCGTCTTTACGTCCATCTGCCAGATCTCATAATAGTGGAAGGCAGCAATGGCTAGAAGAACCCGAATAGATTTGAGCATAGCCATAGGCGAAAAGGTTTCGTCATAGTCCAAACAAGGTCTTTGACGAAATCCCTTTGCAACAAGTCTAGCCTTATAGGTTTCAACCAGTCCATCTACACCAATCTTCTTTCTGAAGATCCATTTGCATCCTATGGGTTTTACCCCATCTGGAGCAATGTCCAAAGTCCATACTTTGTTAGTGTATATGGACTCCATTTCGGTCCGCATTGCATCCAGCCATTTTACCGAGTCGCCGGTCTGAATGGCTTGCTGGAAGCTAGTAGGGTCATCATTGTCAATGATGCAATCTTCTCTATCCTCTTCTACGAGAAAACCGTAGTATCTCTCGGTCGAATGACACTGCCTACTACTTCTACGGATAGGAGCCAGGATGTCCCTTTCTTCTGAAACTTCTGGATATACCATACTTTCAGTAACAGCTTATGGTTCTGGAATTTCTTCCTGTTCTATTGTGCTCCCACTCTTATGATTTTCTAAAAATTCAGGTTCCGAGAAGTGGGCATAAGGAGAAACAAAAAACTTTTGTTCCTCTGCGTAATAGAAATAATACCCCTTGGAGTTCATTGGATATCCTACAAACTTACACTGTACTGAGCGTGCCTCGAGCTTGTTCGCATGCTGATTTTTAACAAAAGCTGGACATCCCCATGTCTTCAGGTACTGAAGATAGGGTTTTTTCCCACTCCACATCTGATATGGTGTGGTAGGCACAATCTTGGTTGGAACCTTGTTCAAAAGATATGCCGCTGATTCTAGTGCATAACCCCAGAAAGATCGCGGTAAATCAGCCTTACTCATCATGGAACAAACCATATCCAATAGGGTTTGATTCCGCCTTTCCGATACACCGTTGTGTTGTGGTGTGTATAGAGGAGTAAGCTGAGAGAGAATTCCATTCTCTTTTAAGTAACCCAGGAACTCGGCACTTAAGTATTCACCACCTCGATCAGATCTCAGTGTCTTGATACTTTTGCCTGTTTGGTTTTCCACTTCATTCTTGTATTCCCGGAATTTCTCGAAAGCCTCAGATTTATGCTTTATCAAGAAGATATGTCCATACCTAGAGAAATCATCTTTAAAAGTAATGAAGTAGGAATAACCACCTCGCGCATGTGTAGACATTGGACCACACACATCATTGTGTATAAGTCCCAAGAGTCGCTCGCTTTAACTCCGTGTCCACTAAATGGAGTCTTTGTCATTTTTCCCATGAGACAAGATTCACAAGTAGCATAAGATTGATATTCGAACGGATTCAAATATTCTTCTCTATGTAACTTTGTCAACCGTGTTTCATTGATGTGACCTAGTCTACAATGGCATAAGAAAGCCTGATTTATTTCCGTAGATATTCTTTTAAGTGTGTTCTGGACATTGAAAACCTGAGCTTGATTCAATACGTATACACCGTCATCTAATGTACCAGACCCAATCAGAACTTGATTTAGGTGGATGTGAACCACATCGCTTACGAATGTAAAATCATATCCCTCTCTCGAAAGTGAGGACACTGATATGATATTACAAGTCAAACTAGGTACATAAAAACAGTTATGTAGAATCAATATCTGCCCACTTGTCAAACCTAGGCGATATTCTCCTACGGATTCAGCGTCCACGCTCATTCCTTTCGCAACTCTGAGAGACAAATCGCTTATCCTAATAACTCTATGGTTTCTCAAAACATGTGATGAATTACAGATATGAGATCCTGCTCCGGTGTCTAGTACCTAGGATGTAGAGTTAATTGACAAACAGTTCTCAATTACAAACACACTCGAGGCCGAAGCCACAACATGCTTCGAATCCTGGCTACTGGCTTCCAAAGCCCTGCAATCTTTCTGCCAATGCCCGTTCCCATAACAATAGGAACATCCTTCCTTCCATACACCAAGTCCCGAAACTTTTGCTCTTCCCTTTCCTTCTACTTCACTGACACCGTGTATCGGCTTTTTGTGGAGGTCTTCTTCTTTTCACCCTTTGCTTTCGCCCTGGATGCAGAAGAAGAAGGTCCACCATTAAGCAGAGCGGGTGTCTCCCTGGTTTCTTTCAAGGTGTAAGTAGAGGGTAGGGACTGTGGAAATAAGTCAGCATATGACCTGTTTCCCAACGTGGTCTCCAGGTCCGTGAGCTCATCAATATAGCTAGCCATCGTAAGGACGTCGTCCCCTACATGTGACCCGGCAGCCAACCTCGCTTGAAGCAATTCGTTCGAGGTCTCATATCTTGTGATATGAGAATGCTCTAGATTTAAATCTTTGTTATGGAGGAAGATGGAAACTAAGTCCATCTTCTCGTGCTACTTCTGGTATACACCATCAACTGAAGCCAACACGAGACAATTGGCATTCGCACTCTCCTTTTCCCTTGTCTGACGGATATTCATATCCACGACGGTGGAAACTGGACCTGGGACGGCGGGGGATTGAGTAGTAATAGGGTGTTTGATTGGTAAGATTTTTGCGTGCTAAGTTTGTTACCGCAATCAAGACGGTTTCGCTTGTAGCTAGCCGGTTGAGTACGGGTCGTCCGCAGGGAGATTGGAATCTTTTTCTATGTGCTTTAACGAGTTAAGTCCAAATGTCCAGGTTTGTTTTTAGATTACTTATGTGCTAAAATGATATGTAAAGAGAGCTTGTTAGGGTTAGGATTAGGTTAGTTTGAGTTAGGAGTCGCTCACTTCTTTCGTTGCCACTCTTAATATCGGTGTTACGGTAATCGGCAACAACGGGGATTAGCATGACTAGAAAGGAACTTGCGAGTATAAGCTAGGCTTTCCAACGCATAAGTTCTTCCTTTTGGTGCTTGTCCGTCCGTTCTTGGCTCTTAGCCTTAACCTCCGGTTAATTCAACCACAACCGGTCTCACTACGGAATCACCGCTATCATGTAAGATAGGGTGTCGTAGGGAGCGGATTGTGGTTCAATTAACGGGAGTTCGATATAAGATGTTGTGCAAGGAAAGAGTGAGAGAGATTTCCTTCTCTCAAACTTTCCTTATCCTACCCTAACAAGTATGGAAACTACTCACCCATTACAAGAAAAATGAAAATAAAACAAAGGAGGAAGATAGAAAGAAAGAGGTTAGAAGATTACAACTAGCTATTTGCGACCTCACCTCGGCAAGGATCAAACGTAAGCATCATGGTTGTTTAAGGATAAAGGAAAAGAGAACAAGAAAGAAACAAACCCAAATAACAACAACTAAATTAGCAAATGAAAATTACAAGCAATAATAGTTAACAAAATAAAAAGACAAGCATGGTAAGAACAAGAATTCCTTTATTCATTCTTCATTCTTCATTCACAAAAACTCACTACAAGTTTTTTAATGGAGAAGAGATGAGAGGAGGAGGAAGAACAACAACATATAACCTAAAATCTAAATACAAGATTATGGACCATTGGCTTTGGCAAGTTCTGGACTATTTATAGGCAGGGAACTGGAAATCTAGGGCAACAATATGCCTCTTCATAAAAAGACCATAATAACCCTAAAGTTTCGTCAACTGAGGAGGCCGTACGGCCGCGGTTACGCGGCCTAAGCATGCTTATGCCGCGGAACCGCGGCACTTTAGTGGAGTTGGATCCTCGTATTTTTTTTGCTTCTTAGTGTTGATGTTTGGATCAATTTGGTACACTTTGTTTCTCAGAATCTCTCCACAGGTTGTCCAGAATTTCAGCAAGTCAAAAGGTGATTTGATGTGGATCTTTTGCCCTGATTTCCTCGTGCTCCGCATAGATTTCTTGGATCTTTTGTTGCCATTGAGCCTTGTGCATGAAAATGACATTGATTTGCCATTTTGTCTTTTAAACTTGTGTGCGGCAACATACGGATAGAGAGCGGAGACCCGTGTTTTATCTGTGGTTGGCAGGAACCCGGGTTTTGTCGTGTTTTTCTATGAATTTCACCGTTTAGAGACGAGAACCTGTATCCTGCAATTGACTAGCAAACACGGCTCAAGAGTACCTACCGATAAGCAATGTGATAAAAATTAGGCGGTATAAAAATGCAAAAATCTGATATGAACAAAGACCCCCAAACTTATCAATTGCTCGTCCCGAGCAAAACCAATTTATTCACAAAAAATTTCCTAACCTCACTTTCACAGGGAACGCGATTGCACTGAGCATGTGCAACAAGCCGTTAAACCTCTAGGTGTCCCTAGTAGGAGGAGTGTTGTCTCCTGAGGGTTTTCAGCGGATATTACCCACAAAATCCGGTCAAGCTAGTTTTGCAAAATAACTATGATTCAAATCCTAAAGTTTTGTTTCAGAAAATAACAATTCTATTATCCTAAGTCTAGACTATCGAACCTTTATTTTTCACATCTCGCTTCTTATTTAACTTAAGATTCTATATGTCTTTACGTGTAGTGCAAATAGTGTCGTTAAGTTCCAGAAGGGTTGAATAAAGTCATCATGTCACACAATAAAGCCCAGATAAGAATTTTGAAAGGATCACATAATTTTTATAAAGAGTTAAGCATTTTTCAAGTTTCGTTTTCTAGTAAGATTTCAACTTCAGAATTTCTATCTTCCTTAACAGGAAACTAGGTCTTATTTTTCACTCCACCTTTTTCTTGTTTTCATTTCATACACACCTCTGTGGACGTGCAATAGTCTTTATCATAGAATAAAACCTTCATATCTCCGCTAAATTTTTTTTTATAAAAGCCTGTCTTTTATCAAGATTATTCTCACACAAAGAACCGTTAGGAATTTTAACTCGGAGAGAACACTTGCTTGACTTTGTTTTAATCTGGACTTTCTAGGCTTCTAAACGAGCTTTAGGCCAATGCACCCAAACCAGTTGGCTTTAGGGCATTAGGTGTAGAAACACCCCAGCGGACATAATTACTCAAGTTACCTAGGTCAAAAACAAAAGACAATTTGGCGTGAAAATCATGATGATTCAATACGAACTGAGATATAACCGGCAGTTCAATTATTTTTTGGATAAAAGACGTGTTTAGTGGGTTCGGTGTGTAATCATTCCAATCAAGTTCCAGATGGGTTATTTTTCAGACTTAGTTCCAATTAAGGCATCAATAACATTCCTTCATATTCACTTCACTTTATAAACTATTCTTGATATTACTTATTTCAGAACAAATATATTTGATCCTCAGAAAATCATTTATCTATTTTAAAAGTTTCAGATATAAAAGACTTGTCATATAATTTCCAAAACTCACGACACGTGTAGTGTGATGTAAAGACGTATATCAGCTATAGTTAACTTCAAAGGAGAGTTATCTTTCAGGTTTTCAAAATCTAAACATAAGATTTAGTTATTCTTATTTTATCAAACAAAACCGTCGAAATGTTGAATCAGAGTCCTCCCACTAACTAACTTGACAGAAAAGTTTTTATGTTTTTAGAAAATATTCAGATTTTTATGGATTTTATGGATTTTAATATGCAGATGCAAAATATACATATGAATGCGAAGGTTAGAAATGCGTACCGAGCGTACCCCCAAACTTAAACTGGACAGTGTCCTCACTGTCTTTGCATGAAGAGATCATTGAAAGGTCAAAATTGTCGGTTAGATATACACAATTTTTTTTTTATTTATTTTTTTTAAAGAAAAGAAGAATAGCAGAAATGGAAAAAAATATCCACAAATATATACAAAATGGTATATACATACCCCCAAACTTATTTGGAACAGTGTCCACTGTTCTTGGCTGGATAACCGAAGTTTGGTGGTAGGCAGAGGAAGATTATGCAGGGTAAACCGACTCCTGTAAGACCAGAAGCTCCTCTGTTGGTTCGGCGCTAAGGTTCGGTTTTAGTCGGTGTCCGTTCACTTTGAAAAATGAACCATCCTTTGGATTCTCCAAATCCACAGCGCCCTGTGGATACACATTCCGCACAAAATAGGGCCCTTTCCAGCGTGATCTGAGCTTTCCTGGATGGAAGTGTAGCCGGGTGTGGTAAAGTAGTACCTGTTGACCAGGTACGAAAGTTTTGCGCAAAAGGTGTTTATCGTGAAAAACCTTCGTTCGGTTCTTAACGACAACCGCGTTGTCGTCAGCCTCATCCCTAAGCTCGTTCAATTCGTTCAATTGCAGCTTCCGATGGCTGCCCGCATCTTCAAGAGACAGATTCAGCTCCTTTATCTCCCAAAATGCGCGATGCTCTATTTCGACAGGTAGGTGGCAAGCCTTTCCCTACACAAGCCGATAGGGAGACATGCCAAGATCGGTCTTATAAGCGGTTCGAAATGCCCAAAGGGCATCAGTGAGTTTCAGCGACCAATCCTTACGGTTCTTGGAAACCGTCTTCTCCAGTATCTGCTTGATTTGCCAATTTAAAACTTCGGCCTGCCCGCAGGTTTGGGGGTGGTAGGGCGTAGAGAGCTTATGATTAATGGAATATTTCTGCATCAAGGCCTCGAAAGTCTTATTGCAGAAATGAGTTCCATTGTCGCTAATGATCGCTCGGGGGTGCCCAAACCTGGAGAAAATGTTTTCTTTAAGAAACCTAACGATAACCTTGTTGTCGTTAGTTCGGCTGGGCACAGCCTCGACCCACTTTGAGACGTAATCAACAGCGAGAAGGATGTACAAGTTCCCGGAAGAGCTGGGAAACGGCCCCATGAAATCTATCCCCCAAACGTCGAAAATCTCCATAACCAAGATTTGTTGGAGCGGCATCTCGTTCCTCCGGGATATCCGGCCCAAGTGTTGGTACCGGGAGCAAGTCTTGCAATAGTCATGAGCGTCTTTGAAGAATTGTGGCCAGTAGAAACCACATTGCAAGATCTTCTCAGCTGTCTTTTTAGGGCCAAAATGCCTGCCACATGCTTGATCGTGGCAAAATGACAGCACACTCTTGAATTCCTCGTCAGGGACACACCGACGAATAATCTGATCGGGACAGTACTTGAAAAGATAGGGTTCGTCCCAGTAAAAGTGTTTTACTTGGGACAAGAAGAGAAATCTGTCCTGACTTGACCATTCAGTCGGTAGTAATCCTATGGCCAAATAGTTCACAATATTTGCGAATCAGGGTTCGCAAGATACGGTCAAGAGCTGTTCATCCGGGAAAACGTCGTTGATCGGAATATGAAGCGACGGCGAAGAAGGAAGTCGTGAGAGATGGTCGGCAACTACGTTTTCACATCCTCGTTTGTCCTTAATGTCAAGGTCAAACTCTTGAAGCAAGAGGATCCAACGTATTAGCCGAGATTTTGCATCTTTCTTCGCAAAAAGATGGCGCAGAGCAGAATGGTCTGTGTAGACAATGACTGGAGAGCCGATGAGATAGGGCCTGAACTTTTCTAAAGCAAATACAACAGCCAAGAATTCCTTCTCAGTTATATAATTGAGTTGGGCGTCGTTCAGGGTTTGGCTCGCATAATAGATTACGTGCGGCAACTTGTTGATGTGTTGTCCAAGGACAGCACCAATGGCAAAGTCGGATGCATCGCACATAATCTCAAATGGGTGCGTCCAGTCAGGTGAAGAAAGAACGGGAGCAGAAGTGAGTGAGCTCTTTAATGACTCGAACGCAGTCACACAGCCCGAGTTGAACTCGAATGGCGTGTCCTTGGCCAGTAGAAGTGTCAAGGGCCTAGCAATCTTGCTAAAGTCCTTGATGAACCGTCTATAGAAACCGGCATGGCCAAGGAAGGCTTGGATGTCTCTGACGCATCTGGGAGGAGGGAGATTGGAAATGACCTCAATCTTTGCTCTGTCAACCTCTATGCCATTTTGCGAAATGATATGTCCTAAGACAATACCTTCGCGCACCATAAAGTGGCACTTCTCCCAATTCAAAGTGAGGTTCTTGTCGTTACATTGGGTAAGGACAGCATCAAGATGCAGCAAACACTCGTTGAAGGAATCGCCGAAGATGGAGAAATCGTCCATGAAGATCTCCAGAAATTTTTCCACCATGTCTGAAAAGATTCCCATCATACACCGTTGGAAGGTAGTGGGCGCATTGCATAACCCAAAGGGCATGCGACGATATGCAAACGTGCCGAAAGGACAAGTGAATGTGGTCTTGTCCTGGTCTTTTTCGGCAATGGGAATCTGATTATAGCCGGAGTAGCCATCAAGAAAGCAGTAGTACTCGTGTCCGGCCAATCGTTCAAGCATTTGGTCAATGAAAGGTAGCGGAAAGTGGTCCTTCCGCGTTGCGGCGTTGAGTTTTCTGTAATCGATGCATACTCGCCACCCAGTTTGGGTGCGAGTATGGATTAACTCGTTCGCCTCGTTAGTGATGACCGTTATGCCTGATTTCTTGGGGACAACGTGAATGGGGCTAACCCACTGGCTATCAGAGATAGGGTAAATGATACCACTATCCAGACATTTTACGATCTCCTTCTTCACAGCCTCCTTCATGACTGGGTTGAGTCGCCTTTGTAGATCTCTGGCTGGTTTGGCATCATCCATCAGATGAATGTGATGTTCAACGATCAGGGGAATAATCCCCTTGATGTTCACCATAGACCAGCCAAAAGCTTGCCTATTGCCGTGCAAGACCGTAAGAAGGGCTTTCTCTTGCTCTGGAGATAGAGAAGCCGAGATGATAACAGGGAGGGTCTCGTTCTCACCCAAGTAAGCATACTTAAGGTGAGACGGCAAATGCTTGAGTTCGAGCGTTGGAGGTGAAACGATTGAAGGCAAGATTGGTGAAAAGGACTCGAACTCAAAAGATTCCAGCAAAGGTTCAAAACGAGTGTAAGCGACCGAGTTGGATGGTTCAGGTAACTCATCCGGAAATTCGAAGGATTCAAACTCGGGTTGTGAGCGGCTAAGATTGTTCAAGAACGTGAAACACTCGTAGTCGTTTTCGGGCGCAGAAACAGCAGCAGGTTCGAAGAGGAATGCACTAGTGGCGTTAAGGTTATCGTGATCGAACAAAAACTCCTCGAATTCACACTCTTCAGGGGTGATCTCCTGGATTGAGCAAACGTCCAGTATATGAGCATTAGGTTCGGAGGGCTGATTCCCCAACCTAAAAATGTTGAGTTCAATTGTCATGTTTCCAAAAGAGAGGTTCATCGAACCATTGCGACAATTGATCACAGCATTTGAGGTTGCAAGGAATGGACGACCGAGCATCACCGGAATTTGATTCCGGGGGTTAGCTACAGGCTGTGTGTCTAATACAATGAAGTCAACGGGGAATATGAAGTCCCCAACCTTGATTAACACATCCTCTAGCTCACCCCTAGGAAGGGTGATTGATCGGTCGGCCATTTGGAGAGTACAGTGTGTGGGTTTCCGCTCTCCTACACCTAATTGCTCATATACTGAGTACGGAAGCGGGTTAACACTGGCACCAAGATCTAATAGTGCGCGGTTGATGTTCTTATCCCCAATGGTAATAGAAATCGTAGGACAGCCAGGGTCCTTCCATTTTTGCGGTAAAGATTGGGTAAGAGCATCACTCACAGCACTAGCTAAGAAAACCTTCTTGGCTACCTGAGTCTTCCTCTTTTTCGTGCACAAGTCCTTTAAGATTTTCGCGTAGGACGGGACTTGTTGGACAGCATCTAAAAGGGGAATGCTAATGTTAACCTGCTTAAACAACTCCAGAATCTTCTCCATTTGTGGATTTTGTTTATTGGACCTCAACCGGTTTGGAAATGGAACGTTTTGAAAATTGGTTGAGTCCAATGCTTGTGGAGGAGATTGTGGAGCTGGAACGGATCCCAGAGCTGGTGTTTTCGTGGAGTGAGAAGTGGGTCCGTTCAGACCAGAAGAAGAAGAAGAAGAGGAGGAGCCTTTAGATGAATGGAGAATAGGCTCAAAAGACGAAGAAGAAGAAGAAGCGGCAGCCGGGGTGTCATCGTCGATCCGTGTGCCAATGTTGTTTTGCAGCATCCTTCCCGATCTCAATGTAGTCACGGCACTCACATTATGGTTCTGTTGTTCAAGAGCAACATGTACATTATGTGGGTGACCGGGATTTGGGAGTGGTTGAGATGGAAGCTTCCCCTTTACCCGCTCGCTTAACGCCGCATTCAGCTGTGCAATCTGGGCTTCGATGGTCTTGATGCTTTGCCCGTGAGCGGCAGTGTGTTGCACTAAAGACTGAATGGAAAACTGGATGTTGGCAGTGGATTGTGTCGATTGTTTAATGAACGCCTCCAGACTTCGTTCGAGCGAGGAAATCTTATCGTTGTTTGATGGAATAAAGTTGTTTTGTGGAAAAGGATTGTTGGGTGCAAAGTTGTTCGTCTGATTTTGAAAAGGTTGGGGTTGGAAGGGCTGCTGAAACTGATATTGAGTTTGTTGTTGCGCTTGTTGTTGCGAAGGAGGTGGCCTCTGGAAATTGTTTCCTTGGAATTGATTCTGATTCTGATTCCAAGCGAAATTGGGGCGGTTCCTCCAACCGGGATTATAGGTGGAAGAGTATGGATCATTCCTCGGTCTTTGCTGAAATGCAGCATTAACCTGATCCTGTCCTTGAGATGGTGGATTGTAAGGACACTCTTCGGTTAAGTGAGAAGGATCGGAACAACAAGCGCAAATGGTACGAAAGGGAAGAACAGGGGCAGGAGGAGGAGAAGAAAATTTGCTCTTTATCACTTCAAGCATTCTCGTTATTGCAGCCATTTCAGCTTTCATCGTAATAGAGACATCATGTTGGTGAATTCCTACCATAGACTGACCGGTAGAAGTGGAGGTAGAAGAAGAAGTCTGTCTGGTGCTCTCCCATTGTAGCGTTTGCTCCGCAAGGTCGTCGAAGAATTGCCACGCTTCCTCGTCAGATTTCGATAGGAAGTGGCCCTGATAAATGGTTTCCAACAACTGCTTGGTTACTGGGTTCAGGCCCTCGTATAAGGTTTGGCAAAGTTGCCATTTCTCGATACCATGGTGAGGACACTGAACAAGAAGGTCTTTATACCGGTCAAAGCACTTCCAGAAGGGTTCAAAAGGAAGCTGAGAGAATTGGTTGATTTCGTTACGTATCCTTGCGGTTTTATGATTCGGATAAAATTTCTTGAGAAACGCTTTCACAAACTCGTCCCAACTGGTTATGAAGTGGGAAGCGGTGCTATACAGCCATTTTTCAGCAAGATCGCATAAAGTGAACGGAATGACCCGTAGCCGTATAGCATCGTCCGACAGCTAGGTGGTTTTCATCATGGCACAAACGTTTTGAAATTTGTTGGTGAAGATATAGGCATTTTTAGATTCAAGCCCATGAAATCGCGGAAGCATGTTAATGAAGTGGGGCTTAATTTCAAAGTTATCCCCATTGGCCGGTGGAAGGGAAAGACAGGTGGGAAGTGCAGAACGGGTGGGATAGAAACGATCCTGGAGCGCGATTCGCTGCGGCACTACAACAGGCGGTGATGGTGGGTTAGTTGCCTCCATAGGAGGTGGAGTTAATCCCTGGGTAGTCAAAGAGATGTTTGGATTAAATCCTGACATCGCGGAAGAAGAGGTTGGTGATGGTGAAGATGTATGAACAGAATTCCGGTCAACATCGGAGTTGGCCGGCAAAGGTAAGGATGAAAGAGGCGTGGACGGAGTTTCGACGTCTGAGTCGATCGCGTAGTCGGTAGCGACTAACGTAACGCGGACTAGGTGGGCGCTAGTGTCCCGAAGCCAAGCGAACATACACTAAACGAGTTTAGTATAGTCAAAGCGGAGAAGGTGAGGGTAAGAAAACGTCAATGGAGAAATACGATAGGTGGTGGGTGAAAAAATGGATTCTGGCGACAAAGGACAAGTTTTTATATAAGTTTTTGGTTTTCTGTTTTTTTTAGAAAGAGATTTACAGAAATATGTACGGACTTATGGCTTCAAGCAATCACAAACAAGATATGCACAATCACACCTAGATCTAGGGTCACCTAGGTCAGCTAGACAGCTCCTAACTATTCCAAAGGGCTAGAAATAGGACCTCAAACCGCCTCTTCTCCAACAATTGCGGCCAGGTAAGTGCCAGGTAAGTGGGAGGCTCCCCACTACGTAAGTAGCGGTCGTAATTAAGTAACCACTTGCCTTGGACACACTTGCCTAGACACCGCAAAAGTCAGGATAGGATAAACGGCCGATGCCTGTAACTAGTCCTCTGTCCTATTGAGCGCGAAGTCCTTAGGGCCGAGTCTAGTATTTTTTAATTTAAGCAATGGTCAATGCATATGCTTTTTGTGATTTCTGGGGTCCTGGGAAGGGTGATGAAATCCCCACCCAATCTGAATTGGTTTCAAGCCCCTTAAAGTCCGTATTAATAAATGCAAAGCAGTAACAAATCAACTGCAATCAATTTTTATTTTTTTAGCGCGGCGCAAAGAATCCTGCACAAAAACAATTTATTGGAAGGGGGAAGAGAGTTTGCGCAAAGAATGCTGCAGAAAACACAGTTCAGTGGAGTTCAGAAGAGTGGGATAGAGAAGAGAAACTCACCAAAAAAATTTAGCACCCTGAAGGCACTAAATGGCCGCGGTTCCGCGGTCTAAGCTAGTTTATGCCGCGGTTCCGCGGCAATATGGTGGGCTTGGGCCTTCAGTTTTCTGGGTTGTGCTCTGTTAGGTGTCCTCTTCCTGTTTGGAGCTCCCGAATTGTGATTTGCTCACTGGATCTGCTCCAGAATTTTATAGTAGACCGTTTGCTTCGTCTTGATCCGTCGCGGTGTGGCCGCGAGATGTGGGTCTAACTTCCCACGTCTTTGGCACTGAACTCGAACTTCGTATTATCCTGCACACTTGCACACAAACTAATCAAAAATAACAAGATGATTTTTTACAATGTATATTTTTTTGTTTTTTTTCGGTTATATTTATATTCACAAATTAACCCGAAATTACACAAAGAAATAAACTACCGTCTCCCCGGAAATGGCGCCATTTGATTGGTAAGGTTTTTGCGTGCTAAGTTTGTTACCGCAATCAAGACGGTTTCGCTTGTAGCTAGCCGGTTGAGTACGGGTCGTCCGCAGGGAGATGGGAATCTTTTTCTATGTGCTCTAACGAGTTAAGTCCAAATGTCCAGGTTTGTTTTTAGATTACTTATGTGCTAAAATGATATGTAAAGAGAGCTTGTTAAGGTTAGGATTAGGTTAGTTTGAGTTAGGAGTCGATCACTTCTTTCGTTGCCACTCTTAATATCGGTGTTACGGTAATCGGCAACAACGGGGATTAGCACGACTAGGAAGGAACTTGCGAGTATAAGCTAGGCTTTCCAACGCATAAGTTCTTCCTTTTGGTGCTTGTCCGTCTGTTCTTGGCTCTTAACCTTAACCTCCGGTTAATCCAACCACAACCGGTCTCACTACGGAATCACCGCTATCATGTAGGATAGGGTGCTGTAGGGAGCGGATTGTGGTTCAATTAACGGGAGTTCGATTTATGATGTTGGGCAAGGAAAGAGTGAGAGAGATTTCCTTCTCTCAAACTTTCCTTATCCTACCCTAACAAGTATGGAAACTACTTACCCATTACAAGAAAAATGAAAATAAAACAAAGGAGGAAGATAGAAAGAAAGAGGTTAGAAGATTACAACTAGCTATTTGCGACCTCACCCCGGCAAGGATCAGGCGTAAGCATCATGGCTGTTTAAGGATAAAGGAAAAGAGAACAAGAAAGAAACAAACACAAACAACAACAACTAAATTAGCAAATGAAAATTACAAGCAATAATAGTTATCAAAATAAAAAGACAAGCATGGTAAGAACAAGAATTCCTTTATTCATTCTTCACTCACAAAAGCTCACTACAAGTTTTTTAATGGAGAAGAGATGAGAGGAGGAAGAAGAACAACAACATATAACCTAAAATCTAAGTACAAGATTATGGACCATTGGCTTTGGCAAGTTCTGGACTATTTATAGGCAGGGAACTGGAAATCTAGGGTAACAATATGCCTCTTCATAAAAAGACCAAAATAACCCTGAAGTTTCGTCAACTGAGGAGGCCGTACGGCCGCGGTTACGCGGCCTAAGCATGCTTATGCCGCGGAACCACGACACTTTAGTGAAGTTGGATCCTCGTATTTTTTTGCTTCTTAGTGTTGATGTTTGGATCAGTTTGGTACACTTTGTTTCTCAGAATCTCTCCACAAGTTGTCCAGAATTTCAGCAAGTCAAAAGGTGATTTGATGTGGATCTTTTGCCATGATTTCCTCGAGCTCCGCGTAGATTTCTTGGATCTTGTATTGCCATTGAGACTTGTGCATGAAAATGACATTGATTTGCCATTTTTTCTTTTAAACTGGTGTGCGGCAACATACGGAAAGAGAGCGGAGACCAGTGTTTTATCTGTGGTTGGCAGGAACCCGGGTTTTGTCGTGTTTTTCTATGAATTTCACCGTTTAGAGCCGAGAACTTGTATCCTGCAATTGACTAGCAAACACGGCTCAAGAGTACCTACCGATAAGCAATGTGATAAAAATTAGGCGGTATAAAAATGCAAAAATCTGATATGAACAAATACCCCCAAACTTATCAATTGCTCGTCCCGAGCAAAGCCAATTTATTCACAAAAAATTTCCTAACCTCACTTTCGCAGGGAACGCGATTGCACTGAGCATGTGCAACAAGCCGTTAAACCTCTAGGTGTCCCTAGTAGGAGGAGTGTTGTCTCCTGAGGGTTTTCAGCGGATACTACCCACAAAATCCGGTCAAGCTAGTTTTGCAAAATAACTATGATTCAAACCCTAAAGTTTTGTTTCAGAAAATAACAATTCTATTATCCTAAGTCTAGACTATCGAATCTTTATTTTTCACATCTCGCTTCTTATTTAACTTAAGATTCTATATGTCTTTACGTGTAGTGCAAATAGTGTCGTTAAGTTCCAGAAAGGTCGAATAAAGTCATCATGTCACACAATAAAGCCCAGATAAGAATTTTGAAAGGATCATATAAGTTTTATAAAGAGTTAAGCATTTTTCAAGTTTCGTTTTCCAGTAAGGTTTCAACTTCAGAATTTCTATCTTCCTTAACAGGAAACTAGGTCTTATTTTTCTCTCCACCTTTTTCTTGTTTTCATTTCATACACACCTCTGTGAACTTGCAATAGTCTTTATCATATAATAAAACCTTCATATCTCCGCTAAATTTTTTTTTATAAAAGCATGTCTTTTATCAAGATTATTCTCACACAAAGAACCGTTAGGAATTTTAACTCGGAGAGAACGCTTGCTTGACTTTGTTTTAATCTAGACTTTCTAGGCTTCTTAACGAGCTTTAGGCCAATGCACCCAAACCAGTTGGCTTTAGGGCATTAGGTGTAGAAACACCCCAGCGGACTTAATTACTCAAGTTACCTAGGTCCAAAAACAAAAGAAAATTTGGCGTGAAAAACATGATGATTCAATACTAACGGAGATATAACCGGCAGTTCAATTATTTTTTGGATAAAAGACGTGTTTAGTGGGTTCGGTGTGTAATCATTCCAATCAAGTTCCAGATGGGTTATTTTTCAGACATAGTTCCAATTAAGGCATCAATAACATTCCTTCATATTCACTTCACTTCATAAACTATTCTTGATATTACTTATTTCAGAACAAACATATTTGATCCTCAGAAAATCATTTATCTATTTTAAAAGTTTTTAGACATAAAAGACTTGTCATCTGATTTCCAAAACTCACGACACGTGTAGTGTGATGTAAAGACGTATATCAGCTATAGTTAATTTCAAAGGAGAGTTATCTTTCAGGTTTTCAAAATCTAAACATAAGATTTAGTTATTCTTATTTTATCAAACAAAATCGTCGAAATGTTGAATCAGAGTCCTCCCACTAACTAACTTGACTGAAAAGTTTTTATGTTTTTAGAAAATTTTCAGATTTTTATGGATTTTATGGATTTATTATGCAGATGCAAAATATACATATGAATGCGAAGGTTAGAAATGCGTACCGAGCGTACCCCCAAACATAAACTGGACAGTGTCCTCACTGTCTTTTCATGAAGAGATCATTGAAGGGTCAAAATTGTCGGTTAAATATACACAATTTTTTTATGTTTATTTTTATTTCTTTTAAAGAAAAGAAGAATAGCAGAAATGGAAAAAAATATCCACAAATACATACAAAATGGTATATACATACCCCCAAACTTATTTGGAACAATTTCCACTGTTCTTGGCTGGATAACCGAAGTTTGGTGGTAGGCAGAGGAAGATTATGCAGGGTAAACCGACTCCTGTAAGACCAGGAGCTCCTCTGTTGGTTCGGCGCTATGGTACGGTTTTAGTCGGTGTCCGTTCAGTTTGAAAAATGAACCGTCCTTTGGATTCTCCAAATCCACAGCGCCCTGCGGATACACATTCCGCACAAAATACGGCCCTTTCCAGCGAGATCTGAGCTTTCCTGGATGGTAGTGTAGCCGTGTGTCGTAAAATAGTACCTGTTGACCAGGTACAAAAGTTTTGCGCAATCGGTGTTTATCGTGAAACACCTTCGTTCGGTTCTTAACGACAACCGCGATGTCGTAAGCCTCATCCCTAAGCTCGCTCAATTCGTTCAATTGCAGCTTCCGATGGCTGCCCGCATCTTTATGAGACAGATTCAGCTCCTTTATCGCCCAAAATGCGCGATGCTCTATTTCGACAGGTAGGTGGCAAGCCTTTCCGTACACAAGCCGATAGGGAGACATGCTAAGATCGGTCTTATAAGCGGTTCGAAATGCCCAAAGGGCATCAGTGAGTTTCAGCGACCAATCCTTACGGTTCTTGGAAACCGTCTTCTCCAGTATCTGCTTGGTTTGCCGATTTGAAACTTCGGCCTGCCCGCAGGTTTGGGGGTGGTAGGGCGTAGAGAGCTTATGATTAATGGAATATTTCCGCATCAAGGCCTTGAAAGTCTTATTGCAGAAATGGTTCCATTGTCGCTAATGATCGCTCGGGGGTGCCCAAACCGGGAGAAAATGTTTTCTTTAAGAAACATAACGACAACCTTGTTGTCGTTAGTCCGGCTGGGCACAGCCTCGACCCACTTAGAGACGTAATCAACAGCGAGAAGGATGTACAAGTTCTCGAAAGAGCTGGGAAATGGCGACATGAAATCTATCCCCCAAACGTCGAAAATCTCCACAACAAAGATTGGTTGGAGCGACATCTCGTTCCTCCGGGATATCCGGCCCAAGTGTTAGCACCGGGAGCAAGTCTTGCAATAGTCATGAGCGACTTTGAAGAGTTGTGGCCAGTAGAAACCACATTGCAAGATCTTCTCAGCTGTCTTTCTGGGGCAAAAATGCCCCTCACATGCTTGATCGTGGCAAAATGACAGCACACTCTTGAATTCCTCATCAGGGACACACCGTACATACCCTTGACGAAGGCCAACAAAGTAATATGACTGTCCCAAACCAACGCATCTATCTATGCTACATATGAATACCCCAGCAGCTACCAAACACTATGCCTTGACGAAGGCCAACAAACATTGCTTGAATACTACTGACCATCCATATGAAATGACGGAGGGCTACGACTGGTTTTGGCGAAATCGTGAACGTAGTGAACTTGATATAATCGAAGGAACCTGATAGCTTTTTAAAAAGGAGTGGTTAAAGCTCCGCAATTAAAAATTCTGCTCTTTTAAAATAACCGAGTGGTTTTTTTTAAATTTGTTCCAACGATTCAGCTTTGGTTTGTTTTATTTGCATTAATATAATGTGTCCCATCATTTATCCTATCAATGCAGAAAACAACGAAAATACAACGTCTGCGTATGACATCCGCATTCGCCATTAGGTCCCGTCATTCACCCGTTAGATTACTTAACTAACGACAGAGCGGGGGCTGGGCTAGCGCGGATGCAAAACATAAGTAACACCTAATAGATATCATATATAGATATTGTACATTCGTCAGACGCAATAATAGGCATTCCAGATCACAGATGAACATATTGGATATACTAGGAATCCGCGTTTCGTTTGAGCCTGCAACAAAAGACGGATTACACGGTCGTGATGAATAGCCAAACCCCACCCTAGACCCCTACGGGTGCGGTAAACTACCCGCCTGTAGGGTTACTAGGCACTATCACAAGGGTCTATAAGGCATCAACCATGCCCGAATTAAAATTTAGAAGTGCCGAACAACCCAAAGCAAGGATCTTTGCTAGATAATTAGGGTTAAACATGCAGGTAAACATCTAAGAGAGAGGGATTACAACCTTTGTAGTCCGCTCCTTCACATCATTAGCTTCAAGTAGTAGTCCATTCGCCGCCATCCATGATCTCCCAGACTCAAGAGAGGCTCCACAACCCGAATGATCCATGCTTGCTTGAAGTCTTCCTTTTCGAAGATGATTTATCTCGAAGAATTTTTAACTCAAGCTCTCACTTCTCTAATCAAGTATTAATGAAGGGAACACCCTAATCTAATTAGCTAGATTAGATGAGGATAATGAAGTAGGAATTATTCTCTTTTTTATTTTCAAGATCTCACACTAATTCATCACAAAATCAAAAAGCTAGAAAGCTTTCATGAAGGAAGAAGAAGATAATTTCTTTTGTGATGAATAATGAAAAGTTACTATGCTTACAAATGAACCCTGAGTTAATAATATGAAGCATTAACTCATGTAGAGAGTTTACTAGGGTTGAGGGTTTGGGTTGGGTTAAATAATATCTCCAAAATATCAACACATAATATCTTTGCTTAAAACAAAACAAAAGCTTCTAAAAGCTTCAAGAAAAGACTAACCCAAATCAAACCCTAACCATGTTTAATCTCCACTAACCACGTTGCATTTGTAAACATAACTTGTTACAATATTATATATTACATATATAATATATTTTTATAACAAAAGATAATAATACAATTAGCATATATCACATATATATCAATGTATTACCCGGTGAGAAAATGAATCAATAAAGCGAGCCAATATTAGATAATGTAATGTCATATATCACATATATAATTATACATTAAATTATCGAATCAACACTTGATCCTACAATCCGGCTATTTCTCAAATAACCGACTAATATAAACTGTATCAGTTCATCAAATCAACACTTGATCCGATGAGCTGGCTATATCACATATACCCGGCTGATATCTAATATAGCGAGAATAGAATACGGTATCTCATATCGAATTATTCTCGGTTTTGCACATATCATATATGTTCTCCTACTTCGTTTTGCCTGAGTCAAGAAACCTCTGTGTAGGACTCTAAAGAATCATCAATACGCCGGCAGTAAGTGATGATCATAACAAACACCCACAAGCTGCAAGCGGTCAGCTAAATGTAACAGCCACCCAGGTATTGAGCGATCAGAAGATCAACAAGAAAGCCTGTACATTCTCTTAGGAATTCAATCAGTAACACTACCGTACAGTCCGGTCTCTTCGTCTGATATGTCGCATATCTGGTATAAGGGTGGTAAACGTCAGACCCCAGTAACTGATAAGTCGTGTCGATGTGAGGCTCATAACAGGTCGAGAACCTACTGATAACACTTACCAGTAGTATTCAATATCCGCCCTGGCCAGGGACTTCCAGTTATAGCCAATCGAGCACAGCACAACAACAACTCCCTATACCGGGAGAGACGAAACCCCTCCTATCGCTCATTGCCTCCATGCGATTCAGGACTGTACCCAAAAGGCACCGTTTTGCACACCCTCTTAGACGTGGTATGATGGAAATCAAAGCATAGTAGGAATCACACAAGACTCTATGACGATCTCGGGTCTACAGACTAACCTGTACCAGTGTCACCAGAGAACTGCCATCTGACGTGAGGTATAATACCATCTGGGAGTTCTCGGTGAGTCCGTCCAATATACCCAGTCTCCACCGATCACCCGTACACCATCTTTGATGTCAAACATCGATGGATATGGGATCATCCATCGTCCATCATATGGGTCAAGATCCGTATACGCTAGTCTACTCTGGTGTATCGATGCCCTGTCTCGATATACCCTTGACTAGGAACAATTATAGGATGTACTCATAGACTACCGTGGCCCCACTAGTATGATCTCATCATAGTCCCAGTAATCGAGTACATTTCTTAAGGGCTTTATCAACATATGAGAGCAAGACAGTAAACTAATATAAGTCAACATGTTAAGACAAAGTGAAACCAAATAGCATACTATCATGTCGAGCAAGAAAGTCCTCTCTATATATATCCAAGCATCCATTATAATATACATCATATGTACAATAATGGCCTCAAGGGTATATATATAACTAACACTGCCTAATATCAGAAGTGAAACAGTCTCCCTCAACGACGTGAGTAGGCCATCAAACACTTCAAAGTACCTGGTAGTTTGTGCACCCCATCTTGGGTCTATCCTAAGAGCAAAATACAGTAAATGAATTAATACAACGGTGGGTACAACCTCAACCCGGATGTGCCATGCAAAAGAATATTACAACATATTACAATTTACATCGAATGAAAGATAAAAAAAACTCTCATCTCACATCCCCAGCTATTCATTCACGACGATCCAATGAAGTTCATATACACAAACCAATAAATCCATTACAGAAATGTGCAACCCCCAACTAACCGACATACTAGCAATTAGAGGAGGTTTACGAACACATATAAACATCACCAAGTTTGTAAAGTAACAACGACATTAGAATCCCGCACGCAATTAACAAACACATCCAATTTTCCAAAACCCGAAAATCCAGTGAGCTACATTTTAAAAGCTGAAAGTTTTGAGCAAATCCGAGAGTCGAAACGAACTCGAAACCCGCCCGAATCTTTGTAGAGGCAAACATACATGATAATACGTCAAGTGGGGGGCCTCGGGGGGGGTTCCCACCCCTGCTGGGCACCATGAGGTGGCCCCCAAAAGAGGACAGACCTGAGAGACCAGTTGCTGGTCTCTCAGGTCAGCAGCCCCCAAGGCCACCAATTGGTGGTCTTGGGGGGTGTTCCCGGCCGTTGGTCCCCCCCGGGGTGTCCCCGGGGTACGCACTCTTCACCCCACGGCTTCTCGGTTCAAACCGTGAGCCCGCGGGGTGTGCAAACAACTCAAAACCTTACTTTTCAAAACTGTTTTTGTCGACAGTTTTTCGGTGACAAAAACGGCGGAATTCTAACATTGTTACAAGCTATCTAAGGTTTGTGAATGGCTCTAATACCACTGTAAGTCGATGTCACGCACTCCACGTGTCCATGGGGAGGCGGAATTAGCAAAAAATGATTTTTACGAGCTTCGTAACATCGACTCAAACCAAGGATCGAACACAAACCGTAGCTCGCAAACTACTTGAGGTTTAACTACACGGATTCGAAGTTATACCTCATGTTACTTGTCCTTCGGGTCTTCATCGCTATCGTCCACACCTCATAGGCTCTATGGAAGATGTTCACCTCAACGGCCTCCTCGAGTCAAAGACGATCCACCCGAGAGTCTATAGTCCGAGCTCCTATCTCGAATCTGAGATAACTACAGCTTCTAGTTTGCTAATCTAGAAGTCCCAGAGGGCGTAGAGTATTTAGATGGATTACTTAGTCACTTAAACCCTAAGATTCTCAACTCATGAGAGCTTTTAGGGTTTGAGGAAGAAGATGAATACTTGAGGAGAGAGAAGTGTTTTGTGATAATGAAATGAATAATACTCATGCTAGAATAATATGAAGAATAATAATATCTCTTTTGATAATATCAAGATATTATCTAGTATGCTTCATTTAATTCTAAGTGTGAATCACTTCATGAGTCAATAAGAATTTGATGTAAACATACACCCCATCTTCTACCTCATTTAATTTAAATCCTAAAAGGAAATAAACACAAATGAGTCACCTTCTTCTTGAAGCATCCCGACAAATTACGAGACTGCCCCTCCCATTCGTATTTTCGAAAAACACGGATAATCATAGACTGAATAAATCCATCTGTATAATACTAGAATCTGGCTTAAACCAAAGCCCGTTAGTATTATATGCCCGGTCACAGTATGTGCACAAGTGTACGTAAGTGATCGCGGCCCTGCCGTAAAACCATACGGCCTCTACACCTTTTGCCCAGTGCAGGGAAATTCTCTCTGTGGGACTCTAAAGACTCGACACTATACTGGCAGTGAGTTTAACCACAGGCCGCAAGCGGTACTAGCTGTACGTAATGGTCCCCAGGTAGATGTCGATAAGAAGGACGATATGGAAACCCATCCGAACTCCAACTGAGCCTCATATGACAATCCCCGTACAGTCCGGTCTGTTCGTCTAGGACTATCGCATATCGGGCCTAGGGGGGCGGTAAACGTGAGACCCCTAATAGCAGTATATGTCGTGTCGGAGTGAAGCCCATTACACCTTGAGAAACTACTAGAGCACCTACCAGTAAATCTCGCTTGTCCTGGCCAGGGACTTTGCGTAATGGCTCTCCATACACAGCATGATATCAATCCCCATTACCGCCACTGCCTCCAAGTGCTTCGGGACCGCACCCAACTATTACCTGTTTCCACGACTCTTTTGAGACGTGGTAGGGTAGTAATCTAAGAACAGTGGGAACACACCCGAGGTGAAGTAGCAGTGTCAAGTCGACGGACTACGGTGTACTCATGTCACCTGGGAACTGCAATCTGACGATAGGTATAGTACCAATCTGCAGTTCCCGGCGAGTCCTGTCCGGTGTACTTGTAACCTAACGAGAACTTGTATACTATCTCCAGTACGACGTATTGATGGCTGTGGGACAGACCATCTCCCCAGCTGGGATAAGAAGCGTATGAACCAGTCTACTCCGGAGTATCGATGCCCCGTCTCGATAATCCTACGACCAGGGACCTGTATAGGATGTTTCTTATAGACTACCCAACCCCCATTAGTGTGTCTGCCATCACAACGCTGTTAATCAAGCAAAGATCCTAAGGGCTTTACTAATATGTATAAGCGATATGTTAAAAGAAACACATGCACATATTAAAGTAGAAATAAACCAAGTAACATACTACCATTTTTAGCAAGGCTGTTAATACAACTGTGAATATCCCAAGTTTCCATTAAGTAATATACAAACTAGTGTGATACAGTAATGGCCTCTAGGGCATAAACACTAACAAACACCACTCGATGCATTACAGTTTCTGTCGAATTTATAAGTGTCTTCAAATATTATTTAAACAACTGCAGAAGACTACTTAGATGATCACTAGAATACACTACAAACACGAATCCCGGACACCAAAATTGGGCCGGCCATATACCCTTGAGAACCGAGGAGGCCAGTTCTATTGAGGCTTTTGGGTTTGAATTTTGTTTTGTGGTTTAGTCTCTGTAATGTTGGTGCAGTGGTATTGTTTGTTTAGCCCAGTTTGGATATGGTTTTATCTAGTTGTTTGGGGCTATTCGGGGTTATTTTGAACTCGATAATTTGTAACATTGTTTAAAGTTTGCAGTACTTACATTACTATCTGCGACCGTGAATGTCATTCGAGCGGTATAACTTATCTAATTGCTATAGTCCTTTTAGACGGGTTTGCGAACGTGACATTCACGTTGATGTTCTGTATTGTGCTGTAATATTGCGGATTTGTCATGGTGGATAGCTCGAGTGCAATGATAGTACGGTTTAGTTTTATTTGAAGTTGCCATTTTTTTTCTTTTGTTTTGTATTATACATTCAGGGGTTTCTTTAAATGTTTAATATTGTTGTGATAGAGAGTGTGAGTGCAAGTCTTGGCATTTAGCATTGAATGGTGCTTGTGACTCATGGTGTTGGGTCTTGTGTTGGTTTCGTGAGATATTTGTGTGTGGGCAGATCTTTTATTTGTGCTGGGATTTTTCTTCACTTGCTCATCACAAATTCTTCACAACACACACAAAGAAAAACAACAGAGACTTATTTCTTCACTTGGTTTTTCTTCTGTGCCAAGTCTTGAGCTCACTCTTTTCCTCTATGGCTTCTTCTTCAACCTCCACCCATTCCATCTCATGAGTTGATAATCCTTAGGTGTTTTGAGACAAAGTATTCACACACACTCTCTGCTTCATCTTGGGTGTCTAGGCTAGCAAACTGGATGCCCGAGTTGCTTCGGTTTTGAGGCGGGAGCCCGTATTACTAATCCTCGACGTAGATCATCTTCGACGAGGGAGACCAGAGACCAAACTTCATCAAGGCAGCCGCGAGGAGCTTGGGCAGAGGTTGAAGACCGAAGGACACGTATCGATCGGTATAACCTCTCTAAACTCTTTTAATAAAACTAGTATAGGATTAATGGTACGATCTTTCGTTTAGGGTTCCGTTAGCGCCGGCTTTTAAAAGTTTTTGTTCCGCGTTTGGCCATGGATTGATGGCCAGGGCGCTGTCATAACCCTACATGGTATCAAAGACAACCCATTAACCGCATACTAGTTTGTTTAGAAAATGTTAAACTATCAAAAACGAAACAACTCCAAAACAATACCCGTAGTATTCCAGTTTCTGTCATTTTTTCCCGAGTCTTCTAAAAATATTTTAGTAACTGCAGAAGACTACTATGATGACCACTAGACAGCACCCCAATTACGACCCACTTCCACCCTAATTGGACCGAGCACATAGGCAAAAAATCCGAGCTGGCCGGCCTTAATAGGGAGTTAGGACTTTTTATTTTGTGTGTGGTTTAGTCTCTGGAATATTGGTTCAGTGGTATTGCTAGTTTGGCCCAGTTTTGATATGGTTTTATCTAGTTGTTTGGGGCTATTCGGGATTATTCTGAAGTCGATATTTCTAACATTGTTTAAAGTTTATGGTACTTACATTACAATCTACGACCGTGAATGTCATTAGAGCGGTACAACTTGTCTAATTGCTATAGTTCTTTTAGACGGGTTTGCGAATGTGGCATTCACGTTGATGTTCTGCGTTGTGCTGTGTTTGTTGCGGATTTGTCGTGGTGGATAGCTTGGTTGCAATGATAGTACAGTTTAGTTTTATTTGTAGATTTGATATCGCGGGGCGAGCGCCCGACATGTGGACTGCCGTCACTGCCTGTTTGTATATTATTTGTTTGGGGCATAACCGGGTTGAGGTCGATGTCACCGTTGTACATATTTTATTTTCTGTACTATGATTAGCCCACGATGGAGTGCACGGATAGCCGGGTTCTGGAGGGCAACGTGTCCGCATCTTATGGCGTTGAGAAGGAGGGGGCCTCACTCTAGAATTCGCGGGTTATTCGCCGCACTCGTAGGAGGTACAGGTTGACCCAAGGAGGGGTGCTCATGTTACCGGATTCCATGAAGTGCTGGGTGTCCTATTCACCTTAAAGATGGGGGGCTGCTCCGCTTCTGGTTTTGGCGGGTAACTTGCCGCGCTCGTAAGGGTCTAGGTTTTCATTGCACAAGCTATCCACACGACCAGGGGAACGTCGAGTTTCACTTGCGGATCAAATGGAAACCCCAGGCTCCCAAATTATCTGTATTGTTCAGTGATACTTATTGCTTATCTATGATGTTGCATTTATCACGCCTGGAGCGATCATTATATATTGTTATATATATACTAGTAGATGTTGTATATGTTTTATACCCGCGCTAGTCCAGACCCCGCTCTGTCGTTAGTTAAGTATCCTAACGAGTGATGACAGGACCCAGTGGCGAATGCGGATGGCATATACGTAAATCATATTTTCATTCTTTTATGGTGTGATTAATTGATAGGACAACATTGATTCTGATTAATGCAAGGAAAACATACCTATTCGATGTTGTTGGAACAATTTTTTAAAATCTATTATTACAATGACGTTTTCTTTTGTTTTGCACAGTGGTATTCGATTATGAATATTCAGCACCTCATTCCACGAGGAAAGAGCCGAGATCCCGTCACCGGGAGTGACCTCTTCGGCAGAAGTTTGCATCATGGTAATAACTTCACTATAGTCGATTACTTTTTTCTTTGCATCGAGATATTCAGTGGGAATATCCTGCACCTCATTCCACGAGGAAAGAGCCGAGATCCCTTCACCGTGAGTGACCTCTTTAGCAAAGGTTTTCGCCACTATATATTTATAAAAAGCTATCCGGTTCTTTCAGCGATATCAAGTTCATTACGTTAAAGCTTTTGCACCAAAAACCATTCGTAGCCCTCCGTCATTTCAGACGGGTAGCACTTAGTATTCATGCTATGTTTGTTGTCCTTCGTCATGGCATAGTGTATGGTAGCTATTTGTTACTTTTCTGTTTCATAGATAGATGAGTTGGTTTGGGACAGTCGTACTACCACTTTGGCCTTCGTCAAAGGTATGTACGGGTGGGTCCAAATTAACCTGGACAATGACGGGTAGAACTTGACATGTGACTTATGATATGTTGGCCTTCGTCAAGTTCATGAGAGCATGGGGTAGAAATAACATCGGGAGTTTCAAACATGCAGGAAACTTTCTAGGGATGCGCATACCTTCTAGAGTGTGATAACTTAAGTGGATTCCATCAGGTTATCATACGATGATAGTTGGATCCCGATACCCACTGATGAGTTGGTTTACTCCTCGGGTGATTTTAGATGATCCCGACTAATTCTTTTTTCAGATTTGGAGAAGAATTTGAGGATACAATGGGAGACATCCTGATTAGATAAAGTGATTGACCATTCTAATCTAAATTAGTGTGCATGCTGAGTGTTTCTTTTCTCTCTCTCTTTGGCAGCGGCCATGTCCCGACCCTATACTAAAACTCATAAACCAAGTTAACCGAATCTTCTTAAAACACACTGGCTTTTGAATTGTCAGAGTTGCATACTACATTACCGCTCTAACTTTTACCCTTTGCTTTTCTCCAGATCATTCTGTATCACTACGAAGATCCACATTTATTGGATATGATCGCCGTATAGTTACATACAAACTTGAAGAAACTTATTTCTGATTCGAGAATGGTTTTCGGTTCTAGAGAAAATGAATAAGACTATTCAGTTGTCTTTTCCTTTTACCTTCTCTCAGATTGTGAGGGCTCCTAAGATTAGGAGAGGGTACACCTATTGAGCTTATTGGATAGTCTTATTCAAAACCATAGGAAGGTGCCGAAAGTTGGGGAAAGAAGAAAACCAATTTGCCTAAGTGTGGTGTACAGAAGGTAGTAAGTAAAGACAAATAAAGGGATTAGAAAGAGAGAAAAATAAATTGCAACTGCTATCATTCACGACCAAACCGCGTATATCATCGCCACTCCTACTTCACCTTTGAATTTCTCCAGAACACCCCGTATCACTATGAAGATGCACATTTATTAGATATTCCATCGTATATTTATATAGGAACTTGAAAGAACTTGTTCCAGTCCGAGGATGGATTCTGGTTCAGGAGAAATAGAATAAGGTTTATTCTGTTGTCTTTTATCTTTAACTTCTCTCAAGTCATGAGCACTCCTGGGATTAGGAGAGTACACCTATTATGCTTATTTGATAGTCTTCTTCTAAACCATAGGCTGGTGCCGAACGGTATGGAAGGAAGAAAACCATTTAGCCTAAGGGTGGTGTACAGAAGGTAGTGAGTAAAGAAAAATAAAGGGATTTGGAGAGATGGCAAAGAAATATACGGTTACAGTCAGGAATATGGATAATGGATGAGGCATTACTAGGAATACCCGGCTACCCTTTCGAAACATTTTCATGTTTCAGTTTCACTATGCGTTGTTAATTAAAAACTGATTTCCCAATTAGATCTTTACTCCAGGGTATGTATTTACTAGACTTGATTCTCACATCTGTATGGTTTTACAGATGATGAGTGGGAGTAAGTTATTAGGAATTAGGTGATTATATCCTCATTATATCGCAATTCGTTGTAATTGGTGATATTTGAGGAAATCCCCTGGGGTTTTGGCTGATGACAAATATTTGGTTTTGAATATCCGTTGTTATGCATCAATTTCAAACTGATATATCTGTACGTTTATTTTATAAAGCGAGATATAACTTTTTGAAATTATGTCCATGACATTTACCTATATCAGTTGATGGTTAGGTAAGGAGCATTAAACAGCGGTGTAATTCTTCTTAACCATTGTACAGTTTTCAACTTACGATGCACAGGATTTGAGTTATTCAACTCAGGGCACTTATACAAAGTATTGTATGTTTTCCATTTTCCATTAGGAAAAAGGGGTTGGTACTCATACTATATTCTGTTTACTGGTAACTTCTCCAGTTTTAGACAAGTATTTCATAGAAATACAAGGTCCATGTTTTGAGATGTTATAGGTACAAGAATAAAGTAAAGAACCACGTGTTGCAAATATCAGGACTCTTCAAGGTGGTCGAAGATGTAGATACTTGTGTTTTGGTATTCCGTTGATAGTAATGGTTTTGAGAACTTTCTTCTCTTTCAGGTTACTCATATTTGGATTCACTCCTAAGTTGAGTAATGATGATCGGCCTCTCTCCATTTAGTTGACATGCACTAGAGACAGCTGCATGATTCGAATCTGGTTCCAATTAAATCAGTGCCTCTGTTTCTATATTGTATATAGAACGGTTCATATCTTAACGATGATAAGGTATATTGAGTTGTCCGGCTTATGCTTGAAACCAGACTCCGGACAACACAAGGCATGTCTCCGTAATGGCAGTTTGTGGGTTATCCCGGGCTATGATGAGGGTTAATTTTCTACCATCTGGAAGATCAATAATTATATTGTTCTTGACTCACCAAAGTTTTAGTAAAACAGACTTTTTCAGAAAACAGTAGTGGCAGTATGGTAGAACTAGAAGCGATTCCATAACCACAAACGATTACTGAAAATTTAATAGAACCTAAAGATTCAATCAGGGTTTGACATTCCATTAGCCACTCCGCAGATATGGTGGGTAACCTCAGGCGCCCGAGAGGTACTTCGGTATCCTCAAAGACGGCGACAGGGAGGTTCTTGTTTAGCCAGACTTGCCATTATTGCCGTTCTAGACTATGAGACCCGGCATGAGGATGTGTATGGCGTCGTTCTAAAATAGTTTTAGAAGTGCACGTGTATATGACTCTGCCAGAAGGTTGTTGTAGTCAGTGGGAGCAGCGGAAGCATAGCGGACAAGTAGCTTATGTCTATTTATAGACTAAAGCAAATATAGCGGAGATAGATCATTTATTTTTGATGTGACAGTCATAGTTTTTGACTTCATCAGAATAGGAGATGGATCTGTTAAGAAGATAGTAGGCTGTGATGTCTTAGTTTTTGGATGGCATACACTTTGTAGGAAGTGAAATTCCTATACCACGATCGGTTATACTGTGGTTGTCACAAAGTGGTTTCTCCAAATAGGATATGGATATTATATCAGGCATTTTCATTACTAGATCTATGGTTTTAGATCTAGATTTGGGTAGTTTCCGAATCTGGGTACTTAGACAGTATTCCAAAGGTATTTTAGAATGGACGACTACTGGCATGTTAGTGTACCTGCAGGTGATGGAGTCACCCTCTCTAAAGGTGTCTTACAGAATAAAGGGGAGAGGGATGTGCATGATTGGCATATCACTTGCTTAGGCAATTGAGTCAGTCATGAGATGTCAAGTACCACACCAGATATTGTTTTTGCACTAGATGCAATAAGTTGATATATTAATCTAATCCTGGAGAAACGTTCGGAAGCAGTTTTTGAACATAAGTAAATGTTCTAGGGATTTGGTAACGGCGGCCTCCTTTGGGAGACGGTTATCATTCGGGGCTTCCAAGGTGACCTAGATGACAGAGTGACTGTCAGAGTTATAGTTTTCCCTCTTTTGAGGGACAGTAGTTTGGACTGGTGGTCCAAGCGGATACTGAGGGTGGCATGGCACAAGATACTGATTAAATTCAGTTGACGATACAGTCTAAGAAGTTTACTGGATTTGGAGTTCATTTGTGAACTTAGTCCCATCAGTTATCCAGATATATTCTAAGACAGGTATTGCTCATTTCGGGAGATGGTTTTCTCCGCGAACTTGAGATAAAGAGAGACATAAAAAGAAACATTGGAGCGAATCCACTCACTGAGGCTATTTCTCGAACACAATAGTCACACAAACGAGCTTTGTGAAACTGATTAGTAGAGAAGTAGGCTGTTCAGTATCACATGGGCTGTGAGTATGCGACACCGCAATAATTAGCCTTACGTGCAAGTGGGAGATTGTTGGCTATAATGCCCTCAAGTCAATTATTGGATCGCAGGCACGTGATTGCAATTATTGAGGGTGGGCCTACACCGGTAGAACAGCCATACTCGAGATGATAGTATGCTATCTGGTTTGTCTTTATCATTGTGTACATACTTCATGTGACATTATAGATCACTATTACATGTTGATAGAGCCTATAGGATTCTTGCTTGAATACCAGCAGTATGATGAAGATCATATACATGAGAGTTGGGTGGTCTATAAGCACATCCTTAAAGTATCCCTAGTCGTGGGAGTTTCGAGACTGGGCATCAATACTCCAAGAGTAGATTAGTGTATACGGATTGAGATCCCGACGACGGGCGGTGGCCAGTCTCACAATCCATTGGTGTAAGTTGGTTCACCTAAGATGTATACATGTGCTCATTGGGTTATGAGTACACCGGACGGACTCGCCGGGAACATGCTAGTTGGTATTTTACCTATTGTCAGGTAGCTGTTCCCTAGTGACATGTGTACAGATTAGTCTATCGACCTGAGATCATCATTTATCTCGTGTTTGTTCCTACTGTGCTTTGATTACTACCCTACCACGGCTCAAAGGAGTCGTTCAAACAGGTTTTAGTTAGGTACAGTCCGAGCCACATGGAGGCAGTGAGCAGATCGTCAGGGGATTCGTCTCTCCCAGTATTGGGGGTTGATGTCACGGTGTGCACGGATGGCCATCACCAGAAATCCTCAGCCGGGGTAGACGAGAATTACCGATCTAGGATTAGAAGTTTCTTAGGTTGTGATAGGCTTCATACCGATACTAAATGTCACGTTATTAGGGGTCTGACTTTATCCACCCTCATAGACTCGATATGCGATACGCATAGTTGAACGGAAAGGACTGTACGGATATTGTCACTATCAAGCTCAGTAGGGTTTCAGCATGAGTTTGGTCATCGGCCTCCCTTTCGCTCAATACCTGGGTTGCCGTTACGTACAGCTAGTGCCACTGACGTGCTTGTGGTTAAACCCACTGCCAGCATATTGACGAGTCTTTAGAGTCCCACACTGAGAGTTTCCTTGGTTCGGGCGAAACGTTGTAGAGGCCGTATAGTTTTATGGCAGGGTTCAATCATATTCGTGCACTTGTGCATGGATCATGATCGGACGGATAATACTAGTGGGCTTTGGTTTAAGCCGGATCCTAGTATTATATTGCTGGATTATTTTCATCTCGTTGTATTCGTATTCAGTCGGAATACGGATGCAGGTATGTATATACGGATGAGGGGTATTCTTGTAATTCGTTACGAGTTTACTTTTGAAGTTGCCATTTCTTGTCTTTTGTTTTGTATTAAACATTTAGGGTTTTCTTTAAATGTTTAATATTGTTGTGATGGAGAGTGTGAGTGCAAGTCTTGGCCTTTGGCATTGAATGGTGCTTGTGACTCATGGTGTTGGGTCTTGTGTTGGTTTGTTGAGATATTTGTGTGTGGGCAGATCTTTTATTTGTGCTGGGATTTTTCTTCACTTGCTCATCACAAATTCTTCACAACACACACAAAGAAAAACAAAAGAGACTTAATTCTTCACTTTTTTTTTCTTTTGTACCGAGTCTTGAGCTCACTCTTTCCCCCATTCTAGTTGGTATTTACCTATCGTCAGATAGCAGTTCCCTGGTGACATGTGTACAGGTTAGTCTATCGACTTGAGATCGTCATTTTTCTCGTGTGAGTTCCCACCGTGCTTTGATTACTACCCTACCACGGCTCAAAGTAGTCGTGCAAACAGGTTTTAGTTGGGTACAGTCTCGAGCCATATGGAGGCAGTGGGCGGATTGGCAGGGGATTCGTCTCTTCCGGTATTGGGGGTGGGATCGCGCTGTGTTTAGGAGAGCCATTACATAAAGTCCCTAAGCAGGGCAAGAGAGATTTTCTGGTAGGTATTCCAGTAGTTTCTCAGGGTATTCTGGGCTACACTCTGACACGACTTATACCGCTATTGGGGGTCTGACGTTAACCAGCCCCTTAGGACCGATATGCAATACTCATAGACGAACGGACCGGACTGTACGTATATTGTCACTGACAGGCTCAATAGGGTTTCATGATGAGTTCGCTCATCGGCCTCCTTTTTGCTCAATACCTGGGCAGCCGTTACGTACAGCTAGTGCCTCTGACTTGCTTGTGGTTAAACTCACTTCCAGCGTATTGACGAGTCTTTAGAGTCCCCCACAGAAAGTTTTCCAAGTTATGGCAAAACGTTGTAGAGGTCGTATGGTTTTATGGCAGGGTTTGATCATATACGTACACTTGCGCACTGCTCATGGTCGGACGGATCATACTATTGGGCTTTGGTTTAAGCCGGATCCTAGTATTATATTGTTGGATTATTTTTGTCTCGTTGTATTCGTATTCAGTCGGAATACGGATGCGGGTATGTATATACAGATGGGGGTATTCTTGTGATCCGTCATGAATTTACTTTAGAAGATGCCATTCTATTTATTGTTTTAAACATTTGGATTAATGTTTATTATGTGGAAATTGTGAGTGCAAGTTTTGTTCAAGAGCATTAAATATGGCATGTGCAATTTTGGTGACTCATGTTGTGTTTTGTTGTGCCATTTCTATTCTCATGATTGATTATTGTGTGGGATTAAGTGTAGAGAGAGAGAGAGAGGGCTGCCACTTGTGGCAAGGGACAGGTCTTGAGTTTATATTAGACCTCTCACATTATATCTCACATAATAATGAAGCTCATTTTCTTCACTAGCATTCTTCTTCAGCTCACAACTTCCATCAATGGCTTCTTCTTCAACCTCCACTCTTTCCCTCTCATGTGTTGAGAATCCTAGAGTGTTATGAGACAAAGTAATCACACACTATCTCTACATCACCTTGGACATCTCGGCTGGCAAAATTGAATTCCGAGTTGCTTCGGTTTGAAGCGGGAGCCCATATAAAGAATCCTCGACGTGGAGCCACTTCGACGAGCGAGATCGGAGAGCGAACTTCATTAGGGGCAGCCGCAACTAGCAAGGGACAGAGATTGAAGACAGAAGGACACTGATCAATCGGTATAATCTCTTTAACCACCTTACGGTTTACTATTACAGGGTTGATGGCATGATCCGGGTTTTAGGATTACGTTAGCGCCGTTTTGAAAAGTTTTTGTTCCGCTTTTGGCCTCGGATTGACGGCCAGGGCACTGCCGTAGCCTTACATTTACTTTTGAAGTTTCCATTTCTTTTATTTTGTTTTGTATTAAACATTTAAGGTTTTCTTTAAATGTTTAATATTTTTGTGATGGAGAGTGTGAGTGCAAGTCTTGGCATTTGGCATTGAATGGTGCTTGTGACTCATGGTGTTGGGTCTTGTGTTGGTTTGGTGAGATATTTGTGTGTGGGCAAATCTTTTATTTGTGCAGGGATTTTTCTTCACTTGCTCATCATAAATTCTTCACAACACACACAAAGAAAAACAATAGAGACTTATTTCTTCACATGGTTTTTCTTTTGTGCCAAGTCTTGAGCTCACTCTTTTCCTCCATGGCTTCTTCTTCAACCTCCACCCATTCTATCTCATGAGTTGAGAATCCTTGGGTGTTTTGAGACAAAGTATTAACACACACACTCTACTTAATCTTGGGTATCTAAGCTAGCAAACTGGATGCCCGAGTTGCTTCGGTTTTGAGGCGGGAGCCTGTATTACAAATCCTTGACGTGGATCGTCTTCGACGAGGGAGACCAGAGACCGAACTTCATCGAGGCAGCCATGAGGAACTTGGGCAGAGGTTGAAGACCGAAGGACAAGGATCGATCTGTATAAACTCTTTTAATATAACTAGTATACGGTTAATGGTACGATCCGTCGTTTAGGGTTCTGTTAGCGCCGATTTTTAAAATTTTTTGTTCCGCGTTTGGCCACGTATTGATGGCCGGGGCGCTGCCGTAAGCCTACACAAACTAATAAAAAAAATACATTAGCCATGCTTCATTCCCATGCCTCAAATATCTCTATTTTCCACCTCATTAATCTATTTTAAAAAATAGATAATCCAAATAATGAGGTGTCCCCTTCTAGAAGCATCACTTGTGAAATTACAAGAATGCCCTCACCGTATATACATACCCGTATTCGTATTCAGAAAAATATGAATACAATGTGATAATAATAATCCAAGAATATAATAATAGGATCCGGCATATACCAAAGCCCACTAGTATTATCCGCCCGGACATTATCCTTGTAACCAGTACACGTATGTGATCGGAACCCTGCCGTAAAACCATATGGCCTCTACATTGTTTCGGCCGAAGCAGGGAAACCCTATTTGTGGGACTCTAAAGATTCGACTGTACGCCGGCAGTGGGTTGAATCATAAGTCCGTTAGCTATACTAGCTGCACATAACGGCTACCTGTTCATATCATAATTTTGCATTACTATATTCCCCATTCTTAATCATATTGGAAATAAATAAGTGCTTTTGATCCATGTCTGCTAAATAGTTGCAGGTTACAGGTTCTCGGAACAATACAGTGAAAATGGTGAAAAGACGCTACAAAAGTGAGACTACGACCAACAAATTGAAGAATCTTTATGATGCCGCCTACAGTTTAAGGAACAAGTGAAGATCAAAGAACAGTTCAATTGCACAAGGTACGAAGGCAGCACAAGATTCAACACTTCAACGCGAAGCTAACGGTAAAAGTCCACAACATTTCTGCATTGCGGAAGTCTGGAAGAAACTATAAGACATTCTGAGAAACCAAATGATGAAACCAGAAGTAAAATGCAACAGAAAGCAACCCTGAAAATCTGAGATGAAGAACCCACCATATGGCCGTGGATTCGCGGCCAAACAGAGCTTATGGCCGCGGTTCCGCGGCCGTGTTGAGCACGTATCGGTGCATTTTGTTGGTGGGTGTCGGTGCATTGACCAGGCTTCTCAGGGTATTTTTGTAATTCTAGATATGGATCAGATGTAAACCCTAGGGTTTCTATTATCTATAAATAGGAATCCTACAGCTCTTTTTGGAGCATGCCTCTTTTTAATTCCTAGTTTAAAATTTTCATTCCATGTAATTGTTCAAAGAGTGCATCAATAAAAAGTGTATGTTTCTTTTCTTCCCTAGTTATTTCTCTAGCAATTTTTATTTCTCTGCCGTAGTTATTTTCCGCATATTTTTTTTATCTGCCGTAGTTATTAAATAAAAACCAAAAAATGAACTTGTTTATTAATTCCCTAATGAGTGAGTAGTTCTTCACTTGTTAGGGTTAGGCTTGGGAAATGTTTGAGAGATGAAAATCTCTCACCCCTTTCTTGCCCATTCAACATTTTAAAATAGGACTCTATGTATACATACACACTCCGCTCACTATGGCACCCTATCCCACGATGTAGCGGTGATTCCATAGTTAAAGACCGGTTGTATATGATTTCCATGGAGGTTAAGGCTAAGAGTGAATAATGGACGGACAAGGACCAAAGGGAAGAAACCTAGTTTCTTCCCGATCGTGCTAATCTCCTTTGTTAACTATTACCTTAACACCTAAAAGTTCTTAATTAGGGTAAAGAAAGCGGTGAGAATAATTGACTTTCCAAACTAATCTAATCCTAACCCTAGCAAGGTTTTAATCCTAATCAAACTCAACTTCAGTTTTTATTGAAAATCGAACCTGCCACAATAGGAATTAACTTGTTAGGACAACTAGAAAATACACGTAGTCCCTGTGGACCGACCCGTATTCAACCGGCTAGCTACCAAGCGACACCTTTCTTGATTTTGGTTAATTCTTTGATTTCAAAACGCATAAGCATAATTCCATACCAATCAAATGGCGCCGTTGCCCGGGATGGCGTAGTTCTTTTCTTTTTGTAATTTCGGGTTAATTAAAAATCAAAAAAATCATGAAAACTGAAAAATATAAAAGTATAAAAAAAATATCATCATGTTATTTTTTGAAGGGTTTTCATGTGAATTGTGCAGGATCGGAAAGACGAACAGATTCAGATCTGGAAAAATCCAGTGAGCTAAACAGTAAACAGCAGATCTGAACAAGCAGAGGAGTACCACAAAAGACAACAGAAGAGTTTTGGAGGCTTGAACCAATAATTCCACCGCGGAACCGCCGCGATTGCCTACATTTAGCCGCGGATCCGCCGCGGCTTGCTGACGTCAGCAAGCCAAAACTTCTCTATAAGTATTCTTTTCCTCTCTTCTGCCCTCTGTAGTCCTCTGAAAAATTTTCCTGCAATGTTTTTTGCGCAAAACTTCTCCCCCTTCTCCAATAACTTGATCTTGTGCAGGATTCTTTGCGCCACAATAAAAAAAAATTTGGCAGGTGTTTTGGATTTTTGTGTGTTTATTACTTTGCATTTTTTTAAAACGAACTTTTAAGGGGCTATAACACCAATCCAGATTGGGTGGGGATTTCATTACCCTTCCTAGGACCCCAAAAATCATAAAAAGCATTCGCATCAACCTTCGAGTAAATTAAAAAATATTAGACTCAGCCTATAAGGACTGTGTGCTCATTAGGACAAAGGAATAGTTGTAGGCATTGGTCGTTTATCTAAACCAGAGTTTGTGGTGCCTAGGATAGACAAGTGGGAAAGGTAATTTTAAAAGTCCCGTCTCATGGTGATTCATGAGCGGATCCTCCTTTCATTACTTGTGCTTACCTGGACACAATTGGCGGTGAAGAGGCGATTTGAGGATCTCACAACTTGCCCTTTGAAACAGTTAGGAGCAGTCTAGTTGACTTAGGAGACCCTCGCTCTAGACTTGATTGTGCATAATGTGATTGCTTGAACGTGTGTCTAAGCTCCTTATAAAAATCTTTTGCAAAAACTCCTTATAAAAAAAAACACAAAACAAAAATTTTTTACAAAAAAAGACTTGCCATTTTTGTCGCCAGAAATCCATTGCACCCTACTTTCTCTCATTGACATTTTCTTACCCCCACCTTCTGTTTTTACCTTTTGACTACACTACACCTCGATAGTGTATGTCCAGTTGGACTAGGGACTCTTACGCCTGTTTAGTCCGTGTCTCGTTAGTGCCGACTGATGACGCTTTCGACTCCGAAGTCGAAATTCCATCCACTTTTTTACCTCCATCTTCATATTCATCATCTTCTAAGGAGATGTCGGGATTCAATCCTAACAACCCCTTACCTGCGGGACTGATTCCACCTCCACTAGGTGCGAATAGCCCACCACACCCTCCTGTCGAAGCGCCCCAACGAATCGCGCTCCAGCATCTTTTCTATCCCATCCGCACCGCACTTCCCACTTGTCTTTCACTTCTACCGGCTAATGGGGATAACTTTGAAATTAAATCCCACTTCATCAATATGTTGCCCAAATTTCACGGGCTGGAATCCGAAGATGCCTACATCTTCATTAAAAAATTCCAGAATGTTTGCGCAATGATGAAGACCACACAACTTTCTGATGATGCTATAAGGCTATATGTCATTCCATTCACTTGATGTGACCTAGCTGAAAAATGGTTATATAGCACAGCATCATACTCCATAAAAAATTGGGAAGAGTTTGTTAAGGCTTTTCTAAAAAAGTTTTACCCACACCACAAGACTGCGAGAATTCGCAACGAAATTATTCAATTTTCCTAGCTTCCTTCCGAACCTTTTTAGAAGTATTTTGAAAGATTTAAGGACCTCCTTGTTCAGTGCCCTCACCACGGTATCGAGAATTGGCAGCTTTGCCAAACTTTATACGAAGGACTGAACCCAGCAACTAAGCAGTTGTTGAAAACCATTTGTCAAGGTCACTTTCTTACAAAATCTAGCGAGGAAGCTTGGAAATTTCTCGACGATCTTACTGAACAAACACTTCAGTGGGAAAGCACCAAGACCACTTCATCTACTTCATCAGGTCAGTCTAGGGCAGGCATACATCAACTTGATATGTCGATTGCAATGAAGGCCGAAATGACTGCACTCACGAAAAAGCTAAAACCAATTGAGAGCAAATTCCCATCGCCTTCTTCTGCCCCAGCTTTACCCCCACGCACTATTTGTGCTTGTTGTTCGGATCCGTCCCATCTTACTGAAGAGTATCCTTACAACCCACCTGTTCAAGGACAAGATCAAGTCAGTGCTGCCTTTCAGCAAAGACAAAGAAATGATCCATACGCTTCAACTTATAATCCTGGTTTGAGGAGCCACCCAAATTTTTCTTGGAATCAAAATCAACAACAATTCCAAGGCAACAACAACTTTCAAAGGCCTCCTCCACAACAACAAGCCCCTCAACAAACTCAATATCCGCAACCTTTCCAATCCCAACCTTACCCAAACCAAATGAACAATTTTGTACCCAACAACTCTTATCCTCAAAACAATTTTTTTCAGCCGAATAACAATAAGGATTCCTCGCTAGAAAGAAATTTGGATGCGTTTTCAAAACAATCTACACAGTCCTCAGCAAGCATCCAGTCTTCCATTCAGTCTTTGGTGCAACAAAGTGCTTCACATGATCAGAGCATCAAATCAATTGAGGCCCAAATTGCACAACTGAATGCTGTGTTAAACGAGCGAGAAAAGGGAAAGCTTCCATCTCAACCATTGCCAAATCCCAGTCACACACACAACGCACCTGTTGCTTATTAACAACAAAATCATAATGTAAATGCTGTGACCACATTGAGATCTGGAAGAGTGTTGCACAATAATGTGGGTATTAGTGATGAAACCCCGGCCGCCGCTTCTTCTTCTTCTTCTTCTTCATCATCTTCTTCTTCTTCTTCTTCATCTTCTTCAGAGCCTGTTCTTCATTCTTCACAAGGCTCTACTTCTTCTAATTCGAACGGACCCACATATCACTTCACGAAAACACAAACACTGGGATCCGTTCCAACTCCACAATCTACTCCACAAATATTAGACTCAACAAATTTTCAAAATGTTCCATTTCCAAACAGGTTGAGATCCGATAAACAAACTCCACAAATGGAAAAGATTGTGGAGTTATTCAAACAGGTTAGCATTAACATACCTCTCTTGGATGCAATCCAACAAGTCCCTTCTTACGCTAAAATCATAAAAGACATATGCACCAAGAAGAGAAAGTCACAGGTACCCAAGAAAGTTTTCGTGGCTAGTGCTGTAAGTGATGCTCTTACCCAACCTTTACCCCAAAAACATAAGGACCCTGGCTGTCCTACAATTTCAATAATAACTGGGGATAAGAATATCAATCGCGCACTTTTAGATCTTTGTGCTAGTGTTAATTTGCTACCCTATTCAGTATATGAATAATTAGGCGTTGGAGAGCTTAAACCCACACGTTGTACTCTCTAAATGGCCGACCGATTCATCACCCATCCTTGGGGTGAGTTAGAGGATGTGTTAATTAAAGTAGGGGATTTCATTATCCTCGTTGATTTCATTGTTATGGACACACAGCCTGTAGCTAACACCCGGAATCAAATTCCGGCGATACTCGGTCGACCATTCCTTGTGACTTCTAATGCGGTGATCAATTGTCGAAACGGTTTGATGAACCTATCTTTTGGAAACATAACAATTGAACTCAACATTTTTAAGTTGGGGAATCAGCCCTCCGAGCCTAATGCTAGTATATTTGATGTTTACTCGATCCAAGAGATCACGCAGGAAGACTGTGAGGACGAAAAATTTTTGTTCGATCATAGCAGTTTTGACATCACTAATGCGTTCCTCCTTGAATCTGACACAGCTTTCACACCAGATAACGATTACGAGTGTTTCACTTTTTTGGACGATTTTGAAGACTCACCACCCGAGTTTGAGTCCTTTGAATTTTCGGATGAGTTAGCTGAACCATCTGACTCGGTTGCTTACACTCGCTTTGAACCATTGATGGAATCCTTCGAGTTCGACACAGTTTCACCAATTTTACCCTCAATTATTTCACCTCCAAAACTCGAACTCAAGCTATTACCGTCTCACCTTAAATACGCTTACTTAGGTGAGAATGAGACCCTTCCTTTTATCATATCGGCATCTCTAGCTCTCAAGTAAGAGAAAGCCCTTTTAATGGTCTTACAAAATAACCGACAAGCTTTTAGCTGGACTATGGCGGACATCAAGGGGATTAGTCCCCTCATTGTTGAACATCATATACATATGATGGATGATGCCAAGCCAGTAAGGGATCCACAGAGACGCCTCAACTCCATAATGAAAGAGGCTGTTAAAAAGGTGATTGTAAAATATCTTAATAGTGGTATCATTTACCCTATCTCTAATAGCCAGTGGGTTAGCCCCATTCATGTTGTCCCAAAGAAATCGGGCATAACGGTCATAACCAATGAGGCGAATGAGTTAATACCTACTCGCACCCAAACTGGGTGGCGAGTTTGCATCGATTATAGAAAACTCAACGCTGCGACAAGGAAAGACCACTTTCCATTACCTTTCATTGACCAAATGATAGAACGATTGGCTGGGCATGAATTTTACTGCTTTTTGGATGGCTACTACGGCTATAATCAAGTTCTCATCGCCGAAAAGGACCAAGACAAGACCGCATTTACTTGTCCTTTCGGTACATTCGCTTACCGTCGCATGCCTTTTGGGTTATGCAATGCACCCGCTACTTTCCAGCGGTGTATGATGGGGATCTTTTCAGACATGGTAGAAAATTTTTTGGAGATTTTTATGGATGATTTCTCCATTTTCGGTGACTCCTTTGATGAATGTTAGCTACACTTAGACGCAGTTCTTACCGCTGTAGGGATAAGAACCTTACTTTAAATTGGGAGAAATGCCACTTTATGGTACGAGAAGGTATTGTCTTAGGACATATCATCTTGCAATACAGCATTAAGGTTGATAAAGCCATGATTGAAGTCATTTCCAATCTTCCTCCTCCCAAGTGCGTCAAAGACATCCGAGCCTTCCTTGGCCATGCCGGTTTTTATAGACGGTTCATCAAGGATTTTAGCAAGATAGCTAGACCCTTGACTCTTTTGTTGGCCAAGGACACAACTTTTGATTTTGGCTCAAGCTGCATGAAGGCATTCGAGTCATTGAAACACTCACTTATTTCTGTGCCCATTCTTTCATCTCCCGACTGGACGCATCCATTCGAAATTATGTGCGATGCATCTGATTTCGCCATTGGTGTTGTCCTTGGATAGCACATAAATAAGATGCCGCACGTAATTTATTACACTAGCCGAACATTAAAATAGGCCTAATTGAATTACACAACAACAGAAAAAGAATTCTTAGCCGTCGTGTTTGCACTAGAAAAATTCAGGCCGTATTTAATCGGCTCTCCAGTGATTGTTTACACGGACCACTCAGCTCTTCGCCATCTTTTCATGAAGAAGGATGCTAAATCTCGGCTGATACGTTGGATCCTCTTGCTACAAGAGTTTGATCTTGTCATAAGAGACAAGAGAGGATATGAAAACGTAGTCGCCGACCACCTTTCACGACTTCCTTCTTCGCCTACACTTGAAATTCCTATCAAAGATATTTTTCCTGATGAACAGCTTCTAACCGTGTCATGCGAACCTTGTTTCGCTGATATCGTAAATTATTTATCCACCGGACTGATACCAAACGATTGGTAGAATCAGGACAGACTCCAATTCCTGTCCCAAGTAAAACATTTTTACTGGGATGAACCGTATCTCTTTAAATACTGTTCCGACCAAATCATTCGTCGGTGTGTACTCGACAACGAGTTTAAGAGCGTGCTGTCTTTCTGCCACGATCAAGCGTGTGGCGGGCATTTTGGCCCCAAGAAGATAGCAGAAAAAATCTTACAGTGCGGCTTCTGTTGGCCACGACTTTTTAAAGATGCATATGAATACTGAAAGACATGCTCCCAGTGCCAACACTTGGGCCGAATATCTCGGAGAAATGAAATGCCGCTCCAACCAATTTTGGTTGTTGAGATTTTTGATGTTTGCGGAATAGACTTCATGGGACCATTTCCCAATTCTTTTGGGAACATGTACATTCTACTTGCTGTTGATTATGTTTCGAAATGGGTCGAGGCTGTGCCTAGCCGAACCAATGACAACAAGGTTGTCGTTAGATTTCTCAAAGAAAACATTTTCTCGCGGTTTGGGCATCCTCGTGTGATTATAAGTGATAATGGATCTCACTTTTGTAATAGGACTTTTGAGTCCTTAATGCGCAAATACTCCATTACTTACAAATTGTCAACACCATATCATCTCCAAACTTATGGACAACCCGAGATTTCGAATTGGCAGATTAAACAAATATTGGAGAAAATGGTTTCCAAAAACCGTAAAGATTGGTAATCAAAACTGATTGATGCACTATGGGAATTTCGTACTGCCTATAAGACCGATCTTGGCATGTCTCCATACAGGATTGTTTATGGAAAGGCTTGCCACCTTCTTGTTGAAATAGAGCACAAGGCATTTTGGGCAATTAAAGAGTTGAACCTCTCTTTGGGAGATGCGGGCAGCAATAGAAAGCTGCAGTTGAATGAATTAGACGAGCTGCAGGATGAGGCCTATGAGAACGCGGTAATTGTTAAAAACCGAACGAAGGTGTTCCACGATAAACACTTTATGCGCAAGACTTTCAAACCCGGTCAACAGGTTTTGCTTTACGATACTCGGTTACATTTCCATCCCGGCAAGCTCAAATCTCGATGGAAATGGTCATTTTTGGTACGCACCGTATATCCTCACGGTGCGGGAGATCTAGAAAACCCAGAGGATGGTATACTGTTTAAAGTAAACGGACATCGACTTAAACCGTTCCTCACTGCGGACCCGTCGGAGAAGCTCCTGTTTTTGTAGGAGCCGATATATACTGACTGATCTTCCTCCATCTACCCCCAAATTTTTGATCATCTAGCCAAAACATTGCTTCAAACAAGTTTGGGGGTATGTATCATTTGAAATTATATAAATACAAAATAACATAAAAAATAAAAATTTGAAAATAAAATTTCTTTCGGGTATTTTTGTAAATTTCCAGATTTAATAAAAAAAATTAAAAATAAAAATAAAATTTTTGTTTGCAAATAATTTCCTCTTTTTAGAGGGGTTTATTTACAAATAGCCAACACTTCCCCCTATAAATAAACCCCGACCCTCTCCGTTTCTTAACCCTAATTTTATCAGCTCTGCTCTCCTTCTGGCCACGCTTCCACTGCCCAAGCTCTCCTTCGGCCGCGCATTCGCCGCCGCCTGGTGTATTCACCCTCTAATTTTTTTTCAGGGGAGGTTCGATCTCTAACACTCCTCTCTGTTTAAATTTTTAAGATTTGTTATGGCACCTAGTATGCAGTTGGAGCGTGATTTCTCACAAATTTTTCACACACGATATATGGAACTTACTTTGCTGATGAAATCACACGTAGGGGCTGGAACTTTTTAATCTATAATCACCAAAATGGTTATGCCCTTCCAGATCTAGTCACTCGTTTTTATGAGTGCATGGAAGACGGCTGCCTTGCACAATATGGCTTTATCAAATTAATGTGGGGGCGATAGGGAAATAATTATAGACAGAGACTCATCCATGAAGTCACTTTGATCCCTAGGTTACATGTACATGATCAGCCCCTTCAGTTTGAGGATTACATGCCCTTAATGGGTAATGATTGCTCAAAGGAACCGCGGAAAGGAATACAAGCGGGAACCCTTTTCGCTAATGTTTTAACCGTGTGCCGGTGGGCACAAAACAATATTTTTGGGAGTTCCCATAACACCACATTTTTCACCCCATCACTGCATATCGTGCACACACTTATGATAAGGAACCCTAGATTTGACATGTGCATGGTTCTGCTTAACTCAATTGGTGCGGGCAAAAGGGCCGCGAACTACCCATGCCCAATTCTAGTGACACAACTGTGTCGCTATTTCCTTCCTGTGGAGGTATTTGAATTTACATGCATGAAGGCATACCCGTTAGGCCTCTTATTGAGGGCGTATCTACGTCCTATACACGCTTGACAAATGTTTGGTCAAGAACAGAACCGGCGGAATACGTGCCCGCCAGAACACCTAGCTCTGCTCGACCGCGAGCGAGGAAGAGCTCACCCCCTTAGAACTTGCACGTTTAATGAGAAGAGCTGTTAGGAGATTGACGAATTGAGGGGGATGATGAGGGAGCATGATCGGCGTTTTGTAGAGATAGAGCAAGGAGTCCGAACCCTACTAGCTAGGGAGGAGCGTTCTCGTTCACGCTCAAGGGGGCGGCGTGGGGCCGAGCAGGGAGGGCACTGCTTTTGGTAAGTTTGGGGGAGGTGTTGGTTGTAAATAGTTATCATTGCATTGCATATTTTTTTTAAATTTTTGTATATATTCTTTTTCTTTTTCTTTTGCATATTTAATTCTGCATTGCATCCTTATAAAAACTATAAAAATTGAAAAAAATGAAAATATAAAAAAAAATTTATAAAATGAAAAATCAAATAAAAACTGAAAATTTTTAAAAATTATAAAAATTGAAAAATTCAATTTTAGCCATAATTGACTTAAATTTGACAAGACGGTTAACTAGCTAGGAAAAACTAGATCCCAAAACTTAGTAAATTAAAAATCCTAAAAATAACCTTTCTTAAAATTTGACCGTAGAAAATATATGTCCTTGTGGTTTACTAAGAAATAGGCAAATTTTGAGTTCACTTCTTGGGCCAAGTCAAAATAAAGGTAGAGTATTGAAATTTTTATTGAAGTGTAAGTCTGAAAAATAATTCCGAACCTTAAGTCCAAATTCTGAAAATATGTACCCTACAACTTGCACAAACACGCACCTTGAAACTTGGAATAGTAGAGGATACCTTGAAATGCACTTGTCTAAAATGCTTAGTATGAAGGAAAATAAAATTATAAGTGTGAATAAAGAGATATAAAAAAATGAACACTGGTTTTGTAATTACTTAAGGCTGCGTAAAATAAAAAATATATAGCGAGGGTGCTTTATCACCTAGTGTCTTAGACAAACTGGTTTGGGAGTCACTGCTAAAGCCTTAGGTATTACAAGACGAGGAATTACGCCTTAATGCGCAAACACATTTTGTAATCGGCCGTTAGTACCTCAAGAAGTATTAACGTTCGCATGAAAGATGTGTGAGCTATTTCATCTAAAAATTCACCAACTAAAAGTACTCTGGATGATGGAAAAGAGTATAATAGCTTGATTTGAATTTCCAAGTGTAGGGGTGATACATACACACACGTAGGGGTATATGATTGCGGTTTGGATGAGAGATTGGAATGAAAAATAGGACTTATATCTTTAATAGAGATGATAAAAATTCCTAAGTTGAGATGGAACCTTAGAAGTAAAACTCAAAAGATGCTGAAAGCTAACTAAATTTACAGAACATATACAATCTTAAGTTAAATGATAAGTGAGTGTGAAAAATATGGGTTGATAATTTCTGAGTTAAAGATAATAGAATTTCTTGCTCGAACACCGAATTGAAGAATGAAGTCAATAGGCCAAATTGATCAGATTTTTTGGGTAGTATCCGCTGAAAACCCTCAGGAGACAACACTCCTCCTACTAGGGACACATAGAGGTTTAACGGCTTGTTGCACGAGCTCAGTGCAATCGCGATTCCCTGCGAAAGTGAGGTTAGGCTTTTTCGAGAATAAAACTGGTTTTGCTCGGGACGAGCAAAAGATAAGTTTAGGGGTATTTGTTCATATCATAATTTTGCCTTATTATATTCCCCATTCTTAATCATATTGCAAAAAAATAGGTGCTTTTGATTCATTTCTGATAAATAGTTGCAGGTTACAGGTTCTCGGAACAATATAGTGAAAATGGTGAAAAGACGCTACAAAAGTGAGACTACGACCAACAAATGGAAGAATCTTTATGATGCAGCTTACAGTTTAAGGAACAAGTGAAGATCGAAGAACAGTTCAATTGCACAAGGTACGAAGGTAGCACAAGATTCAAGAATTCAACTCGAAACTAACGGTAAAAGTCCACAACATTTCTGCACTGTGGATGTCTGGAAGAAACTAGAAGACATTCTGAGAAACCAAACGAAGAAACCAGAAGTAAAATGCAACAGGAAACAACCCTGAAAATATGAGATAAAGAACCCACCATATGGCCGCGGATCCGCGGCCAAACATGGCTTATGGCCGCGGTTCCGCGGCCATGCTGAGCACGTGTCCGTGCATTTTGTTGGTGGGTGTCGGTGAGTTGACCAGGCTTCTCAGGGTATTTTTGTAATTCTAGATATGGATCAGATGAAACCCTAGGGTTTCTATTATCTATAAATAGGAATCCTACAGCTCTTTTTGGAGCATGCCTCTTTTTAATTCCTAGTTTAAAATTTTCATTCCTTGTAATTGTTCAAAGAGTGCATCAATAAAAAAAAGTAAGTTTCTTTTCTGCCCTGGTTATTTCTCTAGCAATTTTTATTTCTCTGCCGTAGTTATTTTCCGCATATTTTTTTTATCTTCCGTAGTTATTAAATAAAAACAAAAAAAATTAACTCGTTTATTAATTCCCTAATGAGTGAGTAGTTCCTCACTTGTTAGGGTTAGGCTTGAGAAAGGTTTGAGAGATGAAAATCTCTCACCCCTTTCTTGCCTATTCAACATTTTAAAATAGGACTCTATGCATACATACACACTCTGCTCACTACGGCACCCTAACCCACGAGGTAGCGGTGATTCCATAGTTAAAGACCGGTTGTGTATGATTTCCATGGAGGTTAGGACTATGAGTTAAGAAAGGACGGACAAGGACCAAAGGGAAGAAAGCTAGTTTCTTCCCGATCGTGCTAATCCCCTTTGTTAACTATTTCCTTAATATCTAAAAGTTCTTAATTAGGGCAAAGAAAGCGGTGAGAATAATTGACTTTCCAAACTAACCTAATCCTAACCCTAGCAAGGTTTTAATCCTAATCAAACTCAACTTCAGTTTTTATTGAAAATCGAACCTACTACAATAGGAATTGACTCGTTAGGACAACTAGAGAATACACGTAATCCCTGTGGACCGAACCGTATTCAACCGGCTAGCTACCAAGCGGCACCGTTCTTGATTGTGGTTAATTCTTTGATTTCAAAACGCATAAGCATAATTCCATACCAATCACTACCCTGGTATCTGTCGATAAGAAGGCCGATGGGCAAAATCATCCGAACTCCTTTTGAGCCTATCAGTGGCAATCTCCATACAGTCCGGCCCTGTTCGTCTAAGATACTCGCATATCGGGCCTATGGGGGTGGTAACCGTCAGACCCCTAATAGCGCAATAAGTCGTGCCGGGGTACAGCCCAAAACACCCTGAGAAACTACTAGAGTACTTACCAGTAAATCTCGCTTGCCCTGGTCAGGGACCTTGTGCAATGGCTTTTCAAACGCAGCGCGATATCAACCCCCAATACTGGGAGAGAAAAATCCTATCTAACCACTAGTGCCTCCCAGTGCTTCGGGACTGCACCCAACCACTACCTGTTTGCATGACTCATTTGAGTCGTGGTAGGGTAGTGATCTAAGTATAGTGGGAACACACTCGAGATGAATAGTGATGTCAAGTCAATGAACTAAGCTGTACTCATGTCACCTGAGAACTGCTAACTGACGACAGGTATAACACCAACCTGAAGTTCCCCCGCGAGTCCGTCCAGTGTAACTCATAAACCAATGAGCACCTGTATACAATCTCCGGTATCAGATACCAATGGCTGCGGGACAGGCCATCTCCCGAACTGGGGTAAGAAGCGTACACACCAGTGAACTCCGGTGTATCGATGCCCTGTCTCGATAATTCTACGACTAAGGACCAGTATAAGGATGTGCTTATTGACTATTATTGACTACCCAGTCCCCACTAGTGTGACTGCCATCACAATGCTGGTAGTCAAGCAAAGATCCTAAAGGCTCTATCAATATGTATAAGCGATATGCTAAAAAAACATATACACATATTAAGATAGAATCAAACCATGTAGCATACCACCATATTGAGTAAGACTGTTATTATATCCGTGTATATCCCTTACTTCCAAAATGTAATATACAAACCAGTACTATACAATAATGTCCTCTAGGGTATATATCACTAATAGCACTTAGCGAGTGCAATAAACCTTTAGACCTCTAGGTTGTCCTAGGGATGAGTGTTATCTCGTGATTGCACCGATAAAATCCGTTCAAGCTAGTTTCGTTGGTCAACTTTCGACTCTAATTCTAAAATCTAGATCGTTAGGTTAGAAACTCTATCATTCTAAGTTTAGATTATCCAACTCTTATTTTCTCTCCTTGATATTCATCTAGCTTAAGCTCCTATCTGCCTTTGTTCACATGCAAATTAACTTTTTAGTTAAGATATATCCATTCGAGGCTATCATCTCTCTTTTTATTTAAGCGACTTGAAACAACAAGTTTTGACGCGATCACCTAGGCTTACTTAGGTCTAGATCAACCGGCTACTCCGTGTGATTCGTTATTTTAATTTTCTTAATTAATATTTTCTTCGATCCCTTGGCTTCTTGTTTTGTATTTTTTTATTTTTTTAGCTCTTTCGATGATGACTCCCAAACTAGAAGGTTTTAGGGTATCGAGTGATGGAGCAACCCAAAGACCTAGGAACTCAAGTTTCCAAGTTTTCTAACAAAGATCATAACTTGGTTTCTTTTTGCTTTCTTGGCAATGGATCCCAAGCCAATTGGTTTAAGTCATCGGGGTTTAAAATCTCCTTTCGACCTAAAAAACTCGAGAAACCAAGTCTTTTATTATATTATTTTTCTTTTTTATTATTATTGTTATTTATTTTTTATTTTTTTATTTGAGATATTTCAAAACTTTCCTTTATTTCCCAAAACTCAGAGATATGGTGCAAGTGTGAGATAAAGCCATATATTCAGTACTGTAAGATTTCAAGATAGGTTATTTTTTGGGTTTTCAAGTATTAGTCTAAGAGTTTAGTTATTTCTAAACGATTAAACTAAATCGTCCAACTTCGAATCTAAATCTCCCAACAAACCAACTTGACACAAAAAAGTTTTTATGAATTTAGTTTTTAAAAAGATTTTTCTTTTTTTATGGATTTTTCAATACAATGTAATGCGAAATTTGAGACATGATGCATTGCAAGAATTTAAACATGCAAAAAAAGAAGAGAAATTACAAAAGAAAAGGAAAGGAATTTGAAACATGATGCATTCGGAATTAAACATGATGCAAGCTAATCTCGATACAAACATCCATTAGTACAAAGATGGTTTGCCCTATGGTAGTAACCGTAGGGGCTTTTCTACAGAAAAAATTAACTTATGTAGTTTCCCCTAGGTGCTAGTAGAGAAACCTCTACTGTGGGAACCATAGGGGCAATGTCGGGGTATTTAAAAAAATTTAAACAGAAAATTTCCCCTCCTTCTTCCCCCTATGCCCTAATCCCCAAAATATTTTCCCCAAGAAAATTTTCCATCTTCTTCAACCCTAACCATTGCTACAACCATCGCCAGCACCCTCGCCTCCATCATCTCTACCAGCATCGCTAGCACCTTCGCCACCGCCGTCTCCACCAGTTGCATCCACCCTCGATTTCACCATCGTCATCACCGTCTCCACCATCGCGCGCATCCCAAAAATCCTATTAGCCATCGTCGCCTTCCACCGTCGCCTTCCACCGTCACCTCCACCATCGTCTCCCCTCTCCACCTCTTTCGTTAGCCCCTGTCTCTATCTCTACCTCTCACAGCTACCCATCGATGTCTACCAAGAGTCGTCGGCCTCCTCTATTGGTCTTAGGTGCTCATGCTGCGGAAGCTGTGTCTAAGACGGAAGCGATAACAAAAGTTTTATGCCAGCACAAAACAAACTAACCTAAGAATTTGTTCCAAACAGCTAAACTAGTAAACTATAACATGCAAGGGTATGGAAATACAACCATCGACGCATGTCCACCTAATTATGGAAGACCCCTCTAAGCTCGTAGACACCGGGAACGCGCTTGAAAGTTGGCCACCCTTACCGAAGAAGATCCATCCGAGAGAAACCGGTAAAGGCTCCGATCGATGCTCCAAACTTGCTAAGGATGGATTGTGGGTGATGTAGGGATTTTTCTACTAATCTTTTCTCTCTAAAAACCATGCTCAAGAGAGCAATAAGAAGAAGGAGAAGGTGGTGAGAAAATATGCTAAGTGGTTTTTCTCATGAAGCATAACAAAAGTGTAGAATGAATCTCATGTGTAGAAAAGAATGTCTAAGCTTTTTTCAGCCATGGATCAATTGTGCATCAAAATCATTTTATCAATATTAAAATCAAAGCCATGCCTTTCTACATGTATAGAACCATACTTCATGCCATCTTACCCTCCACCTCATTTCCATTTAATTTTCTAAAAAGAAATCAAATATGAGGTGTCCTTTTTCTAGAAGCATTCCCGTATAAATACAAAATACTTCACTCGATTTACGTATCCCTACATATACGCATATCTTTATAAAAATACGGATAACACCGAAGAGAGAAAATGAATAGTGAACAATAATACTAATATATATATATATCAATATATATATATTATTAAGTCAAAAAATGATTTAAGAATCCGGCTTAATTTTAAGCCGGCTAGTATTATCAACCGTCCGATTAAAGTCCGTGTATCCCGTACACGTATTTAATCAGACCCCTACACGTACCAATATATGGCTTCTACATCTATCGCCTGAACCGGGAAAACCCTTTTTGTGGGACTTTAAAGACTCGACAATACGCTGGCAGTGGGTTTAACCACAAGCACGTTAGTGGCACTAATTGTACGTAACGGCTACACATGTACTTGCCGAAAAGGGGGTCTACAATCAAGTATGTCCTTACTTTACCAAGTCTGAATGTGACAATCTCCGTACAGTCCGGTCTCTTCGTCTAAGAGTATCGCATATCGAGTCTAGGGCGTGGATAACGTCAGACCCTTACTAACCCGATATGTCGTGAGTCAAACTCATCACCAACAGAGATACTACCGATCAACTATCAGTAAATCTCATCTACCATGACCACGTATTTAGGGTGATAGACAACAGAACACAACGCGACATCGAATCCTAATACCAGGAGAGACGAATCCCTGAGACCACTGCCTCGATGTGGCTTGGGACAGTACCCAACTAAAACCTGTTTGCACGACTCCTTTGAGCCGTGGTAGGGTAGTAATAAAAGTACAGCGGGAACTCATACGAGACAAATGACGATCTCAGGTCAAAGTACAAATCTGTAATCATGTCACCTGGGAACTTCCATCTGACGATAGATAGAATACCATCTAGAAGTTCTCTGCGAGTCCGCCCGGTGTACTCAACTCCAGTGAGCACCTGTATACTATCTTAGGTGACACAACACCAATGGTTTGTGAGACCGGCCACCGCCCCTTATCGGGGTCTAGAACGTATACACTGTTAGGAATATGTATGCTCTAAAGGTCATTATTGTATGATATAGTGGATGCTTGGACATATATATATAGAGGACTTTCTTGCTTGACATGATAGTATGCTATCTGGTTGCTCTTTATCTTAACATGTACACTTGTATTATTATACTGTCTCTCTGATACATGTTGATAAAGCCCTTAGGATGTTTTCTTGACTATCAGGACTATGATGCGGATCATACTACTGGGACTTGTGTAGTCCACAAGAACATCCTTTAACTATTCCTAGTCGAGGGGATATCGAGACAGGGCATCGATATTCAAGAATAGACTAGTGTGTATGTTTCTTGACCCTGTAGGGGGCGATTGTTGATCCCATAACCATTGGTGTTTGACATCAATGATTGTACACAGGTGCTCATTAGAGAATGGGTACACCGAACCGGACTCGTCAAGAACTCCTAGATGTTACCATACCTATCGTCAGATAGCAGTTCTCTTGTGAGACTAGTACAGGTTAGTCTGTAGACCCGAGATCGTCATAGTGTCTTGTATGGTTCCCACCGTGGTTTGATTTCCTTCCTAGCAAGGATCAAAGGAGTCATGAAAACAGATGGATTTTGGGTACAGTCCCGAGTCACATGGAGACAATGAGCGATAGGAGGGGTTTCGTCTCTCCCGGTATTGTGAGTTGATGATGCGCTATGCTCGATTGGCTAAAACAGTAAGTCCCTGGATAGGGCTAATGGGATAACTGGTAAGTGTTATCAGTATTTTCTCGAACCGTTACGAGCCATACATCGGCATGACTTATCATGTTACCGAGGTCTGACGATTCCACCCCTAGATTCGATTTGCGACATATCAGACGAAGAGACCGGACTGTACGGTAAGTGTTCCTTATAGGCTTCATGGGAGTTTAGACAAGCTTGCTTGTTGATCTTCTATTCGCTAAATACCTAGGTAGTCGTTATGTCCAGCTAGTACCACTGACGGCTTTTGGGTAACTGATGTGATCATTACCTACTGCTGGCATATTGACGAGTCTTTAGAGTCCCAAATAGAGGTTTCCTAGTTCATGTGAAACGAAGTAGGGCACATATGTTGATATGTGCGGGGGGCTTGGTTAAATATGAGTATATGATACTGTATTCTAATCTGGCAGTTATTTGATATCGGTTAGGTTATATGTGATATAACCGGATTATTGAATCAAGTGTTGATTTGATAATGTGATATACAGATAAATGATATTAGTCTGTTATATGTGATATAACCGGATTATTGAATCAAGTGATGATTGAATAATATGATATATATTTATATTTGATTTAATTATATATTAACTAATATTATATCTCACTAATTATTTTCTACTCTTAATAAATATATATATATATATATATATATATATATGATTGTGTGTGTGTGTGTATTATGTAGCATGGATGGATTTTTTTATTTTGTGAAAATTGAAAATAAGGTGTAAATTAAGAGATATTTTAAGCATGGGTGAAACATGGCTATTTTCATTTGTTTATTTGTTTGCATTCACTATTGAAGCATGGTAGGATATTATATTGTGATATAATCCATGCTTCAATAACTGAAGCAAAGGGAGAGCCATTCCTTTTGTTAGTTATATGTATGCCCTATAGGCCATTACTTTACATACGATGTATATTATAGTGGATGCTTGGACATATATAGGGAGGACTTTCTTGGTCGACATGATAATATGCTATCTGGCAGCTCTTTATCTTAACATGTACACTTTTTATCTCTCTATTACATGTTGATAAAGCCTTTAGGATGAGTACTTGACTACCAGGATTATGATGCAGATCATACTAGTGGGTCAGAGGTAGTCGGTAACTACATCCTTCAAATGTTCCTAGTCGTGGGAGTATCGAGACAGGGCATCAATACTCTAGAGTAGACTAGCGTATACGCTTCTTGACCCATATGATGGGCGATGGATGATCCTATATCCATTGGTGTTTGACATCAGAGATGGTATACGGGTGCTCAGTGGAGACTGGGTACACTGAACGGACTCACCGAGAACTCCTAGATGGTATTATACCTATCTTCAGATAGCAGTTCTCTGGTGACACTGGTACAGGTTCGTCTGTCGACCCGAGATCGTTATAGAGTCTTGTGTGATTCCCACTGTACTTTGATTTCCACCTTACCACGTTCAAGAGATCGTGCAAAATGGTAGTTTTTGGGTACGGTCCCTAGTCACATGGAGGCAATGAGCTATAGGAGGGGATTCATCTCTCCCGATATTGGGGGTTGATGTTGCGCTATACTTGATTGGCCATAACAGGAAATCCCTGGCCAGGGTTGCTGAGATCTACTGTAAGTGTTATCAGTAGTTTCTTGAGCTGTTATGGACCTTGCATCGGCATGACTTATCAGGATATTGGGGTCTGACGTTATACCACCCCAGTTTGTGATATGCGACATATCTGACAAAGAGACCGGACTGTAAGGTAGTGTTACTGATTGGATTCGCAGGAGTATGAGCAGGCTTGCTTGTTGATCTTGTGATCGCTCAATACCCGGGTGGCCTTTACGTTTAGCAGACCACTTGCGGCTTGTGAGTGGCTGATATGATCATCACCTACTGCCGGCGTATTGACGGGTCTTTAGAGTTCTACACAGAGGTTTCCTGGTTAATGCGATACGAAGTAGGAGCACATATGTGATATGTGCAGGACCGAGATTAATGTGCGTATGTGATACCGCATTCTATTCTCGCAATATGTGATTGTAATATTTCAGAAAAATAAAATATTATTTTTGGGAATTTTTATAATTAAATAATAAAATATTGAATATTTTAATAGGGAGGTATAATTAAATACCGATAAATGGGGGAAAATTTGGAAAATTATGGAAATTACTAAAAAGAGGGTGCTTTATGTGATTTATGGAAATTATGAAATTCTCTGATTTATTTGACACTATTTTAGTGCTAATCGCGATTAAAAATCGCTAATCATGCTTTAAACCGGATTTGTGCACATGACATGCACTAAGTCTTTTTTAGCACTTGTTACATTTTTATTTCATGCTTTCTCTTTTATCATGCATGGTTTGGGTTTTTATTTTTAGAAAAGAGAAGATAAAGGAAAAAGAAATGAAAAGAAAAGAAAACAATAAAGAAAGGGGGTATGGGCATGAGAGAGAGGTGAGGGGGTCAACCCTAGTCTTGGCCCTTTGTTTCATTCACCATCTTCATCATTAACCTCTCCCTCTTCAGCCCATGGCAGCACCTCTTCTCCCCCCTCTTCAAAAACCCCAACTTCATCCTCTAAAACACCTAAAACTCCACCCCCACTTCATTAAAAATGTGCACAAGCCTTGTAGCTGCACTTTGGACCAAGAAAGGGTGGCTCTTGAGAACTTAGGGCAACACAAAAAAATTCTTGTGTTTCCAAATGAGGTACTTTCATTTCCATTAGCATAGTATTTCCATTGCTTTTACATCCATTCTTGTTTAGAAGTGATTAGGTGATATTTAGTGAGGTTTGGAAATTTCTAGTTAGGGTTTGAGGGAAACTTGATTTGAGATAGTTTAATTGAGGTTAGTGGAGATCATACAACCCCTGTAGTGATGTTATTTTGGACTAAAACCTTAGACAAACCCCAGGTTGCAAACTTGGAATTCTGCAGACACGGAAATTGTAAGAATTACGTCGGGAAATTGGAATCTGCTAACACCCGGGTGACCTGAAAATTATTTTGCGAGGATAGTGATACATGCAGGAAACCTAGGACCCCTCACTGAAACCCTAGCCCCTAACCCTCTACCCAGAACGCAGAAAAATCCCTTCTGGCCGTAATTTGCGGCCAGACATGGAGCAATTTCCTTCGTGCTTCTCCTGTAGCTCCATATCCAGTAGACTAGACCCTTGGCATATGCAAAATTGGCTAATTTAACCTAGGGTAATATCTCGGACCATTTTCAAGAGTTGCTGTTTTGATTCGGGGTTTCGTTTCTTGTATTTTGAATTCTGGATTTTAGTATCTTTGTTTTACCTCAATCACTTGACGTTTGTACAACGATATCGAGGGTTGTTTGATGGTTTTGGAGGCTTAGTCCATAGGTTCTAACCTATAGACCTTTAGCATGTCATTTCGGTTTTGACTTGGATTTTAATGCGCATTGTGATTGTGTTATATGTGTAGGTACCCCCACGATGATTCGAGACGATAAAGAAGATGATGGTAACATCGACACCGGCAAGCAAGATCAAGTGAGTTGGATATATATCTACGGGGGAAGTCGGGTGGATTGCGTATAGCACCCCCGCAGTTTGTAGTTTAGTTATGATATATATAAGTGATTCATGATACGTGGATGTTTATCAAGATATGATTATGTGTTCATGTTTAGTTTAGGGTTATTAGAAGTGAACTAGCATAGCTTCTTAGTCGCGAACCCTAGAATAGGTTTACACCCACACGCACACACACCTGCAAACATTTATTTTACTTGTGCGTATATGGGGATACACACACACACACATGGGTATGGGACTATGTATATACATATATACATATACATATACTGGATTATGAAGATGGAACTTGATATTTGGAGATGAGTCAATGAGTTTGGGCTTGAGGCCATGAGATCGGTGATGAGACGTGGTTAGTATTATGAGATACGACACGATGTTTAGAGGGTCCTTTGGGCATGGTGTTTTCATACAAACGAAAGCATATATATAGATGGTATCAGTATTGTACTAGACGTAGATCAGTACCCCGGATCATGATATTTGATAAAGAGGATACCGGATGAATACTGTGATAGATGTGATATTTGACCCGTACCCAGATTTGGGAAGCCGTACGGCGGATTTACCGTACGAGCTATATATTGATGAAGGATCAGCACTCTTGACTTGAGGATATCATATCATAGATATTGTATCGTATGGGATACTATTGAGGCGGGATCATCGACTGTTATATATATATATGTGTGTGTGTGTATATATCGACTCAGATGTTAGGCGGTTTCCTTACCTTTCGATGAGCATGTAGTTACTTGTAAATGATAAATTAGACTCGAGTCATACCTATTTCAAAACACACGATTCATGTTATTTCAAATGGCACAATTGTATGACTCATATTTATATAAATGCAGATTCGTTATCATTGTGTTTATTATTCAGCTCCCGCATATTATTGTTGCTCGCATCGCATTTCCTGCTTATATTGTGTTCTCATATTTTAATATTGAAATCATGTTGTCAGGACACCAGCATCATTACCGATGATGCGTATGTTCCACATAAACTTAGTTGCCGGATCACACACATCATCATCGGTAATTGCCATGTCACGTATCCTCTAGAGAATATTATTTCGTTGACATAGCTTGTTAGCTGATAGTTTCGACATGATTTAGTGTACTTTCTTTATATGCTAGCTTAGACATTACAGTTATTACTTACAAATTCATGCATATTATTATCCACAGTTATGCAGTATTATGGAGTTTTATGCCGATATTCACTATTTACTTGCTATTGAGGATTTGATTTCGGATTTTCATGAGATTTCCTGGATTTGGGGGAAAACCGCAAGAATATATATAAACTTCTCTCTCTCTCTCTCTCTAAAATGAAAAGTACGGTTTTCTCATGATGTATGAGTCATCCACCATGATGTTTTCTCGGTTATGAGATGGATTTCGAGACCCGATTCGAGGAGACGTATGAACCTTCTCGGGTACATGGTGGACCCGGTATGTTACCCCGGGACGAGAGTGATTTCATAGAGGATGATGAGCCTGGCAGGGGCAGACTGCCTACCGGTGATTTTACTTGGCGCGTCGGATATCCTGAAGATACCGTTCATAGTCGTGTGATTGATGATATGGGCCGATCCGTACTGACGGAGCCCTAGATAGCAAGATTTGAGACACTGAGATTTTGAGATTTGAGATATTGAGGTATTAGTATTTGATGATACAGGCCATTCCGGATAGCCGGAGCCTGAGATATTGGATATTGAGATTTATGTTTTGTGTCGATGCTAGACACTGATTTATATCGCTTTATTAATGATACCTCATTTTAAATTACAGAAATCTCACTCATTTCATTACAGTACATTCTTACCTCATACATATGATATATTGTTACCTGATGCACTGACACGGGCACATGGGATTACACTTATGTATAGATGTTTACCTTTGCCACCTTTTCTTGCTTTAGACCTATCATTAGAGGTTATATATGTATATTTGATCGTATGGACCTAGATTGTGTCATACATACGATTTCTGCTCGGTGATGTTTTCTACCCACGAGTTGGCAACTCAGCCCCGTTGTGCCACAGTTTCTTGCAGGTTTTGCCGTACAGGTTTCGTTACGGCTTTGCTGGCACACTGCTTCCATTCTGGGTGATTGCTTGGTAGGTGGGTTCACTTGTATCGTGACCACCATTGTACTTATTTTATTCATTGTATCTAGTAAACTCCATCAACCAGACATGTATATTCATTACAGACTTAGATGACCAGTGATGTTATTCTTTCGACCTTAGAGTCGCGCGTTGTATTATTATGGATTTTGATGCTGTTTTGAGTTTCCTTTTAAGTTTTGATCCTCTCCCTTCGGCGTTGTATATTATATTGCTTGCATGGTTGTGCCCATCGATTGACGAAGAGCTATCTCCCGCTAGGGGATGCCTTTTATCATTGATGCATATATTTATCATGTTGTACCCCGTTCGGGGCCAGTATTTACAAAGGAAACTCTTCCGAAATTTCAGAAAAGACTTGAGATTTTTAAAAATGCATACTTCGGCTTATGTTGTTAAACTTCTTTCTCTAAAATTGGTTTTTCCTTCACTCTACTGCTTTACTTGGTTTGGATTTCTGGGTTTTGGCTTACTTAGATTACGTATGCCTCGAGACGTTTCGTAGTTTAAGTGCCGGTCATGTTCCGTACTTTTCGGGTCGTAACAAAGTTGGTATCAGAGCGTTAGGTTTTACCTTCTGAGTGTAGAATGACCCTTGGTTGATGGAGTAGGTGACTCAAGTAGAGTGACGTACCGTGTGTATGTTCCGTGGCATACTTACGATACGATACCCCGCTTAAGAAACCTTAGGATGTACATTTCCTTGCACAGTATTATATTCATTCCTATGATCTATCCTCATCGATATCGGTATTTGATTTTGCTGCCAAGATTACACGGGCAGAGAGAGCTACGACTAGAGTTGCGGTCAGCATGAGCTCGTCACGGATGAGGACTGACCATGGCGTGATTTCAGAGACATACGATTATATAGAGAGGCGTAGTTTTATTGTATTTTCACACCATGAGCGTTTGATGGATCGCTGTTATGAGATTTCTCGGATGAGAAAATCAGCAACAGAGGATTGAGCCACCGATAGAGGCCAGCCAAAATGTGATGACCATTGATGTATCGCTTATTCATGATAATTGAGGCACTGTTTAGCGTGCAGACGAATGAGCCAGTTGTTGTTGCAAACGACGAGATATCGCCCCAGATGTTGGAGCTATTGTAATACGAGTTATACTCAGAGATATAATAGAAGGTTACTAGTCGTCCGAGGATGAATGATTAGGATATGTGATTCGTTCGCTTACCCCGATGCGAGGTCATCAGATTGATTGATTCCAGTTTGAGGAGATTTCAAACGGATACGTTGGTAGTCTACAGAGACGATCAAATGTCAGAAATCCATTTTCCAAGTTTAAAGTATTTGAAGAAACCATGCAAGTAACTCTACGGACCCTCTAGAAGAATGAAACCCTAACTCGACATAATGACCATGTGAAAGCCTTTGAACCTTAGGGTTTGCGGCAGTTCCGTGGTGCTATTAATGAGGCTTAGGTTTGCCCTTCTACGGTTGTTCCATGGGTGCTATGGCATGTACTCGATATTGTTAAACTGTACTCAAGATGTTGAGCTCTAAGGGGATTATGAGGTTTTGACGAGTCGATCGGATGGTTCGACAACTTTCGGATACCATGTGATGGGATGCATTGCTTGGGAGACTCCAGATATGAGTATAGCCGTTGGAGCGTAGTCCATGCAGCTACGAAGGGACGAGTCCTGAGCAGTCGACATCAGAGAAAAGTGGAGTAAGAGGTTCGTACGAGATCTTGACGAGATGACGTTCCACTCCGCCGACATCAGAGACGTGATACGTATGCAGAGGCGTTGTATATGGATATATTTTCCAGAAGGAGTCACGATGAGTATGCAGCCGTTCTGGAACAAGAAGTAGATTTAGTAAAGGACGATGACTTCCGGGCAGTTCGACAGAAACGAGATTTGGGAGAGACCTCGACAGGACCTTTCTGGAATAATTTACGAGAAGACTTGGACCCAGGAGTGGTCATATTGTGCACACCCAGCAGGCCAGAGTTCGGCATCGTCGACGGGACATGATATGAGTGAACATGATAGTTGGCCAGAGATTCTTAGAGGATGTGCTTGAGCGTGACTATTCCGCCATACTTGATTTTGGCATTTTGGGCGATCTATTCACATGATTGAGTTTTGATGACCGAGTTTCATAATATTTGTTTTCGTGCACCATGGTTGCACCAACTGGGTATTTATATTTTGTGCATAGTTATTGCACTTGAGATATGCTTTATAAACCATTGTGTTGATTTATGATTTGTGCACAGTTATTGCACTTGATATCATTTTTTTGCCTTGGCTCCACATGCTTATGATTTCATGGATTTCATACAGTTGGGTTGATTTGTGCATATGGTATGCACCCGATCTCATTTTTGCACTCGGTATAGTTCACATATGCTTGCAGTGCAGTGATACGTATTTTGTGCACTACAGTTGCACATGACTTCGATTTGATGTTATTTGAGATATTGATTTTGATTCCATGCCTATGGCATGCATGTGATTTGTCTTGTGTTTCCGGCATAGATTTCATGCACTTTTAGCGTTTTGATCAGATTTTGTGCATGTTGATGCACATGGTTGTGGGATTTTATACCACAGTATACCTGATTTGGATTGAGAATTGTCGTATACCGTCGATTTTGGTTGTGATACACGATATTTGTTTTGTGCACCTTATGCACCTGATTCGGATCTTCGCGCATGTTGGGTGCATGATTTGAGATGTGATTTTGGTGCACACCAGATGCACTAAATCGGGATTCTTCGTGCAAATCAGATGCACCTGATATTGCTGTCAGGCACACCGTTGCCTCTGACAAGTGTTTCGTGCACACCCGATGCACATAGATTTTGTTCTGTGCACATGTATGGCACATTCATGGATTTTGATTTCCGTGCGCACCATACGCACGCGGCATTCTTAAGTACATTTTGGGATTGATTTTGGAGTAGTACGTTTTATGATATTTACTATTTGTTTTCGCACTGAGCTGGACTAGTCAGAGGGCAGTACCTGGATATATTTTGCATGCGTTGATATTTATCGAAAGGATTTCCAAAAGGGAGCTATAGTCTCAGTAATTACCTACGTGTCTGATATGACACGAAACGTTTAAAACAAGGAAACCCTTCTAAATTGTTTTCAAAAATGGAGGTACGTGCATATAAACAAAGGATACATATATATATATATATATATAGTTATTTTCTTACTAGAAACGTCCGCCACTGTGCAGTGTTATGCCCATCGCACATCGACTTACAACGGTTTGGCATGTATTTCCTTCAGGTGTTTATATGTATAGTGTTGATGTATATCATATTGGTTTTCGTATTGGATTTGACGTTGGTGTCTTCACCATGACTCCGATAATTGCGAGATACTTGACGGAGTTTTACTTTTGATTGATACACTCGTTTTCATGCGCATGTATTGCGCTAAGATGTGTTTTATGTATTTATGATTTCGGGACCCCGACGACTTAGTCTTGTACTGAAATATTTTAGTATTGAGGGGTTTAAATTTAAACTCGGGGACCGAATTTCTTTAAGAGGGGAATATTGTAATATTTCAGAAAAATAAAATATTATTTTTGGGAATTTTTTTAATTAAATAATAAAATATTGAATATTTTAATAGGGCGGTATAATTATATACCAATAAATGGGGAAAAATTTGGAAAATTATGGAAATTACTAAAAAGAAGGTGCTTTATGTGATTTATGAAAATTATGAAATTCTATGATTTATTTGACACTATTTTAGTGCTAATCGCGATTAAAAATAGCAAATCATGCTTTAAACCGGATTTGTGCACATGACAAGCACTAAATCATTTTAGCACTTGTTACATTTTTATTTCATGCTTTCTCTTTTATCATGCATGGTTTGGGTATTTATTATGAGAAAAAAGAAGAGAAAGGAAAATGAAAAGAAAAGAAAAGAAAACAATAAAGAAAGGGGGTATGGGCATGAGAGATAGAGGTGAGGGGGTCAACCCTAGTCTTGGCCCTTTATTTCATTCACCATCTTCATCATTATCTTCTCCCTCTTCAGCCCATGGCAGCACCTCTCCTCCTTCCTCTTCAAAAATCCCCACTTCATCATTTAAAACACGCCAAAACTCCACCCCACTTCATTAAAAATGTGCACAAGCCTTCTATCTAAACTTTGGACCAAGAAAGGGTGGATCTTGAGCACTTGGGGAAACTCAAGAAAATTCTTGAGTTGCCAAATGAGGTACTTTCATTTCCATTAGCATAGTATTTCCATTGCTTTTACATCCATGCTTGTTTTGAAGTGATTAGGCGATGTTTAATAAAGTTTTGAAATTTCTAGTTAGGGTTTGAGTGAAACTTGATTTGAGATAGTGTAATTGAGGTTAGTGGAGATCATACAACCCCCGTAGTGATGTTATTTTAGACTAAAACCTTAGACAAACCCCAGGTTGCGAACTTTGAATTCTGCAGATACGGAAATTGTGAGAATTATGTAGGGAAATTGGAATCTGCTAACACCCGGGTGACCTGAAAATTATTTTTCAAGGATAGTGATACATGCAGGCAACCTAGGACCCCCTACTGAAACCCTAGCCCCTAACCCTCTACCCACGACGCAGAAAAATCCCTTCTGGCCACAATTTGCGGCCAGACCTGGAGTAATTGCCTTCGTGCTTCTCCTGTAGCTCCATATCCAGTAGACTAGATCCTTGGCATATGCAAAATTGGTTAATTTGACCTAGGGTAAAATCTGGGACCATTTTCAAGAGTTTCTGTTTTGATTCGGAGTTTCGTTTCTCGTATTTTGAATTCTGGATTTTAGTATCTGTGTTTTACCTCGATCACTTGACGCTTGTACGACGATATCGAGGGTTGTTTGGTGGTTCTGAAGGTTTGGTCTATAGGTTCTAACCTATAGGCCTTTAGCGTGTCGTTTCGATTTTGACTTGGATTTTAATACGCATTGCGATTGTGTTATATGTGTAGGTACCCCCACGATGATTCAAGACGATAAAGAAGATGATGGCAACATCGACACCGGCAAGCAAGATCAAGTGAGTAGATATATCTACGGGGGAAGTCTAGTGGATGGCGTATAGCACCCCCACAGTTCGTAGTTTATTTATGATATATATATATATATGTTTATATTTATGTGATTCATGATACGTGGATGTTTATCAAGATATGATTATGTGTTCATGGTTAGTTTAGGGTTATTAGAAGTGAACTAGCATAGCTTCTTAGTCGCAAACCCTAGAATAGGTTTACACCCACACGCACACACACCTGCGTACATTTATTTTACTTGTGCGTATATAGGGATATGTATATATATATATATATATATATGTATATGTATATATATACACACACACACATGGGTATGGGACTATGTATATACATATACATATACTGGATTATGAGGATAGTACTTGATATTTAGAGATGAGTCGATGAGTTTGGGCTTGAGGCTATGAGATCGGTGATGAGACGTGGTTAGTATGATGAGACACGAAACGATCTTTAGCGGGTCCTTTGGCCATGGTGTTTTTATACACACGCATGTATATATATAGATGGTATCAGTATTGTACTAGACGTAGATCAGTACCCCGGATCATGATATTTGATAAAGAGGATACCGGATGAATACTGTGATAGATGTGACATTTGACCCGTACCCAGATTTGGGAGGCTGTACGACGGATTTACCGTACGAGCTATATATTGATGATAGATCCGCACTCTTGACTTGGTGATGTCATATCATAGATATTGTATAGTATGGGTTACTGTTGAGGCAGGATCACCGACTGTTATATATATATATATATATATATATATATATATATATCGACTCAGATATTAGGCGGTTTCCTTAACTTTCGATTAGCCTGTAGTTACTTGTAAATGATAGATTAGACTCGAGTCATACCTATTTCAAAACACACAATTCATGTTTTTTCAAATGGCACAATTGTATGACTCATATTTATATAAATGCAGATTCGTTATCATTGTGTTTATTATTCAGCTCCTACATATTATTGCTGCTCGCATCGCATTTACTGCTTATATTGTGTTCTCATATGTTAATATTGAAATCATGCCGTCACGACACCAGCACCATTACCGATGATGCGTATGTTCCACATACACTTGCCTGCCCGCTCACAAACATCATCATCGGTAATTGCCATGTCATGTACACTCTAGAGAATATTATTTCGTTGACATAGCTTGTTAGCTGATACTTTCGACATGATATTAGTGTACTTGCTTTATATGCTAGCTTAGACATTGCAGTTATTACTTGCAAATTCATGCATATTATTATCCACTTTTATATAGTATTATGTAGTTTTAAGACGATATTCACTGTTTACTTGCTATTGAGGATTTGATTTTGGATTTTCATGAGATTTCCTGGATTTGGGGGAAAACCGCAAGAATACATATAAACTTCTCTCTCTCTTTTTAAAATGAAAAGTGTGGTTTTCTCATGATGTATGAGTCGTCCACCATGATGTTTTCTCGGTTATGAGATTGATTTCGAGACCCGATTCGAGGAGACGTATGAACCATCTTGGGTATATGGTGGACCCGGTATGGTACTCCAGGGCGAGAGTGATTTCATGGAGGATAATGAGCCTGGCAGGGGCAGACTGCCTACCGGTGATTTTACTTGGCATGTCGGATATCCGGAGGATACCGTTCGTGGTCGTGTGATTGATGATATGGGCCGATCCAGACTGATGGAGCCCTAGATAGTGAGATTTGAGACACTAAGATTTTGAGATTTGAGACATTGAGGTATTGAGATTTGATGACACATGCCAGTCCGGATAGCCGGAGCCTGAGATATTGGATATTGAGATTTATGTTTTATGTCGATGCTAGACACTGATTTATATCTCTTTATTGATGATACCTCATTTTAAATTACAGAATTCTCACTCATTTCATTGCATTACATTCTTACCTCATACATATGATATATTGCTACCTGAGGCACTGACACGAGCACATGGGATTACACTTATATATAGATGTTTACCCTTGCCACATTTTCTTGCTTCAGACTTATCATTTGAGGTTATATTTGTATATTTGATCGTATGGACCGAGGATTGTGTCATACATACGATTTCTGCTCGGTGATGTTTTCTGCTCGATGATGTTTTCTACTCACGAGTTGGCAACTCACCGCCGTTGTGCCACAGTTTCTTACAGGTTGTGCCGTACAGGTTTCGTTACGGTTTTGATGGCACACTGCTTCCATTCCGGGTGATTGCTTGGTCGGTGGGTTCACTTGTATCGTGACCACCATTGTACTTATTTTATTCATTGTATCTAGTAAACTCCATCAACCAGACATGTATATTCATTACAGACGTAGATGGCCAGTGATGTTATTCTTTCGACCTTAGAGTCGCGCGTTGTATTATTATGGATTTCATGCTATTTTGAGTTTTCTTTTGAGTTTTGATCCTCGCCCTTTGATCAGTCGAAAATATTGCATTTTTAACATGGCAATTTCCCTACCATTTGAATTCATCTAAAGGGTATTCTGGTTAAGTATAGCACATATGAGCAAAACACCCGTAAAATACCAAATTATATGTCTTGTACCTTAAAACCGACACTTTGAGGGAAATTGAGTCTTTATCATGGCATCGCATCATCTTTGTATAGCGCAACACTTGTTTCGAGAATCTGTGCAGGAAATTCCAGGAGAAAAACCAAATCTGTGAAAATGTGCTGATAAAAATACGCCAACTCCAAGACTTGAGATCTGGCAATGAACTGAAGATAAATAAAAGATTCCATACATCAGAAGATACACCTAAAGTCAGCACAAAGCACTACAGCAAATATCATGCCCCAATAGTACCGCGGATCCGCTGCCGGAGCAGGCTTGCGCGGCGGATCCGCGGCCTTCTGGCCACGTCATCAGAAAATCTCTGCTCCGGTATTCTTCTTTCATGGCCTACATCTCATCAAGCTATGGCAATTTCCAGAAATCTCCAGATTCTTCTTCTAGATCAGCAAGCTCCTTGTTCAAGCTAAACTTCCAAGCTTCCAAAGCAAGCTTCTCACTTAACAAACTAAACCTAGAAGCTTCTCCCTAACCTCCAACCTTATTAGCTAACCTTAACTAACTAACTCTAGAACCTTCCTCCTAATACCAAGCTTACAAAGGAAGCTAACCACTCTTAAGGCTATAAAAGGGACCCTAAGGCTTCACTTCTAAGGTTGTTGATTCCTACATCAATTCCCAACACAAGTTGAGTGACACAACTTGTAACCTCAAACCCTAACCCTAATTCCAATTCCAAAGCCAAGATCAAGAATTTCGAGTACCAAATCAAGCATGAAGCCTTCGATCCTTTAGAAAGCGACGCCGGACTTCATCGGAGCAAGTGATCCAAGGAGATCCGCGACTCAAGGAGTCGAGCGAAGCCAAAATCGATGATCAAGTTTCTTACTCTTGTAGATTTTGAGAGATTTGTAACGAAATTGTTGATAAATAAAGGTGACAATTCTATATCTTGCTTATCTTTTTAATTCAAGCATTATGATTCAATCTAGATTCTTGAATGTGCTCTTTGTGATAATGTTTGAGTAAAACTCCGCTCGTGAAGGAGTCGAGACGATCAATAGATGATGATGATTTAGATTCTTTTACAATTCTTAAGTCCTACGAGTTTGTAAATTCTTGAAAATCGAATGATCGACGATCTAGTTTCGATGCGAAATGCTTTCTTGATTATTTTCGCTCGGAACTAGAGATCAACGATCGATTATTTGATTTACTAGAAGCTAGCTTGTGAATGAGATTCATCGAAAGGACAAAGGATGAGATGAGGAAACCCTAGTTTCTTTGCAAGATACTTAAACCTCGATAAATCGTCATCGATCTAGCATCAATTCTTCGATGGATAAGAGTATGTAATCATTAGATTTCATCACATCTAAAGGTTCAATCGACTCCAACGAGCCTCACTTCGAATCTTGATATTTGGTTTGGAAATCATAAATTCTCAATTCTTGATTTTTATGTTTTCTTGATTTAGACCTAAATTTTACTAATTCTTGAACTTCAATTTGTTAGTTGTATGTATGCCCTAGAGGCCAGTATTGTACAGATTATGTATATTATATTGGATGCTTGGACATATATAGAGATGACTTTCTTGCTCAATTTGATAGTATGCTATCTGGTTACTCTTTATCTTAACATGTACACTTGTCTCTTTAAACTGTCTTATAGTTACATGTTGGTAAAGCCCTTAGGATGTGTACTTGACTACCTGGACTGTGATGCAGATCATACTAGTGGGGACATGGTAGTCCATAGGTACATCCTTCAAGGTCCCTAGTCGTGGGTGTATCGAGACGGGGCATCGATATACCAGAGTAGACTAGCGTATACGCTTCTCGACCCATGAGATGGGCGATGGATGATCCCATATCCATTGGTGTTTGACATCAGAGATCGTATACGGGTGCTCAGTGGAGACTGGGTACACTGGACGGACTCGCCGAGAACTCCCAGATGGTATTATACCTCAAGTCAGATGGCAGTTCTCAGGTGACACTTGTGCAGGTTAGTCTGTAGACCCGAGATCGTCATGGAGTCTTGTGTGATTCCCACTGTACTTTGATCTCCACCTTACCACGTCCATGAGGGCGTGCAAAACGGTAGTCTTTGGGTACAGTCCCGAGTCACATGGAGGCAATGAGCGATAGGAGGAGTTTCGTCTCTCCCGGTATTGGGGGTTGATGTTGCGCTGTGCTCGATTGGCCGTAACAGGGAAGTCCCTGGCCAGGGCTGATCAGAGATTTGCTGGTAAGTGTTACCAGTAGTTTCTCGACCCGTTATGAGCCTCACATCGGCACGACTTATCGGTTATTGGGGTCTGACGTTAACCACCCCTAGACTTGATATGCGACATATCAGACGAACAGACCGGACTGTACGGTAAGTGTTACTGGTTGGATTCACAGGAGTGTGAGCGGGCTTGCTGATCGATCTTCTGATCGCCCAATACCCGGATGGCCGTTACGTTTAGCAGACCGCTTGCGGCTTGTGGGTGCTTGATATGATCATCATCTGCTACCGGCGTATTGACGAGTCTTTAGAGTCCTACACAGAGGTTTCCTGGCTCAAGCGAAACGAAATAGGAGCGCATATGAGATATGTGCGGGACCGAGAATAATGCGTGTATGTGATACCGTATTTCATTCTCGCGATTAATGTTTCGATTGGTTATATGCGATATAACCTAGTTATCGAATCGAAGATCGATTCGATAAATCGATACATTGGATACTAGTCTGTTATGTGCGACATGACCGGATCATTGAATCAAGTGTTGATTTAATGATTTGATGTATAATTATATATTTGATATATTACTTTGCATTAACTAGTATTGGTTCACTTTAAAGGGATTTTCTCACTTGAAAAGCACATTGTATATGTGATATATTTTGTGTGCACTTGATTGTATCATGTTTGATGTTGCATGCTAATTTGTGTTTTGTGTAAAGATTAAACCATGGTTGTGAAATGGTTAGGGTTTCCTTTTTATTACTCATTTATTTATTTATTGATTTTGGAAAGGATAATGAAGAAAAATGGTGGCTTTCTTTGTATTTAGTTGAAGCTTCATGAAGGTTTGACTTTGTTACCATTTTGTCTTCATTCTTAACCCTAACCATTCTAACTAACCATGATCTATTCTCTACACTTTACCATGGTTAGCATATGATAAGTATTGATTTTATTTTCATTTTAAAAGAAACACTTATCATATTCTTTCTTCTTCTTCATCATCTTCATCAAGAAAGAAAGCTTGATTCCATCAATGGCATCTTGAGCAAAAGAGTGAGAAATCCAATTCTAAAGTGAACCCACATCCTATTTCTTCACCCTATACCTCTTGCCAAGTAGTATAGGGTGTTTTCTTCACAAGTTTCACAACTTGGTTTAGTTGGAACTTGAACTTGTGTTGCCTCGACGTAGATCATCTTCGGCACGAAGCCGACGACCTTGCCCGCCCATTTCTCCGATGAAGCCGATGCTTGAGTCCGGGATTCGAGATGGACAGCGAGAGGACGTCTACGTGGAGCTAGGGAAGTGGAGAACCGGATCTACAAAGGTTGTAGCCTCTCACTTTTAGTTAAGTCGTTAACTAGTTTCCTGTTTCGCCTAAAATTCTAGTTAACGATCCGTATTAGAGTTTCTCGGCACTTGCAAAATTTGAAATTGGCATGGTTGATGCCTTGTGAGACCTCTTGAGAGTGACTAGGAACCCTACACAATTCAATAAATCATGAATTGTCTTTTCTCTTTTCTTTAAATTTTCGATTCATCTAATTCGAAATACGAACGGATTACGCTTTCCCTGTGGATGATCCGCACTTGCTAACGCGCTACAATCGACACCGTTATTGATTGCGGTCAAAATATTTTTGGTTGTGATTTCTATACATTTTCTAACTACACACCGGAAAACGAATTCAATCAAATGGCGCCGTTGCCGGGGATAGTGCGCTAATTCGTTCGTTTTTTTTGAAATTTGAGTTGAAAAGTTTATTCCATCATAATTTTGAGATCAAAATTCGCGCAAACACTAAACGATTTGTTGCAAGGAAATCTGGAGTCTACTGTGCATTTGGAAATTTTTTTGGAGTATTCCAGAGGACTCAGAGAGTGAACAGAGGCTTGCTGTAAACTTTTTGTACAGTGATCTTGTAGAACGGCGGCATTTCCGCAGCACTAAGCGACCATTGCGGTGGTTCCGCGGCGGGTTGAGGGCATTACTGTACCATTTTTCTCAGGGGACTTCTTTACTTTCTTATCTCCTCCTCTGTCTGCTCCAAATAACAAATTTGCTGCAGGTTTCTTTGCAAATATTCGCAGCGCCGCAAAAAGCAATAAAAATTGTTCGTGTTTTGATTTTTGGTTGTTTGCATATTAATACGGAATTTAAGGGGCACGGCTAAATCCCGATTAGGTGGGGAGTTCATTACCCTTCCTAAGCCCCGAAAATCACAAACAAGCATCCGCATTACCCTCATTAACTAAAAAATATCTAGACATGATTCTAAGGACCGTCGCGCTCACTTAGGACAGAAGAAGGCCTTGGGTAATTCATTACTTATCCGCGTTTCTTTTGTGGTGTCTAAGGCAAGTGTTTCTAAGGCAAGTGGTTACTTAATTAGGCCCATTACTTACATAGTGGAGAACCTCCCACTTACCTGGTCACAGGAGAGACAAAGAGGCAGTGGAGGATTGATCCTGTGACTTGTCTTTTGGCAGTTAGGAGCGGTCTAGAGCCTTGACCTAGGTGACCATTAGACTTAGGGTTGCTTGTTGCATTTGTTGTGATTTGCATCATTGTTTTCAAAAAAAATCCGTATATTTTTCAAAACAAACACCACATTCATTCAGATCCCCAAATTATATTCATGCTGCCACTTGTACTAAACCCTTTTAGTGCAAGATAGGCTGAACACGGGATTCTAGTGCCCGTTTAGGCCGCGTTCCCCCGATCGACTCCGAAGTCGGTATTTCTACGATTACTTCTTCTTTACCCACCACCACACCCACATCGATGGATCCTTCTCCATCGAACTTCCTTACCACTAATCTGCCGCCGTCCGTTGGTGCGCAGAATCCACCCCGCATCTCTCTCCAAGAGAGATGCTATCCTATACGAGGTCCTCTTTCGACCTGCTTATCCATTCCACCAGCCAACGGGGATAATTTTGAGATTAAACCCCAATACATCAACCTTCTACCCAAATATCATGGTCTCGAGACTGAAGACGCATATGTCTTTATCACCAAATTTGAAAATGTATGCGTAATGATGGGTACGTCACAACTTTCTGTGGATGCTATGCGTCTACATCTTCTTCCATTTACCTTGTGCGACATAGCCGAGAAGTGGCTGTATAACACTACCGTACATTCCATTACGAATTGGGAAGAATTCGCTGCAGCATTCCTGAAGAAATTCTACCCTAATCACAAGACAGCTCGAGTCCGTAGCAAAATAAATCAATTCACCCAGCTTCCAAATGAACCATTTTCAAAATGTCTTGACCGCTTCAAGGATCTGTTGGTTCAATGTCCACATCACGGAATCCCGAGATGGGAACTGTGCCGAATCATTTATGAGGGCAGTAACCCTACCACTAAACGGAGCCTTGAAACCATGTGTCAAGGCAATTTTATGACCAAAGACGATGGGGAAGCTTGGAAATACTTAGAAGATTTCGCTGAAAAATCTTTACAGTGGGAGAGTCCATCGTTTAGGGGTGGCAATAACCAATCGGATGTTTCCATAGGAGTTAGAGCTGACATTTTAGCTATACACAAGAAACTCGAGACTATGGAAAACAAATTTTTAGCTGCCGCCCTAAATCAAATGTCACTCTCCAAAACTGTATGTGGATGCCGTTCTGATCCTTCTCACTTGACGGATGAATGTCCGTTTCAAGGTCATGAGCATACCAATGCCGCATTTCAAAGACCTAGAAACGATCCATATTCTTCCACATATAATCAGGGTTGGAGGAATTACTCTAATTTTGCTTGGAACCAACAACACAATCAAAACACGGTTCCAAACCAAAACAATTTTCAAAGGGCTCTTCCACCACAACAGCAACCATTTCATCTGACTCAGCACCCCTACCAATCACAAAACTTCAAGATCCAGTCAACACACATGCACTTGCACAGTTGACTGGTACTGATCTCTCTGCTTCACTCGAACGGACTTTTGAAACGTACATGAAACGAATGTCAGCTGAAGTTAAGTCTTCCCTCGATAAATTTGAGAAAAACTCTGACCTCCAGGCTCAGAGTTTAAAATTGATGGAAGCCGAAATTGCACGACTAAAATCCGAAATGTGTGCGAGAGAAAAAGGGAAACTTCCGTCTTAACCCCTACCAAATCCTGGGCATTACAATATAAATGCCATCACAACGTTGAGATCAGGAAGAGTGTTGAATAATCATGTAGGGGAAGAATTTGATGATACTGAAAAATCTATCAACAACACCCCGGCTGAGACCTTTCCTCACACACACACTTCTAATTCTGATCCTTGTTCTTCTACCCTACCGCCTTCTCACGAGCCTATTCTCCGTTTCCCACAAGGCTCGTTACCTCAGCAATCCTCTTCTAGTCCACCAAAGACGATCCCCACTCCTATTCTGGGATCACGTCTACACACACCACCTTCTCCTATGATGGACCAAGCGCTTATTGCTAAAGCTCCTTATCCGAATCGGTTAAGGGGTAACAAATCGAGTCCACATATGGAGAAGATTATGGAAATGTTCAAACATGTTAACATCAACATCCCTCTCCTAGATGTTATTCAACAAGTCCCCGCTTATGCGAAAATTCTTAAAGACTTCTGCACTCGGAAGGGGAAGACTCAAGTGCCAAAGAAGGTCTTCATGTCTAATAATATTAGCACTGCTTTTATTCCACAGCTACCAAAGAAACGTAAGGACCCAGGATGTCCTACGATATCGATTTCTATTAGGGGTAAAAACATCAACCGTGCTCTTCTTGACCTAGGCGCAAGTGTTAACCTACTTCCATACTCTGTTTATGAGCAGCTAGGGATTGGAGAGCTAAAACCAGCTCACTGCACCAAATGGCAGACCGTTCAATCACCAAACCTAGGGATGAACTAGAGGATGTGTTGATAAATGTCGGGTAATTTGTATTCCCTGTGGACTTCATTGTTCTCGATACACAACCTGTAGCAAACCCACGGAGTCAAATTCCGGTGATTTTGGGTCGACCATTCCTTGCCACTTCCAATGCTGTCATTAACTGTAGAAATGGTTCAATGAACTTATCATTTGGAAATATGACAATTGAACTGAACATCTACAAAATTGGAAGTCAGCCATCTGAACCCTCTCCTCTTATACTTGAAGTGTGCTCTGTCCACGAGATTGCTCCCGAAAGTTGCGGAGTTGATGAACTTTGCTTTGAAGATCTCGAAGACACTACCACATCAATGTTTGATCTTACACATCTTAGCGAGGACACATTTCCACGCTCGAGTCCGACACTCCTGACTCATCACCATCCGAGTCTGTATCTTATGTAGGCTATGAGCTTCTTTGTGACTCCGAAAATCATCTGATGATCCCACCTTCTATTATTTCTCTGCCAGCATTAGATCTCAAACTTTTACCTTCTCATCTTAAATATGCATATTTAGGTGAGAATGATTCTTTACCGGTTATCATATCCGCTTCTCTAGCATCAGAGCAAGAGAATGCACTTTTGACGGTATTGAGATCTAATAGGCAGGCGTTTGGTTGGACTATGGCGGACATCAAAGAGATTAGTCCCTTGATTGTAGAACATCATATACACTTGATGGATGATGCCAAACCAACCCGAGAACAGAGATGGTTGAACCCCGTCATGAAGGATGCAGTGAAGAAAGAGATCGTCAAATGCCTTGACAATGGTATTATTTACCCAATCTCCGATAGCCAATGGGTGAGTCCAATTCATTCTTCCCTAAGAAATCTGGCATCAAAGTTGTTACCAATGAGGCAAATGAGTTAATTCAAACACGCGCCCAAACTGGGTAGCGTGTATGTATTGATTATAGAAAACTCAATGCCGCTACGAGGAAACACCACTTTCCTCTACCTTTCATTGATTAGATGCTAGAACGCTTAGCTGGACGTGAGTATTATTGCTTTATGGACGGATACTCTGGCTATAATCAGGTCCCCATTGCTAAAAAGGATCAAGATAAAACCACATTTACTTGTCCTTTTAGTACCTTTGCTTATAGTCGCATGCCCTTTAAGTTATGCAATGCTCCCGCTACATTTCAGCGGTGTATGATGTGGATTTTCTCGGACATGGTCGAGAATTTTTTGGAGATTTTCATGGACGATTTCTCGATTTTCGGAGACTCTTTTTCTGACTGCCTATCGAATCTTTACGCAGTTATTACTCGTTGTAAAGAGAAGAACATAACCTTGAATTGGGAAAAATGCCATTTCATGGTCCAAGAGGGAATTATGCTTGGACATGTTATTTCATGAAAAGACATTAAGGTTGACAGAGATAAGATAGATGTCATTCAAAACATTCCTCATCCCAAAAGCGTCAAGGATATCCGACCATTTCTTGACCATGCGGTCTTTTACAGGAGATTCATTAAGGATTTTAGCAAAATTGCTAGACCTTTAACTCTTCTCTTGGCCAAGGATACGACCTTCCACTTTGACATGGATTGTGAGGCAGCATTTGACGCACTTAAATACTCCCTCACTACAGCCCCCGTTCTATCGTCTCCAGATTGGGACCACCCTTTTGAGATTATGTGTGATGCATCAGATTTTGCAGTTGGTGCAGTCTTAGGACAACACATTGAAAAGATGCCACACATGATCTATTACGCAAGTAAGACCCTGAACGATGCTCAAATTAACTATACAACTACCGAAAAAGAACTTTTGGCGGTTGTATTTGCATTAGAAAAATTCAGGCCTTACTTGATTGGCTCACAAATAGTTGTGTACATTGACCACTCCACCTTGAAACATCTTTTGCCGAAGAAGGATGCTAAAGGTAGGCTAATACGTTGGATCCTTCTATTACAAGAATTTGATCTTGTTATCAAAGATAAGAAAGGATGTGAAAATGTTGTAGCCGACCATCTTTCACGCATCTCTTCTTCACCTGTAACTCTGCCGATTAATGATTCTTTTCCGGACGAACAACTCTTGAACGTATCCGATGAATCTTGGTTCAGGGATATTGTGAACTATCTTGTCACGGGACTTATACCCAGCGATTTGCCAAAACAGGACAAACATCGTTTTCTATCCCAAGTAAAACATTTTTACTGGGATGAACCCTATCTTTTTAAGTATTGTCCTGACCAGATCATTCGCCGGTGTGTCCCGAATAAGGAATTCAAGAGTGTTCTATCTTTTAGTCATGATCAGGCATGTAAAAAGACGACGGAGAAGGTTTTACAATGCGGTTTTCATTGGCCGACCTTGTTCAAAGACGCATTTGATCATTGCAAAACCTGCATACAGTGTCAACACACGGGTAGGATTTCCCGGAAATGAGATACCACAGCAACTCATCTTAGTGGTTGAAATTTTCGATGTTTGGGGCATTGACTTTATGGGTCCTTTTCCCAACTCCTTTGGGAATCTGTACATACTGCTTGCGGTTGATTACGTTTCAAAGTGGGTTGAAGCTATTCCATGTCGCACTAATGACAAGAAGGTTGTCATTAAGTTCTTAAAAGAAAATATATTTTCGCGATTTGGACACCCACTCGCTATCATTAGCTATAACGGGACACATTTCTGCAACAGGTCTTTCGAGACTTTGATGCGGAAATATGTAATCAACCACCAACTTTCTACACCCTATCATCCCCAAACAAGCGGGCAGGCTGAGATTTCGAATAGACAGATCAAACAAATCCTGGAGAAGACTGTTGCTAAGAATAGAAAAGATTGGTCGACCAAATTAACGGATGCTCTTTGGGCATTCCGAACTGCATATAAAACCGATCTTGGGATGTCTCCATATAGGTTAGTGTTTGGGAAGGCTTGTCACTTGCCAGTCGAGATTGAGCACAAAGCAATGTGGGCTATTAAAGAAATCAACTTTGACTTAAATCAAGCCTACAACTTTCGGAAGCTGCAATTAAATGAGCTAAGCGAACTCCGCGATGAAGCTTATGATAACGCTGTAATCGTAAAGAATCGGACTAAGGTATTTCACGATAAAAACATTTTGAGGAAAACATTTTCACCTGGTCAACAAGTCCTTCTTTATGATTCACGACTACACCTTCACGCGGGTGAGCTACGATCTCGGTGGAAAGGGCCTTTTATTGTGCGGTCTGTATACCCGCACGGGGCAGTTGAGGTAGAAAATGTTCAAAACGGTACATTTTTCAAAGTGAATGGACATAGACTAAAGCCGTATTTTTCCACTGACCCCACGGAGGAGCTCCTGTTCTTACAGGAGCTATTTTATCTTGATTAAAATTCCTCCGTCTCACCTCCATGTCCTGTAAATTACTGTATTACCTTTTGAATGGATGTAAGTGAAAAGAATAAGTTTGGGGGAGGATCTTCACTTATATATTTTGCCACCATTAATAATTTCCTCCCAAGCTTACAGGTTTTTTGTACGACAGCAGATGGCAATAGTGAGGACACTGTTGAAAATAAGTTTGGGGGAGGTTTGTGCTTATTTTCGCATCATTTGCATATCATTTTGCATAAGCACAAAGCATTTTCAAAACCTATAAAAATTTCAAAAATTTCAAAAAAAAATATATCTATATATATAAAAAAATTTGTACATAAATAAGATAATAAAAGATTAGATAGTGAAAAAAATTACATCCAAAAGATTAGAAAAATTTAAGAAAACCAAGAAAATTAGAAGTTTTCTTAAACGAACTAGTAATAAGTAGTTATGAGCCATTGTCCCAAGGGTTAGTAAGATGAAAGAAGTCACTAATCTGAGGATAAAAATAAGTCTGAAAAATAGTTCCTATTCTGGAAGCCAAACATTTTGAACGTTGATACCCTACTATACGCACTTACACACGTCTTGAAGCTCGGGATAGTAGACGATATCTTGAAATGCTCTTGTCTAAAAACCAAAAGTATGAAGGAAATAAAAAAAATATGAATAAAATATAAAATGGTGAGAAAAATGAACACTGGTTCGTTTATCTCCAAGGTAGCAATAAAATAATATAGCGAGGGTGCCTCTTCACCTAGTGCCTTAGACCAACTGGTCTGAGAGTCACTGCTAAGCCTTAGGTGGTGCAAGACGAGGAAAAACACCAAATAAGTAAGCACATGAGTACCTCAAGAAGTATTAACGGTCGCATGAAGGTGTGTAAGCAAATTCATCTAAATATTCATTAATTAAAAAGTACTGAGGCAGATGGACAAGAGTATGATAGCTTGAATTGAATTCTCCGGGTGTAGGGATGTATATTACACACACGTAGGGTTACATGATCGATGTGTGGAAGAAAGATAAGAATGAAGAATAAAGACGATGTTTTATTGAGGGATGATGTGATTTCTGACATCTTTTCATGAATATTAAGATAGGGCTCATGATAACCGAAAAGCTAGTATAGTTGGAAACTCTAATTTTCAAAGTCTTTCTTTTACAATTCTTTTCTTTAAATGTAATATTCACGGTCTTCCTTTTATTATTGGATTTTGTGGGTGTAATCCGCTGAAAACCCTCAGGAGACAACACTCCTCCTACTAGGGACACCTAGAGGTTTAAAGGCTTGTTGCACGTACTCAGTGCAATCGTGTTGCCTACGAAAGTGTGCTAGTTAGTTTTTCTCTTTCTTTATTTTCTCCTTCTCTTTTTAATAAAACAATTCGCTCGAGACGACCGAAAATAAGTTTGGGGGAATTTGATCAGACGAAAATATTGCATTTTTTAACACGACAATTTCCCTACCATTTGCATTCATCTAAAGGGTATTCAGGTTAAGTATAGCACATATTAGCAAAACACCCGTAAAATACCAAATTACATTTGTTGTGCCTTAAAACCGAACTTTGAGGGAAATTGAGTGTTTATCATGGCATCACATCATCTTTGTATAGCGCAACACTTGTTTCGAGAATCTGTGCAGGAAATACCAGGAGAAAAACCAAATCTGTGAAAAGTGCTGATAAAAATACCCCAACTCCAAGACTTGAGATCTGGCAATGAACTGAAGATAAATAAAAGATTCCACACATCAGAAGATACACCTAAAGTCAGCACAAAGCACTACAGCAAATTGTTGGAGATAGTGCCCTCAGAGTCAATTATTGGATCACAGGCACGTGATTGCAATAATTGAGGGGAGGACCTGTCCCAGTAGGACAGTCTTACTCGAGATGATAGTATGCTATCTGGTTTATCTTTATCATCGTGTACTGCTTTAGGTGACCTGACAAGTCGCTATTACACGTTGATAGAGCCCCTAGGATTCTTGCTTGACCACCAGCAGTATGAGGGCGATCATATAAGTGGGAGCTGGGGGTCTACAAGCACATCCTTAAAAGGTCCCTAGTCATGGGAGATTCGAGACAGGGCATCGTTTCTCCAGAGTAGACTAGTGTATACAGTCGAGACCCCGACGAGGGGCGGTGGCCGGTCTCACAAGCCACTGGTGTCAGTTGGTTCACCTAAGATGTATACAGGTGCTCATTGGGTTATGAGTACACCGGACAGGACTCGCCGGGAACCTGCTAGTTGGGAATATACCAGATGTCAGATAGCAGTTCCCTGGTGACATGTGTACAGGTTAGTTCATCGACCTGGGATCGTCATTTGTCTCGTGTGAGTTCCCACTGTACTTTGATTACTACCCTACCACGGCTCAAAGGAGTCGTGCAAACAGGTTTTAGTTGGGTACAGTCCCGAGCCACATGGAGGCAGTGAGCGGATCTGCAGGGGTTCGTCTCTCCCGGTATTGGGGGTGAGGTCGTGCTGTGTCTAGGAGAGCCAGAACATGAAAAGTCCTTGGCCAAGGCAGGAGATTTGCTGGTAGGTATTCCAGTAGTATCTCAGGGTGTTCTGGGCTACACTCCGACACGACTTGTACCGCTTTTGGGGGTCTGACTTTTACCAACCCCCTAGGCCCGCCATGCGATACTCATAGACGAACGGACCGGACTGTACGGATATTGTCACTGACAGGCTCAGTTGGGTGTCGGGATGAGCTTCCTCATCGACGTCCCATTTGGTCAATACCTGGTGGCCCGTCACGTATTGGCTTATACCTCTGACGTGCTAGTGGTTAAATCCACAGCCAAGGTATTGACGAGTCTTTAGAGTCCACCACAGACAATTACTCAAGTTTCGGGCGAAACGCTGTAGAGGCCGTATGGAGATATGGCAGGGTTCGATCAGATACGTGCGGTATTGCACGGATCATGATCGGACGGTTTTTACTAGCCGGCTTTGGCTTAAGCCGGATACTAGTATTAGATAGTGTAGTTTTGTCTCTTTGCATTTGTGTTCAGTGGGAATACAAATGCGGGCATGTATTTGCAGTAGCGGGGTTTTTCTGTAATTTATTACGGGATCGGTTTTATGAAGTTGCCAGTTTGTCTTCCGTTCCGGCCGGTTTTCCTTTTTTCCTTCTCGGCCGGACTTTTCGTTGGAAGGGGGTTAATTGCAAGTTTGCAATTAACTCTGTTGTGAGGGGCTTTCTTGCATATGTTGCTTTTGATGAGACTTGCATCATCATGATATTCCTTTCTTGTCCATTTGATGGCTTTTCACTTGATGGTTAGTGAGTGGTTTGATAAGGAAATGGTTGTGACCATTTTCTTTTTGATTTGGTTTTTCCATTCTATTATGATACATATTGTGGTGCCATTCTTTTTCTCTCTCCAATCTAATTCTATGGAGAAGGGGCCAGCCACTTTGGCTAGAGAGAGAGGATCATTTCTTTTTGAGTGAGAAAAATGCTTCATATCTTTTTCCATGCTACCAAGTTCATAAGCACATTTTCTTGAGTTGCTTTTCTTCTCCTCCTCACATCCTTCCATCAAGGCAACTTCAAGAACCCCAAAGAGATAACCTTCTACACTATTTCTATAGCAAGTCTTGGACGCGTCGGCTAGCCAACTTCGCGCCCGAGTTGCCTCGGTCAAGAGGCGGGAGCCCGTAAAAGATTCCGGCTACGTGGTGCCCTTTCCGACGAGCGAGGAGGTGACGGAGATTCCGCGGGAGATCGGAGCGGAGACGAAGACCGAAGGACACGGATCGCTTGGTATAGCATCTCTACTCTTTTCTTTTTGCTAGCTAGCTAGGTTAATGGCCCGATCCGGGTTAAAAGTCCGCGGCGGTGCCGTTTTGCAAAGTTCGCAAAGTTTTTGTTTTCCGCGTTTCCGGCGTCGGATCGACGGCCGGGGCGCCCCCGCGGGCTTACAATGGTATCAGAGCCAGGCCGTTAACCTTCCCTAGCTTGCTCTAGCGCGTTTAGAACTCGATCGAACAAAAACCCGAAAACCGTATTTTTGTGCACATGTGTTCTCTGTTAAAATTTTTTGAGCTCCTAAAATTTTTCTGGTGATTGCAGAGACATGTACAACAAATTATAAGAATTCTGGGAAAATACGATCCACTGATTCCTCACTTCGACCGCGGAAGCGCGGCCAAACCCCTGGTTTGGCCGCGCTTGCGCGGCGGAAAAGAGGAATCGTGGCACCATATTTTCCCAGTAAGCTTATGTGTTGAAAATAGGGCATTTGGGATATTTTCTTTGGGCCCAGATTTTCTGTAAGTGCTACAGTAGTGTGTGGGGCCCACTTTGATAAATTTGTTCGATCGGATATTTTAAACATGCTAGTTCACAGTTTTTACTTTATATCTGCGACCGTGAATGTCACTCGATCGGTAAATCCAGTCTATCTGCTATAGCCCTTTTAGACGGATTTGCGAACGTGACTTTCACGTTGATGTTCTGTGATTGTACTGTGTTGTTGCGGATCGGTCGTGGGGGATAGCCTGGTTGCAGTGGTAGTACAGTTTTGTTTTATATGTACATTTGATATTGCGGGGCGAGCGTCCGACATGTGGACTGCCGTCACTGCCTGTTTGTATTATTATTTTGGGGCACGACCTGGTCGCGGTCGATGTACCCGTTGTATGTATATTTTACTTTCTGTACTAGGATTACCCCGCGGAGGGGTGCACGGATAGCCGGATTCTGGAGGGCAACAAGCCCGCATCTCATGGCATTGAGACGGAGGGGGCTTCACTCTAGGATTGGCGGGCTATTCGCCGCACTCGTAGGGGGTATAGGGTTGACCCAGGAGGGGTGCCCAAGTTACCGGATTCCGTGAAGTGCTGGGTGGTCCATTCACGTTGCTGAAGGGGGCTGCCTCGCTTCAGGTTTTGGCGGGTAACTTGCCGCGCCCGTAGGGGTCTAGGATTTCATTGCACAGGCTATCCACACGACCAGGGGAACGTCGGGTTTCAGTAGCGGCTCTGTGAAACCCGGGGATCCCAGATATCTGTATTGATCTGTGTTGCTATACATTTCTGTGCTGCATTGTTTATCACGCCATGAGCGAAAATTATATATTGGTATATATATATATTTATAGATGTTGTATATGTTTTTCATCCGCGCTAGTCCAGTCCCCGCTCTGTCGTTAGTTAGCTAACCTAACGGGTGATGACGGGACCCAGTGGCGAATGCGGATGGCATATACGTACGTCAGTATATTTTCGTTCTTTATGGTGTGATCAATTGATGGGACTGCATTGATTCGGATCAATGCAAGTTAAACAAACCTATTCTGATGTTGTTGGAACACTTTTTCAAAAAGCTGTTATTGTAAAGACGTTCACTTTTGTTTTGCATCGTGGTATTCATTTGGAATATCCTGCTCCTCAGTCGACGAGGCAAGGGCCGAGATCCCTTCACCGGGAGTGACCCCTTGGACAGAAGTTTGCGTCAGGGCATTAACTTCACTATAGCCGATTACTTTTGCTTTGCACCGTGGTATTCAGTTGGAATATCCTGCACCCCATTCTACGGGGAAAGAGCCGAGATCCCTTCACCGGGAGTGACCTCTTTAGTAAAGGTTTTCGTCACTATATTTTCTAAAAAGCTATCCGTTCCTTCAACGATATCAAGTTCACTACGTTAAAGGTTTTCGCCAGAAACCATTCGTAGCCCTCCGTCGTTTCATATGGGTAGTCAATAGTATTCAAGCTGTGTTTGTTGGCCTTAGTCAAGGCACAGTGTTTGGTAGCTATTGGGTATTCATATGCTGCATAGATAGATGCGTTGGTTTGGGACAGTCGTATAGCCTTGTTGGCCTTAGTCAAGGGCTTGTACGGGTGGGTTCAAATCAACCTGGACAATGACGGGTAGAACTTGACATGTGACTTATGATTTGTTGGCCTTAGTCAAGGTCATAAGAGCATGGGGCAGAAATCCTCATCGGGAGTTTCAAAAGTACTGAAACTTGCCAGATATGCGCATACCTTCTGGAGTGTGATAACGTGAGCGGATTCCGTCACGTTATCATGCGATGAGAGTTGGATCCCGATTCCCACTGATGAGTTGGTTTACTCCTCGGGTTATCCCGGCTAATTCTTCTTTCAGGTTTGGAGAAGAATTTGACGTTACAGTGGGAGGTTTCCAGATTAGATAAATTGGTAACCATTCTGATCTAGGTTAGAGTGCACGCTGAGTGTTTCTTTTCTCTCTCTCTGGCAGCGACCATTGACCCGACCCTAGACTATGACTCAGTGACCAAGTTGACCGAACCTACTTAACACTGGCTTTTGGATTGTCAGAGTTGCAGACCTCTTTGCCACTCCTACTTTTACTCTTTTCTCCGGGACACCCCGTATTACTACGAACGTCCACTTCCATTGGACAAAACCATCGTATGGTTATATACGAACTCGAAGGACTTCGAGGATGGTTTCCGGTTCTGGAGAAAACGAATAGGACTATTCAGTTGTCTTTTCCTTTTACCTTCTCTCAGGTTGCGAGTACTCCTTGGTTTAGGAGATAGTATACCTATTATGCAAATTGGATAGTCTTCTTCCAAACCTTAGGCTGGTGCCGACCGGTAGGGAATGAAGAAAGCCAATTAGCCTAAACGGTGTACAGAAGGTATTAAGTTCAGACAAAGCAAGGGATTAGTAAGAGGGCAAAGTAAATTGCGACTGCTATTCACGACCAAACCATGTACTTCTTTGTCAATCCTAAATCACCTATGAATTAAGTACATTCGGTTGTCTTTTATCCTCACCTTCTCTCGCATTGCGAGTGCTCCTAGGACTAGGACAGTACACCCATTATGCTTATTGGATAGTCTTCTTCCAAACCATAGGCTGGTGCCGAACGGTAGGGAAGGAAGAAAACCATTTGGCCTAAAGGGGTGTACAGAAGGTAATGACTAAAGACATGTAAAGGGATTTGGAAAGATGGCAAAGAATTATACGGTTATAGTTGTGAATCTGGATAATGGAAGAGGCATTACTAAGAATACCAGGATACCCCATCGAAACATCTCAATGTTTCAGTTCCACTGTGTACTGTTAAAAGAAAACTGATTTCCCAATTAGGCACTTGCTCCAGGGTATGTATTTACCAGGTATGAGTCTCACATCTGTATGGTTTTACAGATGATGAGTGGGAGTGAGTTATTGGGAATTAGGTGACCATCCTCATTATATCGGGATTCGTTGGAATTGGTGATATTTGAGGAAGCCACCTGGGTTGTTTGCCGGTCGGCAAATATTTGGTTTTGAATATCCGTTGTTGTGCACCAATTTCAAATTGATATATCTGTACATCTATTTTTATAGAGTGAGACATATCTTTTTGAAATTATGTCTATAACATTTACCTATACCAGTGGATAGTTAGGTAAGGAGCATTGAACAGCGGTGTAATTCTTCTTAACCATAAGTACAGTTTTCATCCTACGACACACAGTAAATGAGTCACCAGACTCAGGGGACTTATACAGAGTATTGTATATTGTCCAGTGTCCATTAGGACAGAGGGGTTGGTCCTCGTACTATATTCTATTTACTTATGACTTCTCTAGTTCTTAGACATGTGTTTCGTAGAAACACAGGGTCTAAGTTTTGAGGAGTTATAGGTATAAGAGTAAAGTAGAGAACCAAGTGTTGCAAGTATCGGGATTCTTCAAGGAGATCGAAGATGTAGATACTTGTGAATGGTATTCAGTTGATAGTAATGATTAAGAGAACTAGCTTCTTTTTCAGGTTACTCATAATTGGAAGTACTCCTAAGTTGAGTAACGCTGATCGGCCTCTCTTCCATTTACTTGACATGCACTGGAGACAGCTGCATGATTTGAATCTAGTTCAATTAAATCAGTGCCTCTGGTTCTTGGATATAGAACAGTTCATATCTTGACATTGTTAAGATACGGGGAGTTGTCCGGCTTATGCTTAAAACCAGACACTGGACAACTCAAGGCACGTTTCAGTAGTGGCTGTTTGTGGGTTGACCCGGGCTATGACGAGGGTTGATTTTCTACCATCTGGAAGATCAATAGTGATATTGTTCTTGACTCGCCACAGTTTTATCAAAAATGGATTTTTTCAGAAAAACAGGAGTGGGAGTATGGTAGAACTGGAAGTGATTCCAGAACCACAAACGATTACTGAAGATTTAATAAGAACCTAAAGATTCAATCTGGTTTGACATTCCATTGGCCACTCCGCAGATAAAGTGGGTAACCTCAGGCACCCGAGAGGTACTTCGGTATGCTCAAGGACGGTAGCAGGGAGGTTCTTGTTTACCCACACTTGCCATTGCTGTTGTTCCAGGCTGCGAGACCCGGCAGGAGGATGAGTATAGCGACGTTCTAAACTTGCTTTAGAAGCGTACGTGTATATGACTCTGCCAGAGGGTTGTCGTAATCAGTGGGAGCAGCGGAAGCATTGGTGGATATCAGGCTTATGTCTATTTATAGACTAGAGCAGATATAGCGGAGATAGATCATCTATTTCTGATGTGACAGTCATAGGTTTGACTTCATCAGAATAGGGGATGGATCTGTTGAGAAGGTAGTAGGGTGTGATGTCCTGGTATTTGATGACATACACAGAGTAGGAAGTGATATTCCTATACTACGATCGGTTATACTTTTGGTCGTCACACAGTAGTTTCTCCACATAGGACTTGGATATAATATCAGACATTCTGGTTACTAGATCTATGGTTTTAGATCTAGATTTGGGTGGTTTCCCAATCTGGGTACTTTGACCGCATTCTATCAGTATTTAGAATGGACGACTCCTGGCACGGTAGTGTACCTGCAGGTAATGGAGTCACCCTCTCTAAAGGTGTCTTACAGACTAAAGGGGAGAGGGATACGCATGATTGACAGATCACTTGCTTAGGCAATTGAGTCAATCATGAGATGTCAAGTACCACACCAGATGTTGTTCTTGCAGTAGGTGCAATAAGTTGATATTGATCCAATCCTGGAGAAACAGTCGGAAGCAGTTTTAGAACATAAATGGATGTTCTAGGGATATGATAACGGCAGCCTCCTTTAGGAGACGGTTATCATTCCAGGCTTTCAAGGTGACATGGATGGCAGAATGGCTGTCAGAGTTATAGTTTTTCCTCTAACGAGGGGCAGTATTTTGGACAGGTGGTCCAGGTCGATACTGAGGGAAGGCATGGCGCAGGATACTGATTAAGTTCAGTTGACGATACGGTCTAAGAAGTTTGGATTTGGAGTTCATTTATGAGCTAGGTCCCATCAGACATCCAGACATTCTAAGACAGGTATTGCTCATTTCGGGAGATAGTTTTCTCTGCGAACATGAGATATAGAGAGACATAGAAAGAAACATCAAAGCGGATCCACTCACTGAGGCTATTCCTCGAACGCAATAGTTTCGCAAATGAGCTTTGTGAGACTGACTAGTAGAGGAGTTGGGTGTTCGGTATCATACGGGCTGTGAGTATGCGACATCGCAATAATTAGCCTCGAGTGCAAGTGGGAGATTGTTGGAGATAGTGCCCTCAGAGTCAATTATTGGATCACAGGCACGTGATTGCAATGATTGAGGGGAGGACCTGTCCCAGTAGGACAGTCTTACTCGAGATGATAGTATGCTATCTGGTTTATCTTTATCATCGTGTACTGCTTTAGGTGACCTGACAAGTCGCTATTACACGTTGATAGAGCCCCTAGGATTCTTGCTTGACCACCAGCAGTATGAGGGCGATCATATAAGTGGGAGCTGGGGGTCTACAAGCACATCCTTAAAAGGTCCCTAGTCATGGGAGATTCGAGACAGGGCATCGTTTCTCCAGAGTAGACTAGTGTATACAGTCGAGACCCCGACGAGGGGCGGTGGCCGGTCTCACAAGCCACTGGTGTCAGTTGGTTCACCTAAGATGTATACAGGTGCTCATTGGGTTATGAGTACACCGGACAGGACTCGCCGGGAACCTGCTAGTTGGGAATATACCAGATGTCAGATAGCAGTTCCCTGGTGACATGTGTACAGGTTAGTTCATCGACCTGGGATCGTCATTTGTCTCGTGTGAGTTCCCACTGTACTTTGATTACTACCCTACCACGGCTCAAAGGAGTCGTGCAAACAGGTTTTAGTTGGGTACAGTCCCGAGCCACATGGAGGCAGTGAGCGGATCTGCAGGGGTTCGTCTCTCCCGGTATTGGGGGTGAGGTCGTGCTGTGTCTAGGAGAGCCAGAACATGAAAAGTCCTTGGCCAAGGCAGGAGATTTGCTGGTAGGTATTCCAGTAGTATCTCAGGGTGTTCTGGGCTACACTCCGACACGACTTGTACCGCTTTTGGGGGTCTGACTTTTACCAACCCCCTAGGCCCGCCATGCGATACTCATAGACGAACGGACCGGACTGTACGGATATTGTCACTGACAGGCTCAGTTGGGTGTCGGGGTGAGCTTCCTCATCGACGTCCCATTTGGTCAATACCTGGTGGCCCGTCACGTATTGGCTTATACCTCTGACGTGCTAGTGGTTAAATCCACAGCCAAGGTATTGACGAGTCTTTAGAGTCCACCACAGACAGTTACTCAAGTTTCGGGCGAAACGCTGTAGAGGCCGTATGGAGATATGGCAGGGTTCGATCAGATACGTGCGGTATTGCACGGATCATGATCGGACGGTTTTTACTAGCCGGCTTTGGCTTAAGCCGGATACTAGTATTAGATAGTGTAGTTTTGTCTCTTTGCATTTGTGTTCAGTGGGAATACAAATGCGGGCATGTATTTGCAGTAGCGAGGTTTTCCTGTAATTTATTACGGGATCGGTTTTATGAAGTTGCCAGTTTGTATTCCGTTCCGGCCGGTTTTCCTTTTTTCCTTCTCGGCCGGACTTTTCGTTGGAAGGGGGTTAATTGCAAGTTTGCAATTAACTCTGTTGTGAGGGGCTTTCTTGCATATGTTGCTTTTGATGAGACTTGCATCATCATGATATTCCTTTCTTGTCCATTTGATGGCTTTTCACTTGATGGTTAGTGAGTGGTTTGATAAGGAAATGGTTGTGACCATTTTCTTTTTGATTTGGTTTTTCCATTCTATTATGATACATATTGTGGTGCCATTCTTTTTCTCTCTCCAATCTAATTCTATGGAGAAGGGGCCGGCCACTTTGGCTAGAGAGAGAGGATCATTTCTTTTTGAGTGAGAAAAATGCTTCATATCTTTTTCCATGCTACCAAGTTCATAAGCACATTTTCTTGAGTTGCTTTTCTTCTCCTCCTCACATCCTTCCATCAAGGCAACTTCAAGAACCCCAAAGAGATAACCTTCTACACTATTTCTATAGCAAGTCTTGGACGCGTCGGCTAGCCAACTTCGCGCCCGAGTTGCCTCGGTCAAGAGGCGGGAGCCCGTAAAAGATTCCGGCTACGTGGTGCCCTTTCCGACGAGCGAGGAGGTGACGGAGATTCCGCGGGAGATCGGAGCGGAGACGAAGACCGAAGGACACGGATCGCTTGGTATAGCATCTATACTCTTTTCTTTTTGCTAGCTAGCTAGGTTAATGGCCCGATCCGGGTTAAAAGTCCGCGGCGGTGCCGTTTTGCAAAGTTCGCAAAGTTTTTGTTTTCCGCGTTTCCGGCGTCGGATCGACGGCCGGGGCGCCCCCGCGGGCTTACACAAATATCATGCCCCAAGGCCCCAATAGTGTCACGGATCCGCGGTCGGAGTAGGCTTGCGCGGCGGATCCGCGGCCGTCTTGCCACGTCATCAGAAAATCTCTGCTCCAGTATTCTTCTTTCATGGCCTACATCTCATCAAGCTATGGCAATTTCCAGAAATCTCCAGAGTCTTCTGCCAGATCAGCAAGCTCCTTGTTCAAGCTAAACTTCCAAGCTTCCAAAGCAAGCTTCTCACTTAACAAACTAAACCTAGAAGCTTCTCCCTAACCTCCAAGCTTATGAAGGAAACTAACCCTAACTAACTAACTCTAGAACCTTCCTCCTAACTACCAAGCTTACAAAGGAAGCTAACCACTCTTAAAGCTATAAAAGGGACCCTAAGGCTTCACTTTTAAGGTTGTTGATTCCTACATCAATTCCCAACACAAGTTGAGTGACACAACTTGTAACCTCAAAACCTTAACCCTAATTCCAATTCCAAAGACAAGATCAAGAATTTCGAGTACCAAATCAAGCATGAAGCCTTCGATCCTTTAGAAATCGACGCCGGACTTCATCGGAGCATGTGATCCAAGGAGATCCGCGACTCAAGGAGCCGAGCGAAGCCAAAATCGACGATCAAGTTTCTTACTCTTGTAGATTTCGAGAGATTTGTAACAAAATTATTGATAAATAAAGGTGACAATTCTATATCTTGCTTATCTTTTTAATTCAAGCATTATGATTCAATCTAGATTCTTGAATGTGCTCTTTGTGATAATGTTTGAGTAAAACTCCGCTCGTGAAGGAATAGAGACGATCAATAGATGATGATGATTTAGATTCTTTTACAATTCTTAAGTCTTACGAGTTTGTAAATTCTTGAAAATTAAATGATCGACGATCTAGTTTCGATGCGAAATGCTTTCTTGATTATTTTCGCTCGGAACTAGAGATCAACGATCGATTATTTAATTTACTAGAAGCTAGCTTGTGAATGAGATTCATCGAAAGGACAAAGGATGAGATGAGGAAACCCTAGTTTCTTTGCAAGATCCTTAAACCTCGATAAATCGTCATCGATCTAGCATCAATTCTTCGATGGATAAGAGTATGTAATAATTAGATTTCATCACATCTAAAGGTTCAATCGACTCTTACGAGCCTCACTTCGAATCTTGATATTTGGTTTGGAAATCATAAATTCCCAATTCTTGATTTTTATGTTTTCTTGATTTAGACCTAAATTTTACTAATTCTTGAACTTCAATTCTATAAATCATGAATTATCTTTTTGTAAGTGCACGGCGGCGTCCCGGCCGTCGATCCGACGCCGAAAACGCGGAAACGAAAAACTTTACAAAATAGTAAACCGGCACCACCGAGCACAAAAATCCCGGATCGGGCCATTAACCAAGCTACTAGCAAACTAAAAGATGGGAAGATAGATATACCAAGCGATCCGTGTCCTTCGGTCTTCGTCTCCACTCCGATCTCTCGCGGAATCTCCGTCCGTCACCTCCTCGTCGGAAAGGGCACCACGTGGCTGATTTCTTTTACGGGCTCCCACCTCTGGACCGAAGCAACTCGGACGCGAAGTTGGCAAGCCGACGCGTCCAAGGGTACTGTAGGTGTAGTGTAGAAAGGTTGTCTCTTTGGGGTTGAAGTTGCCATTGATGGAGGTGTAGAGAATGAACTTTTGGAAGAGGTTAAGAACAATGGAGATCTCAATTTTGCAAGGAATGAGATGAGAAAAATCACACCCCCAAAAAAAAGAACCTCTCTCTCTCTCTCCCCCACATATAATGTGGCCGGCCCCTTCATAAAAATGGTGGTGGGAATAAAAGGTAATAATGCAAGAAAAGAATCATCATGAGAAAATAAGTTAAGATCAAAGAAAAGAAAAATCCACATCCTTTTCTTTTCCATCACTATAAATGCAAGACAAGTGATCCAAAAGGAATCTCATGATGACAACAACCATCATGAAGGCACAAAATGCAAGAAACCCCTCCACAAAAAGTTATTTGCAAACTTGCAAATAACCCCCTCCATCAGAAAGTCCGGCCGGGAAGGAACAAAGGAAAACTGGCCGGAATGGAATGCAAACTGGCACCTTCAGAAAACAGATCCCGTAATAAATTACAGGAAAACTCCGCGACTGCATATACAAGCCCGCATTTTTATTCCTACTGAACACAAATGCAAAGAGACAAAATCTACACTGTCTAACACTAGGATCCGGCTTAAACCAAAGCCTGCTAGTAAAATCCGCCCGATCACGATCCGTGCAATACCGCACGTATTTGATCGAACCCTGCCATATCTCCATACGGCCTCTACAACGTTTCGCCCGAAACTTGAGTAACTGTCTAAGTGGGGGACTCTAAAGACTCGTCAATACTATGGCTGTGGATTTAACCACTAGCAAGTCAGAGGTATTAGCCATACGTGACGGGCCACCAGCTATTGACCAAAAGGGATGTCTGTGAGCGAACTCAAACTGACACCTACTGAGCCTGTCAGTGACAATATCCGTACAGTCCGGTCCGTTCTTCTATGAGCATCGCATGTCGGGCCTAGGGGGTTGGTAAAAGTCAGACCCCCAAAAGCGGTACAAGTCGTGTCGGAGTGTAGCCCAGAACACCCTGAGATACTACTGGAACACCTACCAGTAAATCTCCTGCCTTGGCCAAGGAATTTTCATGTACTGGCTCTCCTAGACACAGCGCGACCTCACCCCCAATACCGGGAGAGGCGAACCCCTGAAGATCCGCTCACTGCCTCCATCTGGCTCGGGATTGCACCCAACTAAAACCTGTTTGCACATCTCCTTTGAGCGTGGTAGGGTAGTAATAAAAGCACAGTGGGAACTCACACGAGACAAATGACGATCTCAGGTCGATGAACTAACCTGTACACGTGTCACCAGGGAACTGCTATCTGACGTCAGGTATAAGACCAACTAGCATGTTCCCGGCGAGTCCTGTCCAGTGTACTTATAACCCAATGAGCACCTGTATACATCTTAGGTGAACCAACTGACACCAGTGGCTTGTGAGACCGACCACCGCCCCTCGTCGGGGTCTCGACTGTATACACTAGTCTACTCTGGAGTATCGATGCCCTGTCTCGAAACTCCCACGACTAGGGACCTTTTAAGGATGCGCTTATAGACTCCAGCTCCCACATATATGATCGCCCTCATACTGCTGGTAGTCAAGCAAGAATCCTAGGGGCTCTATCAACGTGCAATAGTGACCTGTAGGTTCACCTAAAACAGTACACGATGATAAAGATAAACCAGATAGTATACTATCATCTTGAGTAAGACTGTCCTACTAGGATAGGTCCTCCCTCAATCATTGCAATCATGTGCCTGTGATCCAATAATTGACTCTGAGGGCACTATCTCCAACAATCTCCCACTTGCACTCAAGGCTAATTATTGCGATGTCGCATACTCATAGCCCGTGTGATACCGAACACCCAACTCCTCTACTAGTCAGTCTCACAAAGTTCGTTTGCGAAACTGTTGCGTTCGAGGAATAGCCACAGTGAGTGGATCCGCTCTGATGTTTCTTTCTATGTCTCTCTTTATCTCATGTTCGTGGAGAAAGCCATCTCACGAAATGAGCAATACCCGTCTTAGAATATGTCTGGATATCTGATGGGACCTAGCTCATACATGAACTCCAAATCCAAACTTCTTAGACTGTATCGTCAACTGAACTTAATCTGTATCCTGCGCCATCCTTCCCTTAGTATCCACCTGGACCACCTGTCCAAATACTGCCCTTCGTCAGAGGGAAAACTATAACACTGACAGTCACTCTGTCTTCCAGGTCACCTTGGAAGCCTGGAATGATAACTGTCTCCCAAAGGAGGCTGCCATTATCATATCCCTGGAACACCCACTTATGTTCTAAAACCGCTTCCGAATGTTTTTCCAGGACTGGATTAATATCTTATCTGGAGAAACCACTTTGTGACAACCAAAGTATAACCGATCGTAGTATAGGAATATCACTTCCTACTCTGTGTATGTCATCAAATACCAAGACATCACACCCTACTACCTTCATAACAGATCCATCCCCTATTCTGATGAAGTCAAACCTACAATTGTCACATCAGAAATAGATGATCTATCTCCGCTATATCTGCTTTAGTCTATAAATAGACATAAGCCACTTGTCCACCATGCTTCCGCTGCTCCCACTGACTTCGACAACCCTCTGGCAGAGTCATATAAACGTACACTTCTAAAGCTAGTTCAGAATGACGCTATACTCATCCTCCTGCCGTGTCTCACAGTCTGGAACAACAGCAATGGCAAGTCTGGGTAAACAAGAACCTCCCTGCCACCGTCCTTGAGCATACCGAAGTACCTCTCGAGTGCCTGAGGTTACCCACCATATCTGCGGAGTGGCCAATGGAATGTCAAACCAGATTGAATCTTTAGGTTCTTATCAAATCTTCAGTAATCGTTTGCGGTTCTGGAATCACTTCCAGTTCTACCATACTCCCACTTGTTTTCTGAAAAATCCATTTTTGTTAAAACTGTGTTGAGTCAAGAACAATATCACTATTGATCTTCCAGATGGTAGAAAGTCAACCTTCATCATAGCCTGGGTCAGCCCACAAACAGCCATTACAGAAACGTGCCTTGAGTTGTCCAGTGTTTGGTTTTAAGCATAAGCTGGACAACTCTTTGTACCTTAACAATGTCAAGATATGAACTGTTCTATATTCAATATAGAAACAGAGGCACTGATTTAATTGGAACCAGATTCAAATCATGGAGCTGTCTCCAGTGCATGTCACCTAAATGGAAGGAGGCCGATCAGCGTTACTCAACTTAGGAGAACTTCCAATTATGAGTAACCTGAATGAGAAGCATGTTCTCTTAACCATTACTATCAACTGAATACTATACACAAGTATCTACATCTTCGATCACCTTGAAGAATCCTGATACTTGCAACATCTGGTTCTCTACTTTATTCTTATACCTATAACTCCTCAAAACTTAGACCTTGCATTTCTACGAAACACATGTCTAAGAACTAGAGAAGTCATAAGTAAACGGAATATAATACGAGGACCAACCCCTCTGTCCTAATGGACACTAGACAATATACAATACTCTGTATAAGTCCCTTGAGTCTAATAACTCATTCCCTGTGTGTCGTAGGTTGAAAACTGTACTTATGGTTAAGAATAATTACACCGCCGTTTAATGCTCCTTACCTAATCATCCACTGATATAGGTAAATGTCATAGACATAATTTCAAAAAGGTACATCTCACTCTATAAAAATAGACGTACAGATATATCAATTTGAAATTGGTGCATAACAACGGATATTCAAAACCAAATATTTGCCGTCCGACAAACAACCCAGGCGATTTCCTCAAATATCACCAATTACAACGAATTCCGATATAATGAGGATAATCACCTAATTCCCAATAACTTACTCCCACTCATCATCTGTAAAACCATACAGATGTGAGAATCATACTTGGTAAATACATACCCTGGAGCAAGTTTCTAATTGGGAAATCAGTTTTCTTTTAACAGTATACAGTGAAACTGAAACATTGAAATGTTTCGATGGGGTATCCCGGTATTCCTAGTAATGCCTTTTCCATTATCCAGATTCACAACTGTAACCGTATAATTCTTTGCCATCTCTCCAAATCCCTTTATATGTCTTTAGTCATTACCTTCTGCACACCCCTTTAGGCCTAATGGTTTTCTTCCATCCCTACCGTTCGGCACCAGCTTATGGTTTGGAAGAAGACTATCCAATAAGTATAATGGGTGTATTGTCCTAATCCTAGGAGCACTCGCAATGCGAGAGAAGGTGAAGATAAAAGACAACCGAATAAACCTTATTACTATTTCTCGTGAACCAGAATCCATCCCCGAACTGGAACAAGATCCTTTCGAGTTCGTATATAACCATACGATGGAGTATCCAATAAACTGTAGATCTTCGTAGTGATACGGAGTGTCCTGGAGAAATACAAGGGTGATTTAGGATTGGCGAAGAAATACTTGGTTCGGTCGTGAATAGCAGTTGCAATTTACTTTGCCCTCTTACTAATCCCTTTCTTTGTCTTAATTTAATACCTTCTGTACACCGTTTAGGCTAATTGGCTTTCTTCATTCCCTACAGGTCGACACCAGCTTATGGTTTGGAAGAAGACTATCCAATTTGCGTAATAGGTGTACTTTCCTAATCCAAGGAGCACTCGCAACCTGAGAGAAGGTAAAAGGAAAAGACAACTGAATAGTCCTATTCGTTTTCTCCAGAACCGGAAACCATCCTCGAATTTCTTCGAGTTCGTATATAACCATACGATGGTTTTGTCCAATGGAAGTGGACGTTCGTAGTAATACGGGGTGTCCTGGAGAAAAGGATAAAAGTAGGAGTGGCAATGAGGTATGCAACTCTGACAATCCAAAAGCCAGTGTTTAAGAAGGTTCGGTCAATTTTGGTCACTGAGTCATAGTCTAGGGTCGGGTCAATGGTCGCTGCCAAAGCGAGAGAAAAGAAACACTCAGCGTGCACTCTAACCTAGATCAGAATGGTTATCACTTTATCTAATCAGGAAACCTCCCACTGTAATGTAAATTCTTCCCCAAACCTGAAAGAAGAATTAGTCGGGATCACCCGAGGAGTAAACCAACTCATCAGTGGGAATCGAGATCCAACTATCATCGCATGATAACATGACGGAAACCGCTCACGTTATCACACTCCAGAAGGTATGCGCATATCTGGCAAGTTTCAGTTTCTTTAGAAACTCCCAATGTGGATTTTTGCCCCATGCTCTTATGACCTTGGCGTGAGGTCAAAATGTCATAAGTCACATGTTAAGTTCTACCCATCATTATCCAGGTTAATTTGAACCCACCCGTACATACCCTTGACGTAGGCCAAAATAGTAGTACGACTGTCCTAAACCAACGCATCTATCTATGCAACAGATAAATATCCGGCAGCTACCAATCACTATGCCTTGTCGTGAGGTCAAAATATATAGCTTGAATACTACCGAATATTTAACTGAAATGATGGAGGGTTACGAATGGTTTCTGGTGAAAACCTTTAACGTAATGAACATGATATCGTTGAAGGAACTGGATAGCTTTATAAAAATATAGTGGCGAAACCTTTGCTAAAGAGGTCACTCCCGGTGAAAGGATCTCGGCTCTTTCCCCGTGGAATGAGGTGCAGGATATTCCAACTGAATACCACGATGCAAAGTGATTGAAACGATTTCGGATTGTGTAGTATGAAATGGTAAAGAAATCACAATCAAAAATTATTTGACCGCAATCAACTACGGTGTCGGATGTAGTTTGTATGTTAGTGCGGATCGTCCACAGGGAAAGTGTAATCGTTCGTCTTTTGAATTAGATGAATTGAAACTTTAAAGAAAGCAAAACAAAACAATTCAAGATTTGTATTTAAAGTTCAAGAATTAGAAAAATCTAGATCTAAGAAAGCATTAGAAGATAGAATCAAGAATTGTTCGTTTGTGGATTTTTCCAAACCAAATCTCAAGAATCGAAATGAGGCTCGTAGGAATCGATCGGATCTATAGATGTGATGTAATCTTAGAATTACGTATTCTTATCCTTCGATGAATTGATACTAGATCGATGATGATCGATGAGAATTAGAGACTTCTTGTGAAACTAGGGTTTCATCTTATCTCTTGTTCTTTCATTGATATCATTCATATTCTAGCCTCTAGTAAATTCAAGAAACGATCGTAGATCCCTAATTTCGAGCGATCACAATCAAGAAAGCATCGCAACGAATCTAGGTCATCGATTCTTGAACTTGCTAGGGTTTACAAAACTCGTAGGACTTAAAAATAGTATTAAGATTTGTTACATCATCATTCTACAATCGTCTCGACTCCTTTACGAGCGGAGTTTTACTCAAACATCACAACAAGAACAACAATTACAAATTGAGATCTAATCATGATGCAAGAATTAAAAGAAAGCAAGATTAAAGAAATTCACCTTTTATTTATATCAACAATTTAGTTACATTCGCTCAAGAACTACAAGAGGAAGAACTTGATCGTCGACTTGGCTTCGCTCGTCTCCGTGGATCGCGGATCGGCTTGGATCACTTGCCCGATTGAAGATCGGCTCGGCTCCTAAAAGGTTGAAGGCTTCTCGCTTGATTTGGTACTCAAGATCTTGGATTTGGAGTGGAATTAGGGTTAGGGTTTCGCACAAGCCTTGTCACGAGACTTGTGGAAGAAGATGATGTAAGAGGGAATTTTTGGAATATTAAAGATTAACCTTAACCGTTAGATCTAGGCTCCTATTTATAGATAACTAACCCTAGATCTAGGATTTCAAATTCTAAGTTTCCCTCCTAAAGTTTGTTGAGGAAATTCAAATTTCCCTCCAAAAGTTAGTTAGGGGAGAAGCTTCTAGATGTGATTAGTTAGGAGGAGCTTCTAGAAGAGGATTAATTAGGAGCTTAATTAGGATTAGCCTTCCTTAATTTTCTTTGCTGATCTGGCAGTCGCTTCGAGAGAGTTCTGGAATTTGGAGTGCATTTATGGAATGTGGGCCCTGACAGAAGCATTGTGGTGCAAATTTTACTTGATGATGTCACCAATGAGCCGCGTTTCCGCGGCACAAGAAGGCTATGGCCGCGGATCCGCGGCTCCTTGATGGGCTTGGGCCTTGTATTCTCTGGTATGGTCTTTTACTGTTGTATGGGCCTTCTTCTGATGTATTGATTTATATTTCTCCATCTGAATTGCTACCAGATCTGAAATGATTTAGTTGGCGTATTTTGATCAGCTCTTTTGCTTTTCTTCCGTATTTCCTGCACAGACTCAAGACAAGTGTTGCGCAAATACAGAAATGATGCGATGCCATGAAATGCGGTTAATTTCCTTTAAAGTGTCGGTTTAAAAGTCTAACACATGCAAACTCATATTTTGTGACAGATTTGCTAATATGTAGAATATGAATGCCGAACACTTCTAAATGTATGCAAATGTTAAGGAAATTGTCGGCTAAAATATACAATAATTTCGACTGATCAAATACCCCCAAACTTAATTTCGATCGTCTCGAGCGAATGTTTTATTAAAAAGAGAAGGAGAAAATAAAGAAAGAGAAAAACTAACTAGCACACTTTCGTAGGCAACACGATTGCACTGAGCACGTGCAACAAGCCTTTAAACCTCTAGGTGTCCCTAGTAGGAGGAGTGTTGTCTCCTGAGGGTTTTCAGCGGATTGCACCCACAAAATCCAATAATAAAAGGAAGATCATGAATATTACATTTAAAGAAAAGAATTGTAAAAGAAAAGCTTCGAAAATTAGGGTTTTCAACTAAGCTAGCTTTTCGGTTGTCATGAGCCCTATCTTAATGGTCATGAAAAGATGTCAGAAATCACGTCCTCCCTCAATAAAACATCGTCTTATTCTTCATTCCTATCTGTTTTCCAAACATCGATCATATAACCCTGCGTGTGTGTAAAAGACATCCCTACACCCGGAGAATTCAATTCAAGCTATCATACTCTTGCCCATCAGCCTCAATACTTTTTAATCAATGAATATTTAGACGAAATTGCTCACACACTTTCATGCGACCGTTAATACTTCTTGAGGTACTAACCGACCGATTACTCATGTGCTTGATTACTTGGTGTATTTTCCTCGTCTTGCACCACCTCAGGCATAGCAATGACTCCCAGACCAGTTGGCCTTAGGGCACTAGGTGAAGAAGCACCCTCGCTATATATTTTTAATTTCCCTCGGTGATAACAAAACCAGTGTCCATTTTTCTCACCACTTTCTTCATTTTTTTCTTCATACTTTTGGCTTTAAGACAAGAGCATTTTAAGGTATCCTCTACTATCCCAGGCTTCAAGACGTGTGTAAGTGCGAATAGCAGGGTAGCAACGTTCAAAAATGTTTGGCTTCCAGAATAGAAACTATTTTTCAGACTTATTTTTATCCTCAGATTAGTGACGTCCTTCATCTTACTAACCCTTGGGACAACGGCTCATAACTACTTATTACTAGTTCGTATAAGAAAACTTCTAATTTTCTTGGTTTTCTTAAATTTTTCTAATCTCATGGATGTAATTTTTCACTATCTAAACTTTTATTATCTTATTTATGTACAAAAAATATTTTTATCTTTTTGAGAAATTTTTAAATTTTTATAGGTTTTTGAAAAAAATTGTTTTGTGCTTATGCAAATGATATGCAAATGATGCGAAAATAAGCACAAACCTCCCCCAAACTTGTTTTCAACAGTGTCCTCACTGTTGCCATCTGCTATATCTCGAAAAATCTGTAAGCCTGGAAGGAATTATTAGTGGGGGCAAAATATATAAGTGAAGATCATCCCCCAAACTTATTTTTGGCTCATCATTATGTAAAAATTTTCTTTTCAGGAGCCAGAAAATATACCCCCCCCAAACTTGAGTTATGCAATATTAATCTTTGAAAATCACATGAGGGGGTCAAAAATCAGTGGTCAATGCCAAGCTTTGCAAAGACCGAATGTTAACACCAACCATTCAAAAATTTTATCAAAGCAGTGCTCAGGTTGGTGGAAGAAGAAGTGGGGAAAGGGTAAGTGGTGGAATAGAATGTGTGTGCGTCTCATTTTGGAGAGACGATGCAGTGAATATGATGGATTGCTCGCATTCTTTTTACAAGTCAAAAGAAGGGGTGGAGGTTCAATTTCATTGATTGGGAGATGATTCATCTCAACACCCGTGTCATTCAAAAATGCGAGTTCTTCAGCGAAGATTTCCTCAAAAGTTCCATCAATACCCCGATGAATAATGTCATCACAAAGTGCGGGGTGATCTTCAGACTCTAAGAACAGTTCATAATCCGTGTTAATTGTTGACCCGGACATCTCGGTGGGAGAGTCCGCATGTGTATGATACATAGTTGGGTCAAACAATAACATATGAAAAGAGTCAAGATCGGTATCAGGAGGATCATCAAATTCGCTGCTGTCGACATCCATTAAGTCGACAGAACAGACCTGAGCAGTAGGTTCGGAGGGTACACTTCCCAACTTGTAAATGTTCAGTTCTATTGACCTATTCCCGAAAGATAGGGTCATAGAACCGTTACGACAGTTGATAATAGCATTGGAAGTGGCCAAAAAGGGGCGACCTAAAATCACCGGAATTTGATTCCGTGGGTTCGCTACAGGCTGTGTATCAATTACAATAAAATCCACAGGGAATATAAATTCTCCGATTTTTATTAACACATCCTCCAGTTCACCCCTAGGTTTGGTGATTGATCGGTCAGCCATCTGGAGAGTGCAATTGGTTGGCTTCAACTCTCCGATCCCTAATTGCTCATAGACTGAGTATGGAAGCAAGTTAACACTAGCGCCAAGGTCTAGTAGAGCACGGTTAATGTGTTTTTCCCCAATAGAAACGGAAATAGTAGGATATCCTGGATCCTTACGTTTCCTCGGTAATTGCTGGAGGAAAGCCGTGTCTATTGTTTTTTCCCTGAATATCTTTTTGGGCGCTTGAGTCTTCCTCTTCCTAGTGCACAAGTTCTTAAGAGTTTTCGCATAGGACGGAACTTGTTGGATGGCATCTAGGAGAGGGATGTTGGTGTTTACTTGCTTAAAAATGTTCATAATCTTCTCCATATGTGGACTTGGTGTGTTAGCCCTTAACCGATTAGGATAAGGTGCTTTAGCAATAAGCGCTGGGTCCATCATAGGAGAAGGAAGTGTTTGTGGAATCGATCCCAGAATAGAAGTGGGAATCGTCCGTGGAGGGGTAAAAGAGGTGGGCTGAAGTGGCGAGCCTTTTGGGAAACGAAGAATAGGCTCGGAAGAAGGTAGGGTAGAAGAACTGGGGTCAGAAGTGTGTGTGTGAGGAAAGGTCTCAGCCGGGGTGTTGTTGATTGATTTTTCTGTATCATCAAACTCTTCCCCAACGTGAGTGTCAAGCACTCTTCCAGATCTCAATGTGATTGCATCCACATCATGTGAATAGCCAGGATTGGGTAAAGGTTGAGCTGGAAGTTTCCCTTTCTCTCTTGCACTCATTTCGGCTTTTAGTTGTGCAATTTGTTCTTCCATCGATTTGATGTTCTCATTTTGAGAGATAATGATCTTCATTACATTCTCGATGGAAGATTGCAAACTTGCCGTCCCTTGGATGGATTGTTTCATGAAAGTATCCAAGGTTTGTGCTAGTGCAGAGGTATTATCTGTACCGGTCAATTGCAAAGGACTAGATGGTGCAAAAGTGTTGGCCGGATTTTGGAAATTTTGTGCTTGAAAGGAGTGCTGACTCAATTGAAGTTGTGGGTGCTGTTGTGGTGGAGGTGCCCCTTGGAAATGGGTTTGGGTTGGAACCGTGTTTTGAAATTGTGATTGGTTCCAAGCAAAGTTAGGGTTATTCCTCCAACCCTGATCATATGTGGAGGAAGATGGATCGTTTCTAGGTCTTTGAAATGCGGCATTGGTATGCTCAGGACTTTGAAACGGGCATTCTTCCGTCAAGTGAGACGGATCAGAACAGCATCCACATACAGTTTTGGAGAGTGATATTTGACTTAGGGCGGCGGCTAAAAATTTGTTTTCCATAGCGTCAAATTTCTTGTGTAAAGCTGAAATTTTAGCTCTAATTCCTATGGAAATATCATTGCCATCCCTAGACGATTGACTTACACCCTCCCACTGTAAACATTTTTCAGCGAAATCTTCTAGAAATTTCCAGGCTTCCCCATCATCTTTGGTCATAAAGTTGCCTTGACACATGGATTCAAGGGTCTGTCTTGTGTAAGGAGTAATGCCCTCATAAATGATTCGGCACAATTCCCATCTCGGGATGCCGTGATGTAGACATTGGATTAACAGATCCTTGAAGCGTTCAAGACATTTTGAAAATGTTTCATTTGGAAGCTGGGTAAATTGATAGATTTCGCTACGGACTCGAGCTGTTTTGTGATGTGGGTAGAATTTATTAAGGAATGCTTTGACGAATTCATCCCAATTTGAAATGGAATGTGCGGTAGTGTTATATAGCCACTTCTCGGCTAAATCGCACAAAGTGAATGGGAGAAGACGTAGACGGAAAGCATCCACAGAAAGCTGTGAAGTACCCATCATTGCGCATACATTTTCAAATTTCGTGATAAACACGTATGCGTCTTCAGACTCGAGACCGTGAAATTTTGGTAGAAGGTTGATATATTGGGGTTTTATTTGAAAATTTTCCCCGTTGGCTGGTGGAATGGATAGACAGGTGGAAAGTGGGCCTCGTGTAGGATAGCATCTCTCCTGGAGAGAAATGCGAGGTGGATTCTGCGCACCAACGTACGGCGGCAGGGTAGTGGAAAAGAAGTTCGATGGAGGTGGATCCATCGATGTGGGTGTGGTGGTGGGTAAAAGAAAGGGTAAATGTAGAAATACCGCCTTTAGGGTCGATCAAGGAAACGCGGACTAACAGGCACTAGAAACCTGTGTCCAGCCTATCTTGCACTAAAAAGGGTTAGTACAAGTGGCCGCGTGAATTTATAATTAGGGGAAATGATGTATGCAGTGCTTGCTCTAAAAATTGATACGGATTTTTGAAAATATGATGCAACACAACAAATGCAGAATACAAAACCCTAATTCTAGTGGTCACCTAGGTCAGATCTCTAGACCGCTCCTAACTGCCAAAAGACAAGTCACAGGATCAATCCTCCACTGCCTCTTTGTCCCCCTGTGGCCGGATAAGTGCCAGGTAAGTGGGAAGGTACTCCACTACGTAAATAGTGAGCCTAATTAAAAACCACTAGCCTTAGACACACTCTCCTTAGACACCACAAGAAAACACGGATAAGCAATGAATTACCCACAGCCTTCTCTTGTCCTAATTGAGCGCGACGGTCCTTAGAGTCATCTCTAGATATTTTTTAATTAATGAGGGTCAATGCGGATGCAAGTTTTGCAATTTTCGGGGCCTAGGAAGGGTAATGAAATCCCCACCTAATTTGGATTTGGTCGTGCCCCTTAAATTCCGTATTAATATGCAAACAACCAAAAGAATCAAAACAAGCACAATATTTTTATTGCTTTGCGGCGCTGCGATTTATTTGCAAAGAATCCTGCAGAAAGGTGTTAGTTGGAGCTAAAAAGGGAGAGGGGAGAGAGACAGAAATCACCTGCAGGCAAAATTTTCCAGAGAACCCCCAACCTAGCCGCGGAACCGCCGCGTATTGTAGGTATTGGCCGCGTAAACGCGCTCCTCTGGTGGGATCACTGTACAAATTTTCTTCAGGGAGCTTATCTTGGCTCCCTCAGCTCTCTGGTATATTCCAAAAAAATTTTCCACAGCACAGAATGCTCCAGATTTTCTCGCAATCAAATCACAACACACGTATTAGTGTTTGCACGAATTTTGATCGCAAAATTTAGATGGAATAAAATTTTCAACTCAAATTTCAAAATACGAACTATTAGCGCACTATCCCCGGCAACGGCGCCATTTGATTGAAACGATTTCGGATTGTGTAGTATGAAATGGTAAAGAAATCACAATCAAAAATTATTTGACCGCAATCAACTACGGTGTCGGATGTAGTTTGTATGTGAGTGCGGATCGTCCACAGGGAAAGTGTAATGTCTTTTGAATTAGATGAATTGAAACTTTAAAGAAAGCAAAACAAAACAATTCAAGATTTGTATTTAAAGTTCAAGAATTAGAAAAATCTAGATCTAAGAAAGCATTAGAAGGTAGAATCAAGAATTGGTCGTTTGTTGATTTTTCCAAACCAAATCTCAAGAATCGAAATGAGGCTCGTAGGAATCGATCGGATCTATAGATGTGATGTAATCTTAGAATTACATATTCTTATCCTTCGATGAATTGATACTAGATCGATGATGATCGATGAGAATTAGAGACTTCTTGTGAAACTAGGGTTTCATCTTATCTCTTGTTCTTTCATTGATATCATTCATATTCTAGCCTCTAGTAAATTCAAGAAACGATCGTAGATCCCTAATTTCGAGCGATCACAATCAAGAAAGCATCGCAACGAAACTAGGTCATCGATTCTTAAACTTGCTAGGGTTTACAAAACTCGTAGGACTTAAAAATAGTATTAAGATTTGTTACATCATCATTCTACAATCGTCTCGACTCCTTTACGAGCGGAGTTTTACTCAAACATCACAACAAGGACAACAATTACAAATTGAGATCTAATCATGATGCAAGAATTAAAAGAAAGCAAGATTAAAGAAATTCACCTTTTATTTATATCAACAATTTAGTTACATTCGCTCAAGAACTACAAGAGGAAGAACTTGATCGTCGACTTGGCTTCGCTCGTCTCCGTGGATCGCGGATCGGCTTGGATCACTTGCCCGATTGAAGATCGGCTCGGCTCCTAAAAGGTTGAAGGCTTCTCGCTTGATTTGGTACTCAAGATCTTGGATTTGGAGTGGAATCAGGGTTAGGGTTTCGCACAAGCCTTGTCACGAGACTTGTGGAAGAAGATGATGTAAGAGGGAATTTTTGGAATATTAAAGATTAACCTTAACCCTTAGATCTAGGCTCCTATTTATAGATAACTAACCCTAGATCTAGGATTTCAAATTCTAAGTTTCCCTCCTAAAGTTTGTTGAGGAAATTCAAATTTCCCTCCAAAAGTTAGTTAGGGGAGAAGCTTCTAGATGTGATTAGTTAGGAGTAGCTTCTAGAAGAGGATTAATTAGGAGCTTAATTAGGATTAGCCTTCCTTAATTTTCTTTGTTGATCTGGCAGTCGCTTCGAGAGAGTTCTGGAATTTGGAGTGCATTTATGGAATGTGGGCCCTGACAGAAGCATTGTGGTGCAAATTTTACTTGATGACGTCACCAATGAGCCGCGCTTCCGCGGCACAAGAAGGCTATGGCCGCGGATCCGTGGCTCCTTGATGGGCTTGGGCCTTGTATTCTCTGGTATGGTCTTTTACTGTTGTATGGGCCTTCTTCTGATGTATTGATTTATATTTCTCCATCTGAATTGCTACCAGATCTGAAATGATTTAGTTGGCGTATTTTGATCAGCTCTTTTGCTTTTCTTCCGTATTTCCTGCACAGACTCAAGACAAGTGTTGCGCAAATACAGAAATGATGCGATGCCATGAAATGCGGTTAATTTCCTTTAAAGTGTCGGTTTAAAAGTCTGACACATGCAATCTCATATTTTGTGACAGATTTGCTAATATGTAGAATATGAATGCCGAACACTTCTAAATGTATGCAAATGTTAAGGAAATTGCCGGCTAAAATATACAATAATTTCGACTGATCACAAAGCAAAAGTAAACGGCTATAGTGAAGTTATTGCCCTGACGCAAACTTCTGTCCAAGGGGTCACTTCCGGTGATGGGATCTCGACCCTTGCCTCGTTGACTGAGGAGCTGGATATTCATAACCGAATACCACTGTGCAAAACAAAAGAGAACGCCCTTGCAATAACAGCTTTTTGAAAAATTGTTCCAACAACATCAGAATAGGTTTGTTTATCTTGCATTGATCCGAATCAACGCAGTCCCATCAATTGATCACACCATAAAAGAACGAAAATAATGATGTACGTATATGTCATTCGCATTCGCCACTGGGTCTCGTCATCACCCGTTAGGTTACTTAACTAACGACAGAGCGGGAACTGGACTAGCGCGGATGCAAAATATATACAACATCTACTAGTATATATATCAATATATAATATTCGCTCAAGGCGTGATAAATATGCAACATCACAGAAATATACAGATATCTGGGATACCCGTGTTTCATAGAGCCGCTACTGAAACCCGACGTTCCTCTGGTTGTGTGGATAACCTGTGCAATGAAAATCCTAGACCCCTACAGGCACGGCAAGTTACCCGCCAAAACCTGAAGCGAGGCAGCCCCCTTCAGCAACGTGAATGGACCACCCAGCACTTCACGGAATCCGGTAACTTGGGCACCCCTCGTGGGTCAACCTATACCCCCTATGAGTGCGGCGAATAGCCTGCCAATTCTAGAGTAAAGCCCCCTCCGTCTCAATGCCATGAGATCCGGGCTCGTTGCCCTCTAGAACCCGGCTATCCATGCACCGGGTTATCCTAGTACAGAAAGTAAAATATACATACAACGGGTAAATCGACCTCGACCCGGTCGTGCCCCAAAAGAATAATATATAAACAGGCAGTGACGGCAGTCCACATGTCGGACGCTCTCCCCGCAATATGAAATGTACATATAAAACAAAACTGTACTAACATTGCATCCAGGCTATCCCCCACAACCAATCCGCAACATCACAGCATAACACAGAACATCGACATGAATGTCACGTTCGCAAATCCGTCTAAAAGAGCTATAGCAGTTAGACAGGATTTACCGATCAAATGACATTCACGGTCGCAGATATAATGTAAATACTGTGAACTAACATGTTTAAAATTTTCGATCGATCAAATTTATCCAAGTGGGCCCCAAGCACTACTGTAGCACTCACAGAAAATCTGGGCCCAAAAAGAATGTTCCAAAAACCCCATTTTCAAGTTTAAAGAGTTCTGTGCAAAAAATGGTATGATGATTACACATTACTGCGGTGGAACCGCGGCCATAACAGGGGTTTGGCCACGTTTCCGCGGCCAAGCTACAGTATCATGGTACCATTTTTCCTCAGAATTCTTAAAATACCATGCATGCTATTCTGCAACAACCTGAAAAAATTTTAGAGCCAAAAAAATTTCGACAGAAACTAGTGCATTTGAAAATATGGTTTTTGGGATTTTTCTTCGATCGAGTTCTAAACATGTTAGAGCAAGCTAGACTAGGTTAATGGCGTGGCTCTGATACCAGTGTATGTGCACGGCGGCGCCCCGGCCGTCGATCCGACGCCGGAAACGCGGAAACGAAAAACTTTACAAAATAGTAAACCGGCACCACCGCGCACAAAAATCCCGGATCGGGCCATTAACCTAGCTACTAGCAAACTAAAAGATGGGAAGAGAGATATACCAAGCGATCCGTGTCCTTCGGTCTTCGTCTCCACTCCGATCTCTCGCGGAATCTCCGTCCGTCACCTCTTCGTCGGAAAGGGCACCACGTGGCCGATTTCTTTTACGGGCTCCCACCTCTGGACCGAGGCAACTCGGACGCGAAGTTGGCAAGCCGACGCGTCCAAGGGTACTGTAGGTGTAGTGTAGAAAGGTTGTCTCTTTGGGGTTGAAGTTGCCATTGATGGAGGTGTAGAGAATGAACTTTTGGGAGAGGTTAAGAACAATGGAGCTCTCAATTTTGCAAGGAATGAGATGAGAAAAATCACACCCCCCCAAAAAAAGAACCTCTCTCTCTCTCCCACATATAATGTGGCCGGCCCCTTCATAAAAATGGTGGTGAGAATAAAAGGTAATAATGCAAGAAAAGAATCATCATGAGAAAATAAGTCAAGATCAAAGAAAAGAAAAATCCACATCCTTTTCTTTTCCATCACAATAAATGCAAGACAAGTGATCCAAAAGGAATCTCATGATGACAACAACCATCATGAAGCCACAAAATGCAAGAAACCCCCTCCACAAAAAGTTATTTGCAAACTTGCAAATAACCCCCTCCATCAGAAAGTCCGACCGGGAAGGAACAAAGGAAAACTGGCCGGAACGGAATGCAAACTGGCAACTTCAGAAAACAGATCCCGTAATAAATTACAGGAAAACTCCGCGACATGCCCGCATTTGTATTCCTACTGAACACAAATGCAAAGAGACAAAGTCTACACTGTCTAACACTAGGATCCGGCTTAAACCAAAGCCTGCTAGTAAAATCCGCCCGATCACGATCCGTGCAATACCGCACGTATCTGATCGAACCCTGCCCTATCTCTATACGGCCTCTACATCGTTTCGCCCGAAACTTGAGTAACTGTCTGTGTGGGGGACTCTAAAGACTCGTCAATACTATGGCTGTGGATTTAACCACTAGCACGTCAGAGGTATTAGCCATACGTGACGGGCCACCAGCTATTGACCAAAAGGGACGTCTGTGAGCGAACTCATACTGATACCCTACTGAGCCTGTCAGTGACAATATCCGTACAGTCCAGTCCGTTTGTCTATGAGCATCACATGGTGGGCTTAGGGGGTTGGTAAAAGTCAGACCCCCAAAAGCGGTACAAGTCGTGTCGGAGTGTAGCCCAGAACACCCTGAGATACTACTGGAACACCTACCAGTAAATCTCCTGCCTTGGCCAAGGACTTTTCATGTACTGGCTCTCCTAGACACAGCGCGACCTCACCCCCAATACCGGGAGAGACGAACCCCTGATGATCCGCTCACTGCCTCCATGTGGCTCGGGACTGTACCCAACTAAAACCTGTTTGCACGTCTCCTTCGAGCGTGGTAGGGTAGTAATCAAAGCACAGTGGGCACTCACACGAGACAAATGACGATCTCAGGTCGATGAACTAACCAGTATACGTGTCACCAGGGAACTGCTATCTGACGTCAGGTATAAGACGAACTAGCATGTTCCCGGCGAGTCCTGTCCGGTGTACTCATAACCCAATGAGCACCTGTATACATCTTAGGTGAACCAACTGACACCAGTGGCCTGTGAGACCGACCACCGACCCTCGTCGGGGTCTCGGCTGTATACACTAGTCTACTCTTGAGTATCGATGCCCTGTCTCGAAACTCCCACGACTAGGGACCTTTTAAGGATGCGCTTATAGACTCCAGCTCCCACGTATATGATCGCCCTCATACTGCTGGTAGTCAAGCAAGAATTCTAGTGGCTCTATCAACGTGCAATAGTGACCTGTAGGGTCACCTAAGGCAGTACACGATGATAAAGATAAACCAGATAGCATACTATCATCTTGAGTAAGACTGTCCTACTGGGATAGGTCCTCCCTCAATCATTGCAATCACCTACCTGTGATCCAATAATTGACTCTGAGGGCACTATCTCCAACACTTTTCTCTTTTATTTAAATTTTTGATTCATCTAATCTGAAATACGAATGGATTACCCTTTCCCTGTGGACGATCCGCACTTACTGACGCACTACAATCGACACTGTTATTGATCGCGGTCAAAATATTTTTGGTTGTGATTTCTATACATTTTCTAACTACACACCGGAAAACGAATTCAATCACCCTTCGGCGTTGTATATTGTATTGCTTGTGTGGTTGTGCCCGTCGATTAACGAAGAGCTAGCTCCCGCTTGGGGATGCATTTTATCATTGATGCATATATTTATCATGTTGTACCCCGTTCGGGGTCAGTATTTACAAAGGAAACTCTGCCGAAATTTCAGAAAAGACTTGAGATTTTTAAAAATGCATACTTCGGCTTATGTTGTTAAACTTCTTGCTTAAAATTGGTTTTTCCTTCACTCTACTGCTTTACTTGGTTTGGATTTCTGGGTTTTGGCTTACTTAGATTATGTACGCCTCGAGACGTTTCGTAGTTTAAGTGCCGATCATGTTCCGTAATTTTTGGGTCGTGACAGTGATATCGGTCGGTTATAAGAGATATAGCCGGGTTATCGGATCTAGTGATGATTCGATAAGTTGATACATATGATATTAGTCGGTTATATGTGATATAGCCGGATTATTAAATCAAGTGTTGATTTAATAATTTAATGTATAAATATATATGTGATATATTAATTTACATTAACTAATATTAGCTCACTTAAACATTTCTTTTTCTCACTTGTATACACTTAGTATATATATGATATATATTAATGTACATTATTTTGTGTCATGCTAGATGCCACATGCTTTATAGGTGTAGGAGACTCACACCATGCTTGATATAATGAAGGGTTTTATTTATTTAAAGTTAAACAAAATTAGATGGAAATTGGTTTAATGGTTGAAACTTGGAGAAGCTTATGGAACGAATGACTAAGTCCACTAATTTGTTTTACTTATTATATTTATTAACCTAACCATTATCCTTAGCTATAGTTTAGTCTCTACATGAGTTAGTGTATGACACAAACTCACCCATGGTTGCTATTCTCACCTCATAAGTTTCATTCTCATCTCCACTTCATCTTCTTCCTCCTCATGAGAAAGCCTTCTAGCTTTTCAAATGGTGAAGAAATATTGTGAGAAAAATAAATCTAAAGTGAGCAAGATTCCTACTTCATCATCCTCTACTATATTAGCCATTTAGTTTAGGGTGTTTGCTTCACTAATCTACCATTAGTGAAGAGGTAGCATGAGCTTGTGTCTTCTCGACGTAGATCATCTTCGGCCACGAAGACTTCAAGCAAGCTTGTTCATTTCTTCATGTGAACCCTTACTAGAGTTCGGGTGCTTACTACTTGGAGCGAAGTGACTACTACACAGAGCTTTAGAAGTGAAGGACCGGTCTACAAAGGTTGTATTCCTCATTCACTTAGATGTAAAATTGTTTGCATCTTGTTTCGTCTAAATCTCTAGTTAAGATTCTTGGTTAGTGTTCTTTAGTACGGTAAATTTTAAAATTGGCATGGACGATGCCTCCCGAAACTTTGCTGTCGTGCTAGGTAACCCTACACTTTTGACTTACACTTGCAACCCTAGATCTCATTTTTTTGACTCTTCCTCCATGTTCTTCTTCTTCCTCTAGCTTTTTCCATGAGTTGGAAAATAAAAGGTTAGAGAATTCAAAGTGAGCTTAGAACCCCTACTTCACCATCCTACACTTGATTAGCACTTGAATTTAGGGTGTTTCCGTCACTTAAGAGAGTTTGGTGAAGTGGTAGCTTGGATTAGAGGAACCTCGTATGGAACATCTTCGACACGAAGATCGCGAAGCAAGTTCGTGCACTTTTTCAAGTGGAGCCTAGAGGAGTCGTAAGGACTACTACCTGGAGCTTTAGAAGTGAAGGACACGATCTTTAATGGTTGTATTTTCTTTCACTTAGTGTAATGTTTTTTATATATCATGCTAAAACCGTAATCATCTAGTTAAGATTCCAGGATAGTGTAGCTTAGCACACTAATTTTTTTAAAAACAGCAAGGTTGATGCTTAGTAAAATCCAGTGGTGGTGCTAGGGTACACTTTCATGGTATCAGAGCCAAAGCTAGAAGATTAGACGATATTATTAGAATCACGAAACCGAAAAAACTCCGAAAACAGAAACCTTAAAACCAAGTTTCTGTCAAAGTTTTAATAACCTCTGAAATTTTTTTAAACATGTGCATAAGCTTACATGTGATGTAACTAGAACACAAAAGAAAATCGAGACCCAAAATCCTCTTTTTGGCCGGCGAGAAGATGTATGTAGGTCCCCAGTCTACACATGCCAGGCATGGTTCTTTGTACTTCATTACATTCACTGATGATCTCTCAAGATTCGGACATATGTTCCTATTGAAACACAAGTCTGAACCTTTTGAGATATTCAATGAATATAAGTCAGAAGTAGAGAACTAAAACGGGTATAAGTATTATGTCATTTGATGCGATCAGGGAGGAGAATACTTGTGCATGGAATTCCTGGACTATTCTAAAGGAGAATAAGATTCTCTCTCAGCATTACTCCTCCGTATACACCAAAGCACAACGGTGTATCGGGGCGGAGCAGTTGCACCCTATGTGATATAGTGCGCTCTATGATGAGTATTACCGAGTTGTCTATTTCCTTTTGGGGGTTATGCACTTGTGAAGCTGCATACCTATTTAATAGGGTTCCTACCAAATCAGGTGCCTACCACTCCATATGAGATATGGTATGGGAAGATCTCATCTCTTAAAGAAGTTAAGATTTAGGGTTGTCCGGCCTATGTCTAAAAGCAAAATCCGGAAAAACTCGAGGCAAGGTCAGTTCTGTGGAAGTTTATTGGATATCCCATGCATTCGTAACGGAATATCTTCTACCACACTAAGGAACAAAAGGTGTTTTATTTCTCGGCATGCCACCTTTTTAAAAAGGGAATTTATTTTGGAAACAAATTAGTGGTCATGAGGTAGAACTGAAAGGAGTTCCAGCTATACAAACTACGGCTGATAGTTTGGTAGAACCGGAGGACTCAATAGCTCCCAAAGAACCTAAGCCTCTCCGCCGATTGATTGGAAGAGTTTTAGTTAACCGCAATCAAGACGGTGTCGCTATGCAGCTAGCCGGTTGAGCACGGGTCGATCCACAGGGAGATGGTTGTATGTCCTTTCTTGTTTTAGATGAGTCAATAAAGAATTTGTGTATGTTCGAGACTATCCTATGTGTAATATTTGCAAGTAAAAAGTTGTTAAGAAAAAGATACGAGATTATAAGCTACAGAAATCCGTACTCAAAATCTTTGAGCCGAATCTTGACCAATTGAAGCTAAGCAATCGGCAACAACGTGGATTAGGGGATTTAAGCGCGGTATTCGTGGAATACGGCTTATTTACCCTTGTCCTTCCGTTCTTGTCTCTTGCTTTCGCCTCCGGCCAAACCGAACGCAACCGGTCGCGGTTAGGAATCACCGTTACCTTGTCAGGGTATGGTGCCTAACGGAGCGCTTGCGTATGGTTTGGGCGGAGTTCAATGGAAAATACGGGAAAAGGAAATGGGCAAAGAGAATCTTTAACTTATAATATCGTATTTCTTCTTAACAATAATAATTATTACAACATTCACAAAATGAACAAAAGAGAGCAAAAGAAAAGAAAAGAGAAAAGAAAAGATTACAAGAAATTAAGTGCATGAATTAAATTGCAAGAATGTAAAGACAAGAATGAAAAATGCAAGTAATAAATTACAAGAACCATAGAACTCAAAACAAGCATGGGATCAATAGCCAACCCTTAAACTTGCAAGCTCAATCAAGAGGTTGCAAGATCAAGGGAAGGGTAGAGAACGCATGTGAATTGAATCGCTAAGGCGAGAACGAAATGAAACAACCCCTTGAGACCAATGACCAAAACTTAAACTTGCAAGCTCACTTAAGAGGTTGCAAGATCAAGTTAAGGTAGAGAGCTCAAGGGGGAAGCTAAAGTAAAAGAATAATACAAAAAACCTTCATCTTTATTCACATCCACAAAAAGCTCTCACTACAATTCATGGAAGAGGAATGAAGAAGAAGAGGAAAAAGAACTAAAATTACAAAAGAAAGAGGAACAAAAGAATGACTCTTGGTTGAGCTCAGTTCTGCTGTATTTATAGGCAGGGAGTTGAAGATCTAGGGCAACCATCAGCCCATAAATGAAGTACCAAAAATACCCCCAAAAGACGACACAATGAGGCCACAGTACGGCCGCGTTTCCGCGGCCAATACCCCCTATTGGCCGCGGAAACGCGGCAGTATAAGGGAGTTGGGCAGTGGGTTTTGGTCCTAGTCCCTGGTTTGCTGTCCCCTGTTGTCTGATAGATGTAGTTTCTGAAAATACTTTCACATTTCTTCCAGAATTTCTGTTGAGGAAAGGTGGACTTTTGTGGATGCTTTTGTCATGATTGCCTCGAGCTCCGCGTAGATCTCTTGGATCTTGTGCTACCATTGAGCCTTGTGCATAGATTTGACATTTTGTCTTCCTACTGGTATCTGGCAACATACGGATGAGGGACGGAGACCGTGTTTTATCTGTGGTCGGCAAGAACCCGGATTTTTTCGTGTTTTCCATGAATTTCATCGTTTTGGAACCGAGAACCTGTATCCTGCAATTGACTAGCAAACACGGCTCAAGAGTATCTACGGATATGCAATGTGATAAAAATTGGGCGGTATGAAAATGCAAAAATCTGATATGAACACCGATCTGGTAGGGTTCCTCATCCGCCTGAGAGATACATCGGTTTCTCTATGACAGTGGGAGCAAGTATTGCATCATAAGATGATGACCCAACTAGTTTTGAGCTGGCCATCACGATTGGGGACTCTGTAAGAATGGCTGGATGCTATGCGATCTGAGATGGAATCTATGTACACCAACGAAGTATGGACTTTGGTTACTATATCTAAAGGGTTAAATCCCCATTTGGAGCAAGTATATCTTGAGAAGATTACTTGGTGCACATAGAAAAGTTCAGACTTTCAAAGCTAAGACTTTTTGCAAAAGGTTCTTGTCATCAACAAGGTGTAGCTTATATTGAAACCTTTTCTAAGTGCCTATGCTTAAGTCCATCCAGACCCTACTTGCCACTGCTACATACCGTGACTACGATATCTGGCGATTGGGTGTCATGACAACAGTTCTAAATAGTGATTTAGAAGAGAGCGTCTACAAGTACACAGCGAGAAGGCTTCGTAGACAGTGGGAGCAGCGGAAAAGTGTGCAAGTTGCTTTGCAGGTTAAAGCAAGCATCGTGGAGTTGGAACATCTGTTTTGATGTGGTAGTCAAAGAGTTTGATTTCATCAAAATGGTAGATGAACCTTGTATATACAAAAAGGTAGTAGAGAGTAAGGCGGTAATCCTCGTACTATACATAGGATGACATACTCTTCATAGGGAAGGAGTTTCCTATGCTACACTCGGTCAATCTCCTCTTATCACATGGATTCTCCATATAGGATCAAGGTGATACCTCTTAGATCCAAGGTTTTGGATCTGTGTGATAGATCTAAATGGATATTAGGATTCTTACTAGGTGTAGTGAGATGGTATCAATTGATCTTGGGGAGAATCATTGGATACCTTCCAGGGTGATAAGGTCGACTGAATGTCATTCACAGGCATTGTCTTTACCCTCAGTGGAGGGACGGTATGTTGGAAGAGTTCCAAGCTAGATACCGTGGCATACTAGACGATAAAGGCTGGATACATCGCTACCAAAGATGTTACCAAAGAGGAAGTCTGGGTGAATATTAGTACATGAGATGAACTTCGTTCCTACCATTGTGTGATAATGGAGTTGCGGCTTATGCATAGGAACCCCCGTCCCATCAGTGACCCAGACATATTCTAAGGCAGTATCACCTGATCATGGAGATGGTTGATCTCCAGGGGATCGAGGTTATGAGAGTTGACTCAGAGGACAACACGGCGGATCCACTCACAAAGGACTTTTTCCAAAGAGAGACTTTTATGGGATGGTTGAGTATGAGATACTACAACCACTGTTATCAAATGACCCTAGTGCAAGTAGGAGATTGTTAGTTATATGTATGCCCTAGAGGCCATTACTATACATAAGATGTATATTGTAGCGGATGCTTGGACATATATAGGGAGGACTTTTTTGCTCGACATGATAGTACACTATCTGGTTACTCTTTACCTTAACGTGTACACTGATTGTCTCTCTGTTACATGTTGGTAAAGCCCTTAGGATGTGTACTTGACTACCTGGACTATGATACAGATCATACTAGTGGGGAAATGGTAGTCCATAAGTACATCCTTTAAGGTCCCTAGTCATGGGTGTATCAAGACGGGGGATCGATATACCAGAGTAGACTAGCGTATAGCTGCTCGACCCATATAGATAGGTGATGGATGATCCCATATCCATTGGTGTGTGACAACAGAGATGATATGCGGTGCTCAGTGGAGACTGGGTACACTGGACGGACTCACCGAGAACTCCCAGATGGTATTATACTTCATGTCAGATGGTAGTTCTCTGGTGACACTGGTACAGGTTAGTCTGTAGACCTGAGATCGTCATAGAGTCTTGTGTGATTCCCACTGTGCTTTGATTTCCACCTTACCACATCCAAGAGGGAATGCAAAACGGTGGTTTTTGGGTACAGTCCTGAGTCACATCGAGGCAATGAGCGATAGGAGGAGTTTCGTCTCTCCCGGTATTGGGGGTTGATGTTGCGCTGTGCTCGATTGGCCATAACAGGGAAGTCCCTGGCCAGGGCTGGTTTAGAGATTTACTGGTAAGTGTTACCAGTAGTTTCTCGACCCATTATAAGCCTCATATCAGTATGACTTATCGGTTATTGGGGTTTGACGTTTACCACCCCTAGACTTGATATGCGACATATCAGACGAGGAGACCGGACTGTACGGTAGTGTCACTGTCAAGCTTTTGCAGGAGTTGGAGCGGGCTTGCTTACTGATCTTCTGATCGCTCAATAACCGGGTAGCCGTTACGTCCAGCTAGTACCGCTGATGGCTTATGGGTGCTTGATATGATCATCACCTACTGCCGGCATATTGACGAGTCTTTAGAGTCCTACATAGAGGTTTTACTGGCTCAGGCAAAACGAAATAGGAGCGCATATGTGATATGTGCGGGACCGAGAATAATCCGTGTATGTGATACCGTATTCTATTCTCGCGACTTTTGTATCGGCCGGTTATATGTGATATAGCCGGGTTATCGAATCAAGTGTTGATTCGATAAGTTTGTACATTTTGTGTTAGTCGGATATATGTGATATAGATGGATTATTAAGTCAAGTGTTGATTTAATAATTTAGTGTATAATTGTATATTGGATATACTAATTTACATTAACTAACATTGGCTCACTTAAGCATTCTTTTCTCACTTATGTGTATATGTAATATATATTGATGTGATTTATTTATTCTTATGTGTCATGGTTGTTGATACACTATGCATGGGTGTATAAGACATATACCATAATAATTATATTGGTGGGGTTTTAATATTCAAAGTAAATACAAAATTAGTGGATAAATGTTCAAGTGCATGAAGCTTTGAGAAGCTTGTGAGTGCATTGACCAAGTCCACTAGTTTTTTTTTACTTAGGATATTTATTAACCTAACCACTATAGTTAACCATGGTTATGTCTCTACATGAGTTAGTATATGATACCCACTCACCCATAGTTAGCTTTCTCTCTTGATTAGTTTTCATTCTCATTTTTCTTGAGCTCATCATCTTCCTCCTTCAAAAAGCTTGCTAGGGTTTGATAAAGAGAGAGAAATATTGTGAGAAAAGAAAGTCTAAAGTGTACCCATTTCCTATTTCTCCATCCTCTACTAGATTAGAACTTTAGTATAGGGTGTTTGCTTCACTTTGGTGAAGTAGTAGCTTGAGTTTGTATTCCCTCGACGTAGATCATCTTCGGCCTCGAAGACTTCAAGCAAGACCGTTGCATTCTTCTCATGGAGCCGTCTAAGAGTCCGGGAGCAACATGAACGCAGCGAAGGGACTACTACAAGGAGCTTATGAAGTGAAGGACCGATCTACAAAGGTTGTATTTCGATTTCACTTAGATGTAAAATAGTTTACATAATTTTCCGTATTGATTTTTAGTTATCGATTCTAGTTTAGTGTTCCTTGAAACGGATTTTTTTTTAAAATGGCATGGTCGATGCCTCCCAAAACCTTGCTGCCGTCGATGGGACCCTACACTCGAGTATCACAAACAGATGGTAAGAACCCCTGACATCCCTTCCGCAAGAGCTGACCGGTGCGAAGAGATGAAATCAAGCTGGGAAGGGTGACGCTGCGGTCTCCCTGAATAACAAGGACTGGCTCTCCCGGATAACTAAATTTGACTGCCTTCTCACGGCAGTCCACTAATGCATAACAAGTGGCTAGCCAGTCCATGCCCAGAAGCACATCAAAGTCCAACATATCGAGGAGGATCAAACCAACCGATGATTCCCTCTCCCCGATACAAACGGAGCACAAACGAAACACAAATCGAGCGACGAACGACTCGCCTACCGGAGTAACAACAACAAGCGGCTGATCTAACGACGATGACTCATGGCCCAACATCGGTACAATGTGTGTAGATACATATGAATGTGTGGAACCTGGGTCGAATAATACCCGTGCGTCGAAAGAACATACTGGCAAGGCACCTGTCACAACGGCATTGGATGCCTGCGCATCCTGCGAAATCACAGCGAATACTCGGGTATGTTCCCCACCAATAGCTGGCTGTCCTCCGCCTCGGCCTCTTCCTCCTCGTCCTCTCTGAACAGGACCGCCGTGTCTACGGCCTCTAGGGGCGTCTAACTGACGTGGAGTACCACCGGGGGTAGGAAGTAGAGCTTTCTGAGGAGGTGGTGAAGGTGGTAAAGTCATGTGTGGAACTGTCGCCGCTCCCTGTCGTCTCACCGTACAGTCTCTGATATGATGGTACGGACTCCTGCACCGAAAACATCCTGGCGACGCCTGCTGGCCCTACGGATAAGAACCGAGCAGCTGACCCCGTCCAACTCCTCTGCCGCCACCATCTCTCGGAAAGAATCTGTCACGATGCCTCTGAGCTGGCATATCGGTACGAATCTTTTTTCGGCCCAGAAACGAACGAAGTCTCTGAAATGCGCGCCTCCATCCATAAGGCCATGTCCATAACAGCTGCATAAGTGTCGAAGTGCTGGACGCCGATGGCAAGGAATAACTAGGTGTCAAGTTCCTGCATAAACCTCTTTATCCTCTTCTCTTCGGTGTTTACCAAGTACGGAGCATATCGTTACAACTGCGTAAACTGGATATCATACCCGGACACTTTCATCCCTGGAATCTTGAGCAAAGCCTCAAAAGTATGAGCTCGAGCATCGCGAACGCTCTCTGGAAGGATACGGGCTAAAAATACTGCTGTGAACTTGTCCCAAGTCATAGGAGGTAGACCTGCAGCTCGACCTCTCTCGATCGACTCACACCACGTCTACGCAAGGCCCTCTAGACGGAAACTCGTAAGCTCCACCCATCTATCGTTGGAACATCTGAGAGAACGGAAAATCCTAGCTAATTTGTCAAGGAATGTCTGCGGATCCTCCGCTGCGTTTGTGCCGGTGAAGACTGGGGGTCTCAGCCTCATGAAATCCTGTAGCGATACTAGAATAGCTACGGTAGTAGTAGGAGCAACTATCTGGGCAGCAGGGACAGTCGTAGTCTGTGCTGCGGTAGGTACGTCATCCGATCTCGGTGCATGACTGGCCTTGACTAAGGATCCCTCCATCTATCGTAACTCCTGCTCACCTCCCACCATCTGTCGTAGCTCCTGCATACCAATCTCTAGCCTATCCATGCGGCCTGGGGAAGGCGGATCAGTCTGTCCCTGAGGCGTAGGTACGCCGCCCTGCTCTGTCCTCGTCTTGGAAGAGCCTGCTCGGATCCCATCTCGGGCGGCAGCCCTCTACGCTCTTGTAGCCTTCGGCGGCATAGTGGCCGGCACAGGAAACTGGATAATAAGAATAGTGCAATAGAATCATAGGATAGACGGAATTGAAGAAGGAATTTAAAGCAAGTATATCCTAAAGTCACCTAGGCGGAGTACCGTATCACAAGTATGCCGCGGACATACACACGCTACGTTACCAGCTTAAGTCACTTACTCCATCTACCAAGGGTCATCCTACACTCGGAAAGGTAAAACCTATCGTTTACCAACTTTGTCACGACTTAAAAAGGTACGGAATGTGACTGACACTTAAATTACGAAACGTCTCAAGGAGTACGTAATCTAAGTAAGCCAAAGCCCAGAAATAAAAACCAAAAGAGTAGTAGAGTGAAGGAAAACCAAAATACTTAAAGAAACTTCCAAATAATTAAGTCGCATCAAGTCTTTTAAAAGAAACATCACATTTCCCGAAAATTTCGGCAGAGTCTCCTTTGTAAAAACTGGCCCCAAAACGGGTGCAAAAACAGGAATATACATATAACATGAATAAAGCATCCCCAAGCGGGAGATAGCTCTTCGCCGAAGCGGACTCAGATCCCATGCAATGTAAATCATCAATGTGCAAAAATAATAATCAATAAAGTCACAAGTAATAAGCATCATGTCGTCTCAAGTGAGCTCGACCCAGAGAAACAACATAAAAGTCCACAAATCTCACTATCTCCTCTATAGGTCAATATACATCAATAAAAGTAGCATGTACAGTAGATGGAGTACTCAAGATACAATGAATATACAAGGTGGAAACAAAATAATATCTCAACCCACCTACGAGCAAAACTCAGATCCAGGCAAAGGAGCAAAAGGGTGAAGTGCGTCCACCGCTACAGTACTGACGGAACGGACCTGCAAAAAGGCTGTGGCACAACGGGGGTGAGTTGCCAACTCATGAGTAATAAGTAACATCTATAAAGGCTATCGTAAGTATGCACGCAAAGTGTCATAACTCAACAATACTGATATGGCATGATATACTAGCAGATATGTATGCAACATGAATCAATTTTACAATACTAATCTGGCAAGATGTACTAGCAGGTATGTATGCAACATGAATCAATTTCAACCCGTGATCTAAATATGTTGATATAAGAAAATCATTATTTTCATCTTAGAAAACTCTTTTGAAATATCAGCATAATATCAATAGAATCAACAGAAATCCGTGTCCAGCATCGACACCTCAAACGACTATCTCAAAATATCAAGTATCGGTATCACAATATCTCGGGCCCCAGCCGTCCGGCTGGCCCATCTTAAAGTATCAATATCTCAATAACACACGACCACGGTCGGTACCTTCTGGATATCCGCCATGCCAACAATTACAGGTAGGTAGTCTGCACCTGCCAGGCTCATCGTCTGCAACTCGAACTTCTTGCCCCGGGGTACCTTACCGGGACCACCATGTACCCGAGACAGTTCATCCAACTCCTCGAAACGGGTCTCGAAAACTAACAGAAAAATCATGGTGGACGATACATGTATCATATCATGAGAAAAACTGCAACTTTCAATGTTTAAAATAATATCATGTTTATTAAATCCTTACGGCTTTTCCCCAAAATCTCATAAATCTCAAGTGCTGAAATCCTCAAGAAAATCATCATAAGTGCATATGTCAATGATAATGGATGCTTATAGTTTCAACAAGTCGAACTGCATTGTATGACTAATAGGCTAGGCATGAACGAATGATGGAACGAGGTACATGCATATGACTAGCAATCCTACATGTTCATCCTGAGGAATTTAAATGCATTAGCACAGGTTTAAGCATCATATATGGTCAAATTATCCTAGATTTCAGGTTATACAAGTTATCTAGTGTTTGTAGCATCGCAATTACCAAGGCGTGTGTGTCCACATGAATAGTGCTCATGCTGCATAAAACCATGGTAATGGTGCAAGTATCCTATAAGATGAGTTCGCACATGTACCTAAATATATAGGATCGTGAATGCAACAAGATGATTAACTAGGCACTATACTCATAGAAGCTAGTACTACTAGAAGTTTTTAAACTATCTAAACTATCGGGCGTCTTGCGCCATCCAAACGATTTTCCCCCATAGATGTTACATCTAGTCACTCGTGATCTCGTGCTAGCCGGGTACAACCACCGCTTTTCCCTTCCGCGCCGCGTCCGACGTCTCCGCGATCGATCTTAGAAAAACACAAGCAACATACATATAAGGCTAAAATCCTGCCGAAAAGGCGACATCAAGATCAAAACGGAAAACTAGTGTGACGAGTTAAACACGTGTGCAATTGCCTGAAACCTCCGTGACACGCTGTGATGCACAGAAACCACCAGACCCAACTCAAAATGTGTGTGTCACGCAAGTCCAAAAGTGTATAAAATAAGGTAATTGATCCCAGATTTCGACTCCGGTAGAAAAATAAAAAGTTGCATATACCAAACACCCTAAAAATAGTGCAGACTCCCATAGCCCAAACCCCGACACCTGACACCACCATCTGGCCGCAAATTGCGGCAAGAACGAATAAAATTGCGGCCTGAAAGTGGGCTGGGGGTCTCGTGTTTTGTGTGTGTGATCTAAATCTAGTGAGCATGCTCCAGTAAACTCAAATTTTACCTGAAGCACCCGGGTCAAAAGCAGATCTCAAAAAGGCTAAAAATCTAAACTAAAATGCTAAATAACACTAATTTGAAACAATATGGTATTTTAGTGAAATCAGGAACAAAACTTGATTTAGATGACCTTAACAGCACTTAGTTAAGCTATTTTAGCCATAAAAATCCTAACTTGGCCTTATCTCCAATTAAATCACCAAAACTAGCACTAAACCACATTAATTACTAAATTAAGCTAAACTAACTAGAAGTTTAGAAAAAGGAAGTTGAGTTTAGTTTTATACCTCAAGTTGAATCCTAGGATGCAAGAAGAAGAAGAAGAGAAGAAGAATGGGGGCTTTCTACTGCTGCTGCTGCTACTGAGCTGATGTTGCTGCTTGCTGCTGCTGCTTTGCTACTGTTGTTGTTGCTTGCTGCTGCTGCTGTTGCTTCTGCTGCTGCTATGTGTGTGTGTGTGAGAAAATGAGAGGGAGAGAGATGTGGGAATGAGTGAGAAAAAGTGTTTGAAGAGAAAAGAAATGAGAGGTGAGAGTCAACCCTCTCTCTCTCCTCATTAATTATCAAGCATGCTTCATGTCATCATGCCCTCTCTCTCTCCAACTAAAGTCAACTCCCAAAACAAAACTAATTATATTTTAAAAGAAAAACTAATACACTTAATTACTTCACATTAACCTAATGAAATGGGTTAGCCCATCTTGGCTATCTAAACATGGTTTAATCCCAAACATAGCCCTAGTTAACATGCACATGTGTGTGCAGTCCAAATAAAATTCTAATAAAATATTCATAAATTCTGATAAAATATTTGAAAACCGTTTTGGTAAACTTTTTACTAAAACCCCCACATTAAAGCATAACTAACCACTAATAACATTCTAATGTGTTACACTTTTAAAAATGTTCTTTCTTATTTCCGCAAACAGGTTTTTGATCTTGGTTTCTGGCTTACTCGGATTGTGTCGGCATCTTTAGATGTCATATAATCTAAGTTCCGGTCACGCGCCAAATTCGGGTCGCGACAAAGTTGGTATCAGAGCTTAGGATTAACCTTACGGAACTTAGAAGTGACTTTGGAGTTTTAGGCATAAAATTTCGTTATTTAGATTGACCCTTAGTTTGATGGGGCAGGTAACTTAGGATGAATAATGTACTATACGTATGTTCTGCGGCATATTTATGATAGATACCCCGCCTAAGTGACCATAGGATATATATCTTGATTAATCCTTCCTTTGATTCTCTATTATTGTCGCGACTCGAAATGACACGTGACTGGCACTTAAATCATATGAAGTCTATAGGACCCCATCTAATTAAAGTAAGCCAAAATCCCAGAAATCTAAACCTTTTAAAAGAAGAAAATGAAGGAAAACTTGTTTTAAGGTTTGCAAGTAATCACTTTGAAAAGTCGTATTAAACATTTTTAAAATATCATATCTTTTCCGAAAATTGCGGCAGAGTTTCCTTTGTAAATACTGGCCTTAAAAGGGTACAACATGAATAATATATAAAGGCATCCCCAAGCGGGAGCTAGCTCTTCACCAATTGGCGGTCACAACCATGCAAGAAATTTAATATACAATGCCGAAGGGCGAGGATCAAAACTCAAAGGAAACGCAATATCATCAAGAAAACCCATAATAATACAATGCGCGACTCGAAGGTCGAAAGAATATACAACTGGTCTTCTAAGGTTATAAAATATACAAATCTGGTTGATGGAGTTTCAAGATACAACTGAAGGTAAATAACATACAATGGTGGTCACGATGTGAGTGAACCCACCTACCAAAGCAATCACCCGGAATGGAGTAGTGTGCCAGTAAAGCCGCCAAGGAAACCTGTATGGAAAAACCTGCAAGAAACTATGGTACAATGGGGGTGAGTTGCCAACTCGTGAGTAGAAAACATCACAGAGCAGAAATCGTATGTATGACTCAATTCTAGGTCATATGATCACAATATATCCTCAAAATGATATAGCCTGAAACATCTAATAATGGCATGGGTAAACAACTGTACATAAGTGTAATACGAAGTGCTCGTGTCAGTGCCTCAGGTAACAACATATCATAAATATGAGGTACGAATGCAATATAATGAAAACAGAATACATCATGAATGAGAAAACTGTTTTTTTAATTTTGTGAGATTTCTGTATATATATAAATCGAGGTATCATCAATGAAATCAACACAGAATCAGTGTCAAGCATCGACGAAAAACATATATCGAATATCTCAATATCTTAGGCTCCGGCAATCCGGACTGGCCCGTATCCTCGAATCTCAATATCTAGGGCTCCGGCAATCCAGACTGGTCCATATCATCAAATCTCAAAAACTCAGGCTCCGGCAATCCGGAATGGCCTATACTCCGATCGGTATCCTCCGGATATCCGTCGAGTCACAATAAAATCACCGGTCGGTAGTGCACCCCTGCCAGGCTCAACGCAATCATCTACGACCATCTTGCGCCGGGGTACCGCACCGGGTCCACCATGCACCCACAGACGGTTCCTCCTCCTCCTCGAATCGGGTGTATGATTGTCACGACCTGAAATATTAGCTCGTGACCAGCACTTGAATCACGCAACGTCTAAAGGCGTAACGGAATTCAAGTAAGCTAAAACCCAGAAATCTAAACCTTTTTAAGAAAATAAAGGAGGTGAAATTTTGAAATAAGGTATAATGAAATCAATTTTCATAAATGCAAAAGTGATGGAACATGAAAAAATGAAAGTTGGAAAAAAGGTTTCCGTCTTTTAAAAAAAAGTTTGGGCAGTACCTCCTTTGTATTTTTTTGTCCAAAACCACCAATACAAGATAATGATAAAAGCATCCCCAAGCGGAGCTAGCTCTTCGCCAACCAGGGGATCACAACAACGCAAATCAGTAAATATAAGTATACGATGCCCAATGGTGAAGATCACCACAAAGATAAAGAAAAAAGCAAGACATCAACCCAAAACGTGAACATAAAACCCATCGCTCAAGTCTCGCAACTATAAGTCTCCCTAAGTCTCATTACTTACACAAATACTAGTTTGATTCGATGGAGTTAACTAGATACAAAATGAAATATAGATAAAAGAGTGGGTACGATACAAATGTCCCACCTACCAAGAAAACCACCCAAAAGTAGCTATGTGCCAGCGATACCGCTACAGATCCGTGCGGTCAACCTGCAAGAACTGAAGCACAACGGGGGTGAGTTGCCAACTCGTGAATAGAAAAAACATCTACAAGTAGAAATCGAATAAATAACGACTCCTAGGTCAACTATACCATAAAGGTAATACTATGATATCTAGGGTGACCGGGTCTGTATATGTGCTAACACTAATATCAATATCAATCAGCATGTGGATATCATCCAACAATATAATAATTGTATGTCTGCATGTGGATCTCGTCCAACCATATAATCAATGTATGTATGCATGTGGATCTCGTCCAACCATATAATCATTGTATGTATGCATCATAAAAGCATGTGCATGAAATTATGAGAATATAAATCAAAGTGTGTCCCTCGCGACGCCTCAAAAATCATGGAACCTGGGTGTCCATCATCGACACACAAAAACATCATGATACCCGTGTCCAGCATCGACACGTAAATCCTCATATCTCGGGCTAGGTCAGTCGGGATCGTCCCTCGGGCTCCATCAGTCCGGGTCAGCCCATCTCATCTCTCGACTCCGGTCGGTATCCTCCAGATATCCTCCGAGCCCAAATACTATCACCGGTAGGTAGTAGTCCCTCTGCTAGGCTCACTGTCTACTGCACAGCAATTCGTTCTTGCCCTGGGGTACCATACCGGGTCAACTATGTACCTGTAATTGGCCTCATCGAGCTCCTCAAATCGGGTTTCACATGTCATACGTCTTAGAACCGAGAAAACGCATGGTGGACGCACTGAAATATCATATCAAGAAAAACCGGGTTTTTAAAACAGTACATACTTTCTTTTGAAATAGCCACGGTTCTCAAATCTAGAAATCTCATGAAAACAACATATCTCAATGCGTGTAATCATAAATCATGATGTATGCGTTAAATAACAGAAAAGTAAGCATATCCGTATATCATGCAACATGGAAAAGTAATATGCACATATTGAGGGAAAACCGCTCCTTTAAATGAATCCAGTTTTTGAAATATATCATGCGGTTCCTAAATCTCTAAAATCGTATGCAATATCGTATAAAGGTGCATATGTGTATATACGCAAGTATGGACGTTCAAATGTGTATGTCCGCAAGTATGGGTGTACAATATGTATGCACGCAGATATGGTGTACAATATGTATGTACGCAGGTATGGTGTACAATATGTATGTACGTAGGTATGGTGTACAATATGTATGTACGTGGGTAAGGTGTGCAATATGTATGTACGCACATAATTTATGCAAAGAGTCATATCATGATGCAGCAATCCTACTGTGTAATGACATGAAAATTATCGATGATGAAGTGTGTGAGACGGCAAATCTGTGTACGTGTAACATACGCATCATCGATAATGGTGCAGGTGTACTAGCATAGGTATAAATAATGCAATGCGAATAACATGAATGCAGCATAAGGAAAATCATATAAAAATGCTGATGGGTATACGTATTTATCATGACCGAGTCGGTGAATCTATCAATCCGCATCTAGCCACACAACATCACGTACGGTATAATCCATCGTTCGGCATTCTCTAGTCAAGGGTATGGATCAAGCTCAAGTCAAACTCATCACGTACGGAAAATTATCGTACGGCGGCATTAAGCTATCAGGGACCATATCAACCTATGCGATAATGAGGAGTGCGGACCTAACGTCTCATACGACATATCACATATGATTCACGACATTCTATATATCTATATACCTATGTCTCAGGTCACATTCATAGCAATCTCGTATTAAGGGAACGACAAGGTATTAATCACCTCAGTCGACTCGCATCCGTATACCAACATATCATCATATCACATGTCAAATCGTATTCTCTTTTCTTCATAATTATATCTCACATAAGGTCAAGTTTACATATACATTCTACCTTTACTATAAGCATAAGTATCTAATCTAACATACACACCCGAACCATACAATCAGTTTTTAAGTGGTGCGAATCGTAGTTTTGAAAGTAGGGGTTACGGTGTTTTTAAGGAAAAGATATCGTTTGAATATCCGTAACGTCCCTCAAGGTGTCTGTTTAAAAGATGCATACGATTCTTCAGTTTGGAAATAAGTATGGTTCAGATGACATATCTACGTCGACTATCTAGTCTTATAGTACCCTAAACGGCAATATCATCAAATATCATTCTCAAATCCCGTCATCACCTACTAATCGTATCATATCACTTCAAACTATCCTTAGTTTCTAATATGGTTCTCTAACTACCCTTTTTACTCTATCTATAGTTTTCTAATAAATCTTTCATTAACCATAATCTATATATAAATCGGTTCCCATCAAAGTGTGCGGGGGTGCTATACGCCATCCACCCGACTTCCCCTGTTGATATAGATCTACTCACCGTGGTCTTCGCTTGCCGAAGTTGATGACGCCACGCTCCGTCGCCTCGGAATCCACGCGAAGGTACCTACAATAATAACACATATCGCAAATGGTATTAAAATCGAATCCGGAAAACCGATAAGGCACACGGCGCGCTCATAGGTTAGAACCTACGGCCTACGCGTGCAAAACAATCAAACAACCCTTGTTGTTGATGTACAAACATCCAACAACCAAATACAAATCCAAATATCATAACCAAACATTTCAAAATACGGAAAATATAGCCAAAATCACACCAAAGTGCTCCCAGATTTTTACTCGGGTCAAACTAAGAAAAGTTACATATACAAATAGCCTTAAATATATAGCAGATAGCACCCGAAAAAACCCCGCAACCATCCCTCCTAATCTGGCCGCAATTTTCGGCCAGAATGCTTATTTTTGCGGCCACAATACATGGGTTGGGGCTCAGGTCTTTAGGGTATACTCCAGATTGCCTGCACTACTCCCAGTATTCGCTAAATAATTTTTTGTGTCTCTGGGTTACTTCAGATTCCCATATACCCTCACAATTCAACACAAAACCTACATAATGAATTCCTATATTTTGGTTTCTATACTCAAACCCAGGTCTTGTAACAGCCATAAGAGTTCACCAAAACCACTTTTTAAACATAAACCCGCTCTAGGGATTTCCATCCTCACAACCACCACACCGATTCAACTTCTAAACTATCTAAAATACAAGAAAACTCAAAACTAACTAAATGGAAGGGATTATACCTCATAAATGAAACTCAAGAGAACCCTAGCTTCCCAATGTTATCAAAATCCCACTTTGCTTGGTCCATTGGGTAGAGGATGAAGATGTGATCATTTTTTGTGAAAGGGGTATAGGATTTTGGCAAGGTTTTTGAGATGGATTTTGGTGTTGAAGGTGGAGGGAGATAAGGAAGAAGAAGGGGAAGAAAATGGTGGATGAGAACAAATGAGGCAGCCCCCCCTCTCTCAATTATTCTCACTCTATCTCTCCAAGCATGCTTACCTCTCATCATGATGTCCCCTCTCTCTCTCCTCAAATCATCATGACACCTTTTCCCCCTTTCTTTTCTTTTCTCACCATAATAAAACCATAACATAAAACAACACAATGAACAAGTAACCAAATGAAACATGTCATGGTGCACTAACCATGAAAACTGTAGAAACATGGATTTGGCTTAATCGCGATTAGGAGTACTCTAATCGGGTTTTTATCCAAACTGCATATAATAAATTTTAAAACTGCCAAATCCTTTAAATATATTTTTAAATGAATAAATCATTTTAATTTCCATTTATTTCACAATTATTGGTATATATTTATACCCTTTTTCGAAATCCCCAATTTCGCAAATCGGGCAGTTTTCTAGAAAAATATTATTTTAATATTAAATTCCAAAATAAAATTTTATATTTTCTGAAATGTTACAATCTTCTCCCCTTAAAGAAATTCGGTCCCCGAATTTAAATTTAAACCCCCAAATACTAAAACATTTCAATACTCAATTCAAATCAACGGGGCTCCGAAATCATGGAAGATGCAGAAATACCACAGCGAATCGCGTGCGCCTGAAAACGAATACGAAACTTAAAATCGAACTCCGTCAATCGTCACGCAAATCAACTTATTTGCACGCATATCCTTGAAGTTACAATAAAGATACAGATCTCGAAATCCACTACTGAAATCCAATATACACCAGTCAAATACTATAATACACGCATCCTTGAAAAATCTGTAAGTCTACGGTAGCGCCCGAGCCGTCTACAGACGCCAAATGCGGAATAAAAACTTTTTAACTGGCGCTATCGTATACTTTAACCCGGATCTGCCATTATTGCTAAACTAACAAACTGTAAAGAGTGTAGAAAGGTTATACCGAACGATCCGAGTCCTTCGTTCTTTAACCATCATCCCACGCTCCGTTGCAGCTGCTCCGATCTCTTCGATCTTCGATCTGCTCGTCCAGGTGGCACCACGTCACTGATTCTTTAAACGGGCTCCCGCCTCTGACTTGAGGCAACTCGGTCGTCAAGTTTGCTAAAAGAGACGACCAAGATTGATGTAGAGAATGAGTAGAATATTTTGTCTCGTTACGTCCAAGGCTATGGACGAACGGTTAATGAAGTTGCCCCTGGGAATCGGGTGATGGAATAAAATGAGCTGTGAAATTCCATACACCCCAAAATCTATCATATCTTTTACAACCATCTTTTTCCAAGTGAGAGAGAGAGAAGAGGGGGCCGGCCATATATAGGGAGGAGGAGGGTGAGTGTAGGAGAGGGGGGGTGACCACAAGAACAAATATCATGTGTGAACATAATTAATGAAAAAGATGAATCACTAACCTAGTCACCTTGCATTAATTGAAACATTAAATGCAACCACTGAAAACACAACACCATTTAACCTAGTCACCTCATCTAGATGCTTCTAGAAACTTCCACACTGATCTCAAGAAAAGATAAATCCGTCTTTAACCGAATGTTAAAAGACGGCTGATAGAAAACTGGAAACTGGCAACTTCCAAAAGTGATCCCGAAACGAATTTCAGGATAACCCCGTAACTGTATAAATATACCCGCATTTTTATTACGATCGAATAAAAATGCAACTGAGACAAAGATATTATATCTACTCAAAATAATACTCGGATCCGGCTTAAACCAAAGCCGACCAGTATCATCTGCCCGAAAATCGACACGTGCGTAAACGCACGTGCATTTTCCGAACCCTGCCATAAAACCATACGGCCTCTACAACGTTTTGCCCGAACTTGGGAAACTGTCTGTGGGGGACTCTAATGACTCGTCAGTACCCTGGCAATGAGTTTAACCACAAACCGTCAGCGGCACTAGCTATGCGTAACGGCTGCCCATGGACTGACCTCAAGGGAGGCTGATGAGCGAACTCATCTAGAAACCCTACCGAGCCTAACAGTGACAATGTATATACATTCCGTTCCGTTCGTCTATGAGTATCGCATATCTGCCTAGGGGGCTAGTAACGTCAGACTCCCAATAGCAGTATAAGTCGTGTCGAAGTGTAGCCCAATAACACCCTGAGATACTACTGGAGTACCTACCAGTAAATCTCCTGCCACGGCCGTGGGCTTTGTGTAATGGCTCTCCTAGACACAGCACGATCTCGCCCCCAATACCGGGAGAGACGAATCCCCTGCCGATCCGCTCACGTGCCTCCATATGGCTCGGGACTGTACCCAAAAGCTACCTGTTTGCACGACTCCTTTGAGTCGTGGTAGGGTAGAAATCAAAGTACAGTGGGAACTCACACGAGACAAATGACGACCTCAGGTCGATGAACTAACCTGTACACATGTCACAAGGGAACTGCTATCTGACGATATGTATAATGCCAACTAGCAGATTCCCGGCGAGTCCTGTCCGGTGTACTCATAACCCAATGAGCACCTGTATACATCTTAGGTGATCCAACTGACACCAGTGGCTTGTGAGACCGGCCACCGCCCCTCGTCGGGGTCTCGACTATATACACTAGTCTACTGCGGAGTATCAATGCCCTGTCTCGAAACTCCCACGACTAGGGACCACAATTAAGGATATGCATATAAACCACCCAACTCTCACGTATACGATCGCCATCATACTGTTGGTAGTAAAGCAAGATCCTAAGGGCTCTATCAAAGTGTAACATGTAATCAATCACCTGAACATGTACACGACTGATAAAGGCAAACCAGATAGCATACTATCATCTCGAGTAAGACTGTCCTACCGGTATAGGTCCTCCGCAATCATTGCAATCACGTACCTGTGATTCAATAATTGACTCTGAGGCCACTATCTCCAACAATCTCCCACTTGCACTCAAGGCTAATTATTGCGATGTCGACTACTCACTGCCCGTGTGAAACCGAACATCCAACTCCTCTACTAATCAGTTTCACAAAGCCCGTTTGTAAAACTATTGTGTTCGAGAAATAGCCTCAGTGAGTGGATCTGCCTAGATGTTTCTTTCTATATTTCTCTTAATCTCAAGTTCGCGGAGAAAGCCATCTCCTGAATTGAGTAATAGCTGTCTTAGAATATGTCTGGATATCTGATGGGACCTAGTTCATAATTAAACTCCAAATCCAAACTTCTTAGACTGTATCGATCACTGAACCTAATCAGTATCCTGCAGCAAGCCTCCCACAGTATCCTCTTGGACTACCTGTCCATAATACTGCCCCTCGTCAGAGGGAAAACTGAAACTCTGACAATCACTCTGTCATCCATGTCACCTTTGAAGCCTGGAATGATAACCGTCTCCCGAAGGAGGCTGCCGTCATCAAATCCGTAGAACATGTACTTATGTTCTAAAACTGCTTCCTTATGTTTCTCTAGGATTGGATTAATACAAACTTATTGCATCTAGTGCAAAAACAACATTTGGTGTGGTACTTGACATCTCATGATTGACTCAATTGCCTAAGCAAGTGATCTGCCAATCAAGCACATCCCTCTCCCCTTTAGTCTATAAGACACCCTTAGAGAGGGTGACTCCATCACCTGCAGGTACACCACCATGCTAGGAGTCATCTATTCTAAAAACCATTAGAATACTGTCAAAGTACCCACATTGGAAAACTACCCAAATCCAGATCTAAAACCATAGATCTAGAAACTAGAATGTCAAATATTATATCCATATCCTGTCTGGAGAAACAACTGAGTGACGACCACAGTACAACCGATCGTAGTATAGGAATTTTACTTCCTACTCTGTATATGTCATCCAGATACCATGACATCACACCCTACTACCTTCTTAACAGATCCATCCCCTATTCTGATTGAAGTCAAACCCATGACTGTCACATCAAAATTAGATGATCTATCTCCGCTATAACTGCTCAAGTCTATAAATAGATATAAGCATCTTGCCCACTATGCTTCCGCTGCTCCCACTGACTACGATAACCCTCCTACCGGGTCTCATAGCCTGGAACAACAGTAGTGTCAAGTCTGGGTAGATAAGAACCTCTCTGTCACCGTCCTTGAGGCTACCGAAGTACCTCTTGGGTGTCTGAGGTTACCCACCATATCTGCGGAGTGGCTATTGGAATGTTAAATCTGATTGAATATATAGGTCCTATTAAATTTTCCGTAATCGTTCGCGGTTCTGGAATCACTTCCAGTTCTACCATACTCCCACTACTGTTTTCTGAAAAAATCCATTTTACTAAAACTGTGGCGAGTCAAGAACAATATCACTATTGATCTTACAAATGGTAGAATATCAACCCTCGGTCATAGCCAGGGTCAACCCACAAACAGCCATTATAGAAACGTGCCATGAGTTATCCAGAGTCTGGTTTTAAGTATAAGCTGGATAACTCCCCGTACCTTTACATCTTTTAACGTACGAACTATTCTATATCCAATATAGAAACTTTGGCACTTTATTTAATTAGAACCAGATTCAAATCATGCAACTGTCTCCAGTGCATATCAACTTAGTCGAAAGAGGCTAATCAGCATTATTAAACTTAGGAATCCATCCAATTATGAGTAACCTGAAAGAGAAACACGTTTCTCAAAACCATCACTATCATCTGAATACCAATCACAAGAATCTACATTTTCGATCTCTTTGAAGAATCCCGATACTTGTGACACCTGGTTCTCTACTTTATTCTTATACCCACAACTTCTCAAAACTTAGACCTTATATTTCTACGAAACACTTGTCTAAATACTAGAGAAGTCATAAGTTAACAGAACATAGTACGAGGACCTACCCCTTTGTCCTGATGGACACTTGGACAACATACAATACTCTGTATAAGTCCGCTGAGTTGAGCAACTTAAAACATGTGCGTCGTAGGTTGGAAACTGTACCCTAGCGATTTCCTCAAATATCACCAATTACAACGAATTCCGATATAATGAGGATGATTACCTAATTCTCAATAACTTACTCCCACTCATCATCTGTAAAACCATACAGATATGAGAATGAAACCTGGTAAATACATACCCTTGAAGTAAGTATCTAATCGGGAAAACAGTTTTCCTTTAACAATGCACTGAAACATGAAAATGTTTCGTAGGGGTATCCTGGTATTTATAGCAATGCCTCTTCCATAATCCAATTCATGACTTCAACCGTGTATATTATTGCCATCTCTCCAAATCCCTTTATTTGTCTTTAGTCATTACCTTCTATACACCATCGTTAGGCTAAATGGTTTTCTTCCTTCCCTACCGTTCGGCACCAGCCTATGGTTTGGAAGAAGACGATCCAGTAAGCATAATAGGTGTACCCTCCTAAACCAAGGAGTACTCATATCTTGAGAGAAGGTGATGATAAAAGTCAACTAAATAATACCTTATTCTTTTAAAGGTGAAATAGGAGTGGCGATGAAGTACGCGGTTTGGTCGTGAATGATAACAGTCACAATTTACTTTGCCTTCTTTCTAATCCCTTTATTTTGTCTTTACATATTACCTTCTGCACACCCTACTTAGGCTAATTGGTTTTCTTCATTCCCTACCTTTCGACACCTGCCTATGGTTTGGAATAAGACTATCCAATAAGCGTAATAGGTGTACTCTCCTAAACCAAGGAGCCCTCACAACCTGAGAGAAGGTGATAATAAAAGACAACTGAATAAACCAATTCTATTTCTCCTGAACCTGGATCCATCCTCGAAGAAGTCCCTCCGAGTTCGTATATAACCATACGATGGATCTATCCAATGGAAGTGGATGTCTGTAGTAATACGGGGTGTTCTGAGAAATACAAAGTGTAAAAGAAGGAGTGGCAATGACTTATGCAACTCAGAAAATCCAAAAGCCAGTATTTTAAGAAGGTTCGGTCAACTCGGTCATTGAGTCATAGTCTAGGGTCGGTCAAAGGTCGCTGCCAAAGAGAGAGAGAAAAGAAACACTCTGCGTGCACTCTAACCTTGATCAGAATGGTTATCACTTTATCTAATCCGGAAACCTCCCACTGTCCTGTTAAATTCTCCTCCAAACCTGTAAGTAGAATCAATCGGGATCACCCGAAGAGTAAACCAACTCATCAGTGGGAATCGGGATCCAACTCTCATCGCATGATAACGTGATGGAATGCATCCACGTTACTCATACTCCAGAAGGTATGCGCATACTTGGCAAGTTTCAGTTTCTTTAGAAACTCCCGATAAAATTTTTGCCCCATGCTCTTATAACCTTGGCTTTGGTCAAAATGTCATAAGTCACATGCCAAGTTCTACCCGTCACTATCTTGTCAATTTGAACCCACCCGCACATGCCCCTGACTTTGGCCAATCGGCAGAACGACTGTCCTAAACTAACTCATCTATCTATGCAACAAATGAATACCCAGCAGCTACCAAACACTATGCTTTAACTTTGGCTAAAATGCATAGCTTGAATACTACTGAATACCCAAAAGAAGTGACGGAGGGCTACAGCTGGTTTTTGGCGAAAAACCTTTAACGTAGTGAACTTGATATCGCTGAAGGAACCTGATAGCTTTTTTTTTAAAATATAGTGGCGAAAACCTTTTGCTAAAGAGGTCATTCCCGATGAAGGGATCTCGGCTCTTTCCTCATGGAATGCGGTGCAGGATATTCCAGTGAATACCACGATGCAAAGCAACTTGTAATCGACTATAGTGAAATTATTACCCTGACGCAAACTTCTGCCCAAGGGGTCAGTCCCGGTGAAGGGATATCGGCCCTCGCCCCGTCGAATGAGGTGCAGGATATTCCACTGAATACCGCTATGCAAAACAAAAAGGAAACGTCTTTGCAATAACACCTTTTAAATTTGTTCCAACAACTGTAAACAGGTTTGTTTTACTGTGCATTGATCAGAATCAACGCAGTCCCATCAATAATCACACCAGAAAAGAACGAAAATAAAATGTACGTATATGCCATCCGCATTCGTCACTGGGTCCCGTCATCACCCGTTAGGTTACTTAACTAACGACAGAGTGGGGACTGGACTAGCGCGGGTGTAAAACATATACAACATCTAATAGTATATAAACCAATATACAACAATCGCTACAGGCATGATAATATGCAACATTACAGAAAAGTAATAAGCATCACAGAACAATACAGGTAATCTGGGATCCCCGAGTTTCACAGAGCCGCTGCTGAAACCCGACGTTCCCCTGGTCGTGTGGATAGCCTGTGCAATGAAACCTAGACCCCTACGGGTGCGGCAAGTTACCTGCCAAAACCTGAAGCGAGGCAGCCCCCTATAGCATAGTGAATGGACCACCCAGCACTTCACGGAATCCGGTAATCTTGGGCACCCCTCCTTGGGTCAACCTGTACCCCTACGAGTGCGGCGAATAGTCTGCCAATTCTAGAGTGAGGCCCCTCTGCATCTTAAAGCCATGAGATGCGGACCCATTGCCCCCCAGAACCCGGCTATCCGTGCACTCCGTCGCGGGGCAAAACCTAGTACAGTAATGAAAAATAGTACAACAGGTACATCGACCGCAATCTGGTCATGCCCCAAAAGAATATTATACAACAGGCAGTGACGGCAGTCCACATGTTGGACGCTCGCCCCGCAATATCAAATGTACAAATAAACTCAAACTGTACTACCATTGCACACTGCTATCCACCACGACAAATCCACAACATCACAGCACAACACAGAACATCAACACGAATGTCACGTTCGCAAACCCGTCTAAAAGAACTATAGCAATCAGACGCGGTTTACCGATCAAATGACGTTCCCGGTCGGAGAAATAATGTAAGCACTGTAAACTAACATGTTTAAATTTCGATCGACTAAATATCACAAAGTGGGCCCGACGAACAATTGTTGAACAGTAACAAAATCTGGGCCCAAAAGATATATACCAAAAACCCCAATTTCCAGAGAAGAATACACTGTGTAAATTTGGGGCATGATCTCACCAAAAGGCCGCGGATGAGCGGTCAAACCATAGGTTTGACCGCGATTCCGCGGCGGTTTGGTCGTATCATGTGCCCAAATTTTTACGGTATTCTTAGATAACCCTGCACAACTTTCTGTGATATGTAGAATAATTTTAGGACCCCTTTAAAAATCGACAGAAACTGTGAACTTGGATTTTGCAGTTTTTGATTTCCGGTTCGATCGATGTTTTAAACGCGTTAGCACAAGTTAGTATAGCAAAATGGTGAGGCTCTGCTACCACTGTAAGTCTACGGTAGCGCCCTAGCCTGCTACAGACGCCAAATGCGGAACAAAAACTTTTTAACTGGCGCTATCGTATACTTTAACCCGGATCTGCCATTATTGCTAAACTAACAAACTGTAAAGAGTGTAGAAAGGTTATACCGAACGATCCGAGTCCTTCGTTCTTTAACCATCATCCCACGCTCCGTTGCGGCTGCTCCGATCTTTTCGATCTTCGATCTGCTCGTCCAGGTGGCACCATGTCACTGATTCTTTAAACGGGCTCCCCCCTCTGACTTGAGGCAACTCGGTCGTCAAGTTTGCTAAAAGAGACGACCAAGATTGATGTAGAGAATGAGTAAAATACTTTGTCTCGTTACGTCCAAGGCTATGGACGAACGGTTAATGAAGTTGCCCCTGGGAATCGGGTGATGGAATGAAATGAGCTGTGAAATTCCATACACCCTAAAATCTATCATATCTTTTACAACCATCTTTTTCCAAGTGAGAGAGAGAGAAGAGGGGGCCGACCATATATAGGGAGGAGGAGGGTGAGTGTAGGAGAGGGGGGTGACCACAAGAACAAATATCATGTGTGAACATAATTAATGAAAAAGATGAATCACTAACCTAGTCACCTTGCATTAATTGAACCATTAAATGCAACCAATGAAAACACAACACCATTTAACCTAGTCACCTCATCTAGATGCTTCTAGAAACTTCCACACTCATCTCAAGAAAAGATAAATCCGTCTTTAACCGAATGTTAAAAGACGGCTGATAGAAAACTGAAAACTGGCAACTTCCAAAAGTGATCCCGAAACGAATTTCAGGATAACCCCGTAACTGTATAAATATATCCGCATTTGTATTACGACCGAATACAAATGCAACTGAGACAAAGATATTATATCTACTCAATATAATACTCGGATCCGGCTTAAACCAAAGCCGACCAGTATCATCTGCCCGAAAATCGACACGTGCGTAAACGCACGTGCATTTTCCGAACCCTGCCATAAAACCATACGGCCTCTACAACGTTTCGCCCGAACTTGGGAAACTGTCTGTGGGGGACTCTAATGACTCGTCAGTACCCTGGCAGTGGGTTTAACTATAAACCGTCAGCGGCACTAGCTATGCGTAACGGCTGCCCATGGACTGACCTCAAGGGAGGCTGATGAGCGAACTCATCCAGAAACCCTACTGAGCCTAACAGTGACAATGTATATACAGTCCGGTCCGTTCGTCTATGAGTTTCGCATATCTGCCTAGGGGGCTAGTAATGTCAGACCCCCAATAGCAGTATAAGTCGTGTCGGAGTGTAGCCCAATAACACCCTGAGATACTACTGGTGTACGTACCAGTAAATCTCCTACCACGGCCGTGGGCTTTGTGTAATGGCTCTCCTAGACACAGCACGATCTCGCCCCCAATACCGGGAGAGACGAATCCCCTGCCGATCCGCTCACGTGCCTCCATATGGCTCGGGACTGTACCCAAAAGCTACCTGTTTGCACGACTCCTTTGAGTCGTGGTAGGGTAGAAATCAAAGCACAATGGGAACTCACACGAGACAAATGACGACCTCAGGTCGATGAACTAACCTGTACACATGTCACCAGGGAACTGCTATCTGACGATATGTATAATACCAACTAGCAGATTCCCGGCGAGTCCTGTCCGGTGTACTCATAACCCAATGAGCACCTGTATACATCTTAGGTGATCCAACTGACACCAGTGGCTTGTGAGACCGGCCACCGCCCCTCGTCGGGGTCTCGACTGTATACACTAGTCTACTCCTTAGTATCGATGGCCTGTCTCGGAACTCCCACGACCAGGGACCACAATTAAGGATATGCATATAAACCACCCAACTCTCACGTATACGATCGCCATCATACTGTTGGTAGTAAAGCAAGATCCTAAGGGCTCTATCAAAGTGTAATATGTAATCAGTCACCTGAACATGTACACGACTGATAAAGGCAAACCAGATAGCATACTATCATCTCGAGTAAGACTGTCCTACCGATATAGGTCCTCCGCAATCATTGCAGTCACGTACCTGTGATCCAATAACTGACTCTGAGGGCACTATCTCCAACATCTCCAAAACTGAATAAAACACATGAAAAATCTTTTCTGAATCGCTGTGTGATACGTAACTCGCGCCACAAGCGACGGACGCTCATTTGCAAAAGAGTAAATATAGTTTCGTATATGTTTCCTTAGATATACGTCCCGTCTATTTTATAATATCCCAAAAAGATTTTCCTTTGTAAACGTTCGTGTCGCTAGCGGATACATAGGAAATATCGAGACTATAGCTCTCTTTTGAAAACTACTTAGTAACTTTTTAATGCAAGTAAAATACTCAGGTACTGTCCTCAGATCAGTCTTTTTTGGCTACTAAACAATATAGTGCGCATCATGAAAACAAAGTGCTCAAGAGCAAAATCAGCCTCAAAAAGCGTATCTAACAATCACGTGCCTCCGGTGCGCATGGAAATCTAATCCAAATACAAGTGCTACGAACATGCACGAAAGAAAAACTAAGTGCAACAGGTGTGCACGAAACCATCTGTCCAGTGTAACGGGTGTGCACGACAACAATATCAAGTGCATCTAGAGTGCAGCCGGTGCAACTAACATGCACGAATGAAAATCCCTATCGAGTGCATCCGGTGTGCAAAAAGTCACATGTCATATCATGCGCCCAACATGAACGAAAATCCAATCAAGTGCATCTGACATGCACAAAAGAAATCTAAATCAAGTGCATCCAACATGCACGAGTAAAATCTCACTCAAGTGCATCCGATGTGCACAAAAATCCAAAATCAAGAGCCTAATATGCGCAAAAATCCAACCAAAACGCGTCGGGTCCGTAAAAGTATATATTGCAGTAGCATGCACGAAAATGAACGGCAAGTGCCAACATGCACGAAAACACAAATCTGGTAACACAAATGCTCAAAGATATAAATCGGGTGCAACCAAGGTACGGAGTAAAAATCTAGTGCGACAAATGCACAAATACCCGTCCAGTGCCACAAATGCAAGAAATGCAAATCTAGTGCAATTAATGTACGAAATACGAATCTGGTGCAGCAAATGCATCAAAAATATAAATCTGGTGCGACAATTGTACGAAATGAAAATCTAGTGCAACAAATGCAGGAAGTGCAAATCTGGTGCATCCAGTACACGAAATACGAATACAGTGCATCCAGTGCACGAAATACGAATATAATGCATCCAATGCACGAAATACGAATACAGTGCATCCAGTGCACGAAATACGAATACAGTGCATCCAGTTCACAAAATACGAATCCATAACTTAAATGCGTATAAAAGCAACACCGAGTGTACCAGGGTGTATAAAATCGTAAACGCGTGCAATTGCGTACACAAAACACGTATCAATGCACTGCAAGCACATGTAAGCTATACCGAGTGCAAAAAATCAAATCGAGTGCGTACCACACGCACAAAATCAAATCAACCGTATGAAATCCATGAAATCATAAATACGTGCAGCCAAGGTACAAACCGAACCTCAAGTGCAATACATACGCACAAATCGCAAATCGACACAATGGTGTATAAAATATATATCAAGTGCAATAACTAAGCACAACAAATGTAAATACCCTGTAGGTGCATTCATGGTGCACGAAAACCAATATCAGGAAACCCAATCATCAAAACTCAAATCCAAGCGATATAAGCGTGATACTCAGATCACAAGCAAAAATTGCAAAAAATGACATTGAGGTACATCTCTTACAATGTCGAAAAAGTCGGTGCGCCCCAAAACAGGCAGAGCAAGAACATCTTCTTGCCTCCTGCTCACGGTCTGGCATCCTCTGTCACTGGATCCTCGTCTTCTCTGTGGATTTACCAATCTCGCAATCTATTGGCTCATCGGCCCGGTCAGGTATGCTAATGGGAATGATTCCGTTCTGGCACTTCTTTGGCCATCTCTCGGCCAATCATTACGACCACTCGTAAAGCAACACGTTACTGGCGTCGGCCTCTGGTCCTATGAATACTCGTGACACAACTGACCCTCGGTGCAAATCTTATTGCAGCAGTGTCTTGGAAGGAATCCTGCTCAAGGTCTCTTCCGATATCGCCTATGCCGAACTGTACGGAGGCTAGTACTCTTGCATAATCTTTTCTCGTTCTTTAGGCATCTGCGTTTTCAGCACAACATTTCCTCGGGAATTGGCCGCATCCCAACACTTATGTAAGCATATCATATCTCTAATCTTGATGGGGAGTAATAACAGCTCGCCAGCATCTCCCGCGAACCTCTGGTTTCACTCGTCCGTATCATCGTCCACTTTGACGCCACGTCATAGTATCTGTGTGCTACAACTGTTCTCGACCACGGTCAATCCGAAGTCTCTCATACGGACTTGAAATCACGAACTTGGAATCTTCATCACTCTGTAGAAGGTATCTGGCCGAACACTTCCTCAGGAATTCATCCCAACCATCGGAGGAATACTCAATACTCGTCCGTCCTCGATCAACTCACTACGCATCTGGGTGAGGTCCTCTATCCGAAGCTGGTTAGCTTACTGATCCCTTATTACATGATATCTGGACGACGTCCAACCTTTCGATCGAGTCATCGAGGTCCCATAATTTCCTGGAGGCTCAACACATGAGCACAGTCTAAAAATATATGGTACATACCACAGTACCTCTGGACCAGCCGTAGAAGGGCATACCCAAGCCTCACTGATGGCACCGCTAAACTGCCGCAAACCCTAATGTTCAAAAGCGGTTCCATGGTCATCATATCGAGTTAGGGTTTCATTCTTCTAGAGGGTTCACAGAATCACTTGCATGTTCGTCCGAACACTTTAAACTTGAAAAAAATGGGTTTCTGACACTTGGTCGAACTTTTTAGCTTCGCCTATACAACATGTGAATACTCTTCGCCCGCATGCTAAACAATGTCTCAATCCTCCAGGAAGGACGATACGTCAGCGGTCATCTCTGGATCGGTCTGCTCTAGATCTGAGTAGACTCTCCACACTGGAAATCTTCAACTCAACTGGGCCTGCGTCGGCGTATCAATCTGACGAATCACCTTCGTCTCTCAACTCAGAATAGACTAGCTATAACCTGTCGCATCTCTGCCTGGAAGCTCCAGCGATCTCAGCTCGTAAGCCCTGGAAGCGACATCCTATCAATCTCAGCAACAGCTGGGTCATCTGTCTGCATGGTAGACGACATTGCAATCTCTGAGGTATGATGTACATCAACAGTCCTCTCACACTGGCAGCCTCTATTAATGGCCCGATCATCCGGTGCAATGCCAAACACTCACCGCAGGTAGAAGGTCATGACACAAACGCTAACTCGAGACGTTCCCGTGTCACCAGAAAACTCGATGGTCAGTTCTTTTCCATGACGTGCTCGCCCTGACTGCAACACTAGCAGCGGCTCAAACTGCGCTCAAACCATGATGACAGGAACCTCAATCGAGTATCGAAGAAGATAGATCAAAGGCGTGAAAGGAAACAACAGATCCAGAATGGATACATGATCATAAGAAGGAACAGCATCAATGAGAGTATGATCATGGAAACGAATAGAATCAAGGATCTCAAATGGATGTATAATCATGGGTACGAAGAGAATCATAGATCTCAAAATATGTACATCCTAAGGTTTCTTAAGTGGAGTATCGTATCGTAAATATGCCGCGGAAGATACGTACGGTACGTCACTTTACTCAAGCTACCTACTCCATCAATCAGGGTGAACCTTAGAAACGAAAGTTCGGGTCTAATACCCTCCCCCCCCGTTCAACTCTAAGTTCTGTAAGGTCAAGCTTACGTTCCGAAATACATACCCGCCCTAGACTCCGCATAGTTAAACATAGACTTGAACCAAGGTTGAACCTAGCGCTCTGATACCAACTTTGTCATGACCCGAAATATTAGCTCGTGACCAGCACTTGAATCACGCAATGTCTAAAGGCGTAACGGAATTCAAGTAATTTGAAACCCAGAAATCTAAACCTTTTTAAGAAAATAAAGGAGGTGAAGTTTTGAAATAAGGTATAATGAAATCAATGTTTTCATAAATGCATAAGTGATGGAACATGAAAAATGCAAGTTGGAAAACAGGTTTTCATCTTTTAAAAAAAAGTTTGGGCAGCACATCCTTTGTATTTTTTTTTTATCTAAAACCACTAATACAAGATAATGATATAAGCATCCCCAAGCGGGAGCTAGCTCTTCGCCAACCGGCAGATCACAACCACGCAAAGCAGTAAATATAAGTATACGATGCCCAACGGCGAAGATCACCACAAAGATAAAGAAATAAGCAAGACATCAACCCAAAACGCGAACATAAAACCCATCACTCAAGTCTCGCAACTACAAGTCTCACTAAGTCTCATTACTTACACAAATAATAGTTTGATTTGATGGAGTTAACTAGATACAATATGAAATAAAGATACAAGAGTGGGTACGATACAAATGTTTCACCTACCAAGCAAACCACCCAAAATTAGCTATGTGCCAGCGATACCGCTACTGATCCGTGCGGTCAACCTGCAAGAACAGTGGCATAATGGGGGTGAGTTGCCAACCCGTGAATAGAAAAAACATCTACAAGTAGAAATCGAATAAATAACGACTCCTAGGTCAACTATATCATAAAGGTAATACTATGATATCTAGGGTGACCGGGTCTGTATATGTGCCAACACTAATATCAATATCAATTAGCATGTGGATATCATTCAATAATATAATCAATGTATGTATGCATGTGGATCTCGTCCAACCATATAACCAATGTATGTATGCATGCGGATCTCTTCCAACCATATAATCAATGTATGTATGCATGCGGATCTCGTCCAACCATATAATCAATGTATGTATGCATGTGGATCTCGTCCAACCATATAATGAATGTATGTATGCATATGGATCTCGTCCAACCATATAATCAATGTATGTATGTATCATAAAAGCATGTGCATGGAAGTGTGAGGATATAAATCAACGTGTGACCCTCGTGACACCTCAAAAATCATGGAACCTGGGTGTCCAGCATCAACACCCAAAAATATCATGAAACCCGTATCCAGCATCGACACGTAAAACCTCATATCTCGGGCTCCGTCAGCCTGGATCGGCCCATCTCATCTCTCGACTCCGGTCGGTATCCTCTGGATATCCGTCGAGCCCAAATACTATCACCGGTAGCTAGTAGTCCCTCTGCCAGGCTCACCGTCTATTGCACAACAATCCGTTCTCGTCTCGGGATACCATACCTGGTCCACCATGTACCCGCAATCAGCCTCATACAGCTTCTCGAATCGGATTTCACATATCATACGTCCCAGAACCGAGAAAACGCATGGTGGACGCACTGAAATATCACATCAAGAGAAACCAGGTTTTTAAAACAGTACATGCTTTCTTTTGAAATAGCCATGGTTCTCAAATCCAGAAATCTCATGAAAACAACATATCTCAATGCGTGTAATCATAAAGCATGATGTATGAGATATATAACAGAAATGTAAGTATATACGTATATCAAGCAACATGGTACAGTAATATGCACATATCGAGGGAAAACCGCTATTTTAAATGAATCCAGTTTTTAAAATATATCATGAGGTTCCTAAATCTCCAAAATCGAATGCAATATCGTATAAGGGTGCATATGTGTCTATACGCAAGTATGGACGTACAAATGTGTATGTCCGCAAGTATGGACGCACAAATGTGTATGTCCTCAAGTATGGTGTACAATATGTATGTGCGCACGTATGGTTTACAATATGTAAGTACGAAGGTATGGTGTACAATATGTATGTACGCAGGTATGGTGTACAATATGTATGTTCGCAGGTATGGTGTACAATATGTATGTACGCAGGTTTGGTGTTCAATATGTATGTACGCAGGTAATTTATGCAAAGAGTCATATCATGATGCAGCAATCCTACTGTGTAGTGACGTGGCAATTATCGATGATGAAGTGTGTGAGGCGGCAAATCTGTGTACGTGTAACATACACATCATCGATAATGGTGCAGGTGTACTAGCACAGGTATAAGTAATGCAATATGAATAACATGAATGCAGCATAAGGTAAATCATATACAAATGCTGACGGGTATACATATCTATCATGACCGAGTCGGTAAATCTATCAATCGGCATCTAGCCACATAACATAACGTACGGTATAATCCATCGTACGGCATTCTCTAGTCAAGGGTATGGATCACCTCAAGTCAAACTCATCACGTACGGAAAATTATCGTACGGCGGCATTAAACCATCAGGGACCCTATCGACCTTTGCGAAAATGAGGAGTACGGAACCATTGTCTCGTACGACATATCACACATGATTCAAGACATTCTATATATATCTATATACCTGTAGCGCCTTGAAAAAGTCGTTTTGGTATTTTCCCGAAAATTGGTGAAAATTCGGTATTTTTCCGTAAACCGTCTTTTTGTTATTTTGCAGGTTAGGACTAATTATACCAAATTTTGATAGGTAATTGCTAGTTTTTAGTAGCTAATGAGTTACTTATGAAATTCTGGTCGTTTAACAATTTTCCCTAATTTTTCAATTTTTTAATATTATTTTAAGCCGGTAAGAAAATACATTAAATTAGCGATAAATACAAATTTATATGGGCTAAATTTAAGCTTTAAAATCATGTTAATTAAAATCTAGTTGTAACATAAATTTTTAGTAATTTATTTTAAGTTTTAACTAATTTTTATTATAGAAAACGAAATTTATTGAATTTAAGCTTAAACTTGCAATTTTGGACTTGTAGGGGGTCTTTTTGCATAGAATTTTTTTTGTAAATCACTCTCACTCATTCCTATCCTCTTGTGGCCGGCCCCACCATAGCAGGAAACTCAATCCATTTTTTGATTTCAATTCTTGTGTTGAAATGGTATGAAAAGGATTAAAATATTGTAATTTAGAGTATGGTGTACTTGTGAATGGAATGGGCTTTGACTTGGAGAAAATTCCACAATCCCACACCATTCTCCCCCACTCCCTTCCCACTTGGCCGAGACAACCAGCAGCAGCCCTCTTTTCTTTTTCCCCAAATTCTTCATCTCCTTTTTGCTTCAATTTCATCCAAAAATCCACCGAAATCCCTAAATTTCTTCACAAATTCAACACAAAACCTTATTCAATCTCTTTTCAAGCCCAAATTGGTTTAAATCTTGGAGAAAGGAGGTGTCTTGGGAGGCTTGAGCAAGCTTAGGATTGAACTTTTGAGGTATAACTTCTAATCAAATGGTTAAATTGTAGTTAAAGTGTGCTAATTAGGACTTGCTTGTTGTGTTAGTATTAAAATTTTAGCTAAATCTTAATCTAGGTTTTTTTTTAGTTCATGTCTTGAATTTTAGTTAGGGTTTAGAAAACCATTATTAGGTTAATTAATTTATTTTGCAATCTAGTGTTTTTCTAACCTAAATCTAAGAGGTTAACTTGCTATTGGGTTTCAAACTAGTGTTAGTTTAAGTTTTTCTAGTTTGGATTTTGATTGCAATTGCTATTGATAAAAATCAAGAAAGGGTTTGGTTGTGGAATATAGGTTTTGAAGCATGGTTAATGTGTTGAAATTTTGTGTTGTGGCTATCTAATGGTGTGACTTGGGTGATTATGCTAGATTGTAGTCCTTTTTATCGCAAAACGGCGATGTTGCGCCGATTTTTGGAATGTTTGTGCTTACTAATTTTGTGAGAAAAGTATGTGATAAATTATTTTTGATATCTTGATGATTGTATTGGCTTATCCTATGACATTTAGGATGTGTGAGTGCGAATTTTTGAGTGATCGGGTTTTAGTTTTGCCGGGCGACCAAATCGACGTTTTAGTTAGTTTTTTTTGCGATTTTCGCGTGTGTTCCGCGCACCTTGTGCACGTTGTACCTAGCTTGTGAACGTTAGTATTTTCGTTTGGGTTTTGCGTCGTTCTTGTTATGTAACCTTATGTTTGGTATTGATGTAAATTCCAGGTTCGGTCGCGGAGACGTCAGACGCGGCACGAAAGGGGAAAGCGGTGATTGGACGTGACTAGCTAGGGATTCCGGTGAGTAGATGTAACATCTACGGTGGACTATCGTTGGATGGCGCAAGTCGCCCGATAGTTTTAGTAGCTTAAAAAGATTCTTAGTAATGTTAGTAATTAGGGGTGTAATACTTGTATGATTTTTTGCTACATTCATGCCTTATATTGACATACATACGCGAAACCATTCTATAAGACACTTGCACCATTGCCTGGGTTTTTATATGCAGCACGAGCACTATTCATGCCTACACCCACGCCCTGGTAATTTCCATGCCACCACACTAGATAACCTTTAAATTGAAACCTTTTGCTATAATTGATACTTAAACTTGTGCTATTGCCTTTAATTCCTTAAAATGAAACCGTAGGATTGCTATTCATGTGCATGTACCTCATCATATTATTTGTTCATGCTTAGTCTAATAATCACACATCGCAGCTTGATTATTGATACCATATGCTTTCATTATCATTGACATATGCACTTATGAGGTTTTCTTGAGATTTTATGATATTTCTGGATTTCGGGGGAAAGCCGCAAAATTTCTAAACTTATTATATTTTTAAAAATATGTAAATTGCGGTTTTCTAGTGATGTAAGTGTCGTCCACCATGAGTTTGCTGTGGTTTTCGAGACCCGTTTCGAGGAGTTGGATGAACCGTCTCGGGTACATGGTGGGCCCGGTAAGGTACCCCGGGGCAAGAAGCTCGTGGTGCTGACGATGAGCCTGGCAGGGGGCGGATTACCTACCGGTGACTGTTTGGGACGGCGGATATCCATAGGATACCGACCGTGGCCGCGAGATGATGAGATATTGATATTGAGATGGGTCAGCCGGATGGCTGAGGCCAGAGATACTATGACATGGATATATGAGATTTATGATAGTTTTGAGGTGTCGTTGCTGGACACAGGTTCATGTTGATTCTATTGGTATTGTGCTGGTATTTCAAAAGAGATTCCTAAAGGAAAAACATGATTCTTATACTTACACATTCAGATCATGAGTTGATTCGCATTGCATTCATACCTGCTAGTATATTCATATTGCATACATATCTGCTATTATGTCCTGCCTTACCTGTATTTTAGATGCTAGGATGCTTGTGTGCATGCTTTCGATAGCCTGTGTAGATGTTATTTTTTACTCACGAGTTGGCAACTCACCCACGTTGTGCCACAGCCTTTTGTAGGTCCGCTCCGTCAGTACAGTAGCGGCGGGCGCACTTGTTTCTTTTGCCTCCTTTGCCTGGACTCGAGGTTTTGCTCTTAGGTGGGTTATATTATTATTTTTGTACCACCTTGTATATTCTTTGTATCTAGTGTACTCCATCTACTGTATCTACCAGTATTGTTGTATATTGACCTAGAGATGAGACTGTGAGATTTGTGGACTTTTTATGCTGTATTTTGGGGTCGAGCTCACTTGAGTCGACATGCTGTTTTTCTCATGCTTCTTTATGATTATTTTGCATGTTGTTGTTTTATATTGCATGGGATTTGTGACCGCCTTATGGCGAAGAGCTAGCTCCCGCTTGGGGATGCCATATTTGTTGAATTTATATATATTCTTGTTGTACCCATTTTGGGGGTAAGTATTTACAAAGGAGACTTTGCCGAAATTTTCGGAAAAATTGATATTGTTTTTAAAAAGGGTTTTATATGACTTATTTAATAAACTCGCTTTCAATTGATTGGTTTTTCTTCACTCTTTTGCTTATTTGGTTTTGGTTTTCTGGGCTTTAGCTTACTTATTTTACGGACGTCTTGAGACGTTTCGTAAACTTAAGTGCCAGTCAAGTTCCGTACCCTGCGGGTCGTGACAAATTTGGTATCAGAGCGATAGGTTTTACCTTTTTGAGTGTAGGATGACCCTTGGTAGATGGAGTAAGTGACTTAAGTAGGGTAACGTAGCGTGTGTATGTCCGCGGCATACTTGCGATACGGTACTCCGCCTAAGTGACTTTAGGATATGCTTGCTTGAAAATTCCTTCTTCAATTCCGTGTATCCTATGATCCTATTGCACTGTTCTTACTATCCATTTTCCTGTAACAGCCACTATGCCGCCGAAGGCTACGAGGGCACAGAGGGCTGCCGCCCGAGACGAGATTCGAGCTGGCTCGTCCGAGACTAGGACTGAGCAGGGTGGTATGCCTACGCCGTAGGGACAGACCGATCCACCTTCCCCAGGCCGTATGGATAGGCTCGAGACTGGTATGGAGGAGTTGCGACAGATGATGGGGGGCATGCAGGAGCTATGTCAGATGGTAGGATCCCTAGTTGCAGCCAGTCGTACACCGAGGCCGGATGACGTACCTACTACATCACAGACGACCATGATACCTGCTCCTACTACTACCACCGTGGCCATTCCGGTTTCGCTACCGGATTTCATGAGGCTGAGACCTCCAGTATTCACCGGCACCGAGGCAGCGGAGGACCCACAGACGTTCCTTGACAGTTTAGCCAGGATCTGCCGTTCGCTGAGATATTCGGATGATCGATGGGTAGAGCTTGCGAGTTTCCGACTAGAGGGTCTCGAGCAGACATGGTGGGAGTCGGTCTTGAGAGGTCGAGCTGCAGGTCTACCGCCTATGAATTGGGTCGAGTTTACAGCGGTCTTTCTAGCTCGTTTCCTCCCAGAGAGCGTTCGTGACGCCAGAGCTCGCAGCTTCGAGGCCTTAGTCAAGACACCTGGGATGACGTTGTCTGAGTATGACATCCTGTTTACACAGTTATCCGGATATGCTCCGTATTTGGTGGATACCGAAGAGAAGATGGTGAAGAGGTTCGTACAGGGACTTGATGCCCAGCTATATCTTGCCATTGGTGCCCAGCACTACGACACTTATTCAGCTGCTATGGATATGTCATTATGGATGGAGGCACGCATATCACAGACTTCGGCCGTTTTTGGGCCGAAGAGGATTCGCACCGATGTACCGTCTCAGAGGCAACGCGCCAGATTCTTTCCGAGAGATAGGCCTGGCAGAGGATTTGGACGGAGACAGTTATACGGTTCTTATCCCCAGGGACAGCAGCCGTCGCCAGGGTGTTTTGGGTGCGGGAGTCCGCACCATCTTGTCAGAGACTGTCCGGCGAGACGACAGGGAGCAGCGACAGTTTCGCATGTGACCCTACCACCATCACCACCCCTCCTCAGAGAGCCCTACTTCCTACCACAGGCGATGCTCCACGCCAGTTAGGTGCACACAGAGGCCGTGGACGCGACGGTCCTGTTCAGAGAGGACGAGGAGGCAGAGGCCGAGGTCGAGGTCAGCCCGCTATCGGTGGAGGACAGGCCCGAGTATTTGCTTTGACACCGCAGGATGCGCAGGCATCCAATGCCGTTATGACAGGTACCTTGCCAGTTTGTTCTTTCGACGGACGGGTATTATTCGACCTAGGTTCCACACATTCGTACGTCTCTACACACTTTGCACCGATGTTGGGCCATGAGTCGTCGTCGTTAGATCATCCGCTTGTTGTTGTTACTCCGGTAGGCGAGTCATTTGTCGCTCGTTTTGTATTTCGATTGTGTTCCATTCGTATCGGGGAGAGGGATTCATCGGTTGATTTGATTCTCCTCGATATGTTGGACTTTGATGTGCTTCTGGGCATGGATTGGCTAGCCACTTGTTATGCTTCGGTGGACTGCCGTGAGAAGGCAATCATATTTAGCTTTCCAGGAGAGCCAGTCCTTGTTATTCAGGGAGACCACAGCGTCACCCTTCCCAGCTTGATTTCGTCTCTTCGCGCTGGTCAGCTCTTGCGGAAGGGATGTCAGGGATTCTTAGCATATATTTATGATACTCGAGTTGTAGAGGTTCCGTTGGACCGGGTCCCGGTTGTTTGTGAGTTCCTTGATGTTTTCTCTGATGAGCTACCTGGGCTACCACCTGAGCGCGACGTTGAGTTCTGCATTGATTTGATTCCCGGCTCGGGGCCTATTTTATACCGCCTTATCGGATGGCCCCGGCAGAGCTTCGAGAGCTGAAGGATCAGTTGCAGGATTTGCTAGATAAGGGGCTTATTCGACCTAGTGTTTCTCCGTGGGGTGCTCCAGTCCTGTTTGTCAAGAAGAAGGATGGAAGTTTGCGCTTATGTGTCGACTACCGCCAGCTGAACAAGGTTACCGTGCGGAACAGATATTCGTTGCCACGCATTGATGATTTGTTCGACCAGCTTCAGGGTGCGGGGTATTTTTCGAGGATCGACTTGCGATCAGGATACCATTAGCTGCGAGTTCGACAGGAGGATATACCGAGGACAGCTTTCCGCACGCGCTACGGCCACTATGAGTTTTTGGTGATTTCGGACTCACCAACGCCCCAGCAGCTTTCATGGATTTGATGAACCGTACATTCAGGCCGTATCTTGACTTGTTCATCATCGTGTTTATCGACGATATATTGGTGTACTCCCGGAGCAGAGAGGAGCACGAGCAGCACTTGCAGATTACGTTACAGACTCTGAGGGAGCACCAGCTGTTCGCAAAGTTCTAAAAGTGTGCATTCTGGCTGGACAGCGTCGGATTCTTGGGTCACGTGGTTACGAGAGACGGCATATGTGTGGACCCGAAGAAGATGGAGGCTGTTCAGCAGTGGCCCCGACCTACATCGGTTACTGAGATCCGTAGTTTTCTAGGCCTGGCGGGCTACTACAGGCGTTTTGTTCAGGACTTCTCCCGTATAGCTGCACCTTTGACCGGTTTGACCCGGAAGGGAGTTCCTTTCGTTTGGACAGAGGAGTGCGAGCGTAGTTTTCAGCAGCTACGGACTTGTTTGACTACGGCGCCGGTATTATCTTTGCCTTCGGGATCAGGCGGATTTGTGGTCTACTGTGATGCTTCGCGAGTAGGGTTAGGATGCGTATTGATGCAGCATGGCCGGGTGATCGCGTATGCTTCTCGGCAGTTGAAGATGCATGAACAAAACTACCCCACTCACGATTTGGAGATGGCTGCAGTGGTCTTTGCACTGAAGATTTGGCGACATTACCTATACGGCGAGTCGTGTCAGATATTCATCGATCACAAGAGCTTAAAGTACATATTTCAGCAGCGAGACCTGAACCTCAGACAACGTCGTTGGATGGAGTTGGTGAAAGACTACGACTGCGAGATCTTATATCACCCAGGCAAGGCGAATGTAGTGGCGGATGCGTTGAGTAGGAGGCCCGGGGGTAGTCTATCGTGTTTGCGCGCAGTGCAGGGGCAGTCGTCAGCAGATTGGCAGATTTTATGCGACAGCTGAGTGGTGTTCGAGTTCACTCAGACAGGGGGACAGCTCGCGCATGTTCGTGCACGGCCAGAGTTGCTTGACCGTATATATGAGGCACAGCGCAGTGACGACCGTTGCTCAGAGATCATGGCACAGATGGGACATGGCAGATTTTCCGAGTTCGTGATTGAAGATCAGGGGATTTTACGCTATGGATCTAGACTGTGCGTACCAGATGCCGATGGATTGCGGCGCGACATTCTTGAGGAGGCACACCGATCAGTGTATAGTGTCCACCCCGGTTCCACCAAGATGTACCATGATATGAAAGAGACCTACTGGTGGGACGGGATGAAGAGGGACATTGCGGAGTTTGTATCGAGATGCCTGACTTGTCAGCAAGTCAAGGCCGAGCACCAGAGGCCCGCAGGAGAGCTACAGCCGTTACCCATTCCGGAGTGGAAATAGGAGCAGATTTCGATGGATTTCGTTGTGGGTCTACCTAGGACCAGTCGAGGGTATGACTCCATCTGGGTGATCGTAGATCGATTGATGAAAGAGGCTCACTTTCTGCTAGTGAAGACGACTTTCAGCTTCGCTCAGTATGCCCAGCTTTACATCGACGAGATCGTGCGGTTGCATGGCGTACCGACTTGTATCGTGTCAGATCGAGGCACCCAGTTCACCAGCCGACTTTGGCAGAGACTTCAGGAAGCTTTGGGCACTCGTTTGAGCTTCAGCACAGCGTTTCATCCGCAGACCGACGGACAGTCAGAGCGGACCATTCAGACTCTCGAGGACATGCTCAGAGCGTGCGTTTTAGACTTCGGCGGTAGATGGGATCGTCATTTACCTCTAGTGGAGTTCTCCTACAACAACAGCTTCCACGATACTATTCAGATGGCACCTTTCGAGGCATTGTATGGGAGGAGATGCAGATCGCCCGTCTGTTGGACAGAGCTCAGCGAGAGCAGTATTTTGGGGCCGCAGCTTGTTGAGGAGACGACAGCAAAGTTACAGTTGATCCGAGACCGGATGAGAGCGGCTCAGAGCAGGCAGAAATCGTATGCAGACAGGCGCCGTCGCAGACTAGAGTTCGCAGTTGGCGATCATGTTTTTCTGAGGGTCTCTCCGATGAAGGGCGTGAAGCGATTTGGGCGAAAAGGGAAACTTAGTCCCAGATTTATGGATCCCTTCGAGATTCTCGAGCGTGTCGGCGCAGTTGCATATCGTTTGGCTCTTCCACCCAGCTTTCCCGATGTTCACCCCGTCTTCCATGTTTCGATGCTCCGCAAGTACCTTCACGACCCTTCGCATGCGATTCAGCATCCGACGGTCCAGCTAGAGCGCGACCTTTCTTTTGCAGAGCAGCCGGTGGCCATCCTGGATCGGCAGGTGAAGAAGTTGAGATCGAAAGTTATACCGACTGTCAAGGTCCTTTGGCGTGGCCCGAGCAGCGAGGAGGTCACCTGGGAGACCGAGGGCGAGATGAGGAAGAAATATCCCCATCACTTTGAAGGTACGCGTAGTTATATTTTTAAATTCGGGGACCGAATTTCTTTAAGGGGGAAAGATTGTAGCGCCTTGAAAAAGTCGTTTTGGTGTTTTCCCGAAAATCGGTAAAAATTCGGTATTTTTCCGTAAACCGTCTTTTTGTTATTTTGCAGTTTAGGACTAATTATACCAAATTTGGATAGGTAATTGCTAGTTTTTAGTAGCTAATGGGTTACTTATGAAATTCTGGTCGTTTAAAAATTTTCCCTAATTTTTCAATTTTTTAATATTATTTTAAGCCGGTAAGAAAATACATTAAATTAGCGATAAATACAAATTTAAATGGGCTAAATTTAAGCTTTAAAATCATGTTAATTAAAATCTAGTTGTAACATAAATTTTTAGTAATTTATTTTAAGTTTTAACTAATTTTTATTATAGAAAACGAAATTTATTGAATTTAAGCTTGCAATTTTGGACTTGTACACTACTACAAAGAAGGGTTGCCCCTACGGATTTATCTGTAGGGGCAACACACTGCCCCTACGGATATATACATAGGGGCGAAAAAATATCCCGTAGGTGCAAAGGCCGCAGGTGCAAGTTGAGGCCCTGAACTTGCCCCTACGGTTAAATTTTTGCTCCTACGGATATATGTGTAGGTCCAGTTACCCCTACGGATTAAGCCGTAGGGTATAAGATTTTATATTATTTACGGTTTATTTTAATAAATTACTTGGCCCTACGGATATACCCGTAGGGGCATGTACTACCCCCTACGGATATATTCGTAGGTACTTGTCCGTAGGGGCACAAATTCAGGATTCCTGATATTTTGCCCCTACGGATAACGCCGTAGGGGAGAGTCAGTGGCCCCTACGGATATATCCGTAGGGGAATTCCTAACCCCCTGGCACTGACATCTGGGGGAAATATCAGTTACTGCTGATATTTAGCCCCTACGGATATATCCGTAGGGGTAAAATGTGTGTCTACGGATTAATCCGTAGGTACATATTGTCTGTAATTTTTTTTTTAAAATGGGCTGCTTGATTTTTTCCCGCCCTGTGCACAATAATATATACATAAATCAAATCATATATTGCAGTATTCATAATCACATCTCACGCATATATATAATATACAAAAGAAACACAAAAACTGAATATGATATAAATACAAACCAATATCAATATCGTTTCAAAATGTAGTACAATGTGTATGATATAAATAAATACATGTTTCAAAAAAAAAGAACCAAAAATCTACCCTAGCTCGGTCCAGCTCCACCTCTGAATAACGATAGAATAACGCGCGCCTGCTCCTCGGTCAATAAACTCTGCAATTCGTCGCGAGCGGGAGTCTGAGTGGGCGGTGGAGCTACAGGAGCTGTCTGCGGAACCGCAGCCGATGTAGTGGCTTGCGGAGCCGCAGCCGAAGGAGATGCGTGTGGAGGCTCGGCCGATCTACCCTGTCGCGTCTGGATATAACGTGTGTAAGAAGCGTGTAAGAACTGTTTATTATTCGAATTCGTATCATTATTAAGTTATTTCGAAACCCTGTTTGGATATCTAGTTTGGAAAAGCGTTGTTTATTTCAATTACATATGTATGTATGATTAATCAAACTTAAGTCTAAAACCAAATAAGCTCAAGCTACGTACTAATTATGGATATGTTGATATGTATATAATATGAAATGATATTTTACTATAAAGTAGTATACATACCAGCATCTCCTTCAACTCCTGAACGCTGGCCCTCAAGCTATCCAGTTCATGATGGACATGCCGGTCACTGGAGACGGAGGAAGTAACCGCCGGGGTGGAGTCCAACCTCATATGGGCCCTGCTAGGGCCCAATCCCCGGCCTCTCCCAACCTCCGTGGTGCCCTCCGTATGCGGCGTCCAGAACTGGGGTCAGCAGCCTCGGATCGTTCTGTCTGGTAAAATCGTTCCCCAGGCCTGGGCCTGCTCAACCACCCGCTCCTACACCCATATTCGAATTCTTATCATTATCGAGTTATTTCGAAACCCCATTTGGATATCTAGTTTGGAAAACTGTAGTTTATTTTAATTAGATATGTACATGTATGATTAATAAAACATAAGTCTACAACCAAATAAGCTCAGGCTATGTACTGATATTGGATATGTTGATATCTATAATATGACATTATATTTTACTATTAAGTAGTATACATACCAGCATCTCATTCAACTCCTGAACGGTGGCCTTCAAGCTCTCCTGTTCCTGCTGGATACGTCGCTCACTGGAGATGGAGGAAGTAACCACCGGGGTGGAGTCCAACCTCATATGGGCCCTGCTAGAGCCCAGTCCTCGGCCTCTCTCCCAACCTCCGTGGTGCCGTCCGTGTGCGGCATCCAGGACTGGGGTCAGCAGCCTCGAATGTTGCCTTCCCCCTAGCAACTGTCAGAACATTATATTTAGCACATACTGGTCTATAAAATTGACAAGAAACACCAAAATCAACAAATTCAAAGCCTTACCTACAGAGATAGAAGATGTGCTCCTCTGGTATCTGCATGTATCAAAATTTGAATAATATTAATTAATTTCAGTACATACATACTAACAAGGTAAACTCGCATATAGCGCTGCTTACACATATGACAGGGAGTGAACAAGCTCTTGTAGATCATCAGGCGCAAATCTAATCTCATCAAGCAGCCCATGATAATGAGTTGGACGACTAAGAGCAAAAGGAATGTGTGTATATTTATGATATAGCATTCTAAATCAATATACATGCCCTATATAATATATAAACATACCTGGAGGAACGGGAGTGGCCTCTGTCCCTGATATGGACGCATCACCAACAACTAGACAATCAAACATTGATAATATAAGTAATTTTGACATAAACAGGCATGGATATCTATAATATTACATTCAAAATGTATATTAGAGAGCGCACCTGCAGTGAGAAGTGGTAAAAGTATCACCCAACTAGGGTGTAATTTACCGAATCAGTTGAGACTCTTAAAAGTCATAGAAGAACCCGACCTGCACAAATCTGATGTATGCTTTCCATTGGAAACTAAAAAGTCTCTAAAGGGAAAAGCCTATGTGAAAGCCATCATTAGTTCATATCAGAAGATTGATGCTGAAACAGAGAACGAGGAATGTCATTTTTTTCTTCTTCCGTCACATTACTGTCTTCTCCTTCTGCCACATTACTGTCTTCTCCTTCTTATTATGTGCGCGTGCAAATTCAATGACTATATTGAGAATATGGATTAATAGTGGGTAGGAAAAGTATTTCTCAAATGGCTTTTGCGTCTTAAAACCATAAACTACTAAGTAATGGCATACATAATTTTTTTAGTATAAAGGTTGTTATTTTAAGTTTTTCCTTATAGAGATATGATCTAACTGCATCTATAAACTATAAGTGTGCAGAAAATTATGATAAGAAACCATAAGAAAGGGTCGTAGCCATGCATAACCTTGAATCTACATACCAAATCATGCAAAAGCATGCACTTATTATCACCTTGCCTTGGAATATAAAATATCTTGGAAGACTATAAGCGAGCATTTAAATCTTGATAGCTTTTGACTTCAACATATATTTTTCTCAAGTACCATGAAATATACTTGCTCCGTATAAACCGTTTTCAGGAAGATAGATTAATAATGACAAATTATCCATTGTGGCTCACTAGGTTAGCATTTTCTCTTCTATTGACCATCTTACTAATCTGCTTGGTAAATTTATTCGGAACCGGCTGCGAATCATTAAAAGACATGCATAAGAAAGAAAGCTAAAATACAGATATATAGCATACCGATACATCGAAACTTCATAGTTGTGATGGCAATCCAGAGATATTTATTTCTACACACGTGGTGCGCGTGCGAATGCGTCAGGCATCATGGACAAATATTTCAGAACATGGAAAGTATTATTCGTATAAAGTAATTAAAACTTTTAAACACCTTGGGTAGATATTTTCTTAGTTGATGCAATCATATCATGAGGACTAAATTTAAGCTATTATACATATGCATATGTATTTTTCTAACCTAATATATCACACACACACACACACACAGAGAGAGAGAGAGAGAACACCTGGTAGGTAGAGAAATCAGGTAGCAGGATCCTGAAGAAATGGAGTCCACAGCATTGCTCATCATCATCATCCATGATCCCTTTGATAATATTTTTTCAAAGGGATCACGGATGATGATGATGAGCAATGCTATGGACTCCATTTCTTCAGGATCCTGCTACCTGATTTCTCTATCTACCTGGTGTTCTCTCTCTCTCTCTCTCTGTGTGTGTGTGATATATTAGGTTAGAAAAATACATAAGCATATGTATAATAGCTTAAATTTAGTCCTCATGATATGAATGCATCAACTAAGAAAATATCTACCCAAGGTGTTTAAAAGTTTTAATTACTTTATACGAATAATACTTTCCATGTTCTGAAATATTTGTCCATGATGCCTGACGCATTCGCACGCGCACCACGTGTGTAGAAATAAATATCTCTGAATTGCCATCGCAACTATGAAGTTTCGATGTATCGGTATGCTATATATCTGTATTTTAGCTTTCTTTCTTATGCATGTCTTTTAATGATTCGCAGCCGGTTCCGAATAAATTTACCAAGCAGATTAGTAAGATGGTCAATAGAAGAGAAAATGCTAACCTAGTAAGCCACAATGGATAATTTGTCATTATTAATCCATCTTCCTGAAAACGGTTTATACGGAGCAAGTATATTTCCTGGTACTTGAGAAAAATATATGTTGAAGTCAAAAGCTATCAAGATTTAAATGCTCGCTTATAGTCTTCCAAGATATTTTATATTCCAAGGAAAGGTGACAATAAGTGCATGCTTTTGCATGATTTGGTATGTAGATTCAAGGTTATGCATGGCTACGACCCTTTCTTATGGTTTCTTATCATAATTTTCTGCACACTTATAGTTTATAGATGCAGTTAGATCATATCTCTATAAGGGAAAACTTAAAATAACAACCTTTATACTAAAAAAATTATGTATGCCATTACTTAGTAGTTTATGGTTTTAAGACGCAAAAGCCATTTGAGAAATACTTTTCCTACCCACTATTAATCCATATTCTCAATATAGTCATTGAATTTGCACGCGCACATAATAAGAAGGAGAAGACAGTAATGTGGCAGAAGGAGAAGACAGTAATGTGGCGGAAGAAGAAAAAAATGACATTCCTCGTTCTCTGTTTCAGCATCAATCTTCTGATATGAACTAATGATGGCTTTCACATAGGCTTTTCCCTTTAGAGACTTCTTAGTGTCCAATGGAAAGCATACATCAGATTTGTACAGGTCGGGTTCTTCTATGACTTTTAAGAGTCTCAACTGATTCTGTAAATTACACCCTAGTTGGGTGATACTTTTACCACTTCTCACTGCAGGTGCGCTCTCTAATATCCATTTTGAATATCGATAATATTACATTCAAAATGGATATTAGAGAGCGCACCTGCAGTGAGAAGTGGTAAAAGTACCACCCAACTAGAGTGTAATTTACAGAATCAGTTGAGACTCTTGAAAGTCATAGAAGAACCCGACCTGCACAAATCTGATGTATGCTTTCCATTGGACACTAAGAAGTCTCTAAAGGGAAAAGCCTATGTGAAAGCCATCATTAGTTCATATCAGAAGATTGATGCTGAAACAGAGAACGAGGAATGTCATTTTTTTCTTCTTTTGCCACATTACTGTCTTCTCCTTCTTCTTCTGCCACATTATTGTCTTCTCCTTCTTATTATGTGCGCGTGCAAATTCAATGACTATATTGAGAATATGGATTAATAGTGGGTTGGAAAAGTATTTCTCAAATGGTTTTTGCGTCTAAAAACCATAAACTACTAAGTAATGGCATACATAATTTTTTAGTATAAAGGTTGTTATTTTAAGTGCGCGTGCAAATTCAATGAAAGTTAGATTTGAGGATACCCATGTATGAGTTGTATTCTATATATGTGTGTTTCGATTTATGATTTCGCTTAAGTGTAGGGTTGTTTTTACTTAAAGAAGTATCACCATCTACTATATATAAAAAAATATAGCAAACTAGGATTGGTATTCAAATCCCAGTCCAGATTGGTATTCAAAATTTATTTAATTAGTTTGTGATTCACATCATTTGATTCGTTGCTTGAGGCATCAATGTAGGCACAAATATCGGCGACGAGGAACTCGACGAGGAAGAACGAGGGCGGTGGTGGGCCAAGAACGGAAGGCGGTGGCGGGCTGAGAACGGAGGGCGCGCGGTAGCGACGAAGAGAAAATTGGAGACGCGGGAACGAGAGAAAATTTTGGGAACGAGAGGGAAAGATATCGAGGCGTAGGGCATTTCTGTGCCTTTTTTAATTAAATTCCCATTTAGATGCCCCTACGGACATAACCGTAGGTTATTGGTTTGCGGCTCCGTAGGGCCAAACAACAAATTAAGATTTATTATTTTTAAATTAAAATGTCGGGCACCGTAGGGACAAAGTGGCGCTTTTAGTTTCATATATGAGTATCGATGGGAATATGAAGGTTTCATATTATCATCGAGTATCATATATTGGTTTTAACCTGAATATCTCGAGTCGCTCTCTAATTATGCGTTTGTTGTGCATTCGTGTTGTATGTGTAACATGATTTTAAACCATTGAGATCAAGATTGATAGAACTGATCATCCTACATTGCAATAGCATTCATCAACCAAAAACTATTATTGCAATGGTATTCATCTATAACAATCAACAATTAAAACTACAAATGTAGGATACTGATATCATAAAGCGTTATACGCAACATTGATAGAACTGATAAATAAAAAAACGAAACACAAACCGTATCAAGATTTAACAACTTTGATTATGTCATATACGCGGGCCGATATTTTCATATTAGCCAATAGGCAAAAATAGATTGCGGTCTGGATATGGCATATTGGCAGATGTTACCTATATGCATAAATCTTATGTCTAATGACCATAAGATTGTCGGAGACAGTTTTGATGTTTTGTGGGTTTGGTTTTATACTTGGGACAATCCAATGTTGACACACACACATAAATAACAAATTAAAGTAAACTAACTAAGAGGCATGTTTGAGTTTTATACTGGGATCACAAATAGCATGATGGCTGCAAACAGGTTGCTTGAATACTTGCAGACAATCCAATGTTGCCTCGCCATTTCTATAAATTTTAAACTCCCTGGAAAATTATCATCACTCAGGATTACTTTAGGGCCAGTTTGGCTGCTTCTTGCTTGTGATTCAACATTCAGCTTTTTGTTGATTTGGAACTCAGAGAGTGTTGCAAAACAAATCCAAAACTAAATAAACCTCAAACTAGCTACAGAGAAGGCAAACAGCAAACCCCATGAAGTTTGGCTTTCAAGGGTTTTCCCACTAAAATACACTTAGATGCAGCACTTTAAGGAAGCTTGCAGCAATATAAAAACTTTTAGGTAGTTTAGTGAAAAAATGCAGTGCTTCAAGATTGTTTAAGTTTTATGTGTGCTTAAGCTGTCATACAGAAATTATCGTTGCAAAAATGTTCGCAACCCTAGCTTTTCCTGCAACGATACTGGAATACGAGCCTCAGATATGCCAGCTTAGGAATCAAAATAAGAAAGAGATTTGGGGTTATCCTAAGTCCAAAGTCAAACGGGCTCTAGAAATATATAAACCCAAAAAAATGACTGCATAAAGATCTCATAAAGATGAAAAGGATGTTATGCAAGCTCTGAACAAATCTTGAACGGAACTTTCACAAGAATTTACAATACCCGACCAGAATCCAATCCTGAGTTTGATGAAGCTTCAGGCCTTCAGCTTCCCCACAGAAAATAGTTAGGGCAAACCCTTTGCAAAACCATAGCTTTCATGCAGAGATGACGCTCAGAACATGCCAGCTTCCAAACACATTGAATAATACATAATCTCCCATACTCTCTCTCTCAATCAGACAGTTTATATTTGGATTTGAATTTAGGAAAAGAAATAAGATGGCTACAAACCAGCTTGCCTCGCCAATCTCATAACTATAAAGCTCATAAAAGTGGAAGCTTGAGGGCAAGCCATCATCGCCTCCATTCAATTGAAGCCAAATCATCCACAAAAAATAGAAATAAATATAATAATTGATCGATAGGCAAAATTGCAAGAAACCTATTCAGATTTTTGCATGAAAAAATAAGAGATGTAAAATAAGTAAAAGATTACCAAATGAAATTATCCCATCACTTGAACCCCCTCTCATGACATTTTAGCAAAAATTCCCCCAGTAATTTTCCTCGGTTTAACCGTTTTATATCATAGAAGAAAGATAAATTTCAAATGTATATACATGCATACACACACACACACATCATATACACAGTTTTTGAATGTTGCCAGAATTTCAACGGTAATTCTAGATTTTTCCAAACTCTGAAGGCTTCACAAAAATTTTAAATACAGATAATAATATGATTGAAGAGATCAATCACCAATTTTTTAATGAGGATCAACTGAAACCCCAAACAGAGCAAGCAAATTACAAAGATCCCAAAAATTTGATGAGAGCATAAAGAATTTAACATCATGATAACAATATAACCAAAATGGCTGAAAGATCTACGATGTCAGACTCGAGTTCTGATACGAAATGGGGCAACCCCAACCCCAACCATAATTCTAACCCTAACCCTAACCCCAGCCCCAGCCCCAACCCCAGCCTAACCCCAACCTTAACCCCAACCCCAACCCCAACCGCAACCCCCTGCCGAACCCCAACCCCAACCGCAACCCTCTGCCGAACCCCAACCCCAACCGCAACCCCAACCCCAGCCCCAGCCCCAACCGCAACCCCAACCCCAACCCTAACGCTACCCCCAACGGATGCCTCATCGGTACCCAAACCATGAACCCTAGCCCTAAAATAATCAAAAATTTGTTTAATTTAAGATTTCCTAACCTGTGCAGTGGAGGCGTCGACGATCCATTGGAGGCGGCGACGAAAGGAGGCGACGACGAAAACGGAGATGAGGATGAACCAGGCGGTGGCGACGGAGAATTGGCCTGCGCTGGCGATGACGATAACGGCGATGAAACACAGGCGATCGGCGGGAACAAGGGTTTGGGGATTTTGGGTTCGCGCGCGATATTGGGAAAATAATTTTTAGGTAATGAGCGTAGGGATCGATCCGTGCCTTTTTAATTAAATCTCTATTTAGTTGCCCCTACGGATAAATCCGTAGGTTCTTGGTTTGCGGCTCCGTAGGGGCAAACAACAATTTACGATTTAATATTTTTTAAATTAATATGTAAGGACCGTAGGGGCAACCTTAAGGCCCTACGGACTAATCCGTAGGTCAAAACTAAATCTGCCCCTACGGATTTCGTTATCCGTAGGGGCAACCCCCTATTTTACTAGTGGTAGGGGGTCTTTTTGCATAGAATTTTTTTTGAAAATCACTCTCACTGATTCCTATCCTCTTGTGGCCGGCCCCACCACAGCAGGAAATTCAATCCATTTTTTGATTTCAATTCTTGTGTGGAAACGGTATGAAAAGGATTAAAATATTGTAATTTAGAGTATGGTGTACTTGTGAATGGAATGGGCTTTGACTTGGAGAAAATTCCACAATCCCACACCATTCTCCCCCACTCCCTTCCACTTGGCCGAGACAACCAGCAGCAGCCCTCTTTTCTTTTTCCCCAAATTCTTCATCTCCTTTTTGCTTCAATTTCATCCAAAAATCCACCGAAATCCCTAAATTTCTTCACAAATTCAACACAAAACCTTATTCAATCTCTTTTCAAGCCCAAATTGGTTTAAATCTTGGAGAAAGGAGGTGTCTTGGGAGGCTTGAGCAAGCTTAGGATTGAACTTTTGAGGTATAACTTCTAATCAAATGGTTAAATTGTAGTTAAAGTGTGCTAATTAGGACTTGCATGTTGTGTTAGTATTAAAATTTTAGCTAAATCCTAATCTTGGTTTTTTTTAGTTCATGTCTTGAATTTTAGTTAGGGTTTAGAAAACCATTATTAGGTTAATTAATTTATTTTTCTATCTAGTGTTTTTCTAACCTAAATCTAAGAGGTTAACTTGCTATTGGGTTTCAAACTAGTGTTAGTTTAAGTTTTTCTAGTTTGGATTTTGATTGCAATTGCTATTGATAAAAATCAAGAAAGGGTTTGGTTGTGGAATATTGGTTTTGAAGCATGGTTAATGTGTTGAAATTTTGTGTTGTGGCTATCTAATGGTGTGACTTGGGTGATTATGCTAGATTGTAGTCCTTTTTATCGCAAACCGGCGATGTTGCGCCGATTTTTGGAATGTTTGTGCTTACTAGTTTTGTGATAAAAGTATGTGATAAATTATTTTTGATATCTTGATGATTGTATTGGATTATTATATGACATTTAGGATGTGTGAGTGCGGATTTTTGAGTGATCGGGTTTTAGTTTTGCCGGGCGACCAAATCGACGTTTTAGTTAGTTTTTTTTGCGATTTTCGCGTGTGTTCCGCGCACCTTGTGCACGTTGTACCTAGCTTGTGAACGTTAGTATTTTCGTTTGGGTTTTGCGTCGTTCTTGTTATGTAACCTTACGTTTGATATTGATGTAAATTCCAGGTTCGGTCGCGGAGACGTCAGACGCGGCACGAAAGGGGAAAGCGGTGATTGGACGTGACTAGCTAGGGATTCCGGTGAGTAGATGTAACATCTACGGGGGACTATCGTTGGATGGTGCAAGTCACCCGATAGTTTTGGTAGCTTAAAAAGATTCTTAGTAATGTTAGTAATTAGGGGTGTAATACTTGTATGATTTTTTGCTACATTCATGCCTTATATTGACATACATATGCGAAACCATTCTATAAGACACCTGCACCATTGCCAGGGTTTTTATATGCAGCACGAGCACTATTCATGCCTATACCCACGCCCTGGTAATTGCCATGCCACCACACTAGATAACCTTTAAATTGAAACCTTTTGCTATAATTGATACTTAAACTTGTGCTATTGCCTTTAATTCCTTAAAATGAAACCGTAGGATTGCTATTCATGTGCATGTACCTCATCATATTATTTGTTCATGCTTAGTCTATTAATCATACATCGCAGCTTGATTATTGATACCATATGCATTCATTATCATTGACATATGCACTTATGAGGATTTCTTAAGATTTTATGATATTTCTGGATTTCGGGAGAAAGCCGCAAAATTTCTAAACTTATTATATTTTTAAAAATATGTAAATTGCGGTTTTCTAGTGATGTAAGTGTCGTCAACCATGAGTTTGCTGTAGTTTTCGAGACCCGTTTCGAGGAGTTGGATGAACCGTCTCGGGTACATGGTGGGCCCGGTAAGGTACCCCGGGGCAAGAAGCTCGTAGTGCTGACGATGAGCCTGGCAGGGGGCGGATTACCTACCGGTGACTGTTTGGGACGGCGGACATCCAGAGGATACCGACCGTGGCCGCGAGATGATGAGATATTGATATTGAGATGGGTCAGCCGGATGGCTGAGGCCAGAGATACTATGACATGGATATATGAGATTTGTGATAGTTTTGAGGTGTCGTTGCTGGACACAGGTTCTTGTTGATTCTATTGGTATTGTGCTGGTATTTCAAAAGAGATTCCTAAAGGAAAAACATGATTCTTATACTTACACATTCAGATCATGAGTTGATTCGCATTGCATTCATACCTGCTAGTATATTCATATTGCATACATACTTGCTATTATGTCCTGCCTTACCTGTATTTTAGATGCTAGGACGCTTGTGTGCATGCTTTCGATAGCCTGTGTAGATGTTATTTTTTACTCACGAGTTGGCAACTCACCCCCGTTGTGCCACAGCCTTTTGCAGGTCCGCTCCGTCAGTACAGTAGCGGCGGGCGCACTTGTTTCTTTTGCCTCCTTTGCCTGGACTCGAGGTTTTGCTCTTAGGTGGGTTATATTATTATTTTTGTACACCTTGTATATTCTTTGTATCTAGTGTACTCCATCTACTGTATCTACCAGTATTGTTGTATATTGACCTAGAGATGAGACTGTGAGATTTGTGGACTTTTTATGCTGTATTTTGGGGTCGAGCTCACTTGAGTCGACATGCTGTTTTTCTCATGCTTCTTTATGATTATTTTGCATGTTGTTGTTTTATATTGCGTGGGATTTGTGACCGCCTTGTGGCGAAGAGCTAGCTCCCGCTTGGGGATGCCATATTTGTTGGATTTATATATATTCTTGTTGTACCCATTTTGGGGGTAAGTATTTACAAAGGAGACTCTGCCGAAATTTTCGGAAAAATTGATATTGTTTTTAAAAAGGGTTTTATATGACTTATTTAATAAACTCGCTTTCAATTGATTGGTTTTTCTTCACTCTTTTGCTTATTTGGTTTTGGTTTTCTGGGCTTTGTCTTACTTATTTTACGGACGTCTTGAGACGTTTCGTAAACTTAAGTGCCAGTCAAGTTCCGTACCCTGCGGGTCGTGACAATACCTATATCCCAGGTCGCATCCATAACAATCTCGTATTAGGGGACCGGTAAGGTATTAATCACCTCAGCCGACTCGCATCCGTATAGAAACATATCATCATATCACATGTCAAATCGTATTCACTTTTCATCATAATTATATCTCACATAAGGTCAAATTTACATATACATTCTACGTTTACTATAAGCATAAGTATCTAATCTAACATACACAACGGAACCATACAATCAGTTTTTAAAAGGTGCGAATCGTAGTTTTGATAGTAGGGGTTACGGTGTTTTTAAGGAAAAGATATCGTTTGAAAACCCGTAACGTCCCTCAAGGTATCTGTTTAAAAGATGCATACGATTCTTCTGTTTGGAAATAGGTATGGCTCGGATGACACATCTACATCGACTATCTTGTCTTATAATACCCTAAACGACAATATCATCAAATATCATTCTCAAATCCTGTCATCACCTACTAGTCGTATCATATCACTTCTAACTATCCTTAGTTTCTAATATGGTTCTCTAACTACCCTTTTTACTCTATCTATAGTTTTCTAATAAAGGTTTCATTAACCATAATCTATATATAAATTGGTTACCATCAAAGTGTACGGGAGTGCTATACGCCATCCACCCGACTTTCCCCATAGATATAAATCTACACACCGTGGTCTTCGCTTGCCGAAGTTCATGATGCCACGCTCCATCGCCTTGGAATGCACATGAAGGTACCTACAATAACAACACATATCGCAAATGTTATTAAAATCATATCCGGAAAACCGATACGGCATACGGCGTGCTTGATTGTTAGAGTTCTTGCGTGCTTAGTTAATTACCGCAATCAAGACGGTTTCGCTTGGTGGCTAGCCGGTTGAGTATCGTCCGCAGGGAGATGGGAATCTTTTTTATGTGCTTTAACGAGTTAAGTCCAAATGTCCAGGTTTGTTTCAGATTAACTATGTGCTAAAATGTATATAAAGAAAGCTTGTTAGGGTTAGGATTAGGTTAGTTTGAGATAGGAGTCGCTCACTTCTTTCGTTGCCACTCTTAATATCGGTGTTACGGTAATCGGCAACAACGAGGATTAGCACGACTAGGAAGGAACTTGCGAGTATAAGCTAGGCTTTCTAACGCTTAGTTTCTTACTTTTGGTCCATGTCCGTCCGTTCTTGGCTCTTAGCCTTAACCTCCGGTTAATTCAACCACAGCCGGTCTCGCTAAGGAATCACCACTATCATGTAGGATAGGGTGCTGTAGGGAGAGGATTGTGGTTCAATTAACGGGAGTCCGAATTAAGATGTTGGGCAAGAAAAGAGTGAGAGAGATTTCCTTCTCTCAAACTTTCCTTATCCTACCCTAACAAGTGAGAAACTACTCACCCATTATAAGAAAAAGAGGAAAATTCAACAAAGGAGGAAGATAGAAAGAAATAGGTTAGAAGATTACAACTAGTTATTTGAGACATCACTTTGGTAAGGATCAAGATTAAGCATCATTGTTGTTAAGGATAAAGAAAAATAAAAGAAGAAAGAAACAAACAACAAATAACAACAACTAGATTAGCAAATGAAAATTACAAGCAATTATAATTAACAAAATAAAAAGATAAGCATGATAAAGAAAAGAACTCTTTTATTCATCACTTCACTCATTCAAGCTCACTACAAGGTTTTAATGGAGAAAAGATGAAAAGAGGAAGAAGAACAATAAAATATATCTTAAAATCTAATACAAGTATAAGCACACTTCTCTTGGTATTGTTCTGGGATATTTATAGGCTGGAAACTGGAACCCTAGGGCAACATTCTGTCCCTACATGATATTACAAAACTGCCCCCAGAAAATCGTCAATTGCCGAGTCAACTCGGCCGTGGATCCGCGGCCGAGTCGCCATGTTGGCCGCGGATCCGCGGCCGTTTGGTTGATTTGACGGCTCATTTTTTCTGGGAATCTCCACGTTGTTGTTCTCTTCAGTGTGGTATACTTGGTTCTCAGGATCTCTTTACATTTCTTCCAGAATTTCAGCAGGTCAAAAGGTGATTTGATGTGGATCTTTTGCCATGATTTTCTTGAGCTCCGCGTAGATATCTTGAATCTTGTGTTGACATTGTGCTTTGTGCATGGAAATGACCGTTGATTTGCCATTTTGTCCTTTAAACTGGTGTGCGGCAACATACGGATAGATAGCGGAGACCCGTATTTTATCTGTGGTTGGCAGTAATCCAGAATTTGTCGCGTTTTTTCATGAATTTCACTGTTTAGAGCTGAGAACCGATAACCTGTAATTATCTATCAAACAAGGATCAAGAGTACCTACCTATAAGCAATGTGATCAGAAATGGGCGATATAAAAATACAAAAATCTGATATGAACAAATACCCCCAAACTTATCATTTGCTCTTCCCGAGCAAAGCCAATTTATTCAAAAAAAAATTCCTAACCTCACTTTCGCAGGGAACGCGATTTAACTGAGCATGTGCAACAGGCCGTTAAACCTCTTGGTGTCCCTAGTAGGAGGAGTGTTGTCTCCTGAGGGTTTTTAGCGGATACTACCCACAAAATCCCGTCAAGCTAGTCTTGCGAAATAACTATGATTCAAATCCTAAGGTTTTGTTTTAATAAAAATTCTATTATCCTAATTCTAGACTATCCAACTTTTATTTTTCACACCTCGCTTCTTATTTAACTTAAGATTCTATATGTCTTTACGTGCAGTGCAAATAGTGTCGTTAAGTTTCAGAAGGATCGATTAAAATCATTATGTCACAAAATAATGCCCAGATAAAATTTTAAAAAGGATCATATAAGTTTTATAAAGAGTTAAGTATTTTTCAAGTTTCGTTTTCCTGTAAGGTTTCAATTTCAGAATTTCTATCTTCCTTAACAGGAAACTAGGTCTTATTTTTCACTTCACCTTTTTCTTGTTTTCATTTCATACACACCTTTGTGAACGTGCAATAGTCTTTATCATAGAATAAAACCTTCATATCTCCGCTAGAAATACTTTTTTATACAAACCTGTCTTTTGTCAAGATTATTCTCACACAAAGAATCGTTAGGAATTTTAACTCGGGAAGAACACTTGCTTGACTTTGTTTTAATCTGGACTTTCTAGGCTTCTTAGCGAGCTTTGGGCCAATGCTCCCAAACCAGTTGGCTTTAGGGCATTAGGTGTAGAGACACCCCAGCGGAATTAATTACTCAAGTTACCTAGGCCTAAAAATAAAAGACAATTTAGCGTGAAAATCATGACGATTTAATGCGAACGGAGATATAACCGGCAGTTCAATTATTTTTTGGATAAAAGACGTGTTTAGTGGGTTGGGTGTGTAATCATTCCAATCAAGTTTCAGATGGGTTATTTTTCAGAATTAGTTCCAATTAAGGGATCAATAACATCCCTTCATATCCGCTTCACTTCATAAACTATTCTTGATATTATTTATTTCAGAACAAACCTATTTGATCCTCAGAAAATAATTTATCCATTTAAAAGTTTTTCAGACATAATAAACTTGTCATCAAATTTTCAAAACTCACGACACATGTAGTGTGATGTAAAGACGTATATCAGCTATAGTTAACTTCAAAGGAGAGTTATCTTTCAGGTTTTCAAAATCTAAAAATAAGATTCAGTTATTCTTATCTTATCAAACAAAACCGTCGAAATGTTGAATCTGAGTTCTCCCACTAGCTAACTTGACAAAAAAGTTTTTATGTTTTTAGAAAATTTTCTGATTTTTATGGATTTTAGTATGCAGATGCAAAATATACATATGAATGCGAAGGTTAGAAATGCGTACCGAGCGTACCCCCAAACTTAAACTGGACAGTGTCCTCACTGTCATTGCATGGAAAAATTATTGAAGGGTCAAAATTGTCGGTTAGATATACACATTATTTTTGTTTTTTTTAATATTTTTTTTTGTTTTTAAAAGAAAATAGTTAAAAATGGATATGCACCAGACAAGAATATCCACATATATATACAAAATAGTATATATATACCCCCAAACTTATTTGAAACAGTGTCCACTGTTTTGGCTGGATAACCGAAGTTTGGTGGTAGGCAGAGGAAGATTATGCAAGGTAAACCGGCTCCTGTAAAACCAGGAGCTCCTCTGTTGGTTCAGCGCTAAGGTACGGTTTTAGTCCGTGTCCGTTTACTTTGAAAAATGAACCGTCCTTTGGATTCTCCAAATCCACAGCGCCTTGCAGATACACATTCCGCACAAAAAATGGCCCTTTCCAGTGAGATCTGAGCTTTCCTGGATGGAAATGTAGCCGGGTGTCGTAAAGCAGTACCTGTTGACCAGGTGCGAAGGTTTTGCGCAAAAGGTGTTTATCGTGAAACACCTTCGTTCGGTTCTTAACGACAACCGCGTTTTCGTAAGCCTCATCCCGAAGCCCGCTCAATTCGTTCAACTGCAGCTTCCGATGGCTGCCCGCATCTTCGAGAGACAAATTCAGCTCCTTTATCGCCCAAAATGCGCGATGCTCTATTTCCACAGGAAGGTGGCAAGCCTTTCCGTAAACAAGCCGATAAGGAGACATGCCAAGATCGGTCTTATAAGCGGTTCGAAATGCCCAAAGGGCATCAGTATGTTTTAGAGACCAATCCTTACTGTTCTTGGAAACCGTCTTCTCCAATATCTGCTTGATTTGCCGATTTGAAACCTCAGCCTGCCCACATGTTTGGGGGTGGTAGGGCGTGGATAGCTTATGATTAATGGAATATTTCCGCATCAAGGCCTCGAAAGTCTTATTATAGAAATGAGTTCCATTGTCGCTAATTATCGCTCGGGGGTGCCAAAACCGGGAGAAAATGTTTTCCTTAAGAAATCTAACGACAACCTTGTTGTCGTTAGTCCGGCTGGGCACAGCCTCGACCCAATTAGAGACATAATCAACAGCGAGAAGGATGTACAAGTTCCCAAAAGAGCTGGAAAACGGCCCCATAAAATCAATCCCCCAAACATCGAAAATCTCCACAACCAAGATTGGTTAGAGCGGCATCTTGTTTCTCCTGGATATCCGGCCCAAGTGTTGGCACCGGGAGCAAGTCTTGTAGTAGTTATGAGCGTCTTGAAAGAGTTGTGGCCAGTAGAAACCACACTGCAAGATCTTCTCGGATGTCTTTCTAGAGCCAAAATGCCCGCCACATGCTTGATCGTGGCAAAACGACAACACACTCTTGAATTCATCGTCAGGGACACACCGACGAATAATCTGGTCGGGACAGTACTTGAACAGGTAGGGTTCTTCCCAGTAAAAGTGTTTTACTTGGGATAAGAATCGAAGTCTGTCCTGACTTGACCATTCAGTCGATAGTAATCCTGTGGCCAAATAGTTCATAATATCTGCGAACCAGGGTTCGCAAGATACTGTCAAGAGCTGTTCATCCGGAAAAACGTCGTTGATCGGAATTTGAAGCGACGACGAAGAAGGAAGTCGTGAGAGATGGTCGGCGACTACGTTTTCACATCCTCTTTTGTCTTTGATGACAAGGTCAAACTCTTGAAGCAAGAGGATCCAACGTATCATCCGAGATTTTGCATCCTTCTTTGCAAAAAGATGGCGTAGAGCAAAATGGTCCGTGTAGACGACTACTGGAGAGCCGATGAGGTTAGGCCTGAAATTTTCTAAAGCAAATACAACAGCCAAGAATTCCTTCTCGGTTGTTGTATAGTTCAGTTGGGCGTCGTTCAGGGTTCGGCTAGCATAATAGATTACGTTCGGCATCTTGTCGATGTGTTGTCCAAGGACAACACCGATGGCAAAGTCGGATGCATCGCACATAATCTAAAATGGGTACGTCCAGTCAGGAGAAGAAAGAACGGGAGCATAAGTGAGTGAGCTGTTTAATGACCCGAACGCTGTCACACAGCTCGAGTTGAAGTCGAATGTCGTCTCCTTGGCCAGCAAAAGAGTCAAGGGCCTAGCAATCTTGCTAAAGTCCTTGATGAACCGTCTATAGAAACCGGCATGGCCAAGGAAAGCTCGGATGTCTCTGACGCATCTGGGAGGAGGGAGATTTGAAATGACTTCAATCTTCGCTTTATCTACCTCAATGCCATTTTACGAGATGATATGTCCTAAGACAATACCTTCGCGCACCATGAAGTGGCACTTCTCGCAATTTAAAGTGAGGTTCTTGTCCTTACACCGGATAAGGACAGCATCGAGATGTAGCAAACACTCATCAAAGGAATCGCCGAAAATGGAGAAATCATCCAAGAAAATCTCCAAGAATTTTTCCACCATGTCTGAGAAGATTCCCATCATACACCGCTAGAAGGTAGCGGGCGCATTGCATAACCCAAAGGGCATGCGATGATATGCAAACGTGCCGAAAGGAAAAGTGAATGTGGTCTTGTCCTGGTCTTTTTCGTCGATGGGAATCTGATTATAGCTGGAGTAGCCATCAAGAAAGCAGTAGTACTTGTGTCCGGCCAATCGTTCAAGCATCTGGTCAATGAAAGGTAGCAGAAAGTGGTCTTTCCGCGTTGCGGCGTTGAGTTTTCTGTAATCGATGCATACGCGCCACCCAGTCTGGGTGCGAGTAGGGATTAACTCGTTCGCCTCGTTGGTTATGACCGTTATGCCTGATTTCTTGGGGACAACGTGAATGGGGCTAACCCACTGGCTATTAGAGATAGGGTAAATGATACCACTATCTAGACACTTTACGATCTCCTTTTTCACAGCCTCTTTCATGAATGGGTTGAGTCGCCTTTGTGGATCCCTGGCTGGTTTGGCATCATCCATCAGATGAATGTGATGTTCAACGATCAGGGGACTAATCCCCTTGATGTCCACCATTGACCAGCCAAAAGCTGGCCTATTGCTGTGCAAGACCGTAAGAAGGGCTTTCTCTTGCTCTGGAGCTAGAGAAGCCGAGATGATAATAGGAAGGGTCTCGTTCTCACCTAAGTAAGCGTACTTAAGGTGAGACGGCAATGGCTTGAGTTCGAGCATTGGAGGTGAAACGATTGAAGGCAAGATTGGTGAAAAGGTCTCGAACTCAAAGGATTCCAGCAGAGGTTCAAAATGAGTGTAAGCGACCGAGTTCGATGGTTCAGGTAACTCATCCGGAAATTCGAAGGATTCAAACTCTGGTGGTGACTGGCCAAGATCGTTCGAGAAAGTGAAACACTCGTAGTCATTGTCGGGCGCAGAAGCAGCAGTAGGTTCAAAGAGGGACGCACTAGTGGCATCAAGATTGCTGTGATCGAATAAAAACTCCTCGAATTCACAGTCCTCTGGGGTGATCTCCTGGATTGAACAAATGTCTAGGATATGAGCATTAGGTTCGGAGGGCTGATTCCCTAACCTAAAAATGTTGAGTTCAATTGTCATGTTTCCAAAAGGTAGGTTCATCGAACCATTTCGACAATTGATCACAGCATTTGAGGTTGCAAGGAATGGGCGACCGAGTATCACCGGAATTTGATTCCGGGGGTTAGCTACAGGCTGTGTGTCTAAAACAATGAACTCAACGGGGAATATGAAGTCCCCAATCTTGATTAACACATCCTCTAGCTCACCCCTAGGATGGGTGATCGATCGGTCGGCCATTTGGAGAGTACAGTATGTGGGTTTCAGCTCTCCTACTCCTAATTGCTCATATACTGAGTACGGAAGCAGGTTAACACTGGCACCAAGATCCAAATGTGCGTGGTTGATGTTCTTATCCCCAATGGTAATAGAAATCGTAGGACAGCCAGGGTCCTTCCGTTTTTTAGGTAAAGATTGGGTAAGAGCATCACTCACAACACTAGCTAAGAAAACTTTCTTGGGTACCTGAGATTTCCTCTTTTTCGTGCACAAGTCCTTTATGATTTTTGCGTAGGAAGGGACTTGTTGGACGGCATCTAAAAAGGGAATGTTGATGTTAACCTGCTTAAACAACTCCAGAATCTTCTCCATTTGTGAATTTTGTTTATTGGACCTCAACCGGTTTGGAAATGGAACGTTTTTGAAATTGGTTGAGTCCAATATTTGTGGAGGAGATTGTGGGGTTGGAACGGATCCCAGAGCCGGAGTGTTCGTTGAGTGAGATGTGGGTCCGTTCAGAGCAGCAGAAGAAGAAGAGCCTTTGGAAGAATGAAGAATAGGCTCAGAAGATGAGGAAGGAGAAGAAGAAAACGAAGCGGCCGGGGTGTCATTATCCTCAATTGTTGTGCCGATGTTGTTGTGCAGTATCCTTCCATATCTCAATGTAGTCACGGCACTCACATTATGGTTCTGTTGTTCCAAAGCAACATGCACATTATGTGGGTGACCAGGATTTGGGAGTGGTTGAGATGGAAGCTTCCCCTTTTCTCGCTCGCTTAACGCCGCATTCAGCTGTGCAATCTGGGCTTCCATGGTCTTGATGCTTTTCCTGTGTGCAGCAGTATATTGCACCAAAGACTGAATAGACGACTGGATGTTTGCGGTGGATTGTGTCGATCGTTTAACGAACGCCTCCAGACTTTGTTCTAGTGAGGAAACCTTATCGTTGTTTGACGGAACAAAGCTGTTTTGTGGAAAAGAATTGTTGGGTGCAAAGTTGTTCGTCTGATTTTGAAAAGGTTGGGGTTGGAAGGGCTGGTGAAATTGATGTTGAGTTTGTTGCTAAGCTTGTTGTTGCGGAGGAGGGGGCCTCTGGAAATTATTTCCTTGGAATTGATGCTGGTTCTGATTCCAGGCGAAGTTCGGGTGGTTCCTCCAACCGGGATTGTAGGTGGAAGAGTATGGATCATTTCTTGGTCTTTGCTGAAATGCAGCATTAACCTGATCCTATCCTTGAGATAGTGGATTGTAAGGACACTCTTCGGTTAGGTGAGATGGATCGGAACAACAAGAACAAATGGTACGAAGAGGAAGAACAGGGGCAGGAGCAAGATATCAAAATTTGCTCTCTATCGCTTCAAGTTTTCTCGTTATTGCAGCCATTTCGTCTTTCATTCCAATAGAGACATCGAGTTGGTGAATGCCTACCCTAGACTGACCAGTAGAAGTAGAGGAAGAAGAAGAAGTACTTGGTCTGGTGCTCTCCCATTGAAGCATTTGTTCCGCAAGGTCGTCGAAGAATTGCCATGCTTCCTCGTCAGATTTCGATAGGAAGTGGCCTTAACAAATGGTTTCCAACAACTGCTTGGTTGCTGGATTCAGGACCTCCTATAAAATTTGGCAAAGATGCCATTTCTCAATAACGTGGTGAGGGCACTGAATAAGAAGGTCTTTATATCGGTCAATGCACTTCCAAAAAGGTTCATTAGGAAGCTGGGAAAATTGGTCGATCTCGTTACGGATCCTCATGGTTTTATGATTTGGATAGAATTTCTTGAGAAACGCTTTCACAAACTCGTCCCAACTGGTTATGGAGTGGGAAGCAGTGCTATATAGCCACTTTTTAGCAAGATCGCACAATGTGAACGGAATGACCCGTAGCCGTATAGCATCGTCTGACAGCTGTGTCGTTTTCATCATGGCACAAATATTCTGGAACTTGTTGATGAAGATATAGGCATCTTCAGATTCAAGCCCAAGAAATTTCGGAAGCATGTTAATGAAGTGGGGCTTAATTTCAAAATTATCCCCATTGGCCCGTGGAAGGGAAAGACAGGTGGGAAGTGCAGAGCGCGTGGGATAGTAACGATCCTGGAGCGCGATTCGTTGTGGCGCTTCAACAGGCGGTGGTTGTGGGTTATTCGCATCCATAGGAGGTGGAATCAATCCCGTGGGAGTCAAAGGGATGTTTGGATTAAATCCTGACATCGTAGAAGAAGAGGTTGGTGATAGTGATGGTGAGGATGTATGAACAGAATCCCGGTCAACGTCGGAGTTGGCCGGCAAAGGTAAGGGTGAAAGAGGCGTGGAAGGAGTTTCGACGTCTGAGTCGATCGCGTAGTCGCTAGCGACTAACGTAACGCGGACTAGGCGGGCACTAGTGTCCCGAGTCTAACCGGACATACACTAAACGAGTTTAGTGTAGTCAAATGCGGAGAAGGTGAGTGTAAGAAAACGTCAATGGAGAAATACGATGGGAGGTGGGTGAAAAAATGGGATTCTGGCGACAAAGGGCAAGTTTTTATAAAAGTTTTTTTTTGTGTTTTTTCTTATTTTTTTTAGAAAGTGCTTTGCTGAAATATGTACGGACTTACGGCTTTAAACAATCACAGACAAAATATGCGCAATCACACCTAGATCTAGGGTCACCTAGGTCAGCTAGACAGCTCCTAACTGTTCCAAAGGGCTAGAAATAGGACCTCAAACCGCCTCTTCACCGCCAATTGCATCCAGGTAAGTGCCAGATAAGTGGGAAGCTCTCCACTACAAGTAGTGGACCTAATTAAGTAACCACTTGCCTAGACACCGCAAAGTCAGGTTAGGATAAACGGCCGATGCCTACAACTAGTCCTCTGTTCTATTGAGCGCGACGTCCTTAGGGCTGAGTCTAGTATTTTTTTAATTAAATTATGGTCAATGCATATGCCTCTTGTGATTTCTGGGGTCCTGGGAAGGGTGATGAAATCCTCACCCAATCTGGATTGGTTTCGAGCCCCTTAAAGTCCGATTAAAAATATAGAAAGTAGTAACAATCAATTGCAATCAAAATTTTTTATATTTTAGCTCGGCGCAAAGAATCCTGCACAAAAACAATTTATTGGAAGTGGGAAGAGAGTTTGCGCAAAGAATGCTGCAGAAACAACAGTTCAGTGGACTTCAGAGGAGTGGGGAAGAGGCTAGAAATACTCCCAGGAGATTTTGGTTGCTGATGTCAGCAAACGGCCGCTGTTCCGCGTCCAGACACGTGCTTATGCCACGGTTCCGCAGCAAAAAAGTGGACTTGGGCCTTCAAATTCCTGGACTGTGCTGGGTTAGGTGTCCTCTTTAGTTTGGAGCTCCTGAATCTTGATTTGTTCTCTGGGTTTTCTCCAGAATTTTATAGTAGACCGTTGGTTCCGTCTTGATCAAACGCGGTGTAGCAGCGAGTTATGGGTCTAACTTTCCACGTCTTTGTTACTGAACTCGATCTTCTTTCTATCCTGCACACTTGCTCAAAAACTAATCAAAAATAACAAGATGATTTTTACAATATATATATATATATATTTTGTTTTGTTTTTCGGTTATATTTATATTCACAAATTAACCCGAAATTTCACAAAGAAATAAACTACCGTCTCCCCGGCAAGGGCGCCATTTGATTGTTAGAGTTTTTGCGTGCTTAGTTAATTACCGCAATCAAGACGGTTACGCTTGGTAGCTAGCCGGTTGAGTACGGGTAGCCGCAGGGAGATGGGAATCTTTTTCTATATGCTTTAACGAGTTAAGTCCAAATGTCCAGGTTCGTTTGAGATTAACTATGTGCTAAAATGTATATAAAGAGAGCTTGTTAAGGTTATGATTAGGTTAGTTTGAGATAGGAGTCGCTCACTTCTTGCGTTGCCACACTTAATATCTGTGTTACGGTAATCGGCTACAACGGGGATTAGCACGACTAGGAAGGAACTGTTGGAGATAGTGCCCTCAAAGTCAATTATTGGATCGCAGGTACGTGATTGGAATGATTGAGGCTGGACCTATACCGATATGACAGTCTTGATCAAGATGATAGTATGCTATATGGTTTTGTCTTTATCATCGTATACATGCTTTAGTTCGCTATTGCATGATTGATAGAGCCCATAGGATTCTTCTTGACATCCAGCAGTATGATGGCGATCATATTCGTGGGAGCTGGGGTCTATAAGCACATCCTTAAAGTGCCCCTAGTCGTGGGAGTTTTCGAGACAGGGCATCGATACTCCAGAGTAGACTAGTGTATACAGTCGAGACCCCGACGAGGGGCGATACCCGGTCTCACAAGCCATTGGTGTAAGTTGGTTCACCTAAGATGTATACAGGTGCTCATTGGGTTATGAGTACACCGGACAGGACTCACCGAGAATGTACTAGTTGGTATTATACATATCGTCAGATAGCAGTTCCCTGGTGACATGCGTACAGGTTAGTTCATCGACCTGAGATCGTCATTTGTCTCATGTGAGTTCCCACTGTGCTTAGATTACTACCCTACCACGCTCAAAGGAGTTGTGCAAACAGGTTTTAGTTGGGTACAGTCCCGAGCCACATTGGAGGCAAGTGAGCGGATCGTCGGGGATTCGTCTCTTCCGGTATTGGGGGTTGATGTCGCGCAGTGCACGGATGGCCATCACTAGGAATCCTCGGCCGAGGTAGTGGAGAATTACAGATTTGGATCAGTAGTTTCTCAGGTGGTGATGGGCTTCATGCCGACACGATTTATCGTGTTATTAGGGGTCTGACTTTATCCACCCCCTAGACTCGATACGCGATACTCTTTAGACGAATGGACCGGACTGTATATACATTGTCACTTTCAGGCTCAGCAGGGTTTATGGATGAGTTCGCTCGTCAGCTTCCCTTCCAATCAATACATAGGCAAACCGTTACGTACAGCTTGTGCCTCTGACGTGCTAGTGGTTATACCCAGTGCCAGTGTATTGATTAGTCATTAGTGTCCCCCACAGACACTTTCCCAAGTTCGGGCGAAACGTTGTAGAGGCCGTATGGGTTTATGGCAAGGTTCGGAAAAAGCACGTGCGTTTTCGCACGTGTCGTTTTTCGGACAGATAATACTGGTCGTCTTTGTTTTAAGCCGGATCCGAGTATTATACTGTGTAGATATAATATCTTTGTCTCAGATGCATTTGTATTCGGTCGTAATACAAATGCGGGTATGTTTATACTGATACGGGGTTATCCTGAAATCCGTTTCAGGATCACTTTTGGAAGTTGCCAGTTTTCAGTTTTCTATCAGCCGTATTTAACATTCGGTTAAATGCGGATTTATCTTTCTTGATGAGGGTGAGTCATGGTTCTAGATTTGGTGACAAGGCTTGATGATTCATTGTTAGCATTAATTGTTCATTTAATGCTTGATGACTTGGTTAGCAATTCATCACTTGCTTTAATGTGTTCACACTAGGTGTTCTTTGACTCATGCTTTTTACTTTGTCTTAATGGTCACCAATTCCCTCCTACACTCACCCCCCTCTTGTTTAAAGTGGCCGGCCTCCCCCCTCTCATTAGATGGTTGTTGCTTTAAAAAAGATTAGGGTTTTGGCTTCATGGAAATTAAAGATATTGATTTCTCATTTCAGTTGAATCCAAAAGGCAACTTCATTAACCGTTCGTCCATAGTCTTGGACGTAACGAGACAAAATGTTCTACTCATTCTCTACTTCATATTGGTCGTCTCTTTTAGCAAACTTAACGATCGAGTTGCCTCGGTTCAGAGGCGGGAGCCCGTTTAAAGATCCGTCGACGTGGTGCCACCTGGACGAGAAGATTGGAGTCTCAGGAGATCGGAGCAGCCGCAACAAAGAGTGGGATGATGATTGAAGACCGAAGGACTCGGATCATTCGGTATAACATTTCTACCCCTTTGCAATTTATTAGTTAAGCTTTAATGGCAGATCCGGGTTACGGTACACGATAGCGCCAGTTTGTAAAAAGTTTTTGTTCCGCGTTTGGCGTCTGTTAGACGGCCGGGGCGCTGCCGTGGACTTACAGTGGTATCAGAGCCTCACCATTAAGCTATACTAACTTGTGCTAACGTGTTTAAAATATCGATCGAACCGATTTTCAAAAACTGCAATTTCCATGTTCAAAGTTTCTGTCGTTTTTTAAAATGGCCAAAAAATTATTTTGAACATACCAGAAAACAGAGCAGGCATTTATTAGAAAACTGGTGAGATTTGGTGGCCCGATTCCACATAACCGCCGTGGATCCGCGGCCCAAACAAGGGTTTGGCCGCGGATCCGCCGCAGTTTTGTGAGATTGGTACTCCAAATTTCTACAGTGAGTTCTTCTTAGGAAATTGTGGCTTCTGAAATATTTTGTTTAGGCCCATATTTTGTTACTGTACAGCAGAAGTTTGTGGGGCCCACTTCGGGAAATTTTATCGATCGAAATTTTAAACATGTTAGTATGCAGTATTTACATTATATCTCCGACCGGGAATGTCATTTGATCGGTAAACCGCGTCTGATTGCTATAGTTCTTTTAGACGGGTTTGCGAACGTGACATTCGCGTTGATGTTCTGTGTTGTGCTGTGATGTTGCGGATTTGTCGTGGTGGATAGCAGTGTGCAATGATAGTGCAGTTTGGATTTATTTGTACATTTGATATTGCGGAGCGAGCGTCCAACATGTGGACTGCCATTACTGCCTGTTTGTATAATATTCTTTTGGGGCACGACCAGGTTGAGGTCGATGTACCCGTTGTATATTTTTCATTTCTGTACTAAGTTTATCCCGCGAAGGAGTGCACGGATAGCCGGGTTCTTGAGGGCAATGGGTCCGTATCTCATGGCTTTGAGAGGCAAAGGGACCTTACTCTAGAATTGGCAGACTATTTGCCGCACTCGTAGGGGGTACAGGTTGACCCAAGGAGGGGTGCTCAATTTACCGGATTCCGTGAAGTGCCGGGTGTTCCATTCACTATGCTGTGGGGGACTACCTCACTTAAGGTTTTGGCGGGTAACTTGCCGCACCCGTAGGGGCTAGGTTTCATTGCACAGGCTATCCACACGACCAGGGGAACGTCAGGTTTCAGCAGCGGCTCTCTGAAACCCAGGGATCCCAGATTATCTGTATTGTTCTGTGATGCTTATTACTTTTCTGTAATGTTGCATATTATCACGCCTGGAGCGATTATTGTATATTGTTATATATACTATTAGATGTTGTATATGTTTTACACCCGCGCTAGTCCAGCCCCCGCTCTGTCGTTAGTTAAGTAACCTAACGGGTGATGACGGGACCCAGTGGCAAATGCGGATGGCATATACGTACATTATATTTTCGTTCTTTTCTGCTGTGATTGATTGATGGTACTGCGTTGATTCTTATCAATGCAAGATAAAACAAACCTATATTTGATGTTGTTGGAACAAATTTTAAAAAGGTGTTATTACAAAGATGTTTCCTTTTGTTTTGCATAGCGGTATTCAGTTGGAATATCCTGCACCTCATTCGACGAGGCAAGGGCCGAGATCCCTTCACCGGGAGTGACCCCTTGGGCAGAAGTTTGCGTCAGGGTAATAACTTCAATATAGTTGATTACAAGTTGCTTTGCATTGCAGTATTCAGTTGGAATATCATGCATCTCATTCCACGAGAAAAGAGCCGAGATCCCTTCACCGGGAGTGACCTCTTTAGCAAAACGTTTTCGTCACTATATTTTATAAAAAGCTATCACGTTCCTTCAACGAGATCAAGTTCATTACGTTAATGGTTTTTTCGCTAAAAACCAGTCGTAGCCCTCCGTCGTATCTTACGGATGGTCAGTAGTATTCAAGCTATATTTGTTGGCTTTCGTCAAGGCATAGTGTTTGGTAGCTGCTGGGGTATTCATTTGTAGCATAGATAGATGTGTTGGTTTGGGACAGTCGTATTACCTTGTTGGCTTTCGTCAAGGGTATGTACGGGTGGGTTTAAATTAACCTGAACAATGACGGGCAGAACATGACATGCGACTTATGATTTGTTGGCTTTCTTCAAGGTCATAAGAGCATGGGGCAAAAATCATATCGGGAGTTTCAAACATACAGGAAACTTGCTAGGCATGCGCATAACTTCTGGAGTGTGATAACTTGAGTGGCTTCCATCAAGTTATCATGCGATGATAGTTGGATCCCGATTCTCACTGATGAGTTAGTTTACTCTTTGGGTGATCCCGACTAATTCTTCTTTCAGGTTTGGAGGAGAATTTGAGATTACAGTGGGAGGTTTCCTGATTAGATAAAGTGATAACCCTTCTGATCTAGATTAGAGTGCACGCAGAGTGTTTCTTTTCTTTCTCTCTCTTTGGCAGCGACCTTTGACCAACCCAAGATTTTGACTCAGTGACCAAATTGACCGAACCTTCTTAAAATACTGGCTTTCGGATTGTCTAAGTTGCATAAGTCATTGCCGCTCCTTCTTTTACCCTTTGTATTTCTCAGAACACCCCGTATTACTAGTGACATCCACTTCCATTGGATAGATCCATCGTATGGTTATATACGAACCCGGAGGGACTTCTTCGAGGATGGATCCAGGTTCAGGAGAAATAGAATTAGTTTATTCAGTTTTCTTTTATTATCACCTTCTCTCAGGTTGCGAGAGCTCCTTAGTTTAGGAGAGTACACCTATTACGCTTATTGGATAGTCTTATTACAAACCATAGGCAGGTGCCAAAAGGTAGGGAATGAAGAAAACCAATTAGCCTAAATAGGGTGTACAGAAGGTAATATATAAAGACAAAATAAAAGGGATTAGAAAGTGGGCAAAGTAAATTGCGACTGTTATCATTCACGACCAAACCGCGTACTTCATCGCTACTCCTATTTCACCTTAGCTTTTTCCCAGTTCGGGAGAAATAGAATAAGGTATTATTCAGATTGTCTTTTATCATCACATTTTCTCAAGTTGCGAGTACCCCTAGGATTAGGAGGGTACACCTATTATGCTTACTGGATAGTCTTCTTCCAAACCATAGGCTGGTGCTGAACGGTAGGGAAGGACGAAAACCATTTAGCATAACGATGGTGTACAGAAGATAATGACTAAAGACAAATAAAGGGATTTGGAGAGATAGCAAAGAAATATACGGTTATAGTCATGAATTGATTTATGGAAGAGGCATTACTAGGAATACCATGATACCCCTACGAAATATTTTCATGTTTCAGTTTCATTGTGCATTGTTAAAGGAAAACTGATTTCCCGATTAGATATTTACTCCAGGGTATGCATTTACCAGGTTTCATTCTCATATCTGTATGGTTTTACAGATGATGAGTGGGAGTAAGTTATTGGGAATTAGGTGATCATCCTTATTATATCGGAATTCGTTGTAATTGGTGGTATTTGAGGAAATCGCCTGGGTACAGTTTTCAACCTACGACGCACATGTTTTGAGTTATTCAACTCAGCTGACTTATACAGAGTATTGTATGTTGTCCAGTGTCCGTCAGGACAAAGTGGTAGGTCCTCGTACTATGTTCTGTTTACTTGTGACTTCTCTAGTTTTTAGAAAAGTGTTTCGTTGAAATACAGTGTCTAAGTTTTGAGAAGTTGTGCGTATAAGAATAAAGTAGAGAACCAGGTGTCGCAAGTATCGAAATTCTTCAAAGAGATTGAAGATGTAGATTCTTGTGACTGGTATTCAGTTAATAGTAATGGTTTTGAGAAACTTGTTTCTTTTTCGGGTTACTCATAATTGAATGGATTCCTAAGTTGAGTAATGCTGATTAACCTTTCTCCATTAAGTTGTTATGCACTGGAGACAGCTGCATGATTAGAACCTGGTTCCAATTAAATTAGTGCCTCTATTTCTAAATTGTATATAGAATGGTTCATATCTTAACGATATTAAGATAAGGGGAGTTGTCCAGCTTATGCTTAAAACTAGACACTGGATAACTCAAGGCACGTTTCTGTAATGGCTGTTTGTAGGTTGACCCTGGCTTTGACGAGGATTGACATTTCTACCATTTGGAAGATCAATAGTGATATTGTTCTTGACTCGCCACAGTTTTAGTAGAATGGATTCTTTTTCAGAAAACAGTAGTGGGAGTATGGTAGAACTGGAAGTAATTCCAGAACCGCAAACGATTACGGAAAATTTAATAGGACCTATATATTCAATCAGGTTTGACATTCCATTAGCCACTCCGCAGATATGGTGGGTAACCCCAAAAACCCGAGAGGTACTCCGGTACCCTCAAAGACGGTGTCAAGGAGGTTCTTGTTCACCCAGACTTGACAGTACTGTTGTTCCAGACTATGAGACCCGGCAAGAGGATAAGTATAACGTTGTTCTAAACTAGCTTTAGACGTGTACGTAGATATTATTCTGCCAGAGGGTTGTCGTAGTCAGTGGGAGCAGCGGAAGCATAGTGAACAAATAGCTTATGTCTATTTATAGGCTTGAGCAAATATAGCGGATATAAGATCATCTAATTTTGATGTAAAAGTCATGGCTTTGACTTCATCAGAATAGGGGATGGATCTGTTAAGAAGGTAGTAGGGTGTGATATCCTGGTATTTGGATGACATACACAGAGTAGGAAGTAAAAATTCCTATACTATGATCGGTTGTACTTTGGTCGTCACACAGTTGTTTCTCCACAAAGGATATGGATATAATATCTCACATTCTGGTTACTAGATCTATAGTTTTAGATCAAGATTTGGGTAGTTTCCCAATATGAGTACTTTGATAATATTCTAATAGTATTTTAGAATAGATGACTCCTGGCATGGTGGTGTACCTGCAGGTGATGGAGTCACCCTCTATAAAAGTGTCTTACAGACTAAAGGAAAGAGGGATATGCATGATTGGCTGATCACTTACTTAGGTAATTGAGTCAATCATGAGATGTCAAGTACCACACCAGATGTTGTTTTTGCAGTAGATGCGATATGTTTACATTAATCCAATCCTGAAGAAACATAAGGAAGCAGTTTTAGAAAATATGTGCTTGTTCTACAGATTTGATGACGGCAGCCTCTTTCGGGAGACGGTTATCGTTCCAGGCTTCCAAGGTGACATGGATGACAGAGTGATTGTCAAAGTTAAAGTTTTCCCTCTGACGAGGGATACTATTATGGACAGTTGGTCCAAGAGGATACTATGGGAGGCATGGTGCTGCATACTGATTAGGTTCAGTTATAGATAAAGTCTAAGAAGTTTGGATTTGGAGTTCATTTATGAACTAGGTCTCATCAGATATCCAAACATATTCTAAGACATGTATTACTCGATTCGGGAGATGACTTTCTCCGCGAACTTGAGATTAAGAGAGACATAGAAAGAAACATCAGGGCGGATCCACTCACTGAGGCTATTTCTTAAACACAAGAGTTTTATAAACTAGCTTTGTGAAACTGATTAGTAGAGGAGTTGGATGTTCGGTATCACACGGGCTGTGAGTATGCGACATTGCAATAATTAGCCTTAAGTGCAAGTGGGAGATTGTTGGAGATAGTGCCCTCAAAGTCAATTATTGGATCGCAGGTACGTGATTGCAATGATTGAGGCAGGACCTATACCGATATGACAGTTTTGCTCAAGATGATAGTATGCTATCTGGTTTTGTCTTTATCATCGTATACATGCTTTAGTTCACTATTGCATGATTGATAGAGCCCATAGGATTCTTCTTGACAGCCAGCAGTATGATGTCGATCATATACATGGGAGCTGGGGTCTATAAGCACATCCTTAAAGTGTCCCTAGTCGTGGGAGTTTTCAAGACAAGGCATCGATACTCCAGAGTAGACTAGTGTATACAGTCGAGACCCCGACGAGGGGCGATGGCCGGTCTCACAAGCCATTGGTATAAGTTGGTTCACCTAAGATGTATACAGGTGCTCATTGGGTTATGAGTACACAGGACAGGACTCGCCGGGAACCTACTAGTTGGTATTATACATATCATCAGATAGCAGTTCCCTGGTGACATGTGTACAGGTTAGTTCATCGACCTGAGATCGTCATTTGTCTCATGTGAGTTCCCACTGTGCTTAGATTACTACCCTACCATGTTAGGTCTACGTTACCTCTCCCGGTACTTTCGGGGTTGCGGAAACGGTAAAACAAAAATTTTTCTAAACTTTGTAACATGGATCGTAAAAGCCGGATCTTTACTAAACAATACACTAGCATCCTAACATGAGATGTGATCTACTCGGTTAGGGGTTATACCTCAACTTGAACTCCTTCTCTTCTTGTTGTTCTTCACTTCTTGTTGTTCTTCACTTCTTGTTGTTCTTTTCTTCTTGTTGTTCTTCTCTTTGCTTGCTCACTGGTTGATCCGGACTTTGGTCACCTCCGCGGCCTCCTTGAGTCGAAGACGATCCACCCGAGAGATGTACACCGAGCTCCACCTCAAGCCGAGGTAACTAGGGCAAGGAGATTGCTAATCTAGAAGCCCTAGGATGTGTAGAGGAGATGTATGGATGTGTTTGTCAAGTGGAATCCTTTTTCTCTCAACACATGAGATCAAAGGAGAAATCAAGAGGTGGAAGAAGAAGGAGCTTGCCAGCAACCATGGAGCTTCTCATTTCAAGAGGGAGAATGAGAAATAAAATTATGATACAAAAGAAAAACAACCATGGTTGCAAATAATGCAAAACAACATCATTACTAATCCCATCAAGATAAAGTTGATGGCTACTTTGAAATGACCATTATCATAATCCAAAAGAAAAAGGAAAAGAAAAGAAGAGTGTGGAACCCTCTTGAAAGTCAATGGTCAACCCGGTCAACCGGTCAACAAAGTCAAGAGAGGTCAACGGGGTCAAATGGTCAATGCAATTAGCCATCATAAGATTATCACTAATAGGATTAGTAAATGATGTTTGCGGCTCATAATGGTTTTGACCAAACGAACTGTCAAAACCCTAATGAGCCTGCCACATATCGGTTTTGGCTGAACCAACTGCCAAAACCCTAATGAGGCACCTCCTCCTTCATCACTCCGAAAAACTGTGCATACACACCTGCATCCGTATTCCGTAGAATGCGGATGCACAGAAGACAAAACAAATCCATCCGTGCAATACTAGGATCCGGCTTAAACCAAAGCCTACTAGTACTGCCTGCCCGAACACCATACGCACACAAGTGTACGTAAGTGATCGCAGCCCTGCCGTAAAACCATACGGCCTCTACACGTTTCACTCAGTGCAGGGATACTCTCTGTGTGGGACTCTAAAGACTCGACACTACGCTGGCAGTGGGTTTAACCACAGACCGCAAGCGGCACTAGCTGTACGTAACGGTCCCCAGGTAGATGTCGATGAGAAGTCCGATGAGGTAAACCCATCCGAACTCCTACTGAGCCTGTATGTGACAATCTCCGTACAGTCCGGTCTGTTCGTCTGATACATCGCATGGCGGACCTATGGGGCGGTAAACGTCAGTCCCCTAATAGCGGTACATGTCGTGTCGGAGTGAAGCCCAGAACACCCTGAGATAACACTGGAACCTACCAGTACATCTCGCTTGCCCTGGCCAGGGACTACTTGTGTAATGGCTCTCCTAGACACAGCGCGATGTCAACCCCCAATACCGGGAGAGACGAATCCTGTCTAACCGTCACTGCCTCCAAGTGCTTCGGGACTGCTCCCAACTACTATCTGTTTGCACGACTCATTAGAGCCGTGGTAGGGTAGCAATCAAAGAACAGTGGGAACACACTCGAGGCGAAGTGACAGTGTCAAGTCAGCGGACTAAGCTGTACTCATGTCACCTGGGAACTGATAACTGACGATAGGTATAATACCAACCATCAGTTCCCGACGAGTCCTGTCCAGTGTACTCGTAACCCAACGAGCACCCGCATACTATCTCAAGTACGACGTACCGACGGCTGTGGGACAGACCGTCTCCCGTGCTGGGATGAGAAGCGCATACGCTAGTCTACTCCGGAGTATCGATGCCCTATCTCGATACTCCCACGACTAGGGACGAGTATAAGGATGTGCTTGTAGATTACCCAGCCCCCACGAGTGTGATCGCCATCACAATGCCGGTAATCAAGCAAAGATCCTAAGGGCTCTACTAATGCGTATAGGTGATATAATAAATAAACACACATGTACACATTAAAGCAGAGACAAACCAAGTAGCATACTACTATATTGAGCAAGATTGTCTGTACAACTGTGAATATCCCAAGCTTCCATCAAGTAATATACATACTAGTATGATACAGTAATGGCCTCTAGGGCATATACACTAACAATCTCCCAATTGCACTAAGGCCATGTACTGGCGTATCGAAGACCTATCATCTCGATCAGCCGCTCGAACTGAGTCTGGGGTAAACCCTTCGTGAATGGGTCCGCAGTGTTGTCCTTTGTGTCCACTCTCCGCACCTCGATCTCCTGTCGATCAATGATCTCCCTGATCAGGTGATACCGCCTTAAGATGTGCCTGGATTTCTGATGGGACCTTGGTTCCTTCGCTAAAGCTATAGCCCCATTGTTATCGCAATACAAAGGTATTGGGTCAACAATGGACGGAACCACCTGAAGTTCACTAATGAACTTCTTCATCCAGACCGCCTCTTTTGCGGCATCGCTAGCAGCAATGTATTCAGCCTCCATCGTCCAGTCTGCGACGGTATCCTGCTTGGAACTCCTCCAACATACCGCCCCTCCGTTGAGGGCAAACACAAATCCCGAGACAGACTTGCTGTCATCTTTATCACTCTGGAAGCTTGAATCGGTAAAGGACTCGACCCTGAGGTCTCCATTACCGTAAACCAGGAACATCTCCTTAGTCCTTCTCAGGTACTTGAGAATGTTCTTCACTGCTGTCCAGTGGTCCTCCCCTGGGTCTGACTGATACCGGCTTACCGCGCTCAACGCGTAAGCTACATCTGGTCTTGTACATAGCATCGCATACATTATAGATCCTACCGCCGAAGCGTAGGGTATAGTGCTCATGCGAACCCTGTCCTCGTTAGTCTTAGGAGACATCTTCTTGGAGAGGGTAATTCCGTGCAATGCGGGTATGTTACCGCGCTTAGAACCCTCCATACTAAATCTCTTTAGTACGGTCTCTATGTACCTGGACTGCGAAAGTCCCAATAGTCTCTTGGATCTATCTCTACAGATCTTGATCCCCAGAATGTACGAGGCATCACCCAGGTCCTTCATGGAGAACCTTTGTGACAAAAATAGCTTGACCGATTGTAGCATAGGAATATCATTTCCTATCAAAAGAATGTCGTCCACGTACAAGACTAGGAATACGACAGTTCGTCCTACAATCTTCTTATAGACACAGGGTTCATCTTCGTTCTTGATGAAATCAAATTCCTTGATTGCCTCATCAAAACAGATGTTCCAGCTCCGCGATGCCTGCTTTAATCCATAAATGGATTTAAGCAACTTGCACACCTTACCGCTGCTCCCACTGTCTACGAAACCTTCTGGTTGATCCATGTAAACGCACTCTTCCAAACAACCGTTTAGGAAAGCCGTTTTAACATCCATCTGCCAGATCTCATAGTCATGGAAGGCAGCAATGGCAAGTAGGATCCGAATGGATTTGAGCATAGCTACCGGAGAAAAAGTTTCATCATAGTCCAAACCATGTCTTTGACGAAAACCTTTTGCAACGAGTCTAGCTTTATAGGTTTCCACCTGCCCATCTACACCAATTTTCCTTTTGTAGATCCATTTGCATCCAACGGGTTTTACCCCAGGTGGAGCAATATCCAAGGTCCACACTTTATTGGCGTACATGGACTCCATTTCGGATTGCATAGCTTCCTGCCACTTATCAGAGTCCCTACTGATAATGGCCTGCCTGAAACTGATAGGGTCATCTTCTTCCAAGATGCAATCCTCTCGATCCCCGTCTATGAGAAAACCGTAGTATCTCTCGGGCGGATGAGAAATCCTACCAGATCTGCGGAGTGGCTGAGGTTCTTCTGGGGTTATTGAATCCTGAGGTTCTGTCAAATTTTCAGTTTCAGTTTGTGGTCGCTGAATTTCTTCCAATTCTACCGTGCTCCCACTAATTTCTTTTGCAAGAAACTCCGTTTCTAAGAAAACGGCATGCTGAGCAACAAACACCTTCTGTTCCTCGGTGTGGTAGAATAGATATCCATAACCATTCTTTGGATATCCCACAAACTTACATAAAACTGACCGTGCCTCTAGTTTATCCGGTTTATGTGTTTTAACATAAGCCGGACAACCCCATATCTTAAATCTTTTAAGATATGGCCTCTTTCCATTCCATATCTCGAACGGAGTCTTAGGCACGGATTTAGACGGAACATCATTCAATAGGTATGCTGCTGTCAATAGCGCATGTCCCCAAAATGAAAGAGACAACTCGGCATTACTCATCATGGAGCGAACCATGTCCAGTAGGGTACGATTCCTCCGCTCCGAAACACCGTTGTGCTGTGGTGTATAAGGTGGAGTAAGCTGAGAGAGAATACCATTCTCTTTTAAGTAATCTAGGAATTCCGTGCTTAAGTACTCCCCTCCCCTGTCAGACCGGAGGATCTTGATACTTTTGCCTGTCTGGTTCTCTACTTCGTTTCTAAATTCCTTGAATTTCTCAAAAGCTTCAGATTTGTGTTTCATAAGATACACATATCCGAATCTAGAGAGATCGTCAGTGAATGTGATGAAGTACGAGAACCCACCCCTTGCATGTATAGACATCGGACCGCATACATCACTATGTACGAGTCCCAAGAGCTCGGTTGCTCTTTCTCCATGTCCGGTGAACGGAGATTTGGTCATCTTCCCTTTGAGACAAGACTGACAAGTTTCATAAGATGAAAACTCGAACGCATTCAAGAGTCCATCTTTATGCAACTTACTCAGTCTTTTCTCTCCGATATGACCAAGTCTACAATGCCATAAGTAGGATTCATTCGTATCTGAATTCTTCCTCTTACGTGTGTTTTGTATATTGAGAACTGTATTCTGATTTAGAACGTAGATACCATTGCACAGTGTACCCTCTGCAACCAGTACCTTATGAAGGTAAATGTTCATGATATTCTTGTCAAGAACAAAGTTATATCCATCTTTATCGAGTAAAGAAACTGATATGATGTTGCGAACCATGGAGGGTACATAGTAGCAATCGTTCAAAATCATAGTCTTGCCATTTGGCAATACAAGGTGATATTCACCGACGGCTGCCGCATTAACTTGTGCTCCGTTCGCTACTCTGAGCGACATATCACCCGGTGCAACTTTCCTACTTTTTCTCAGTCCCTGCAATAAATTACAGATATGAGATCCTGATCCGGTATCAAGTACCCAGGAGGTAGGGCTGACCGTAAAACAGTTCTCAATTACAAGAACACCTAAAGTAGATGCAAAACCATGCTTCTTCTTCAACTGGGTATCCTGGAAATCCATACAATCCCCTTTCCCATTCTCATACTCATGACTGTTGTCACAAGTTAGAGATGAACCAGCTTTCCCCAGTCCCGAATAAGAATTCGGATCGGTCAAGCGATACATTTTATTATCTTGATTAGGGCGTGAAAAGATTGCTGCCTGGAGAGAGAGAAAAGAAACACTCAGCGTATGCTCTTGCAAGATTAGATTGGTTTATTTATCTAACCAGGATGTCTCCCACTGTTTCCTCAAATTCTTCTTAAAACCTTTAAAAGAAGAACTAGTCGGGATTTTAATTCACGTCACAATACTTGCTTAACCTTTCAGCCAGGCTAGTGTCGGTACTTCGAGGGAGGTTTTCCAACGCTTTCGCGAAGTTCCTTAATTCAAGAACCTCTTTTCCCTGGGGGCGTAGCCCCGCTAACACCTTTCTAGATACCTACTAGGTTTATAGCATTGATCGTTTAAGTGAAATAATCTCCCGAGAGTAATCCAACTCATCAGTGGGATCGGGATCCAACTGTCATTGTGTGATAACCTAGATGGAATCCACTCTAGTCACCACACTCTAGAAGGTATGCTAAATCTGCAAGTTTCAGTTCTTTTGAAACTCCCGATGTGGTTTTTGCCCCTAAGGGTTCATGACCTTGACTAGGTCAACAAGCTACAAACTGTTAGACAAGTTCTACCCGTCATAATCCTGATTGCATTAGACCCACCCGTACATGCCCTTGACTAGGTCAACAAGGCCGCACGACTGTCCTAACCAATCACATTTGCAATCCACAGAAAAATATTATTTAGCTACCGTTCACTACGCCTTGACTAGGTCAACAAACGCAGCACGAATACTGAATAATATTAATCCGAAACGACGGAGGGCTACGGCTGGGTTTTTGGCGAAAAACCCGTTAACGTAATGAACTTGATATCGTTGAAGGAACATGATTGCACCCTTTTTGAAAATATAGTGGAGAAAACTTTTGCTAAAGAGGTCACTCCCTGTGAAGGGATCTCGGCTCTTTCCTCGTCGAATGAGGTGCAGGATATCCCAAACTGAATACCTCGATGCAAAGCAAGAATAATCGACTATAGTGAAGTTATTACCCTGACGCAAACTTTTGTCCAAGGGGTCACTCCTGATGAAGGGATCTCGGCCCTTGCCTCGTCGACTGAGGTGCTGGGCATTCATAACCGAATACCGCGATGCAAAACAAAAATTGAACGTCCATGCAATAACAGCTTTTTTTTGAAAAACTTGTTGCAACAACGTCTTTTAGGTTTATTTTCTTGCATTAGTTCTTTTAATGCGTCCCATCATTTAAATCCTACCATTGCAGAAAACAACCAAAATATGACGTACGCTTATGCCATTCGCATTCGCCACTGGGCCCCGTCATCACCCGTTAGGTTACTTAACTAACGACAGAGCGGGGGCTGGGCTAGCGCGGCTGTAAAACATAAGCAACGTCTAAATAGTTATCATATATAGATATACAGCAATGATAGCCAATCCAGATCACAGATGAACACTTTGGATATACTAGGAACCCGCGATTCGATCGAGCCAGCAACGAAAAGCGGATTACACGGTCGCGATGAATAGCCAATACCCCACCCAAGACCCCTACGGGTGCGGCAAACTACCCGCCAAGTACTCGAAGCGAAGCAACCTCCCTCAACGCCATGAGTAGGCCACTCGGCACTTCGAGATACCCGGTAGTTTGTGCACCCCCTCCATGGGTCTATCCTAGGAGCAAAAACAGTAAAAAGAATTATACAATGACGGCTACAACCCCGACCCGGTTGTGCGGCCATACAAATAATATTACATCAATTTACAAATTTATTACATGAATGAAAGAAAAAAGAAACTCTCATCTCACAACCATCCCGGCTATTCATCCGCGACAATCCAACGAGTTCATATACACAAACCATCAACAACAATCACACATCACAGATATGTATAACCCCGACTAATCGACATATAGCGATTAGCCGACGTTCAATACATATGAACATCACAGATATAATCTTTATAGTCAAAGTATATTGAAGTTCGGAAAAAAAATACGGAATTATAGGCCCCCAAAAATAAATTTCTGTTATGGAAAATCTGGGCACATATAATATATTTGAAAAATCCCAAAACCCTACCAGAAGAACACTGCACAAAACACGATCACATGAAGAGCCCAAACGGCGGCGGATCCGCGGCAAGAAGAATAGCTATCGCCGTGGATCCGCGGCGGTTTGAAGGATTCATGGGATCGTTTTTGGTGGGTGTTCTCACAAAACCCTGAGCCGATTTTTGGAGTATGACAAATTTTGTTTCGACCAGAAAAAATTTTAACAGAAACTCAGGTTTTCGTAACTTGGTTTTTCGATTTTTCCCGTTTCGAACTTCGATACACTTCACTACCAAGCTAGTTTATGTTTAGTTTGGCTCTGAAACCACTGTTAGGTCCACGTTACCTCTCCCGGTACTTTCGGGGTTGCGGAAACGGTAAAACAAAATTTTTTCTAAACTTTGTAACATGGATCGTAAAAGCCGGATCTTTACTAAACAATACACTAGCATCCTAACATGAGATGTGATCTACTCGGTTAGGGGTTATACCTCAACTTGAACTCCTTCTCTTCTTGTTGTTCTTCACTTCTTGTTGTTCTTTTCTTCTTGTTGTTCTTCTCTTTGCTTGCTCAATGGTTGATCCGGACTTTGGTCACCTCCGCGGCCTCCTTGAGTCGAAGACGATCCACCCGAGAGATGTACACCGAGCTCCACCTCAAGCCGAGGTTACTAGGTCAAGGAGATTGCTAATCTAGAAGCCCTAGGATGTGTAGAGGAGATGTATGGATGTGTTTGTCAAGTGGAATCCTTTTTCTCTCAACACATGAGATCAAAGGAGAAATCAAGAGGAGGAAGAAGAAGGAGCTTGCTAGCAACCATGGAGCTTCTCATTTCAAGAGAGAGAATGAGAAATAAAATTATGATACAAAAGAAAAACAACCATGGTTGCAAATAATGCAAAACAACATCATTACTAATCCCATCAAGATAAAGTTGATGGCTACTTTGAAATGACCATTATCATAATCCAAAAGAAAAAGGAAAAGAAAAGAAGAGTGTGGAACCCTCTTGAAAGTCAATGGTCAACCCGGTCAACCGGTCAACAAAGTCAAGAGAGGTCAACGGGGTCAAATGGTCAATGCAATTAGCCATCATAAGATTATCACTAATAGGATTAGTAAATGATGTTTGCGGCTCATAATGGTTTTGACCAAACGAACTGTCAAAACCCTAATGAGCCTGCCACATATCGGTTTTGGCTGAACCAACTGCCAAAACCCTAATGAGGCACCTCCTCCTTCATCACTCCGAAAAACTGTGCATACACACCTGCATCCGTATTCCGTAGAATGCGGATGCACAGAAGACAAAACAAATCCATCCGTGCAATACTAGGATCCGGCTTAAACCAAAGCCTACTAGTACTGCCTGCCCGAACACCATACGCACACAAGTGTACGTAAGTGATCGCAGCCCTGCCGTAAAACCATACGGCCTCTACACGTTTCACTCAGTGCAGGGATACTCTCTGTGTGGGACTCTAAAGACTCGACACTACGCTGGCAGTGGGTTTAACCACAGACCGCAAGCGGCACTAGCTGTACGTAACGGTCCCCAGGTAGATGTCGATGAGAAGGCCGATGAGGTAAACCCATCCGAACTCCTACTGAGCCTGTATGTGACAATCTCCGTACAGTCCGGTCTGTTCGTCTGATACATCGCATGGCGGGCCTAAGGGGGCGGTAAACGTCAGTCCCCTAATAGCGGTACAAGTCGTGTCGGAGTGAAGCCCAGAACACCCTGAGATAACACTGGAACCTACCAGTACATCTCGCTTGCCCTGGCCAGGGACTACTTGTGTAATGGCTCTCCTAGACACAGCGCGATGTCAACCCCCAATACCGGGAGAGACGAATCCTGTCTAACCGTCACTGCCTCCAAGTGCTTCGGGACTGCTTCCAACTACTACCTGTTTGCACGACTCAGTAGAGCCGTGGTAGGGTAGCAATCAAAGAACAGTAGGAACACACTCGAGGCGAAATGACAGTGTCAAGTCAGCGGACTAAGCTGTACTCATGTCACCTGGGAACTGATAACTGACGATAGGTATAATACCAACCATCAGTTCCCGACGAGTCCTGTCCAGTGTACTCGTAACCCAACGAGCACCCGCATACTATCTCAAGTACGACGTACCGACGGCTGTGGGACAGACCGTCTCCCGTGCTGGGATGCGAAGCGCATACGCTAGTCTACTCCGGAGTATCGATGCCCTATCTCGATACTCCCATGACTAGGGACGAGTATAAGGGTGTGCTTGTAGATTACCCAGCCCCCACGAGTGTGATCGCCATCACAACGCCGGTAATCAAGCAAAGATCCTAAGGGCTCTACTAATGCGTATAGGTGATATAATAAATAAACACACATGTACACATTAAAGCAGAGACAAACCAAGTAGCATACTACTATATTGAGCAAGATTGTCTGTACAACTGTGAATATCCCAAGCTTCCATCAAGTAATATACATACTAGTATGATACAGTAATGGCCTCTAGGGCATATACACTAACATACCACGCTCAAAGGAGTTATGCAAACAGGTTTTACTTCGGTACAGTCCCGAGCCACATTGGAGGCAAGTGAGCGGATCGTCGGGGATTCGTCTCTCCCGTTTTTGGGGGTTGATGTCGCGCAGTGCATGGATGGCCATCACTAGGAATCCACAGTCAAGGTAGTAGAGAATTACTGATTTGGATCTGTAAGCCCGCGGCGGCGCCCCGGCCGTCGAACCGACGCCGGAAACGCGGAAACATAAAACTTTGCAAAACTTGCAACCGGCACCACCGCGCACTTTTCACCCGGATCGGGCCATTAACCTAGCTAACTAGCAAAATAAGAAAAGAGTAGAAAAGTATACCAAGCGATCCGTGTCCTTCGGTCTTCGTCTCCACTCCGATCTCCCGCGGATACTTCGTCCGTCACCGTCTCGTCGGAAAGGGCACCACGTAGCCGGAATCTTTTACGGGCTCCCACCTCTTGACCGAGGCAACTCGGGCGCGAAGTTGGCTAGCCGACGCGTCCAAGGCTTGCTATAGAAATAGTGTAGAAGGTTATCTCTTTGGGGTTTATGAGGTTGCCATGGTTGGAGGAATTTTAGCACAAGGATATTCATGGAGGCTTGAGGAATAATGGAGCATGCTTAAAAAATGAGCTCGGCCCTTGCAAATTAGCTCACTGGAAATCATGTATATGGAAATTTCCCTTCACAGCATACACACACAATGGGAGGGGGACCCACGAAATTCCATGAAGGAATAATTTCTTTCACACAAAATAAAACCCCCTTCCACTCAAAATAAAACCCTCCCTCCAATCCCCAACAGTGAACAGTGGCCGGCCCATATTAAAGTGGGTGGAGAAATGGATGAGTGATATTTCAAAGGAAAAAAAATCAAAAAGAATAATGGTCACAACAATATATCAAGCTCAAACCCTTTCACTAACCATCACCATAAATGCAATGAGATGGACAAGAATGGAATATCATGATTATGAAGCCACACTCATGCAAAGAAACCCCTCACAAAATGTTAATTGCAAACTTGCAATTAACACCCTCCAACGAAAAGTCCGACCGGGAAGGAAAAAGAGAAAACCGGCCGGAACGGAATGCAAACTGGCAACCCCAGAAAACCGATCCCGTAATAAATTACAGGAAAACCCCGCTACTGCAAATACATGCCCGCATTTGTATTCCCACTGAACACAAATGCAAAGAGACAAAACTACACTATCAAATACTAGGATCCGGCTTAAGCCAAAGCCGGCTAGTAAAAACCGTCCGATCATGATCCGTGCAATACCGCACGTATCTGATCGAACCCTGCCATATCTCCATACGGCCTCTACAGCGTTTCGCCCGAAACTTGAGTAACTGTCTGTGTGGTGGACTCTAAAGACTCGTCAATACTATGGCTGTGGATTTAACCACTAGCACGTCAGAGGTATAAGCCAATACGTGACGGGCCACCAGGTATTGACCAAAAGGGACGTCGATGAGCGAACTCATCCTAACACCCTACTGAGCCTATCAGTGACAATATCCGTACAGTCCGGTCCGTTCGTCTATGAGCATCGCATGGCGGGTCTAGGGGGTTGGTAAAAGTCAGACCCCCAAAAGCGGTACAAGTCGTGTCGGAGTGTAACCCAGAACACCCTGAGATACTACTGGAATACCTACCAGCAAATCTCCTGCCTTGGCCAAGGACTTTTCATGTTCTGGCTCTCCTAGACACAGCACGACCTCACCCCCAAAACCGGGAGAGACGAACCCCTGAAGATCCGCTCACTGCCTCCATGTGGCTCGGGACTGTACCCAACTAAAACCTGTTTGCACGACTCCTTTGAGCCGTGGTAGGGTAGTAATCAAAGCACAGTGGGAACTCACACGAGACAAATGACGATCTCAGGTCGATGAACTAACCTGTACACATGTCACTAGGGAACTGCCATCTGACGTCTGGTATAATCCCAACTAGCAGGTTCCCGGCGAGTCCTGTCCGGTGTACTCATAACCCAATGAGCACCTGTATACATCTTAGGTGAACCAACTGACACCAGTGGCTTGTGAGACCGGCCACCGCCCCTCGTCGGGGTCTCGACTGTATACACTAGTCTACTCTGGAGAAACGATGCCCTGTCTCGAATCTCCCACGACTAGGGACCTTTTAAGGATGTGCTTGTAGACCCCCAGCTCCCACTTATATGATCGCCCTCATACTGCTGGTGGTCAAGCAAGTATCCTAGGGGCTCTATCAACGTGTTATAGAGACTTGTCAGGTCACCTAAAGCAGTACACGATGATAAAGATAAACCAGATAGCATACTATCATCTCGAGTAAGACTGTCCTACCGGGATAGGTCCTCCCCTCAATCATTGCAATCACGTGCCTGTGATCCAATAATTGAATCTGAGGGCACTATCTCCAACAATCTCCCACTTGCACTCAAGGCTAATTATTGCGATGTCGCATACTCACAGCCCGTGTGATACCGAACACCCAACTCCTCTACTAGTCAGTCTCACAAAGCTCGTTTGCGAAACTATTGCGTTCGAGGAATAGCCTCAGTGAGTGGATCCGCTTTGATGTTTCTTTCTATGTCTCTCTATATCTCATGTTCGCAGAGAAAACTATCTCCCGAAATGAGCAATACCTGTCCTAGAATGTCTGGATGTCTGATGGGACCTAGCTCATAAGTGAACTCCAAATCCAAACTTCTTAGACTGTATCGTCAACTGAACTTATTCAGTATCCTGCGCCATACCTTCCCTCAGTTTCCACCTGGACCACCTGTCCAAAATACTGCCCCTCGTTAGAGGGAAAACTATAACTCTGACAGCCACTCTGCCATCCAAGTCACCTTGGACGCCTGGAATGATAACCGTCTCCTAAAGGAGGCTGCCGTTATCAATTCCTTAGAACATCAACTTATGTTCTAAAACTGCTTCCGATTGTTTCTCCAGGATTGGATCAATATCAACTTATTGCACCTACTACAAGAACAACATCTGGTGTGGTACTTGACATCTCATGATTGACTCAATTGCCTAAGCAAGTGATCTGTTAATCATGCGTATCCCTCTCCCCTTTAGTCTGTAAGACACCTTTAGAGAGGGTGACTCCATTACCTGCAGGTACACTACCGTGCCAGGAGTCGTCCATTCTAAATACTCATAGAATGCGGTCAAAGTACCCAGATTGGGAAACCACTCAAATCTAGATCTAAAACCATAGATCCAGTAACCAGAATGTCTGATATTATATCCAAGTCCTATGTGGAGAAACCACTGTGTGACGACCAAAGTATAACCGATCGTAGTATAGGAATATCACTTCCTACTCTGTGTATGTCATCAAATACCAGGACATCACACCCTACTACCTTCTTAACAGATCCATCCTCTATTCTGATGAAGTCAAACCTATGACTGTCACATCAGAAATAGATGATCTATCTCCGCTATATCTTCTTTAGTCTACAAACAGACATAAGCCGCATGTCCACCAATACTTCCGCTGCTCCCACTGACTACGGCAACCCTCTGGCAGAGTCATATACACGTGCACTTCTAAAACCAGTTTAGAACGACGCTATACTCATCCTCCTGCCGAGTCTCACAGTCTGGAACAACAGCAATGGCAAGTCTGGGTAAACAAGAACCTCCCTGCCACCGTCCTTGAGCATACCGAAGTACCTCTCGAGTGCCTGAGGTTACCCACCGTATCTGCGAAGTGGCCAATGGAATGTCAAACCAGATTGAATCTTTAGGTTCTTATCAAATCTTCAGTAATCGTTTGCGGTTCTGGAATCACTTCCAGTTCTACTATACTCCCACTACTGTTTTTCTGAAAAAATCCATTTTTGATAAAACTGTGGCGAGTCAAGAACAATATCACTATTGATCTTCCAGATGGTAGAAAGTCAACCCTCGTCATAGCCCGGGTCAACCCACAAACAGCCATTACTGAAACGTGCCTTGAGTTGTCCAGAGTCTGGTTTTAAGCATAAGCCGGACAACTCCCTGTATCTTAACAATGTCAAGATATGAACTGTTCTATATCCAAAAAACAGAGGCACTGATTTAATTGAACCAGATTCAAATCATGCAGCTGTCTCCAGTGTATATCAACTAAATGGAAGAGAGGCCGATCAGCGTTACTCAACTTAGGAGTACTTCCAATTATGAGTAACCTGAAAGAGAAGCTAGTTCTCTTAATCATTACTATAAACTGAATACCATTCACAAGTATCTACATCTTCGATCTCCTTGAAGAATCCCGATACTTGCAACACTTGGTTCTCTACTTTACTCTTATACCTATAACTCCTCAAAACTTGGACCCTGTGTTTCTACGAAACACATGTCTAAGAACTAGAGAAGTCATAAGTAAACAGAATATAGTACGAGGACCTACCCCTTTGTCCTAATGGACACTGGACAACATACAATAATCTGTATAAGTCCCTTGAGTCTAATAGCGCATTCACTGTGTGTCGTAGGTTGAAAACTGTACTTATGGTTAAGAAGAATTACACCGCTGTTCAATGCTCCTTACCTAACCATCAACTGGTATAGGTAAATGTCATAGACATAATTTCAAAAAGGTATGTCTCACTCTATAAAAATAGACGTACAGATATATCAATTTGAAATTGGTGCACAACAACGGATATTCAAAACAAATATTTGCCGACCGGCAAACAACCCAGGCGGCTTCCTCAAATATCATCAATTCCAACGAATCCCGATATAATGAGGATGGTCACCTAATTCCCAATAACTTACTCCCACTCATCATCTGTAAAACCATACAGATGTGAGAATCATACCTGGTAAATACATACCCTGGAGCAAGTGTCTAATTGGGAAATCAGTTTTCTATTAACAATACACAGTGAAACTGAAACATTGAAATGTTTCGATAGGGTATCCTGGTATTCCTAGTAATTCCTCTTCCATTATCCAGATTCACAACTATAACCGTATAATTCTTTGCCACTTCTCCAAATCCCTTTATCTGTCTTTAGTCATTACCTTCTGTACACCCCTTTAGGCCAAATGGTTTTCTTCCTTCCCTACCGTTCGGCACCAGCCTATGGTTTGGAAGAAGACTAGCCAATAAGCATAAAGGGTGTACTGTCCTAGTCCCTGGAGCACTCGCAACGCGAGAGAAGGTGAAGATAAAAGACACCTGAATGTACTTTATTCCTATTTCTCCTGAACCAGGATCCATCCCCGAACTGGAACAAGTTCCTTTCGAGTTCGTATATAACCATACGATGGATTATCCAATAAACTGGGATCTTCGTAGTGATACGGAGTGTCCTGGAGAAATACAAAGGTGATTTGGGATTGGCGAAGAAATACTTGGTTTGGTCGTGAATATCAGTCGCAATTTACTTTGCCCTCTTACTAATCCCTTGCTTTGTCTGAACTTAATACCTTCTGTACACCGTTTAGGCTAACTGGTTTTCTTCATTCCCTACCGGTCGGCACCAGCCTATGGTTTGGAAGAAGACTATCCAATTTGCGTAATAGGTGTACTACTCCTAAACCAAGGAGTACTCGCAACCTGAGAGAAGGTGAAAAGAAAAGACAACTGAATAGTCCTATCCGTTTTCTCCAGAACCAGAAACCCTCCTCGAAGTCCTTCGAGTTCGTATATAACCATACGATGGTTTTGTCCAATGGAAGTGGACGGTCGTAGTAATACGGGGTGTCCCGGAGAAAAGGGTAAAAGTAGGAGTGGCAAAGAGGTTTGCAACTCTGACAATCCAAAAGCCTGTGTTAAGTAGGTTCGGTCAACTTGGTCACTGAGTCATAGTCTACGGTCGGGTCAATGGTCGCTGCCAAAGAGAGAGAGAAAAGAAACACTCAGCGTGCACTCTAACCTAGATCAGAATGGTTATCACTTTATCTAATCTGGAAACCTCCCACTGTAACGTCAAATTCTTCCCCAAACCTAAAAGAAGAATTAGCCGGGATAACCCAAGGAGTAAACCAACTCATCAGTGGGAATCGGGATCCAACTCTCATCGCATGATAACGTGACGGAATCCGCTCACGTTATCACACTCCAGAAGGTATGCGCATATCTGGCAAGTTTCAGTACTTTTGAAACTCCCGATGTGGATTTTTACCCCATGCTCTTATGACCTTGACTTTGGCCAACATATCATAAGTCACATGTCAAGTTCTACCCGTCATTCTCCTGGTTAATTTGAACCCACCCGTACCTACCCTTGACTTTGGCCAAAATGGCAGTATGACTGTCCCAAACCAACGCATCTATCTATGCTGCATATGGATACCCAACAGCTACCAAACACTGTGCCTTGACTTTGGCCAACATACACAGCATGAATACTATTGATTATCCATATGAAACGACGGAGGGCTACGAATGGTTTCTGGCGAAAACCTTTAACGTAATGAACTTGATATCGTTGAAGGAACTGATAGCTTTATAAAAATATAGTGACGACAACCTTTGCTAAAGAGGTCACTCCCGGTGAAGGGATCTCGGCTCTTTCCCCGTAGAATGAGGTGCAGGATATTCCAACTGAATACCACGGTGCAAAGCAAAAGTAATCGGCTATAGTGAAGTTATCGCCCTGACGCACACTTCTGTCCAAGGGGTCACTCCCGGTGAAGGGATCTCGGCCCTTGCCTCGTCGACTGAGGAGCAGGATATTCCAACTGAATACCACTGTGCAAAACAAAAGAGAACGCCCTTGCAAAAACAGCTTTTTGAAAAAGTGTTCCAACAACATCAGTATAGGTTTGTTTAACTTGCATTGATCCGAATCAATGCAGTCCCATCAATTGATCACACCACAAAGAACGAAAATATACTGACGTACGTATATGCCATCCGCATTCGCCACTGGGTCTCGTCATCACCCGTTAGGTTAGCTAACTAACGACAGAGCGGGGACTGGACTAGCGCGGATGAAAAACATATACAACATCTACTAATATATATATATACCAATATATAGTATTTCGCTCAAGGCGTGATAAAATGCAACACAGAAATGTATAGCAACACAGATCAATACAGATATCTGGGATCCCCGGGTTTCACAGAGCCGCTACTGAAACCCGACGTTCCCCTGGTCGTGTGGATAGCCTGTGCAATGAAATCCTAGACCCCTACGGGTGCGGCAAGTTACCCGCCAAAACCTGAAGCGAGGCAGCCCCCTTCAGCAACGTGAATGGACCACCCAGCACTTCACGGAATCCGGTAACTTGGGCACCCCTCCTGGGTCAACCTGTACCCCCTACGAGTGCGGCGAATAGCTCGCCAATCCTAGAGTGAAGCCCCCTCCGTCTCAATGCCATGAGATACGGTCCCGTTGTCCTCTAGAACCCGGCTATCCGTGCACCCCTCCGCGGGGTAATCCTAGTACAGAAAGTAAAATATACATACAACGGGTACATCGACCGCAACCTGGTCGTGCCCCAAAATAATAATACAAACAGGCAGTGACGGCAGTCCACATGTCGGACGCTCGCCCCGCAATATCAAATGTACATATAAAACAAAACTGTACTACTACTGCAACCAGGCTATCCCCCACGACCGATCCGCAACAACACAGTACAATCACAGAACATCAACGTGAATGTCACGTTCGCAAATCCGTCTAACCGGGCTATAGCAGTTAGACAGGATTTACCGATCAAGTGACATTCACGGTCGCAGATATAATGTAAAAACTGTGAACTGGCATGTTTAAAATATCCGATCGAACAAATTTATCAAAGTGGGCCCCAAGCAGTACTGTAGCACTTACAGAAAATCTGGACCCAAAAATAATATCCCAAAACCCCTATTTCCAAGTATAAGACCTACTGGGAAATTTTGGTGCAATGATCATACCTTCCCACCGCGGAACCGCGGCCAAACCAGGGGTTTGGCCGCGTTTCCGCGGTCGTACTAACTGATCACTGCATGAAAATTTACCAGAAGTCTTAGAATTCCATGCTTGTGTTTCTGCAGTGACCTGAAAAATTTTTGGAGCTTGAAAAAATTTCGACAGAAACATGAAGTATTGAAAATGCGGTTTTTGGGGTTTTGTTCGATCTGGTTTCAAACACACTAGACCATGCTAGGCTAGGTTAATGGCATGGCTCTGATACCAATGTAAGCCCGCGGCGGCGCCCCAGCCGTCGAACCGACGCCGGAAACGCGGAAACATAAAACTTTGCAAAACTTGCAGCCGGCACCACCGCGCACTTTTCACCCGGATCGGGCCATTAACCTAGCTAACTAGCAAAATAAGAAAAGAGTAGAAAAGTATACCAAGCGATCCGTGTCCTTCGGTCTTCGTCTCCACTCCGATCTCCCGCGGATACTTCGTCCGTCACCGTCTCGTCGGAAAGGGCACCACGTAGCCGGAATCTTTTACGGGCTCCCACCTCTTGACCGAGGCAACTCGGGCGCGAAGTTGGCTAGCCGACGCGTCCAAGGCTTGCTATAGAAATAGTGTAGAAGGTTATCTCTTTGGGGTTTATGAGGTTGCCATGGTTGGAGGAATTTTAGCACAAGGATATTCATGGAGGCTTGAGGGAATAATGGAGCATGCTTAAAAAATGAGCTCGGCCCTTGCAAATTAGCTCACTGGAAATCATGTATATGGAAATTTCCCTTCACAGCATACACACACAATGGGAGGGGGACCCACGAAATTCCATGAAGGAATAATTTCTTTCACATAAAATAAAACCCCCTTCCACTCAAAATAAAACCCTCCCTCCAATCCCCAACAGTGAACAGTGGCCGGCCCATATTAAAGTGGGTGGAGAAATGGATGAGTGATATTTCAAAGGAAAAAAAATCAAAAAGAATAATGGTCACAACAATATATCAAGCTCAAACCCTTTCACTAACCATCACCATAAATGCAATGAGATGGACAAGAATGGAATATCATGATTATGAAGCCACACTCATGCAAAGAAACCCCTCACAAAATGTTAATTGCAAACTTGCAATTAACACCCTCCAACGAAAAGTCCGACCGGGAAGGAAAAAGAGAAAACCGGCCGGAACGGAATGCAAACCGGCAACCCCAGAAAACCGATCCCGTAATAAATTACAGGAAAACCCCGCTACTGCAAATACATGCCCGCATTTGTATTCCCACTGAACACAAATGCAAAGAGACAAAACTACACTATCAAATACTAGGATCCGGCTTAAGCCAAAGCCGGCTAGTAAAAACCGTCCGATCATGATCCGTGCAATACCGCACGTATCTGATCGAACCCTGCCATATCTCCATACGGCCTCTACAGCGTTTCGCCCGAAACTTGAGTAACTGTCTGTGTGGTGGACTCTAAAGACTCGTCAATACTATGGCTGTGGATTTAACCACTAGCACGTCAGAGGTATAAGCCAATACGTGACGGGCCATCAGGTATTGACCAAAAGGGACGTCGATGAGCGAACTCATCCTGACACCCTACTAAGCCTATCAGTGACAATATCCGTACAGTCCGGTCCGTTCGTCTATGAGCATCGCATGGCGGGCCTAGGGGGTTGGTAAAAGTCAGACCCCCAAAAGCGGTACAAGTCGTGTCGGAGTGTAGCCCAGAACACCCTGAGATACTACTGGAATACCTACCAGCAAATCTCCTGCCTTGGCCAAGGACTTTTCATGTTCTGGCTCTCCTAGACACAGCACGACCTCACCCCCAAAACCGGGAGAGACGAACCCTTGAAGATCCGCTCACTGCCTCCATGTGGCTCGGGACTGTACCCAACTAAAACCTGTTTGCACGACTCCTTTGAGCCGTGGTAGGGTAGTAATCAAAGTACAGTGGGAACTCACACGAGACAAATGACGATCTCAGGTCGATGAACTAACCTGTACACATGTCACTAGGGAACTGCCATCTGACGTCTGGTATAATCCCAACTAGCAGGTTCCCGGCGAGTCCTGTCCGGTGTACTCATAACCCAATGAGCACCTGTATACATCTTAGGTGAACCAACTGACACCAGTGGCTTGTGAGACCGGCCACCGCCCCTCGTCGGGGTCTCGACTGTATACACTAGTCTACTCTGGAGAAACGATGCCCTGTCTCGAATCTCCCACGACTAGGGACCTTTTAAGGATGTGCTTGTAGACCCCCAGCTTCCACTTATATGATCGCCCTCATACTGCTGGTGGTCAAGCAAGAATCCTATGGGCTCTATCAACGTGTAATAGCGACTTGTCAGGTCACCTAAAGCAGTACACGATGATAAAGATAAACCAGATAGCATACTATCATCTCGAGTAAGACTGTCCTACCGGGATAGGTCCTCCCCTCAATCATTGCAATCACGTGCCTGTGATCCAATAATTGACTCTGAGGGCACTATCTCCAACAGGATCAGTAGTTTCTCAGGTGGTGATGGGCTTCATGCCGACACGATTTATCGCGTTATTGGGGGTCTGACTTTATCCACCCCCCTAGACTCGATATGCAATACTCTTTAGACGAACGGACCGGACTGTATTTACATTGTCACTGTTAGGCTCAGTAGGGTTTATGGATGAGTTCGCTCGTCAGCTTCCCTTCTAATCAATAAATAGGCAAACCGTTACTTACAGCCTGTACCTCTGACGTGCTAGTGGTTATACCCAGTGCCAGTGTGTTGATGAGTAATTAGAGTCACCCACAGACACTTTCCCATGTTCGGGCGAAACATTGTAGAGGCCGTATGGGTTTATGGTAAGGTTCGGAAAAAGCACGTGCGTTTTCGCACGTGTCGTTTTTCGGACAGATAATACTTGTCGGCTTTGGTTTAAGCCGGATCCGAGTATTATACTGTGTAGATTTAATATCTTTATCTCAGATGCATTTGTATTCGGTCGTAATATAAATGCGGGTATGTTTATACTGATACGGGGTTATCGTGAAATTCGTTTCAGGATCACTTTTGGAAGTTGCCAGTTTCCAGTTTTCTATCAGCCGTATTTAACATTCGGTTAAATGCGGATTTATCTTTTCTTGATGAGAGTGAGTCATGGTTCTAGAAGGTTCTAGATTTGGTGACAAGGCTTGATGAGTTATTGTTAGCATTAATTGTTCATTTAATGCTTGATGACTTGGTTAGTGATTCATCAATTGCTTTAATGTGTTCACACTAGGTGTTCTTTGACTCATGCTTTTTACTTAGTGCTAATGGTCACCACTTCCCTCCTACACTCACCCCCCTTTTGTTTAAACTGGCCGGCCTCCCCCCTCTCATTAGATGGTTGTTGCTTTAAAAAAGATTAGGGTTTTGGCTTCATGGAAATTAAAGATATTGATTTCTCATTTCAGTTGAATCCAAAAGGCAACTTCATTAACCGTTCGTCCATAGTCTTGAAAGTAACGATACAAAGTGTTCTACTCATTCTCTACTTCATCTTGGTCATCTCTTTTAGCAAACTTGACGATCGAGTTGCCTCGGTTCAGAAGCGGGAGCCCGTATAAAGATCCGTCGACGTGGTGCCACCTGGACGAGAAGATTGGAGTTTCAGGAGATCAGAGCAGCCGCAACAAAGCGTGGGATGATGGTTGAAGACCGAAGGACTCGGATCATTCGGTATAACGTTTCTACCCCTTTGCAATTTGTTAGTTAAGTTTTAATGGCAGATCCGGGTTACGGTACGCAATAGCGCCAGTTTGTAAAAAGTTTTTGTTCCGCGTTCGGCGTCTGTTAGACGGCCGGGGCGCTACCGTGGACTTATAGGAATTTGCGAGTATAAGCTAGGCTTTCCAACGCTTAGTTTCTTCCTTTTGGTCCTTGTCCGTCCGTTCTTGGCTCTTAGCCTTAACCTCCGATTAATTCAACCACAACCGGTCTCGCTAAGGAATCACCACCATCATGTAGGATAAGGTGCCGTAGGGAGCGGATTGTGGTTCAATTAACGGGAGTCCGAATTAAGATGTTGGGCAAGAAAAGAGTGAGAGATATTTCCTTCTCTCAAAATTTCCTTATCCTACCCTAACAAGTGAGAAACTACTCACCCATTACAAGAAAAAGAGGAAAATACAACAAAGGAGGAAGATAGAAAGAAAGAGGTTAGAAGATTACAACTAGCTATTTGAGACCTCACTTTGGCAAGGATCAAGCTTAAGAATCATTGTTGTTAAGAATAAAGAAAAATAGAAGAAGAAAGAAACAAACAACAAATAACAACAACTAGATTAGCAAATGAAAATTACAAGTAATTATAATTAACAAAATAACAAGACAAGCATGATAAAAAAAAGAACTCTTTTATTCATCACTTCACTCATACAAGCTCACTACAAGGTTTTAATGGAGAAAAGATGAAAAAAGGAAGAAGAACAACAAAATATATCCTAAAATCTAACACAAGAATAAGTACACTTCTCTTGGCATTGTTCTGGGATATTTATAGGCTGGAAACTGGAACCCTAGGGCAACATTCTGTCCCTACATGATATTACAAAACTGCCCCCAGAAAATCATCAATTTCCAAGTCAACTCGGCCGCGGATCCGCGTCCGAGTCGCCATGTTGGCCGTGGATCCGCGGCTGTTTGGTTGATTTGACGGCTCATTTTTTCTGGGAATCTCCACGTTGCTGTTCTCTTCAGTGTGGTATACTTGGTTTCTCAGGATCTCTTTACATTTCTTCCAGAATTTCAGCAGGTCAAAAGGTGATTTGATGTGGATCTTTTGCCATGATTTTCTTGAGCTCCACGTAGATATCTTGAATCTTGTGTTGACATTGTGCTTTGTGCATGAAAATGACCATTGATTTGCCATTTTGTCCTTTAAACTTGTGTGCGGCAACATACGGATAGATAGCGGAGACCCGTATTTTATCTGTGGTTAGCAGTAATCCAGAATTCGTCGCGCTTTTTCATGAATTTCACTGTTTAGAGCTGAGAACCTTTAACCTGTAATTATCTAGCAAACACGGATCAAGAGTACCTACATATAAGCAATGCGATCATAAATGGGCGGTATAAAAATGCAAAAATCTGATATGAACAGTGCTCTTAGGTTAGAACCTATAGCCTACGCATGCAAAACAATCAAACAACTATTTTTGTTGATGTACAATCATCCAACAACCAAATACAAATCCAAATAACAAAACCAAACATTTCAAAATACAGAAAACAGAGCCAATATCACACCAAAGTGCTCCCAAATTTTTACTCAAGGCAATCTAAGAAAAGTTGCATATACAAAGGGCCTTAAATATATACCAGATAACACCCGACAAAACCCCACAACCATCCCTCCTAATCTGGCCGTGATTTGCAGCCAGAATGCTTATTTTTTTGGCCAAAGTACAAGGGTTGGGGCTCAGGTCTTCCGGGTATACTCTAGGTTGCCTGCACGGCTCCCACTATTCGCTAGATAATTTTTTGTGTCTCCGGGTTACTCCAGATTACCATATACCCATACAATTCAACACAAAACCGACATAATGAATTCCTAAATCCATATTTTGGTTTCTATACTCAAACTCAGGTCTTGCAACTGCCACAAGAGTTCACCAAAACCACTTTTTAAACCTAAACCCTCTCTAGGGATTTCTATCCTCACAACCACCACACCAATTCAACTTCAAAACTATCTAAAATATAATAAAACTCAAAACTAACTAAATGGAAGCGATTATACCTCATAGATGAAACTCAAGAGAACCCTAGCTTCCCAATGTTATCAAAATCCCACTTTGCTTGGTTCATTGGGTAGAGGATGAAGAGTTGATCATTTTTTGTGAAAGGGGTATTAGATTTTAGCAAGGTTTTTGAGATGGATTTTAGGGTTAAAGGTGGAGAGAGATGAGGAAGAAGAATAGGAAGAAAATGGTGGAGGAGAAAAAATGAGGCAGACCCCTCTCTCTCTCTTTCTCTATTATTCTCACTCTCTCTTTCCAAGCATGCTTACCTCTCATCATGATGTCCCCTCTCTCTCCTCTCAAGTCATCATGACACATTTTTCCCCTTTCTTTTCTTTTCTCACCACAATAAAACCATAACATAAAAAAACACCATGAACAAGTAACCAAATGAAACATGTCATGGTGCACTAACCATGAAAACTGTAGAAACACGGATTTGGCTTAGACGCGATTAGGAGTCCACTAATCGGGTTTTTATCCAAACTGCATATAATAAATTTTAAAAATGCCAAATCCTTTAAATATATTTTTAAATGAATAAATCATTTTAATTTCCATTTATTTCATAATTATTGGTATATATTTATACCCTTTTTCGAAAACCCAAATTTCGTAAATCGGGCAGTTTTCAAGAAAAATATTATTTTAATATTAAATTCCAAAATAATATTTTATATTTTCTGAAATGTTACAATGATATCGGTCAAGAGCCGAGAAAACTCATGGTGGACATCACTCAAATTATATCATGAGAAAACTGTAATTTTATCTTTAAAAATGATAATCAGTTCATAAAATTCTAGAGGTTTCTCTAAAACCATAAATCTCATGGAAATCCCAAATCTCAAATCATAACATGTCAATAAACAATGAAATACCGGCATAAAGTTCTATAATATTGGATGACAATAAATAAATGAATGCATCGGATATCAAACAAGGAATGCAATAATTAAACTAGCATATGAAAGCAATAACATATTGGGACAATTAACTAACAAGCTATGTCAATGAACTAATATTCTCTATAGTGTACGTGGCATAGCAATTAACGATGATGATGTGTGTGAGCCGGCAAGCAGGTGTACGTGGAGCATATGCATCATCGGTAATGGTGCTGGTGTCCTGACAGCATGATTTTATAACAACTAATGAAAACACAGCTAAGCATGGAATGCGATGCGAACAACAAGAATATACTGAAAATTAATAGTTACGTAATATATAAGAATATACATTTATAAATATGAGTCATACAGTTTGGCATTTGAAATAACACGAATCGTGGTGTTTAGAAAATATGGACTACGGTGTTTTTAAGAAAATGTACGCCCTTTGAAATATCCGTAGTATCCCTTGGCCTGTCTTTAAAATACACACGATTCGGTAGTTTGAAATAAATATGACCCGAGTCCAGTCTAACATCTACTAAGTAAGCGACAGGACTAAACTAACAGACTAGTCGAAAGGGGTAAGGAAACCACCTATGTCTGAGTCGATATGTGTGTGTATGTGTGTGTGTGTGTAAAGTAGGTGACCCCGCCTAAATAGTATCACATATGATACAATATATAATATAATATCCTCGAGTTAAGAGTGCAGATCTATCATAAAAATTGTAGCTCCTACGGTAAATCCATCGTACAGCATCCCAAATCTGGGTACGGGTCAAATATCGCATTATCTCATTATTCATCTGGTTTCTTTATCATTATATCGTGTATTAGGGGTACTGATCTAAATTCTAGTACATACTGATACCATCTACATATATATCTGTGTGTGTATGAAAACACGCCGCCTAAATACCCACTATAACAACATGTCGTATCTCATTATACGAACCAAATCATATCACCGATCTCGTGGCACCATGCCCGACTCATCTCCAAGTACCATGTACTATCCTCATTATCCATGTGTATATATATATATATATATATACACACACACACATACATAGATACTCTCATACCTATATGTAAATATATATATACATATCCCCATATACGCACAAGTAAGCAAATGTATGCGTGTGCGTGTGTGTGTGTGTAACAACTATTCTAGAGTTTTGCGACTAACACTAAACTATAGCATTAACTTCTAAATACGCTAACACTAACCCAAAGTCACCTAAAGCATTTCTAGCTACGTATACACATCTATAATAACACATAAGTATATAGCTATAACACATTGTACACTGTACTACGAAATTGCGGGGGTTCTATACGCCATCCACCCGACTTCCCCCATAGATATATATCTACTCACCTTGAACCTCGCTTGCCGAAGTCGATGTCGCCATCCTCTTCTTCATCATCCTAAGTCCACGTGGGCGTACCTACATATCACACATTGTATCGCAAACCAAAATCGCACACGAAAACCAAAACGGCATGCATATCATACATAGGTTTAAACCTATGGTCAACACATGCACGAATGACCAAACAACCCTCAAGATTGACGTGCAAACGTCAAGTGATCGAGATAAAACACAAATACCAAATTCCAATTCATTAAAAGCCGCAAAACGAAATCAGAAACTTTGAAAACTTGCTCTAGATTTTACCCTAGGTGAAATTAGCAAATTTTTCACATGTGAAGGGTCATATTTACTGGAGATAAAGCCCTGGACCAAACACAGATACATTTTACCCCACCCTGGCCGGAAATTGCGGCCAGGAACATTAAATTTGAGGCCAATTATGAGGGGTAGGGTCTCGGTTCTTAGGGTTATCATCTAGGTTTCCTGCATGACTCACTGTGTTTGCTAAATAATTTTAAGGTCACCCGGGTCATAGCAGATCTCCAATACACATCACAATTTCCACAAAATCTAATAACGGCAGAATTTCAAAGTTCGCATTTGGGGTAAAGTCTCAGATTTTGGTCAAATATACTATCATTAAAGGGGGGTTTAAGGTCACTACTAACTCAATTACCCTACCTCAATTCAAGAATTCCTCAAAACACTAACTTGAAAATTTCTAACCTCACTAAACATCACTATATCACTTCTAAACATTCATGGACACTAATGTGAATGAAAAACTATATTAATGGTGAAGAAAGTACCTCATTTGGCAACTCAAGAATTTTTTTGAGTTGCCCCAAGTCTTCAAAATACAATTTTTCTTGGTCCAAAGTGCTTGTAATGAGCTTGTGCATGTTTTTAATGAAGGCAAGATGGAGTTTTGATGTGGGATTGAGGGTGTTTGTGAAGTTTTTGTGGAGGAGGGGGATGAGGGCAGCCAAGGTTGAAGAAGTAGGAGGGAATGATAAGGAGAATGATGTGAAGAGAATGGCCCAAGTCAACCCAAGACCCCTCACCCTCTTTCTCCTTTCTCTCTCTTGTCCATACCCTTTATTTTAATCCCTTTCCTTTTCATCTCTTTTCTTTTCATTTTAGAACAAACCATGCAAGAAAAATGAAGAAAAGACCATGGTGGGAAAATGTAAAAAGTGTAATATGACATGGTGCATGTCATGTGCACAAATCAAGTTTAATGCACGATTAGTGATATTTAATTGCGATTAGCATTAAAATGGAATATAATTAATCATAAGAAATTTATAATTTGCTTAAATCATATAAAACACCTTCATTTCAGTAATTACTATAATTTTCGAAATATTTCCCGATTTATCGGTATTTAATTATACCGCATCATTAAAATATTCATAATATTTCATTATTTAATTTTATAAATCCCCAAAAATAATATTTTATTTTTCTGAAATGTTACAATTATTGTTGTTCCTGTTCATACACCTTATCAACTCTCATTTCTTATTCCGGTTGCCATGGCCACGCGTGCTAGGTGAGCCGCAACCAGGGATGCAGCTCGGACAGATCCGCCAGTTACCGCGATTGACCTACAGGACATCCCGACGGCACAGGGACATGTTGATCCTCCTCTTCCCGATAGACTGACTAGACTGGAGGAGGGCATGTTGGGCTTATAGAAAATGATGGGGCAGTTGGCTGAGGCCACCCGTGTTAAGAGATAGGATCAGGCATCGACGATTGTAGAGCCCGTTGTACAGCCCGTGCAGACAGTCGCACCTGTAGTCTCGAGGTTTATGGAGATATCACTCTCGGAGCTCATGAGGTTGAGGCCTCCGGTGTTCACAGGGACAGACACGGTAGACGTGTTGGGTTCCATAGCAACGCCACATGGTTTTTGGAGGCATCAACCATGCCATTTTCAAAAAATTGCCGCGGAAAAGAACCCTAACTTAGAATCTTAACTAGAGAATTAGACGAAACTAGAATGTAAACATCTTTACATCTAAGTGTACAAGGAATACAGCCTTTGTAGACCGGTCCTTCACTTCAAAAGCTCCATGTAGTAGTCCCATCGCTCCAAGTAGTGAACTCCCGGACTCTAGAAAAGCTCCACAAGTTGAAATGAACAAGTTTGCTTGAAGTCTTCGAGGCCGAAAATGATCTACGTCGAGGAGACACTAACTCAAGCTACCTCTTCACTAATTAGGAATTAGTGAAGCAAACAACCTAAACTAAATGGCTAGTCTAGTGTAGGTTGATGAAATAGGAATTTTGCTCACTTTAGAAATATTTTTCTCACTAATTTTCTTCACCTTCCAAAAAGCTAGAGAGCTTGAGGAAGGAGATGAAGAAAAGCAACCATGGAGAGAAGCAAGTGTAGAATGGCAACCATGGGTGAGTTAATATCAAATACTAACTATAAGTCGATGCAACGCACCCCACGTGTTCGTGGGGAGGCGGAGTTTGCAAAAAATGATTTTTATAAACTTCGTAACATCGACTAAACTCCAGAATCGATACTAAACCCTAACTAACAATCTAGCAAAGAGGTTTAACTACTATGTGTGAGTAAAATACCTCAAGTTCTCGCTGTCCTTCACCTCATCGCTATCCATCTCCAAGTCGTGATCTCCTCGATGTGAGAACATATTACACCTCCTCGTCGTCTTCTCCAAATCGTAGAAGATTCACCCGAGAGATCCGAATTTGAGCTTAACCTCTAACTTGAGGCAACTAGGTCACATGCTGTGTAAAACTAAGTAGCCTAGGATGTGTAGAGAGTGATGATGAGTCTAGTAGTCTCACAAACCCTCGGATTCTCAACTCATGAGATGGTTATGGTTTGAGATGAGACGGAAAAAGCATGAAGAAATGAGAGACAGGAAAAGTATCTATTGTTTTTTCTTTTAGTGAAAAGATAAAGTGAAAAAGGCTAGAGTTCTGGCTTTTAAACCATAGGAAAATATCTCACAAATATCTAAGAAATATCTAAGTCAACAAATGCTAAATGAGTCCAACAAAGTCAAAGTGAACCCTAATCCATTTCACTAAAATACCACAAAGTTTCCTCTCTCATTTCCTCCAACTCATAAAAGAATTAATCATAAAAGAAAAACCCAAATTGAGGTGTCTCACTCCAAGTTGTAATCTTGATCATGTTACAAGAATACCCCTCTCATCCGTATAAACATACTCGCATCCGTATCCTGAGAAACACGAATACAATGAGACGAAACTAATCCATTAATCAAATACGAGGATCCGGCTTAAACTAAAGTCTACTGATATTGTCCGCCCGAACATCATATGCGCACAACTACACGTATGTGATCGAACCCTGTCGTAAAACCATACGATCTCTACACGTTTCGCCCGAAGTTGGGAAACCCTCTGTGTGGGACTGTAAAGACTCGACAATACGCTGGCAGTGGATTTAATCACAAGCGCGTTAGCGGTACTAGCTGTACATAACGGCTACCCAGGTATCTGTTGATAAGAAGGCTGACGAGCAAACTCATCTGTACCCCTACTGAGCCTGTCTGTGGCAATCTCCGTACAGTCCGGTCTGTTCGTCTAAGAGTGTCGTATATCGGTCCACGGGGGGCGACAAGCGTCAGACCACAATTAGTGCAATAAGTCGTGTCAGAGTGCGGCCAAAAACACTCTGAGAAACTACTAGAACCCCTACCAGCAAATCTTGCTTTTTCTTTTTCCAGGGACTTTGTGTAATGGATTTCCGAACACAGCACGACATTAACCCTGAATACCGGGAGAGACGAATCCTATCTAACCGCCACTGCCTCCAAGTGCTTCGGGAATGTACCCAACGACTACCTATTTGCATGACTCAGCAGAGCCATGGTAGGGTAGTAATCTAAGAACAGCGGGAACATACTTGAAGCGAAGTAGCAGTGTCAAGTCGACGGACTAAGCTGTACTCATGTCACCTGGGAACTGCTACCTGACGATAGGTATATTACTAAGCAACAGTTCCCTACGAGTCCGTCAAGTATAACTCATAACCCAATGAGCACCTGCATACTATCTCCAGTATGACGTACTGATGGCTGTGGGACAGACCATCTCCCCTCCTTGGATGAGAAGCGTATACATTAGTCTACTTTGGAGTATCGATGCCATGTCTCGATAATCTTGCCACTACGGACCTGTGTAAGGATGTACTTGTAGACTACGCAGCCCCCACTAGTGTGACTAGCATCACAACGCTGGTAGTCAAGCAAAGATCCTAAGGGCTCTATTAATATGTATTAGCGATACGTTAAAAGAAACATATACACATATTAAGATAGATACAAACCAAGTAGCATACTACTATATCGAGCAAGACTGTCATAAATCCATGTATATATCCCAAGCTTCCAAAATGTAATATGCAAACTAGTATTATACAATAATGGCCTCTAGGTCATATTACACAAACAATCTCCCACTTGCACTAAGGCCATGAGCTGGCATATCGCAGACCTATCATCTCGAATACCCTCTCGAACTGCGTCTAAGAGATGGCATTTGTGAATGGATCTACAGTGTTGACCTCAGTAGCAACTCTCCGTACCTCGATCTCCCGGCAATCCACGATCTCCTTGATCAGGTGATACCGCCTCAAGATGTGTCTGGATTTCTGATGGGACGTGGGTTCCTTTGGTAAAGCTATAGCCCCGTTGTTGTCACAATACAGAGGTATTGGATCAACAATGGATGGAACCACCAGAAGTTCTGTTAAGAACTTCCTTATCCAGACTGCTTCTTTTGCGTCATCTGAAGCTGCGATATACTCCGCTTCTATTGTCGAGTCTGGAACGGTGTCCTGCTTGGAACTCTTCCAACTGACCGCCCCTCCATTGAGGGTAAGGACATAACCCGACATGGACTTGGAGTCATCCTTGTCACTCTGGAAGCTGGAGTCAGCAAAGACCTCGATCTGGAGGTCTTTTCCGCCGTAAACAAAGAACATTTCCTTATTCCTTCTCAGGTACTTGAGAATGTTCTTTACTGCTATCCAGTGCTTCTCCCCAGGGTTTGACTGATACCGTCTTACTACGCTTAGCGCATAAGCTACATCTGGTCTGGTACACAACATCGCATACATTATAGAGCCTACCGCAGAAGCGTAGGGTATAATAGTCATGCGATCCCTTTCCAAATCAGTCTTGGGAGACATCTCTTTGGAGAGGGTGATTCCGTGACAAGCCGGTAAATTACCGTTCTTTGAATCTTCCATACTGAATCTTTTTAGTATAGTGTGGATGTACCTGGACTGTGAAAGTCCCAACATCCTCTTAGATCGATCACGATAGATCTGGATCTCCAAAATGTAAGAGGCATCACCCAGGTCTTTCATGGAGCACCTTTATAACTAGAACCCTTTGATAGATTGTAGCGTAGGAATGTCATTTCCGATCAAGAGAATGCCATCCACGTACAAGAAGAGGAATACAACAGTTCATGCTATAATCTTACTATAAATGCATGGCTCATCTGAATTTTTGATAAAGTCAAATTCTCTGACCGTCTCATCAAAACAGGTGTTCCAACTCCGCGATGCCTGCTTTAGTCCATAAATGGACTTAAGTAACTTGCACACTTTCCCGCTGCTCCCACTCTGAATGAAATCCTCTGGCTGGTCCATATAGACGCACTTTTCCAAATTTCCATTTAGAAAAGCGGTTTTTACTTCCATCTGCCAAATCTCATAATCGTGGAAGGTAGTAATGGCAAGAAGGATCCTAATGTATTATAGCATAACCACTGGAGAAAAGGTTTCATCATAGTCCAAACCAGGTCTTTGACGAAATCCTTTTGCAACAAGTCTAGCCTTATAGGTTTCAACCTGTCCATCTACACCAATCTTCTTTCTGAAGATCTATTTGCGGCCTATGGGTTTTACCCATTCTGGAGCAATTTCCAAAGTCCATACTTTGTTGGTGTGCATGGTCTCCATCTCGGTCTGCATTGCATCCAGCCATTTTACCGAGTCAGTGCTCTGAATGGCTTACTGAAAGTTAGTCGGCTCATCATTATCAATGATGCAATCCTCTCTATCCCCATCTACGAGAAAACCGTAGTATCTCTCAGGCGGATGAGATAGCCTACTACTCCTATGGAGTGGCACGGGAATGTCCTGTTCTTTTGAAACTTCTGGTTCCACTAAGATTTCAGTAATAGCTTGTGGTTCTAGAATTTCTTCCAATTCTATTGCTCTCCAACTAGTTTCTTTTTCAAAAAAATTGATGTTCCAAAAAGTGGGCATGACGAGAAACAAAAACCTGTTCCTCTGTGTAATAGAAAAGATACCCCCTGGAGTTCTTTGAGTATCCCACAAATTTAGACAGTACTGAGTGTGCCTTGAGTTTGTCCGCATGCTGCTTTTTAACAAAAGCTGGACATCCCCAAATTTTCAGATATTGAAGATATGGTTTCTTCTCACTCCACATCTGATATGGTGTGGTAGGCACGGTCTTAGTAAGAACCTTGTTCAAAAGATATGTAGCTGATTCTAGTGCATAGCCCCAGAATGATCGCGGTAACTCAGCGTTACTCATCATGGAACGTACAATATCTAATAGGATTCGGTTCGGTCTCTCTGATACACCGTTGTGTTGTGGTGTGTATGGAGGAGTAAGCTGAGAGAGAATTCCATTCTCTTTTAGGTAATCCAGGAACTCGGCACTCAAGTATTCACCACCTTGATCACATCTCGGTGTCTTGATACTTTTCCAGTTTGTTTTTCCACTTCATTCTTATTTTCTCGGAATTTCTCAAAGGCCTCGGATTTGTCTTTCATCAAGAAAACATGTCCATACCTAAAGAAATCATCCGTAAAAGTAAAGAAATAGGAATAACCATTTCTTGCATGTGTAGACATTGGACCACACACGTCGCTGTGTATTAGTCCCAAGAGCTCGCTCACTCTTACTCCGCATCCAGTGAACGGAGTCTTTGTCATCTTTCCTTTGAGACATGATTGATAAGTTGCATAAAATTAATATTCGAAAGGATCAAAATATCCTTCTTTATGTAACTTGGTTAACCTTGTTTCGTTGATGTGACCTAATCTACAATGCCATAAGAAATCATGATTTATTTCTGGAGTCTTTCTTTTATGTATGTTCTGGACATTGAAAATTTGTAGTTGGTTTAATACGTATATACCGTTGTTTAGAGTACATGACCCAATCAGACCATGATTAAGGTGGATGTTTATGACACCGCTTACAAATGTAAAATCAGAACCTTCTTTAGATAACAAAGATAAAGAAATGATATTACAAGTAAAACTAGGTACACAAAAACAGTTGCGCAAAACCAAAATATGTCCACTCGTCAATCCAAGATGATATTCCCCAATGGACACAGCATCCACGCTCGCTCCATTACCAACCCTGAAGGTCATATCACCGGTCTTTAGAACCTTACGGCTTCTTAGTGCCTGCAAATAATTACAGATATAAGATTCTGATCCGGTATCCAATACCCAGGATGTAGAGTTGATTGACAGACAGTTTTCAATTACAAACACACCTAAAGCCGAAGCCACAACTTGCTTCGGGTCCTGGTTCTTTGCCTTCCAAGCCCTGCAATCTTTCTTCCAATAGCCCTTCTTTTGACAATAGAAGCATTCTTCATTTCCTACTGTCGACCCCGCTACTCTTTCCTTGCCCTTTGCTTCCACCTTACTAACACCGCCTTTCGGCTTGGTGGGGCCTTCTTCTTCTTTTCTTTGGCTTTCGCCTTGGATATAGAAGAGGAAGCTCCACCAACAAGTAGAGCAGGTGTTTCCCTAGCTTTTTGCAGGGTGCCCTCAGCACTCCTCAACATGTTGAGAAGTTCCGGAAGTTCAACTTCTTTACCTTGAATACTAAAATTCAATATAAACTAGGCGTAGGTGGGATGAAGGGACTGCAGAATTAAGTCTGTATACAGCTCATTCTCTAGCGTGGTCCCGAGGTCCTTGAGCTCTTCAATATAGCCGATCATCTTAAGGACGTGTTCCCTACAGATGACCCGGCGACCAACCTCGCCTGAAAAAGTTTCTTCGAGGCACTCGGCCTTTGCGTAGTCAATCTCTGAGGTCTTACGGATTTCCTTATCCGTGACACTGGATTCTGGACCTGGGACGGCGGGGGCTTTAGTAGCGAAGATATAGCCCAACTTGTCATAAGTTATTGCCATCTTGACATTCCTAAACCAATCATTGTAGTTTGGCCCTGTCAATATATTTTTATCTAATGGTAACTTAAGGCCCGTCATCTTTGGTTACTGCAATTAGGAGAGAGAGAAGAAACACTTTAGCATGATACTCTTGCAAGTTTAGATTGGTTTTGTCATGATCCGAGATGGCACGTGACTGGCACTTGAATCATATGAAGTCTATAGGACCCCATCTAATTCAAGTAAGCCAAAAATCCTAGAAATCTAAACCATTTTAAGGAAGAAATGAAGAAAACTTATTTTAAAGCAAGTGGTTTTAATAACATAAGACGAAGTATGCATTTTTAAAATCTCAAGTCTTTTCTGAAAATTTTGGCAGAGTTTCCTTTGTAAATACTGGCCCCAAAAGGGGTACAACATGCATAATATATATAAAGACATCCCCAAGCGGGAGCTAGCTCTTAGCCAATTGGCGGTCACAACCACGCAAGCAATATAATATACAACGCCGAAGGGCGAGGATCAAAACTCAAAAGGAAACTCAATATCATCAAGAAAACCATAATAATACAATGCGCGACTCTAGGGTCGAAAGAATAAACACTGGTCTTCTAAATCTATAATAATACAAGTCTGGTTGATGGAGTTTACTAGATACAACTGAAATAATAAAGTACAATGGTGGTCACGATGCGAGTGAACCGACCTACCAAGGCAATCACCCGGAATGAAGCAGTATGCCAGCAAAGCTGCCCAGGAAACCTGTATGGAAAAACCTGCAAGAAACTGTAGCACAACAGGGGTGAGTTGCCAACTCATGAGTAGAAAACATCACAGAGCAGAAATCACATGTATGACTCAATCCTAGGTCATACGATCATAATATATATCCTCAAAATGATAAAGTCTGAAGCATGATAAGGTGGTAAAGGTAAATATCTATACATAAGTGTAATCTCATGTGCTCATGTCAGTGGCTCAGGTAGCAATATATCATAAATATGAAATATGAATGCATGAAAACATAAAGCATCTAAATGTGGAAACTGTTTTCTTATCTCCGTGAGATTTCTGTATTAAATCGAATATCATCAATGAAATCATGCAGAAAATCAATGTCAATCATCGACACAAAATATAAGTCTCAAATCTCGATATCTCAGGCTCTGCTTATCTGGACTGACCTATATAATAAAATCTCAATATCTCAGGCTCCGGATATCCATACTGGCCTGTATCATCAAATATCAAAATCTAGGGCTCCGGCTATCCGGACTGGCCCAAATCCTCAAATAAAAGACTACATCGGTATCCTCCGGATATCCTGCGCGTCACAATAAAATCACCGGTCAGTAGTGCTCCCCTGTCACAGGCTCAACGCCATCATTTGCGACCTTCTCGCCCCGGGGTACCACACCAGGTCTACCATGCATCCACAGACGGTTCCTCCTCTTCCTCGAATCGTATGTATGATATCGCTCAAGAGCCGAGAAAACTCATGGTAGACATATCTCAAATCATATCATGAGAAAACCGCAATTTTCTATCTTTTGAAAATGATAATCAGTTTATAAATCATTGCGGTTTCTCCAAATCTAGAAATCTCATGGAAAACCGAAATAACAATATCAAAAGTAAATAATACTGAAATACTGGGCTCCGGCAATCCGGACTGGGCCTAAAATATTGCATGACAATGAATATATGAACGCATCTGATATCAAACAAAGAATGCAATGTTTAAACTAGCATATGAAAGCAATAACATATATGAACTATCAGCTAGCAAGCTATGTCAATGAAATAATGTTCTTTAAGTGTACCTGACATAGCAATTACGGATGAAGATGTGTGTGAGCCTGCAAGCGAGTGTACGTGGAGCATACGCATCATCGGTAATGGTGCCGGTGTCCTAACAACAGGTTTCATCATTACTAACGAAAATACATATAAGCATTTTATGCAATGCGAACAA